>JBBDGP010001129.1:0-1200000 GCA_037952835.1 Lithobates septentrionalis
CTGGTATGGATATTAAGGGGATCCTCGCGACAAAATTTGTAAATAAAAAATGGCGTGGGGTTCTCCCTCAAAATCCATACCAGACCCTTCAGGTATGGTATTGATTTTAAGGGGAACCCCATGCCAAATTTTTTTTTAAAAATGGCGTGGGGTCCCCCCAAAAATCCATACCAGACCCTTATCTGAGCACCCACCCTGGCAGGCCGCAGGAAAAGAGGGGGGGACGAGAGAGCGCCCCCCTTCTGAACTGTACCAGGCCACATGCCCTCAACATTGGGAGGGTGCTTTGGGGTAGCGGCCCCCCAAAGCACCTTGTTCCCATGTTAATGAGGACAAGGGCCTCATCCCCACAACCCTTGGACAGTGGTTGTGGGGGTCTGCGGGCGAGGGGCTTATCGGAATCTGGAAGCATCCTTTAACAAGAGGACCCCCAGATCCCACCCCCCCTGTGTGAAGTGGTAATGGGGTACAAAAGTACCCCTACCATTTCACAAAAAAAGTGTCAAAAATGTTAAAAATGACAAGAGACAGTTTTTCCTTTATTTATTATTTAAAGTCTTCCTTCCATCTTCTTTGGGTCTTCTTCCTTCTTTCTTCCTTCGGTTTCTTCCTCCATCTTCTTCTTCTTCTTTTTTTAAAAAATGTTGGCGCGGCGTCATGCCTTCTTTAATAAGGCTTGTGATTTTCCTATTGACTCTTTGATTTAATTAGATTGCTCTATGCTGCCATCTAGTGACCATTTTGCATAACTGCGCTATATCTATTTCATGTAGTCATTTAGTATAGCTGGTTAGATTTGGTACATGCTAGCCTCCGTACTTTCAATCCCATCAGGCCTTGCATCAGCTTCCTACACCATTTTCATCTTTTCTTACCATGGAAGCATACACATCTGCTGCTAAGCTCTACGTTAGTCATCCGGATTCATCTTCGGTATGTTTACAAATTGTATCTTCAGCTAGATAGATAGATAGGGAGGCACTAATTGTATGATCTTTATTAATCGCATTTTGTCTGTATCTGTTACAGTTTTACTCTATCTTGTATCAATAAAAGTTCAAAAGGATTCTGCGCCTACTGGAATGCATTGGTATCAGAGGAGTTAACAGTGTGCCCGAATACACCTCAGTCACGTGTAGTGAGGGGCATAATAGTAAAACGAAGGCTTCTAAGCACGGCTGGCATACAGAACAGCAGCAAAGCAAAGGCTTCTAAGCACAGCTATCATACAGAACACCAGTAATACAGCAGTGTTATCAGCTTCCATATAGCCGGACACCATGTCACAGACAAAGTCAGAGCACTTCACAACAAGGTCAGAAGTTTACTCCATGAGCACAAGGAGGCCAATGAAAAGTGAAACAATTGCCATTGCCCGCGCAAAGGCAGAATCTGCAAATGTAAAAGCTGACTTTGCGGCAAAGGAGGCCAAAATAAAAGCTGCATTCACCGAAAAAGAAATAAAAGCTGCATTTGCCGAGATGCAACTTAAATTAGAAAAGTTACGTATGGAAACTGCATTGGATGAACTAGCTGCAGAGAAGGAGTCAGCGGCTGCTGTGGCCGAGGCAGACATCTTAGAAGAACTTGCAAAGCCCACCAGTGAGCGGCTCAGCAACGTACTTGAAAGAAAATCCGTTCCTGACGACGGTACAGAGCGTACCTCAGAATATGTGCGGCGACACGCCGAACCAGACAACTGCCCACTTACAGCACCGAGAGCGGAATCAATCCCTGCCATTCACAGGCCTTACGTCAAGCAAGAAAGTAAACCCGCACTCAGTCAGTTTTCAGCACATTCTGCAGCCAGGCTATCAAAACACTATGTCACACTTGACCAAATTGAAAATGAAGAACGACGGGTTAAAAGATACAGCGACTGTATCTCTGATGACCGCAAATACCCACCAAGTTCCTGGCACAACAGAGCGCCCCCTGTCTACTCACACAACGATCAAGGTATGTCAGATTTCTTCAAGCTCGATGTGAACTGTTAGCAAAGGGACTTGCAAAGTTTAACGATCGCCCTGAAAGTTATAGAGCATGGCGTTCATCCTTCAGAAATGCAACTAGGGACCTTGAGCTAAAAGCAAGTGAAGAAGCCGATCTCTTAGTCAATTGGCTGGGGAATGAGTCATCAGAGCATGCAAGGAGAATCAGAGATATTAACATTAATTACCCAACCAGAGGGCTGAGCATGATATGGGAGAGGGTCGATGAATGTTACGGTTCCCCAGAAGTTATAGAAAACTCTCTTTTTAAGAGAATAGAGGACTTTCCCAGGATTCCTAACAAAGGCTACTAGAAGCTGAGAGAATTGAGTGACCTAGTGACAGAACACCAAATAGCCAAAGCAGAAGGAGACTTGCCAGGCCTTGCCTTTCTGGACACAGCCCGTGGCGTTAACTCTATAGTGCAAAAGCTACCCTACAGCCTTCAAGAAACCTGGATTTCACGAGGCTCCAAATACAAGCAAAAGCACAACGTCCCCTTCCCACCATTCTCCTATTTTGTGGACTTTATTCGCTATCAAGCAAAGGTTAAAAATGATCCTAGTTTTAACATCTCATCATCTGACTCTGCTCACCCTAGGTCAAGTAAGCTTGCTCTGCAAAAAGGGAATTTGTCCCCCAGGAACAACAAGGGTTTTTAAGCAGCACGAGACTTGTACCAAGGTGTAAAAGTATTAAGTAGTTTATTAAATATATGACAATAGAGTAAAAACCATGAACTGTGTATGGCACATTGAAAAGTGCAAATACATGTACAGGGCTACATATGAAATTTTTTTACATAACAGGTGCTTGGATAGTCCTGACGCGTTTCAACCCCATCGGGTCTTCTTCAGAGGAAATGCATGCACTGTTGAGAAATTACATATATAGAAAATGATAACGGTACAGGAATGTACAAACGTATATAGAAATTATCAAAGTTATAGACATAGTTACCCAATATATTCATGTAGCCGGGTCTCCTAAATCTAAGGCTTTTCAGAAAGGGGGGCCTCTATCAGTTCGGTCCCCACCTGGAATCTCCCGGACGGCCCCCACCCCGACAGGGGGGAATCAAGCAGCAGTGGTGTAACTTGCGGTGAACTACACAATGAAAGTACCCCACATCCGGCACGCGGCACGTGTGGGGCAGCGGCACCTATGATCCAAACATCGTGTATTAACTCTTTAGTGCAAAAGCTACCTTACAGCCTTCAAGAAACCTGGATTTCACGAGGCTCCAAATACAAGCAAAAGCACAACGTCCCCTTCCCACCATTCTCCTATTTTGTGGACTTTATTCGCTATCAAGCAAAGGTTAAAAATGATCCTAGTTTTAACATCTCATCATCTGACTCTGCTCACCCTAGGTCAAGTAAGCCTGCTCTAACCCGCAACTTCAAAGACGCACCTGTTTCAGTACGCAAAACAAGTGTATCTCCAACACAGGATCCAAGCAGAGAGTGTCCTCTTCACAAGAAGCCTCATTCGTTGTCAAAGTGCAGAGGTTTTAGAGAAAAGACTCTCCAAGATCGCAGAACCTTCCTCAAGGAAAACAGACTTTGCTACAGGTGCTGCGCATCAACTTCTCACCTTGGGAAAGACTGTAAGGTGAGCATCAACTGCTCTGAGTGCAACAGCTCAGAGCACAACACAGCTCTACATCCAGGGCCAGCGCCATGGACTCTTACCCCCTCACCCACAGTGGAAGAGCAGGGCGGGGAGCAACAAGACACAGTACCTCCTGTAGTTACACCCCGGTGCACCCAAGTCTGTGGAGAAGGTCTGTCTAACAAATCCTGCTCTAAGATTTGTCTTGTCACAGTTTACCCCACAGGTCGCAGAGTAAAAGCATTGAAGCTATACGTGATCCTGGACGATCAAAGCAACAGATCACTCGCCAGCTCAGCTTTCTTTGACACTTTCAAAATCAAGGAAGCCAGCTCTTCATACTTACTTAAGACTTGTACAGGGGTAAGTGAAGAAACTGGGAGAAGAGCCATTGGTTACCAAATCAAATCCTTTGATGGTCAGACAACCCTGCCTCTGCCAACTCTAATCGAGTGCAATCAGTTCCCAATGGATAGAGAGGAGATCCCTACACCAGAGGTGGCACTTCATCACGGATATCTGAAGGGCATAGCACATCTCATCCCTGAACTGGATCCCCAGGCCAAGACAGCGCTTCTCCTTGGGAGGGACATCATCAGAGTTCACAAGGTGAGAAAACAAATCCATGGTCCTCACAATTCCCCTTATGCCCAGAAACTAGATCTAGGATGCGTCATCATAGGCAACGTATGCCTAGGGAGTGTTCACAAACCAACCAGCGTGAACTCTCTCTTAACAAAGACACTGGAAGGCGGGTGTCCATCCCTATTTCAGCCTTGCACCAACAGATTCCTTGTAAGAGAGAAGCCTGCCAGTGTAATTCATTCCAGCCCTTACATCGCTAATCTTCTTTGTCATGAAGACAGAGATCATTTAGGGTGCTCAGTTTTCCAAAGACTAAAGAAGATCACAAAATTGGCCCATCTATTGAAGATCATATCTTCTTTGAGATAATGAGACAGGGATTCTACAAAACCAATGAAAACAGCTGGGTGGCACCCCTGCCTTTTAAAGCGCAGAGACCCCGTCTTGCTAACAACAGAGAACAAGCTTTGAAACGCTTTTCTTCCCTCAGATCCAATTTTCAAAGAAAAACAGAAATGAAAGGGCATTTCTTCTCATTCATGAGTAAGATGTTTGAGGATGACCATGCTGAGATAGCCCCACCTCTAAAAGACAATAAAGAGTGCTGGTACCTACAAATCTTCGGTGTCTACCACCCCAAGAAGCCAGGTAAAATCCGGGTAGTGTTTGACTCCAGCTCACGGCATCAAGGGGTCTCATTAAATGATGTCCTCCTAAAGGGACCAGATCTCAACAACACACTTCTTGGTGTTCTCATCAGATTCCGCAAAGAAGCAGTTGCCATAGTTGCAGACATTCAGCAAATGTTCCACAGCTTCCAAGTCAAGGAAGAACATAAGAACTTCTTGAGATTCCTATGGTTCAAAGACAATGACCCTACTAAAAACATTACAGAATATCGCATGAAAGTGCACGTTTTTGGTAACAGTCCATCTCCTGCTGTTGCCATCTATGGACTTAAGCTATCTGCCCAAGAAGGTGAGAAAGACGTTACACAGTTTATTGAAAGAGACTTTTATGTAGATGATGGTCTGAAATCACTTTCTTCACCTGAAGCTGCAATAAGTCTACTCAAGAGGACTCAAAGCACGCTTGCCTCTTCAAATCTCAGACTGCATGAGATAGCATCAAACAGCAAGGTCATCATGGAGGCCTTCCCTTCCCAAGATTATGCCAGTGACTTCAAAGATCTGGACTTAGCTACAGACTCCCTTCCTATGCAACGCAGCCTAGGACTCAACTGGGACCTCAAGTCTGACACCCTTACCTTTCAGGTTGACCAAGAGACAAAGCCCTTCACACGGCGAGGTGTCTTATCCACCATCAACAGCCTGTATGATCCACTCGGGTTTGCAGCACCAATTACCATCCAAGGTAAGATTCTGCTTAGAGAGCTTACTGCAGACACATGTGATTGGTATTCTCCACTACCTCCTGAGAAAGAGACATTACGGGTAACATGGAGAGATTCTGTAAAGACTTTATCCAACCTACACATACATAGACCATACACCCACTTTCCTCCCACAAGGGTTCAGTCTACAAAGTTATGTGTATTCTGCGATGCTTCAGTTAAAGCAATAGGAGCAGTAACCTACCTCAAGTCAGTAGACATCGAGGGCTAAGTTAATATTGAGTTTGTTATGGGCAAAGCCAAGCTAGCACCATGTCCTGAAACCACCATTCCAAGATTGGAACTGTGTGCTGCTGTACTAGCAGTAGAAATAGCAGAACTTATTACATCTGAGATGGATCTAGAACTCGAGGACACAGAGTTTTACACAGACAGCAAGGTAGTGTTGGGTTACATTTACAACGAAAGTAGGATATTCTATGTCTATGTACACAACAGAGTCCTAAGAATCAGGAAGTCGACACAGCCCACCCAGTGGCATTATGTCTCAACTGATCATAACCCAGCAGATCATGCTACAAGGTCTGTACCAGCATCCCGTCTCAAAGACACTACATAGCTCACAGGACCACCCTTCCTGTACAAGTCAGTGCCTACCACTCCAGTAAGGGAGACATATGTACTGCTAGAACCTGAATCTGACTCAGATATCTGTCCTCAGGTTTCCACACTACATACAACAATTTCTAAACAACTGTTGGGATCCAAGCGCTTCCTCAAATTCTCCACTTGGAAGTCCTTACAAAAAGCTACTGCTTGCTTGGTTCACATAGCCAGATCCTTTAAACGTACCCCTACAAGACCAAGTTGTTTCAAAGGTTGGCATTACTGCCACAAACCATATACAGTAGATGAACTCACAGAAGCAAAAAATGTAATCATCCGCTGTGTCCAACAAGACACTTATGCAGTAACACTAGAATGTCTTCAAACTCGCAAGAACATTCCAAAGAACTGTCCTCTAAGGAAGCTCAATCCCTTTATAGACAATGAAGGACTGTTAAGAGTTTCAGGATGTATTTCAAATGCAGGACTTGATAGTGGTGAAAGTAATCCTATCATAATACCAAACAAACATGTTGCGTCTTTACTTGTGGAATTCTACCACACACAGATAAAACACCAAGGACATTTGTTCACCGAAGGAGCCTTGCGTGCAGCTGGACTCTGGATAGTGGGAGCCAAGAGACTTGTGAGTAAAACCATTTTCAAATGTATCACCTGTCGTAAGCTTTGTGTTATGTTTAAAACCCAGAAAATGGCCAACCTTCCTGCAGACCGACTCAGTACAGAACCCCCTTTCACAAACGTCAGCCTTGATGTGTTTGGGCCTTGGGCTGTCATCACACGACAAACCAGAGGAGGCAGTGCCAACAGCAAACGTTGGGCTGTCATGTTTACTTGTATGTGCATTAGAGCTGTACACATAGAAGTAACTGAGTCCTTAGACACATCCAGCTTTATCAATGCCCTGAGACGTTTCATCTCTATTAGAGGCCCCGTCAAACACATACGCTCTGATAGAGGAACCAACTTTGTTGGAGCTTGCAAAGAATTGAATATCACTTCAAACCTCGACACAGAACGTGTAGAGAGATACCTTTCAGAACAGGGTTGTACATGGACATTTAACCCCCCACACTCTTCTCACATGGGAGGTGCCTGGGAGCGTATGATTGGTATTGCTTGAAGAATCCTAGATTCAATGTTTCTACATTTGGGAACTTCAAAACTCACACATGAGACTCTGACAACCTTCATGGCTGAAGTATCAGCTGTAATGAATGCCAGACCTTTGACATCTATACCTAATGATCCCGATCATCCTTTCTTGCTTACACCTTCCACTTTGCTCACTCAGAAAGTTGAGGTGATCACAGCTCCTCCAGTCAATCTAGACACAAAGGACTTATACAGATATCAATGGGAAAGAGTACAAGTGTTAGCTGACACCTTTTGGAACAAGTGGAAGAAACAATACTTGTCTAATCTACAGACCAGGAACAAGTGGCAAGACAGAAAACCCAACTTACAGCCTGGCGCCATCGTTCTCATGAAAGACTCTCAATCGAGGAGAAACGAGTGGCCTTTGGGTCTGATAACCCAAGTGTTTCCCAGTGAAGATGGAAACATCAGGAAAGTTGAGCTCAAAGTCATTAGGCAAAGCCAGCCTAAACTTTTCCTCAGACCTGTTTCTGAACTTATTTTGTTACTCTCCTCCAGAGTGCCATGATGTGTGGTATCCATGGGAAACCAAGCGGGGAGTGTCATGCCTTCTTTATAAGGCTTGTGATTTTTCTATTGACTCTTTGATTTAATTAGATTGCTCTATGCTGCCATCTAGTGACCATTTTGCATAACCGCGCTATATCTATTTCATGTAGTCATTTAGTATAGCTGGTTAGATTTGGTACATGCTAGCCTCCGTACTTTCAATCCCATCAGGCCTTGCATCAGCTTCCTCCACCATTTTCATCTTTTCTTACCATGGAAGCATACACATCTGCTGCTAAGCTCTACGTTAGTCATCCGGATTCATCTTTGGTTTGTTTGTATCTTCAGCTAGATAGATAGATAGGGAGGCACTAATTGTATGATCTTTATTAATCGCATTTTGTCTGTATCTGTTACAGTTTTACTCTATCTTGTATCAATAAAAGTTCAAAAGGATTCTGCGCCTACTGGAATGCATTGGTATGAGAGGAGGTAACAGTGTGCCCGAATACACCTCAGTCACGTGTAGTGAGGGGCATAACACGCGGGGTTCCCCTTAATATCCATACCAGACCTGAAGGGCCTGGTATGGAATTTAGGGGGACCCCCACGCCATTTTTTTAAAAAATTTGGGTTCGGGGTTCCTCTGTGGGGAAATCCCATGCCGTTTTTATCAATGAACTTTTATGTGTATTGTCGGACCGACAATTCATTAATAGCCGCGAGTAGTTTTAAATGACTTTTTTTCCTTTGAAATGTCATTTTGCTGTCAGACTGTTCTAAACACGAGAAACATGCGCCCCTTTACAGGCATACTATAGACACCCCCCAGGTACGAAATTTAAAGGAATATTACACTTTTATTGTTTCACTTTAAGCATTATTAAAATCACTGCTCCCGAAAAAATTTCCGTTTTTAAAACTCTTTTTTGCATTGATACATGTCCCCTGGGGCAGGACCCAGGTCCCCAAACACTCAGGGGGTTTAGAGTAAGTAAGGCAGAGTTCAGGGGGTCAGGAATAAGTGAGGCAGAGTTCAGGGGATCAGGAGTAAGTCAAAGTTCAGGGGGTCAGAAGTAAGTGAGGCACAGTTCATGGGGTTAGGAGTAAGTGAGGCAGAGTTTAGGGGTTAGGAGTAAGTGAGGCAGAGTTCAGGGGTCAGGAGTAAACAAGGCAGAGTTTAGGGGTCAGGAGTAAGTGAGGCAGAGTTCAGGGAGTCAGGAGTGTGTAAGGCAGAGTTCAGGAGGTCAGGAGTAAGTGAGGGGCGAGTTTAGGGGTCAGGAGTAAGTAAGGCAGAGTTCCAGGGGTTCAGGAGTAAGTGAGGCATAGTTCAGGGGGTTAGGAGTAAGTGAGGCAGAGTTTAGGGGTTAGGAGTAAGTGAGGCAGAGTTCAGGGGGTTAGGAGTAAGTGAGGTAGAGTTCAGGGGTCAGTGGTAAGTGGTGCAGAGTTCAGGGGGTTAGGAGTAAGTGAGGCAGAGTTCAGGGGTCAGGAGTAAGTAAGGCAGAGTTCCGGGGGTACAGGAGTAAGTGAGGCACAGTTCAGGGGGTTAGGAGTAAGTGAGGCAGAGTTTAGGGGTTAGGAGTAAGTGAGGCAGAGTTCAGGGGGTTAGGAGTAAGTGAGGTAGAGTTCAGGGGTCAGTGGTAAGTGGTGCAGAGTTCAGGGGGTTAGGAGTAAGTGAGGCAGAGTTCAGGGGTCAGGAGTAAGTAAGGCAGAGTTCCGGGGGTACAGGAGTAAGTGAGGCACAGTTCAGGGGGTTAGGAGTAAGTGAGGCAGAGTTTAGGGGTTAGGAGTAAGTGAGGCAGAGTTCAGGGGGTTAGGAGTAAGTGAGGTAGAGTTCAGGGGTCAGTAGTAAGTGGTGCAGAGTTTAGGGGTCAGGAGTAAGTGAGGCAGAGTTCAGGGGGTTAGTATTAAGTGAGGCAGAGTTTAGGGGTCAGTAGTAAGTGGTGCAGAGATCAGGGGTCAGGAGTAAGTGAAGCAGAGTTCAGGGGGTCAGTAGTAGGTGGTGCAGAGATCAGGGATCAGGAGTAAGTGAGGCAGAGTACAGTGGGTTAGGAGTCAGTGAGGCAGAGTTCAGGGGTCAGGAGTAAGGCAGAGTGTCGGGGGGTGCAGGAGTAAGTGAGACAGAGTTCAGGGGGTTAGGAGTAAGTGAGGCAGAGTTTAGGTGTCAGTAGTAAGTGGTGCAGAGATCAGGGGTCAGGAGTAAGTGAAGCAGAGTTCAGTGGGTCAGTAGTAAGTGGTGCAGAGATCAGTGATCAGGAGTAATTGAGGCAGAGTTACAGTGGGTTAGGAGTCAGTGAGGTAGAGTTCAGGGGGTCAGAAGTAAGTGGTGCAGAGTTCAGGGGGTCAGAAGTAAGTGGTGCAGAGTTCGGGAGGTCAGGAGTAAGTGAGGCAGGGATCAGGGGGTCACTATAAATTATTTTATCCCCCCTCTGCCAGTATAAATCCTCCACCACCCCCCCAAAAAAAAACCAACCCACATGCACAAGCATGAATCCCTCCCTCCCTATATTATTAGGCACCCCCTTTCTGTAGTAATTCCACCATAAATCCTCCTATTCCCTCTGCTTATGTGTTTCTTCTACTCTTTAACTGCATACTCTGCACCACATTCTTCTTTACCTCCATCCTCGCCACTCCCCTCTCCATACACAGACTTCAGACGGCTTAATGGCGTGAAGGGACTTGTTTTTATTCCTGGGCTCCTCCTCATGTTCTATCAGAAGAGCCATGGAGGAGTCTTGGGGAAGCTTCCCTGGTGAGACAGTCCGAAAGAGATTGTGAAGGTACCACAGGGCAGGACTTGGATCACAGGGCTAGTGATGCATTGCTTCTGGCGCCCCTCCCCCTTCACTTTACTGCAGCTGTGTTCCATCCCGGGATGTCTTGCCGAGAAAGTTCCCTTGGCGGATAAGGACACCCCTGTACTGCATATGCGCTGCGCTTGCACTGTACGAATGACTACGGATCCGCTGAAAGTCTCCGAAGTTGAACAGCTGATCGTCAGCTCTACACGATGCCTGCGCGCTGAGTCCAGGTTCAAGCCCCACCATCCAAGTGTATATAGAGTTTGAATAAAACTATGCTGAACAAAGCAAGGCCTGCCTGAAGCGTGGTGAGCGAAGCAAGCCCGCAAGGGGCCCTGTTACAGGCGCCGATTACAGCTGACTCTCAGCTGTTCAGCTTCGGCTATTTTCGGCGGCTCGTACTGCGCAAGCGCTGCGCCTGCACAGTACATGGGAGTCCTTATCTGCCGGGGGGAACTTTCTCGGCAGAACACTGGCTGTGAAAGGAGGAGTTCAGCAGACCAGGCCAGAGTGGAGGTCGGAGGAGCAGTGGACACAACTGAAATCTAGGTCCAGCCATGATCCCAACTCCCCTGCAATCAGCAGTATAGCAATGGGGGCTCACACTGAGCAGCCAGTGGTGTGTGAGTTCAGGCAGCTCGTGTTTATGCAGCTCAGTCTGTGTGCATACAGTCATTTGGCTTGGGTGCCAACGGTCCCCTCCCTCCAGTTGACGCCCGGGGCATATGCCCTCCCCGCCCCCTCCCCCCTAGTTTTGACCCTGTTTGATCTGACCTTTTGTTGAAAAATTGTGCTCTAATCTGACCTTTGCATTTATATATACGGTAGTTCTAAACTGCCCATATACAGTATAATCTTTTGTGCTCATGTACGGCTTTGTACCCAGACATGGCTGGCCATCCATGAGGGGATGTAAGTAAAATTGAACAGCTCATAGCAGCCAATTTGATTCTTACTTTTTTTTAAATCTAATCATTAAATAAGCAATGGGAAAAAAAAGATTGGTTGTTCTTGCCAAAAAGAATATCTTCAGACACATTGGTAACATTTGGCAACCTTTGTGTCCAGTCTTTAGATGTGGAGGTTGTATTAGTGTTATTTTTTAAAGTTTTTACTCCCCCTTTTTTCAACTTAATTCGGCCAGTAACCCACTTCCAGTCCTAGGATGAAAAAGCTTAGTCACCCTTCTGTATCAGGACAAAAGAAACAAGATAGGACCACAGTATCCCGCTCCTCTTTTATCCTCCATAACAAAGAGAGGTGTAGTTACTATACGTAGTCCTAAGAGCTGGCGTTATGTAAATATGTGATTCTAGACAGCCTAAGACAAGGCCTTTTTACGGTGACGCACAATGATAAATCCATATGCAATTATTCCCATACCGCCTATAGATCCCTCCACCTGAGTGTCACGCTAAGCAACATAACTCGTGTGTATTGTCCCCTACTCTGCATTCTCAACAGCACAAAGAGTGAGGGAACTACAATTCCAACAGTCAGGGACAGCTGAACAGATACAAGTGTACCACAGTTGTAAGTTTTATTGGTTGATAGGCGTTACTGTCCTTAAAGCCCATCTCTGTCCTTTGCTGGTGTCTCCTCTAGAAATGAAGGTGCAGGTATTTTTTTTTGGGGGGGGGGGGACTTGGCAGTCCATTCAAATAAAGTGCCTTAATGCAATGCACATGCAATATAACACATATTAATGCACATGCTACCATACAAAAATAATAAAAATAAAGTTGCGCTCTATGTGGATATGAAAAAACATACATAGTATGTACACAAACATGATATAGTGAGCAATAAATAATGACGTGAAAAATGACATCCAAAATGCATCAAATACAAAGTAATGTCCACATTGAGTAGTGAGTGTAACATAAATCAATGTATACAGGTAAGTAAATTCCAAATCAGGAGTTGAAATGTTATGAAGTTCCCTGGGGCATGGATGGTTGAAGGATGGATCACAGAGTCAGGATGGCAGTCTGTGTGTAGAGACCCTTACCGGAAAAGGTGGACCCCCTCCAGCGCAGGGTCATTAGAGCAGACAGATAACCCTCTGTGGGGGACTGTAGGACCTCCTGATAGGTAGTGTCTCCGATCTCTGGATCCCTTCAGAAGTTGGATGGAGGTGTCACACCGGGATATAGATAAAAAACCCAAAGGCTTGTCTGACTCTGAAATGAAACCACACGGGCTCCGGACCACGAGTGGAAAAGCGAGACAAGGGGCGCTGATCAAGTAGTATGATCAAAAGCGTTTTATTTAAAACATGCGGATCACAGCAAAAGACAAATACAAACAAGTAATAAGCCGGCTGAACAAACAAAATAAAAAACACCCGCGTGCCGGGGTCACATGTGGCGTGATGGCGTCAGCACAACGCACCGCCCTACATGTTTCGCAATACCTTGCGTCTTCCTGGGGCAGGCCCAGTGTGGACCTTACTACTCACTACTCAATGTGGACATTACGTTGTATTTGATGCATTTTGGATGTAATTTTTCATGTCACTATTTATTGCTCACTATATCATGTTTGTGTACATACTATGTGTCAGGAAAGGATTCATCCGCTGGTAAGATATATCGTTTGGCATGCAGTACTGGGGTCCACCAGCAGGTGTCTCCTGGCAGTGTTGAACTGTCAGGAGAATATTTCCCTGCTGGTGTCATTTCATCTTTTGGCCGCAGTAAACATTTATGTCTCTGGTATATCCCTTGTTCTTGCTGACCTGCTGTGTATGACCCTGGCCTGGCTGACATCTGTGATTCCGGTATTGCCCCTTGCAGAGAGTCCCGGAGCCATGGAAAGGAGAGAAATTGGTGGAGGGACAACATGACATTGCTGGACAGCACAGTGGCCGCTTTAAGAGCAGGGTTTCCCCTTTTAGAAAGGGGAGGGGGCTTGATGAGGGCGGCGCTCAGAGCTGGAGAGAGGAAGGGAGAGGGGGAAGTGACATCAATCGTAGAGCGGAGGAGGAAGCGATTCCACGCTCACCCTCGCCGCTCTGTAACCTCCTCTCCTCCTCTCCTCGTTTGTGCAGCAATGGAGGGCTTTATCACCCAGCTCTGAACGGCGGTTCACGCAGAAGGAGCGGACTGGCTGCAAGCCCAGATGGCGGCCATGGAGGCGGTAAGGGAGCGGCAAAATGACGGGGGGGACGGCGTCACCTCGTGCGCGGCGGTCACGGCCGCCTGAAGTGCTGTAGCGGGCTATGGTGGCTCTCGGCGGTGGCAGCGACAGGAAGAGGGGAGTGAACCCCCCCGACCCCAGCACACGGCGAAGCCAGAAGACCAGGTACGGGCAGCAGATCGGGACCTGTAAAAGGGACAAAAGCGCGGCGGGGGGAGCTCAGTGCAGCGCACGGCTCTGCTCCCCCTGGCTCATCACAGATTCACAGAACATGCGGCCGGGGCTGCAGGGGTAGATCTGGGCAGCCAGCCGGCCCACCGAGGGAACACCTAACTTCAGGATGGGGGGGCCAGACAGCCATTACGGCCCACAATCCCACGCGGCACAGCAGAGGGTCCGAGAGGAGCACAGCTATGTGGGGAGCGACGGCAGAGGTCGGGCGACGAGGACCCAGCCACGCAGTAAGCACCGGAGCCCGTCATGGGGGATAACGAGCAGGTCTGACGGGACGGGTTGGAGAGCATGGCGAGAGCAACACCACAGACGCGCGGAAAACGGAGTGGGTCCTTCCGGGATGCAGCCTACGGTCGGTAGGACGAAAATGGGCAGCGACGGATCGGGGGGCATAATGTCCGGGTCGGAGTGTGACGAGAGCCAAGGACATCCTGCAGCGGTGGTTCCAGGAGTGACGGCTGGTGGGCCCCCGCCTGGGCAGCCTGGTGAGTGTGATTCGTTACTTGATACTAATTTTTTTTTTCTGATTAGTCTACCGGGGTCGTTTAGGTTTAGGGGTAATGGTGGGACCTGGGGGGGACACGTCTACTCCCGTACTGACAGGACTCCGGACAGGGTCCATCGGGGTCTAGGTGAGTTGGGGCAGCGCTGTGAGTCGGGCATAAGAAGTAGTCCGGGGCGGGCATGGGCACCGACACATGACACTCTTACGGTCAGGGGGCGCCCTCAGGGTGGAGGAGAGATAGCTGCGACAGCAATGGGGACGGCCCGGCGGTAGGTGAGGCCCCCGGTTTATTACATAGGCTCAGTATAGCCAGGGCAAGTCTGGGGAGGTTGCAGCCAGTAGAAAGCAAGATGGTGGACCAGGAACGACGGGTATATCGGTTTAGTCCTAGTTCCTTGGTAAGTGTCTACGGGCGTTTGCCCCCCGAACAATGTTCAGCTCGGTTGGGTAACTTACAGGCCTTTAGCTAAACACACAAGACTTATGGCGGTGTGGCTTGGCCAAGGCATGACGCATGGTTTCGGCGACGCATGGCCGTATGATTGGCCCCACGCTGGGGCCCATTAGGTCGTCTGCGGGGGGATGAAGCTATGGCAGCGACGCAAGCTCCTAATTCGATTGTCGGGCTAATGAAAATTTGGAAAACACTGTCTAGTCCAGCACATGGGTTCAGGCAGTGCGGGATACTATTCTCTGCACAAGGGTGTCGGAAAGGATGCTTTCTGTCATCAGCAGTTCCCGGACCAAGCAGCGGCATTTTGTAGGGGACGGTTTTGTAGTAACGGTTTGTATTACTTCGCGCATTGATGTCGGTCCATCCCTAGGCTGAGAAGTGACAGGCGGCCCGGCGTCATACAGCATTGGTTTTGGAAAAACTGGGAAGGAGGTTGCGTTTAGGCTTAGGGCCAGACACCTTTAGTAGGCCGCTTCCGGAGGGGGTGGTCTCTTCACGGGAGCTGGTTGCCCAGAATGAGCCCGCTAGGTACGAATTTATTCATCACCTGGCCTTTAAAAAAAAAAAAAAAACAAAAAAAAAACAAAAGGTGGGTCGGTCTGCGATTCAATTGCCTCTGAAGAGGGGGGAAGAGTATACTTCCTTATATGCGGGAATTGATTTGGCTGTTAGGCTAGTGCCGGTACATACGGCCAGCTTTCGGCTGATGGGCAGTACAGGAACTGGGGCACGGTATGGGATCGTGTATTGCAGATGGGTTGCTCCATATAGGGTGCCGTTTTCGAAACGTTCAGATCCTTCTTATGATGGCCAGTCGGGGGATTTTTGGGTATCTCAGCGAGCATGCCTTACCTGGATTGGTTGTCTGTTTTCCCGGCGGGTTCCAATATCTGAGCCGCCGGTGTGGGACGTTCTAACATCAGGTGGTACGTTTCAGGGCGCCCTTAGCTCTGGGGACAACAGAGGGCCTCACGGCAAACATTACATTCCCAGTAATTGCAATGGATTCTTTTGGTATGGAATGTTGGGCTTCTGGGTCACAAGCCAGCGAGGCTATAAGATGCAGTCCAAGGGACCTTTAGAGTACGCAAGGTACGAGTACGTCAACTACAAGGGGTGCGGGAAAAATTGTTGTTATCTGGCGCAGCATTATCCCCTTGTAAAAAAAAAATAAATAAATAAAAATAAATTTTTATGGTACGGGCGGCGGCTACTGCGGGATTAGGGGCTCCCGCTCACTTGGTGAGCACTACGAATTATTGTTGGGGGGACTGGTGGGCGCGGCAGGTTTTCCTAGAATCGATCAATGGGTGGGTTTTTGCTTGTCATGTCTCATCAGCGATGGTGACTTGGAACTAGTCACGGATGCTGCAGACTCCATGTGGCGGTAGCCTGGTTTCAGAGGGCCATGCTTGTTTTCAAGGCCGGTTTTTGACAGTACCGGGTTTCGGTGTGATTGTTCAAATTGTAGTTACCTGACAAATTTGGGGGGTAATCCTTCTGCGACCAAAGGTCTGTTGTAACTGGGATTATCTTGGGGTGTTACAGGGTTTTATCTACTGACCAGGGCATCCGTTCCGGTTGTTTTGTTTGTGGGGGTCATTTGGTACTGTGCTGCTTACAGGGGATACATTCATCTACGCTGGACACTTATCAGGGATTGATACCACTTTGGCTGTTGCTTGGTATCGTTTCAGTGGGGACAGGTTCAGGGAGTTGTCGTTAGAAACGGTCCTACTTTGGCACTGCGGTAAAGAGGTTAACCAACTTATAGTAAGGCTACTTGGTACGCCTACTTTAAGGTTAGGCAGGCATGGTTCGCTTGCTCAACAGGAGGCAGGTCCCTAGGAGGTCATTTCGCAGCATACGCTGCTCTCTATTATTAAGATGATATTGGAATGGGTATCTCGGCAGCTGCTATTACCGCAAGTTGGCGGGTTTGGCCTTTTTTGTTAAGTGGCAAGGGCAACGTTCCACATCAAAGAGTCTTTAGGTTAACACAGACGGTTTAGGGGTACAGGTTGGGGACAAGGAGAGGGATGGGAGGCGCCCTTTCTTCTTTTAAAGGTTTACAGGTTTTGTATTTGGTTTGCTAACGGTCTACAGCTCTCTTTATACAAGGGCTTTATTGGGACAGCAGTTGCACTAGTGTTCTTTGGTCGGGACAGGCGGCCAGGGGTCTAGGAGTCCTTTCTTCTACAGGAGGACAGGTGCGTCCTTATCAAAGTTCCAGCGTGTAGCGGTTAGAAGAGGGGTGTTGGTGGCTGGGTACGACCAGAAAAGTTTCTTTTCTCATCCCTTTCGGATGGGGCAGTCACGGGGCAGTCCATGCGGGTCTGCTATAGGAAGCAGTTTGGAGGATTGGTGCGTGGGACTCGGTTAGAATAAGTGGTACATTCGCACACATTTTATGCGGATTAGGTTTCACATACTGCGGGCTATTGTTATACGGCCTTGGTGATTGATGTTCTATGTGATTTGTGCTGTCAATTTTTATTGTTCACAGGTCGCGAGGCGGGCCAGTTTGTATACTTGGTTCCTCCTATGCGTATTGGGGGTTCAGAAGAGCTTAGGTTCGGCCGAACGGTAAGCGGTTAAGTATGCCCAGGTTGTAGGTGCAGATCTGGGGCATTGTGGCCCTGGCATGCAGTGGGACAGGGTGGGGGGAAGTACACAGGTTCCCCCGTTTGGTATTGTCCCCGCATGTTTTTTCGGTTGCACGCGGAGGAAACAGTATGGGAGGTATATCTATTATGTACCCCAGTCGTTACGTAATAATGTTTATGTTTTACGTTATTAACGGCTTACCCAGGTATGGTTGTAGTACGGTCTAGATATGGTGGGGCAGATTGTCATGGCAGTGGGCTTGGTCTAGTAAGAAGGTGGACTGTGTCCGCTTAAGGAGGTGAGTAGGTTTTTTTCGCAAAATGGGGGTTGGCCATACGTGGAGGTATCTGAGGAGAGTTGGGGTGCATCTTAATGATGTGGGGGACTGTTTTTAGGCACTGTCCCTTCAGGAAAGTGTACATTGCGGGCTGAGGGTGTGGGGGTGCACGCAAGGGTAAGGGGTTACCCCTTTCGTGCTGTGGCAGTTTTGGGTCGATGGAGAAGGAGAAGATAGAGGTTACATGTATGGAACATCTTGTACCCATCCATGGGATGGGGTGGTTTCTGGTACCCATCCATGAAAGGATGGGGGTTGTTTCTGGTACCCATCCATGAAAGGATGGGGGTTGTTTCTGGTACCCATCCATGAAAGGATGGGGGTTGTTTCTGGTACCCATCCCTGAAAGGATGGGGGTTGTTTCTGGTACCCATCCATGAAAGGATGGGGGTTGCTTCTGGTACCCATCCATGAAAGGATGGGGGTTGTTTCTGGTACCCATCCATGAAAGGATGGGGGTTGTTTCTGGTACCCATCCATGGAAGGATGGGGGTCGTTTATGGTACCCATCCATGAAAGGATGGGGGTAGGTCACTGTGAATGTTGTGTACCGCCTCCGAGTCAGGGGTTTCCGACTGGAGGCCTAAAGTTTAAAAGAAGTTGTTCGCAGTGACCAATTTATGTTGTTTTCCCTCTATGACACTAAACAAGTATATGTTAAAGTTTAATGGTTGTTTATGAAAAAGGTTATTTAATTAATGTTATAATTGGTTAATAAAAGGCCGTCAAGGCCATTTACTCCAAAGCCTGGTCAAGTCTTTTGTGAAGGGTTTGGAGGGGGGAAGTTTTTGGGGACAAAAGGTGTATCAGAAGACTGGGCTTAAGTCCTAGATATGTCATGTAGATATTGTTGTTTGTAGTGGGTTTGTTGGGTTGGTTGTTCACTGTTTGTATTTTCTAATTATCACCTATTTTAATAAATATCACTATTCACTTACATGTGTTTTGGGTTATCTCTGTGCAGTCCACACAGTCTGGTCTACTAGTCTCCGGACAGTATACCAAGGCCATCCCTGACCAGACGTGGCTGCATTGAGAAACCATCCTGGTTTGTTAGGTCTGCTAATATGGATTGCAATGAAATAATTTATTATTCTCTGCTAGCGGAAGAGGATGGTGAATATTGTGGCCAGATTTAAAAAAGGTGGACTAGTGACCAGCTAATGGAAACTATCCGATTAGCTCATTCCCTAGTGGATCAGGGGTGTATGTCATTTGAAGATGCTCAGCCCCTGATCCAGTTATGTGCTAAACTAGCCCTGTCATGCATTCCCGAGGGAAGTGATGATTTTTCTCCCCCCTTCAATTATGGCCAAGTTGAATCCCTGGTTTGGTTGTTAGAGGATGATCCAGCCTATTTCATGGAACACTATTCCTCCTGTTCACAGCAGGTGTTGTCTAGTTGCATCCAGTCGGTGCAATCCTTGATTAGTCAGGCTGTGTGTGAATCAGCATTTGTTCAACCTGTGCTGCAGGCATGGTCAGATCTCCTGTCTTTAGTTAAGCCACAATATTCCAGCCCTACCATTAATCACCTGCCTTCCCAAAAATCTATCTCCCCGTCGCCTATGGTAACCTCAGCTACAGCCCAGTTTACTCAACCCCCTACCAAATACTACTACCCAGTCTCCAAGTGTAGCACCTATCCCGCCTTCAATCCACCTGTCTCTCCTCCTCCTACTGTAACAGTCCCACAAAACCCCTCTCTAGCTACAGTTCCTTGGTCTTCCTTCGATCCAGCTACTTTCTTTTCTTACAGCCCTGCACCTACATACAAAACTGCACGGGCTAAACCAAAAAAGAAACAAAAATTCTTTCCTACCCACACAATCCTGCCAGTAACCCAACTTGCTTCCACACCAACTAACCCACCTGATTCTGCCAAACCTCTGCCTGCTACCCAGTCTGACGTTCCAGTGCCTGCTACCCAGTCTGACGTTCCAGTGCCTGCTACCCAGTCTGACGTTCCAGTGCCTGCTACCCAGTCTGACGGTCCAGTGCCTGCTACCCAGTCTGATGTACCTATTGTTCAGCCTGGTATGCCAGCACCTGCTGTTCTGCCCGATGTGCCAGCGCCTGTGTCTGCTGCCCAGTCTAAAGTTCCAGTACCCGCTGCCTGGTCTGATGTCTCGGTGCCGGCTTTCCAGTCCGCCTCCAGCCTGATGTGCCAGTGTCTGCTACTCAGCCAGTTGTGCCAATGCCTGTGTCCGCTGCCCAGTTTGAGGTCCCAGTGCCTGCTGCTCAGCCCGAAATCCCAGTGTCCATGTTCCAGCCTGACGCTCCAGCGACTACTGACCAGTCCGATGTACCTGTTCAGCCTGTTGTGCCAGTACCTGCTGTTCTGCCTGATGTGCCAGCGCCTGTCTTTGCTGTCCAGCCTGAAGTTCCAGCACCTGCTGCCCGGTCTGATGTCTCGGTACCCACTTTCCAGCCTGATGTGCCCACTGTTCAGCCTGATGAGCCTGCTTTCAGGTCTGATGTGACCATCCTCCAGCCTGATATCCTGGTACCTGTCTTCCAGCCTGATGTCGTGATGTTAGTATCTCAGCCTGAGGTTTCGGTGCCCGTGTCTCAGCCTGAAGTTTCGGTGCCCGTGTTTCAGCCTGGAGTTTCGGTGCCCGTGTCTCAGCCTGCTGAATCGGTGCCCATTACCCAGTCTGTTGAATCGGTGCCCATTACCCGGTCTGCTGAACTGGTGCCCGTTACCCAGTCTGCTAAACCGAAGTCCGTCACTTTGCCTGTCAAGCCAGTATCCGTTATCCGGCTTGCCGAACCAGTGCCCGGTGTCCAGCTCGCTGAGTCGGGGCCTGTTACCCAGCCCACTGGGCCGGGGTCCGTTACCCAGCTTGCTGAGCTGGTGCCTGTAATCCGGCCTGCCCTTACGGTGCTCGCTGTTCGGCCTAATGTTACAGAGCCTTCTGTCCATCTCGATGACCCGGAGCCTGCTGTCCAGCTCGATGACCCGGAGCCTGCTGCCCAGCTTGATGACCCGGAGCCTGCTGCCCAGCTCGATGACCCGGAGCCTGCTGCCCAGCTCGATGACCCGGAGCCTGCTGCCCAGCTCGATGACCCGGAGCCTGCTGCCCAGCTCGATGACCCGGAGCCTGCTGCCCAGCTTGGTTTGTTCCTGTCTGCTGCCCAGCTTGGTTTGTTCCTGTCTGCTGCCCAGCTTGGTTTGTTCCTGTCTGCTGCCCAGCTTGGTTTGTTCCTGTCCGCTACCCAGCTCAATGACTCTGATGTGCCAGCTGTCTGCCTGGATGGGCCTGATGACCAGCCTTCTTCCACCATTCTGCCTGATGCCATAGACTATGGACAATTAAGACTAGTTGGAGCGTCCGGAGGCCGCTCCTTTAGGGGGGGGTACTGTCAGGAAAGGATTCATCCGCTGGTAAGATATATCGTTTGGCATGCAGTACTGGGGTCCACCAGCAGGTGTCTCCTGGCAGTGTTGAACTGTCAGGAGAATATTTCCCTGCTGGTGTCATTTCATCTTTTGGCCGCAGTACTGACGTCCACCAGCGGATGGATCCTGGCAGTATGGAGCAGACAACACTCCCTGCGCTCAGGTGTGACTTGAAGTCAATCACAGTCAGTCCTATAAATACCCGGCAAGCCCTCATATGCGTGCCTTGGTATCTCTCTCCTTGAGCCCTGACCTTGTTCGCCTGTTACCCGATCCTGAGCCTGCATCTGACCTTGTGCCCGAGCTTATCCTGACCCGATCCCTTCTGTGTTCCTGTACCCTTCAGCCCGATCCATTCCCTCTCTGTCCTGTTGGTTCCCTGTCCCTCATTTACTGATCTTCCTGTGTATGACCTTGGCTTGGCTAAACGTTTATGTCTCTGGTATATCCCTTGTTCTTGCTGACCTGCTGTGTATGACCCTGGCCTGGCTGACATCTGTGATTCCGGTATTGCCCCTTGCTGTAGATATTGTTGTTTGTAGTGGGTTTGTTGGGTTGGTTGTTCACTGTTTGTATTTTCTAATTATCACCTATTTTAATAAATATCACTATTCACTTACATGTGTTTTGGGTTATCTCTGTGCAGTCCACACAGTCTGGTCTACTAGTCTCCTGACACTATGTATGTTTTTTCATATCCACATATAGCGCAACCTTATTTTTATTATTTTTGAAATTTCTACCATAGAGATATTAGATGGTCTTTAGTTGCTGCTTCCATATAATCTAGTGCGGTATTTTTTTCCTTTTACATGCTACCTTACACCAGAACAAAAATTTATGAAGGGGGCCTTATGGTGCATTTAGGCCTGTTGCCTTTTAGTAGACATGTGCAATTTGTTTCCGAATTAGTTTTTTAACGAATTTTGACAAATTTGTTATTTCGGAAATATCTGAATTAACGAAAATCCGTTTAACCTGTTCAGATCTGCACTATAGCCGAATGACGGCTACGGCACGGATCGGCTTTGCTGGGAGGCCATCTATTGACATCCTCCGCTTTCAAAGCTGGCCACAGCCACCTGAAGGGGGCGCGTGCTGTGATCACCCGAGTCAATGAGACTCGGGTGATCACAGATCCGAGTAAGGGGCCGTTCCCGGCCCCTTACCATGTGATCAGCTGTCAGCCAATGATCACGTGATGTAAACAGAGGATTGGTAATCTTTTTTTTTTCTTCTCACGCTGACAGCCTGAGAAGAAAAAAAGCCGATCGCCGGATTCTGTTTGAAGGGACATCGGTCCCAAAGAGGAAGAGCCTCTGTGCCCACCAGTACTGCCTGCCAATGCCAGCAATCAGTGCTACGAATCAGTGCCCACAGTGCCCACCAATAAGTGCCCACCAATCAGTGCCCACAGTACATCAGTGCCACCTATCAGTGCCCACAATTGCCACCTATCAATGCCCACCAGTGGTGCCGATCAGTGCCTCATCAGTGCTACCTAGCAGTGCTGCCTATCAGTGTCACCTACCAGTGCCGATCAGTGCCCATCACTGCCACCCATCAGTGCCCATCACTGCCACTGATCAGTGCCAGCTATCAGTGCCACTTATCAGTTCCACCTATTAGTACCCTTCAGTGCCACCTATCAATGCCCTTCAGTGCCACCCATCAGTGTCCACCAATGCCACCTATCAGTGCCCACCAGTGCCACCTATCAGTGCCCACCAGTGCTGCCTATTAGTGCCCATCAGTGCCGCCTTATCAGTGCCCATCAGTGCTCATCAGTACAGCCTTATCAGTGCCCATCAGTGCAGCCTATCAGTGCCCATCAGTGCAGCCTGTCAGTGCACATCAGTGTAGCCTCATCAACGTACATCAATAAAGGAGAAAAATTACCTGTTTGCAAAATGTATTAACAAAATATAAAACGGTTTTGTTTTTTATTGTTAAAAATCTGTCTTTTTTCATTTTTTTTAAAAAAACGGAAAAACCCAGAGGTGTTCAAATACCACCAAAAGAAAGTTCTATTTGTGGGGAAAAAATGAAAAAATTTCATTTGGGTACAGTGTTGTATGACCGTGCAATTGTCGTTCAAAGAGTGAGAGCACTAAAAGCTGAAAATTGGTCTGGGCAGGAGGGGCATTTAGGTGCCCAGTAAGCAAGTGGTTAATGAATCTTTCTGAATATTCATAAATTCTAATATTCGAAAATTCGGAAATCCGAAAACCCCAAAAATGCAAAAATCTGAACTAATAATAATTAATTAATAGTTAATAACTAATATTACCACTTAAGGACCAAGCCTGTTTCTGAGATGTGGTGTTTACAAGTTAAAAACAGTTTTTTTCTGCTAGAAAATTACTTAGAACCCCCAAACATTATATATTTTTTTTCTAACACCCTAGAGAATAAAATGGTGTTGCAATACACTTTTTTGAATTAAAAAATAAGACAACAGTAAAGTTAGCCCAATTTTTTTTTTTATATTGTGAAAGATAATGTTACGCAGAGTAAATTGATATGGCGACAAACTTTTACCATTAAAAATCTCCATAGGCGACATTTAAAAAATTCTACTGCTTGCATGTTTTGAGTTACAGGGGAGGTCTAGGGCTATAATTATTGCTCTCACTCTAACGATCACGGTGGTACCTCACATGGGTGGTTTGAACCCAGTTTCCATATGCGGGCGCTACACATGTATGCGTTTGCTTCTGCGCTTACCTTTTATTTTTTATTTTCACGCTGTTCTTTTTAAAAAAAATGGTGTCACTTTTATTCCTATTACAAGGAATGTAAACATACCTTGTATTAGAAAAAAAGCATGACAGGACCTCTTAAATATGAGATCTGGGGTCAAAAAGACCTCAGATCTCATAGTTACATGAAAATGTAAATAAAAAAATAAAAAAAGTCGTTTGAAAAACGAAAAAAAAAATGTCCCTTTAAGAGCTATGGGTGGAAGTGACGTTTTGACGTCGCTTCTGCCCTGCAATGATGTGGAGACGAGTGGGGGCCATCTTCCCCTCACTCATCTCCATACAAAGCCAGCAAGAGGACGCCATCGCCTCCGCCGCTGCCGCGGTGGGAGGGGGGCTTAACTTCTCACTCAAAGTGATCTTGCGGAGAATCCGCCAGAGACCACTTCTATCTGAAAGCGGACCGCCCACTGAAGAAGAGCTAGCTGCTGCTATAACAATGATATTCCTTTTTAAAGTAGCGACGTAAAACGACGGCGGGCAGTCCGTAAGTGGTTAACTTAACTATTACTAACTATTAAATTATAGGTATTGGAATTTCCTTTCAAATTTATATTACGAAAGTTACGTTCTGAACGAATGGAATGTAACAAATTAATAATAATTAATAATAATAATAATAACAAAAACATTTTATTATTATTATTTATTATTAATTTGTTCCGTTTCATTTGTTTAGATGCAGCATTCGTTATTTTGCATAATTCGTAACTTCGGATAAATCTGTATTTGTTACGTTCACAGCCAAATTTGAAAGGAAATTCCAATACCTACAATTTAATAGTTAGTTATTATTAGTTAGTTAGTTATACTTTTGACTTTTCAGGTTTTTTTTCTTATTTTTGGATTTTAGAATTTACAAATTTACGAATTGCGATCATAACGAATGACCCAAAAAACGAAAAAAAAAAAACTAATGAAACAAAAATGAACAATTTTTTTGGCAGTGCATATGTCCACCTTTTGGTGTGTTGTGGGTGTGGTATGTTAAGAAATTGGTTGGAGCAGAGCAGATAAGGGGGATAGGGGGAAGTAAATTTGCTTGGAGAAAGACTTTAACCTTCGAATTCAGAAGTTGCCACCTTTGCTAGCAGAGGAGAGAAGTTAAAGTCCCTTCTCCAGATTACTCAGATCTATTTTTTTGCACACCTGTTTAAGGAAGAGTTTTCATAGCACACAGAACTTGCATAAAACTCCACCAGCTGGCTGCAAATAGTAAATATGAAATATTTATATGCGATATTTACCTTATTGAGAAGGAATAGAACAATCAAGTTTTATTTTTTAGTGCAGTATATACTATGTGTAGTGGGTGCCGCTCAGCCCGCCCGCGGCCCTGCACCTTCCGCTGGCCATGCCAGCAGACACTTGCTGACAGGTTCAGAGGGTGAGCGAGCCTGTCAGCAGCTGCGGGGAAATTCTCCCTGTTTTTCCAGCTACAGTGTGCGAGCAACGTTCACACAGAGACACAGCCACCCGTTCTGCTCCCTCTCCTGCTTTCTTATTGGCAGGAGGAGGAGAGGCAATTATCTGGCAGGACTGCAGGACCAGGGAATTATGGGACATGTAGTCCCCATAGTAATCCCTGGGGAAAGACTTTACACCCCAGCATGCCCGGCGGTAGAGGGGAGTAAGCAGAGAAAGGAACACCAAGGGGTTGCCTGGGAGCTAGGCAGAGACCACGAGGGGAGAGGAAGACCGGACGCAGGAGAAAACGTGCTGTCATCAAGGGTCAGTGTGCTGTTTCCTGCTACAGATCTACGGCCCGTCGTGGACATCCCAACAAAGAGGGACCCGGGTGAATCTCCAGGCGCATCTACATTGATGTTCCGGTAGTGGGGTTGGCAGTCAGGCGACCGCAAGAGCCTGCTTGCCAGGATATCTTCTTTGGGCCTTGGTCACAGGATTGGTCTGCGGGTAGTTTCCCACCTTATGGATACAAACAAAAGACACTGTATGCAGACAACGTTTCTTTTCTTTGCCTGCACCCATAGAACCTGAGTCACACTTACACCCTGCTAAGCAGTCAGTGTCCATCTTGCCTACCCAGATACTGCCAGCATACTGTATTTTCTCTCTGCCAAACAGGATACTTAAGTGCATCAACCAAGAGCTAGCTAAAGACACAAGGCCTTTTTCCCTTCTAAACTACAAGCTATTTCTAGGGCCGGACTGGCCTACCGGTATACCGGGAAATTTCCTGGGGCCACTTTGATTTGTGGCTGCAGGCTGCAGCACACCCCATAGTGAGGCCGCATTGATCAAGCTGCATTTGATGAACACAGTGAGGTTGCATTCATTGGCACTGTAAAGCTGCATTTGATGGGCACAGTGAGGCTGCATTGACGTGCACAGTGAGGCTGCATTGAGGCCACTTTGATCTGTGGCTGCAGGCTGCAGCACTCCCCTCCTCCTCTTGTTTGTCACGGAGCTGGGTCTGTGTGTGTTGTCGGTGGTGCTGTAACAAGGTTCCGCCCCCTAGACCGACTCGTGTGATAGTAGATGGAACACTGATTGAATCAGTGTTCTGCCTATCACATGAGGGAGGCGGGACCTTGTTACAGCACCATCGACAAAACACACACAGACCCAGCTCCATGACGCACAGCCAGAGATGCCCACTGTGTGTGTGATCCAGGGCAGGCAATGGTGAGCCTGTACTCATGGACAGTGAGGCTGCATTTGATGGGCAGAGTGAGGCCGCATTGATGGGCAGAGTGAGGCCGCATTGATAGGCACAGTGAAACCGCATTGCTGGGCACAGTGAGGCTGCTATGATGGGCACAGTGAGGCTGCTATGATGGGCATAGTGAGGCTGCATTTATGGGCAGTGGGGCTGCATTCATGGGCACAGTGAGACTGCATTCATGGGCACAGTGAGGCTGCATTCATGGGCACAGTGATGCTGCATTGATGGGCATGGTGAGGCTGCATTGATGGCCACAGTGAGGCTGCATTTATGGGCACAGTGAGGCTGCATTCATGGGCACAGTGAGGCTGCATTTATGGACACAGTTGAGGCTGTGATGATGGGCACAGTGAGGCTGCATTGATGGGCACAGTGAGGCTGCATTGATGGGCACAGTGAGGCTGCATTCATGGGCACAGTGAGGCTGCATTCATGGGCACAGTGAGGCTGCATTCATAGGCACCGTAAAGCTGCATTTGATGAACACAGTGAGGTTGCATTCGTGGGCACTGTAAAGCTGCATTTGATGGGCACAGTGAGGCTGCATTGACAGGCAGAGTGAGGCTGCATTGATGGGCACAGTGAGGCTGCATGGATGGGCACAGTGAGGCTGCATTCATGGGCACCGTAAAGCTGCATTTCATGGGCACAATGAGGCTGCGACAATGGGCACAGTGAGGCTGCATTCATGGGCACCGTAAAGCTGCATTTCATGGGCACAGTGAGGCTGCATTCATGGGCACAG
Organism: Lithobates septentrionalis; assembly: GCA_037952835.1. Classification (NCBI taxonomy): domain Eukaryota; kingdom Metazoa; phylum Chordata; class Amphibia; order Anura; family Ranidae; genus Lithobates; species Lithobates septentrionalis. The sequence goes on from JBBDGP010001129.1 coordinate 27,500, forward strand.
TGAGGCTGCTTTCATGGGCACCGTAAAGCTGCATTTCATGGGCACAATGAGGCTGCATTGATGGGCACAGTGAGACTGCATTGATGGGCACAGTGAGGCTGCATTCATGGGTACAGGGAGGCTGCATTCATGGGTACAGTGAGGCTGCATTCATGGGCACAGTGAGGCTGCATTTATGGGCACAGTGAGGCTACATTTGATGGGCAGTGGTAGGCTGTATTTGCTGGGCACTGGTGGGACTGCATTTGATGGGCACAGGTGAGGCTGCATTAATCTCTTGTACCATATCTGCAGCCTCTAACCATCTCCTGTATCCTGTCTGTAACCACTGACCTTTTCTTCTATCATGTCTGCAACCTCTCACCATCTCTTGTATCATGTCTGCATTCTCTTACCATCTTTAGTATGATTTTCTCAGTCTCTAACCATCTACTGTACCATGCCTGCAGCCTCTGACACCTCCTGTATCACGTCTGCAGCCTCTAACCATCTCCTGTATCACCTCTGCAGCCTCTAACCATCTCCTGTATCACGTCTGCAGCCTCTAACCATCTCCTGTATCATGTTCGCAGTCTCTGATCATCTCTTGTCTTATATCATGTCTGCAGTCTCTGCAGTCTGGAGAGGAGTCAAGAGTGGGAGTGCTGCTGGGATGGGGGTTATGGGAGAAGTCAGACGTGTGTGGACTGTGGAGAGGAGACTATAGGATAAAACCAGAGCCACTGAGCTGGAACTGACTGACTTAACAGTGCACGGTGCACCTGAGAGGAGGTCAGTGGCAGCGGCGCAGGCCAGTCTGAGGGGGGGGTCACTGATGTAAGGGGGAGAGAATATAATAATGTAAGGGGGCAGTGATATAAAGGTTTCCCCCTTATATCTGTAACCCACTCCCTTACCTTAGTGTATTCTTTCTGCGGAAGGTGGTCTCTGGTCACCAGAGTCCCCCCCCCACGTTCCCAGAGTTCCTGGGATTTCCCCTGATGATTGACCACTTTTACCACTTTTAACTGGAATTTGCTTTTATATTTATAAAGCCCTATGTGCTTTCATATCTGTCTTCGCTATATATAACACACTCAAATGTGCTTTGAAATTCATGGTTTTCCCTTTAATGAACAAGAAAATAATGCCGTTATCATGTTGGGCTGGTATAATAATGCTATGGTATGACATTTTTTCCAGGGCTGGTTTTTATTCCGGCCCTGCCTACTTCCCTTCAGCTGCATAAAGTCACTGGTGCCATATGAACCCACCCATACACCCAGGACTCAGGACATATTAAGTGGGCGGGTTTTAAGACTTGGGAGTTATGCCCCGTACACACGGTCGGACATTGATCGGACATTCCGACAACAAAATCCTAGGATTTTTTCCGACGGATGTTGGCTCAAACTTGTCCTGCATACACACGGTCACACAAAGTTGTCGGAAAATCCGATCATTCTGAACGCGGTGACGTAAAACAGGAACGTCGGGACTATAAACGGGGCAGTACCCAATAGCTTTCATCTCTTTATTTATTCTGAGCATGCGTGGCACTTTGTGCGTCGGATTTGTGTACACACGATCGGAAATTCCGACAACGGATTTTGTGGTCGGAAAATTTTATAGCCTGCTCTCGAACTTTGTGTGTTGGAAAATTCGATGGAAAATGTGTGATGGAGCCTACACACGGTCGGAATTTCTGACAACAAGGTCCTATCACACATTTTCCATCGGCAAATCCGACCGTGTGTATGGGGCATTAGAGTGTTACTTTGCAATATATATAAAGATATTGTGCTTTTACGGTTACCTGGGACTGTGGTGTCAGGGGATAGAAGGGAGTGGTCTGACACAAGCCTGGTCGTTCCACTGATCTTCTCCTGCCTGGGCCCATAGAGCTCAATTTAAGTAAAGTGGTGACTAATCTGTTAAAGTGTTTGCCATTTAGAGTTGTTGCCTCTGCTTTCAGGGTTATTTGCCTTCAGGAGTCCCCTGGGGGCAGGCAGATAACATCGTTGAGCTCTATCGCTCTTAACCTTCAGTCATTATCACATAGTTGATTTACTTGAGATATATTTGCCTATTATTCGGTTGTACTGCTACTGTTTGTTCCATTCCTAAGAAATTTCACAGTAAAGATAATTTCTGTGTTTACTACAATTTGTGTCCTTTTACTGTGGTGTTTGCACAAATGTTAATTCCAGGTGTGCCAGAGGAGCTTTGACTGTGTTCTTGAGGTTGAGAGGCAGAGACATAGGTGTGCACAGCCTATTGCATTAGGGTGTGTACTCCAAAGTTCAAACACATACAGTATGTGTGTGTGCATTTGTACTAGGGATAAGCTTTGAGTTTGAGTCGAACCCATTTTCGACTCGAACATCGCCTGTTCGACTGTTCGTCGAATTGCGAACGTTATGGGCCGTTCGCGCCAAATTCGAGTGGCGCGTCATGGCCCATAATTCACTGCGGCATCACAGTGCATTGCTGGCTGATGATTGGCCAAGCATGCGCTATGACCCGCATGCTTGGCCAATCACAGCGCCCTCTGTACAGAGAGCCGTAATTGGCCAATTATGGCTCGGGGGGTTTAGTACACGCCCCACACTATGTAAGGCCGCCTGTGTGGTGGCCTTGTGTAGTGTGTTGTGGCAGAGAGAGATGGACAGAGAGACAGTGTCATTTGATTTAGGTTAGAGTAAGCAGGCAAGTCAGTTAGCTGCACTTACAGTGTATTGTGTATATATATGCATCCTAGGTATTGTGTGTATATATATATATATATATATATATATATATATATATATATATACTGTATTCAGTTTAGCTAGATCCGTTCCTGTTATTCTCTTCCTACTGACAGGCAGGCAGGTGTTTTTACAGTATTTCCAGTATTTCCAGTTAGTGTACTGTGTCCTTTGCACAGTGTGCACCTAAAGCTACCTGAAGAAAATTGCTGGTGTCCTTCTGATCCTATTAGTACCACAGGTAGGCAGCTACAGTATTTAGAGTTAGTGTACTGTGTCCTCTGCACAGTGTGCACCTAAAGCTACCTGAAGAAAATTGCTGGTGTCCTTCTGATCCTATTAGTACCACAGGTAGGCAGCTACAGTATTTAGAGTTAGTGTACTGTGTCCTCTGCACAGTGTGCACCTAAAGCTACCTGAAGAAAATTGCTGGTGTTCTTCTGATCCTATTAGTACCACAGGCAGGCAGCTACAGTATTTACAGTTAGTGTACTGTGTCCTCTGCACAGTGTGCACCTAAAGCTACCTGAAGAAAATTGCTGGTGTACTTCTGATCCTGTTAGTACCACAGGCAGGCAGCTACAGTATTTACAGTTAGTGTAGTGCGTCCTCTGCACAGTGTGCACCTAAAGCTACCTGAAGAAAATTGGTGGTGTTGTTCTGATCCTATTAGAATCATAGGCAGGCAGCTACAGTATTTACAGTTGGTGTACTGTGTCCTCTGCACAGTGTGCACCTAAAGCTACCTGAAGACAATCGCTGTTGTTCTGATCCTATTAATACCACAGGCAGGCAGCTGCAGTATTTACAGTTAGTGTACTGTGTCCTCTGCACAGTGTTCACCTAAAGCTACCTGAATGCAATTGCTGTTGTTCTGATCCTATTAATACCTCAGGCAGGCAGCTGCAGTATTTACAGTTAGTGTACTGTGTCCTCTGCACAGTGTGCACCTAAAGCTACCTGAAGAAAATTGCTGGTGTTCTTCTGATCCTATTAGTACCACAGGCAGGCAGCTACAGTATTTACAGTTAGTGTACTGTGTCCTCTGCACAGTGTGCACCTAAAGCTACCTGAAGAAAATTGGTGGTGTTCCTCTGATCCTATTAGTACCACAGGCAGCTGCAGTATTTACAGTTAGTGTACTGTGTCCTCTGCAAAGTGTGCACCTAAAGTTACCTGAAGACAATTGCTGGTGTTCTGATCCTATTATTCCACAGACAGGCAGCTGTAGTATTTACAGTTAGTGTACTGTGTCCTCTGCACAGTGTGAACCTAAAGCTACCTGAAGACAATTGCTGTTGTTCTGATCCTATTAATACCACAGGCAGGCAGCTGCAGTATTTACAGTTAGTGTACTGTGTCCTCTGCACAGTGTGCACTTAAAGCTACCTGAAGAAAATTGGTGGTGTTCTTCTGATCCTATTAGTACCACAGGCAGGCAGCTGCAGTATTTACAGTTAGTGTACTGTGTCCTCTGCACAGTGTGCACCTAAAGCTACCTGAAGACAATTGCTGTGGTTCTGATCCTATTAATACCACAGACAGGCAGCTACAGTATTTACAGTTAGTGTACTGTGTCCTCTGCACAGTGTGCACCTAAAGCTACCTGAAGAAAATTGCTGGTGTTCTTCTGATCCTATTAGTACCACAGGTATGCAGCTGCAGTATTTACAGTTAGTGTACTGTGTCCTCTGCACAGTGTGCACCTAAGGCTACCTGAAGAAAATTGCTGGCGTTCTCATACTAATAATACTACAGGCAGGCAGTTGATTCTGCTAGCTGCAGTATCAGTATATATATACATCCCAGCCCAGGGCAGCACACCGACTGCATCACACCGCAAAGCTCCGCATGTGCAGGGCGCTGCTGTCTCTGCGCGTTATTCCAAAAGTTCTTTGGTGTGGGCCTTTTTTGAGACGAGTGCATCAGATCCCACCGCTGCTATTTGCAACATATGTCTCAAGCGTATCTCGCGTGGCCAAAACATCACCCGCTTGGGCACCACATGCTTGACCGGACATATGTCGACCTGCCATGCAGTTCGTTGGCAAGAGTACCTAAAAGACCCACACCAAAGAACAAAGCAGACCTCTCCTTGCTCCTCATCAGCTGGGATCTCCAACCCCACTATACCTTCAGTCCTCTTTGAAAACTGCACTTAGAGGAATGAAGGTGTAGAATTAGGTGTATCACAGCCAAGTACTTGCGGGCAATCTGCTCTCAGGACAGCGACGTCAGATTGTACCAGGCAAATTTCCCTGCCCCAGCTGCTGCACCGCCGAAAGAAGTTCTCTCCCAGCCATCCACATGCCCAGCGGTTGAATGCTAGCTTGGCTAAATTGCTAGCGCTTCAACTGCTGCCTTTTCAGTTGGTAGACTCTGCCGGCCTCCGTGAGTTTGTGGAATGTGCGGTTCCTCAGTGGCAGGTTCCCAAATGCCACTTTTTCTCACAGAAGGCGATTCTGGCTCTCCACCGACATGTGGAAGGCAATGTCTTGGCCTCACTGGACAGGGTGGTCAGCGGTAAGGTGCATATTACCACTGACTCATGGTCCAGCAGGCATGGACAGGGATGTTACCTATCTTTCACCGCGCACTGGATGACTCTTCTGGCAGCTGGGAAGGATGCAGGACAGGGTGCAGTATTGTTGGAGGTTGTTCCGCCACCACGCCTCCAAAATTCTACTAGTGGTGATTCTGCCATACCTCTCTCCTCCACCCCCTCCTCTTCTTCTTCCTCCATGGCCTAAGCCTCTTCCTGTGCTGATTTGTCCTCGAAACCAGTGGTGCTCCGTAGGCGTTTAAGGGGCTACGCAAGCACGCACGCAAAAAGATGCCATGCAGTGCTTGAGCTGGTGTGCTTGGGGTACAGGAGCCACACTGGGGCAAAGATTCTGTCAGCTCTGCAGGGGCAGGTTCAGAGGTGGTTGACGACAAGCCAGCTTAAGCCAGGTATGGTGGTTTGCAACAATGGCACCAACCTCCTGTCCGCCCTCCGACAGGGACAACTGACACATGTGCCCTGTTTGACTCAGGTCCTTAACTTGTGCAGCGGTTCTTGGGCAGGTACCCGGGCTTACAGGATGTCCTGAGGCAGGCCAGGAAAGTCTGTGTGCCTTTCCGCAGGTCATATAATGCCAGTGCTCGGCTGGCTGACCTCCAAAAGATATTTACCTGCCCAAGAACCGCCTAATCTGTGATATGCCCACCAGGTAGAACTCAACGTTGGCCATGCTGCAGAGGCTGCACATGCAGCAGAGGGCCATTAATGAGTACCTATGTGACTATGGCACCAGGACAGGGTCAGGGGAGCTTGTTTTTTTTCCCCACGCCAGTGTGCTATGATCAGGGATGCATGCACTGTCCTGTCACCATTTGAGGAGGTCACGAGGATGGTGAGCAGTGACAGTGCATGCATCAGTGACACTGTCCCTCTTGTCTTGGGAGGGATCATTACTGGCTGGCAACCCTCCTTGATCCACGTTACAAGGGTAAGGTTGCGGACCTTATCTTGCCGTCGCAGAGGGAGCAGAGGATGAAACATTTTCGGGAGGCCTTGCAGAAAGGTTTGTGCAACGTGTTTCCACAGCCTGGGAGGTTACAATTCCCTGGTCCTCCTGGACAACGTGTTGCTGAGGCTTCGGTCAGTCACAGAAGGAGCGGTGGAGAAGGTGGCCGTCTGACCGATGCGTCCAGACAATTTTTTAGTCCACAGCCCCAAGGTCTGATCGGTTCCAGCAACCATCGCCAGCCTCTGATTCACATGGTGCAAGATTACCTAGGGGCAAGATCAGACTTGGACACCTTTCCCACCGAAAATCCTCTGGGTTACTGGGTCTTGTGGATGGATCACTGGCCAGAGCTTGCACAGTATGCAATTGAGCTACTGGCTTGTCCTTCATCCAGCGTTCTTTCGGAACCCACATTCAGTGCTGCTTGAGGCTTTGTAACCGATCACAGGGTGCGCCTGTCCATCAAAATCGGTTGATCGGCTGACCTTCATAAAAATGAATGAATCAGTCTTGGATCACCAGCTACCAAGCACCTGATGCTGATGTAACCGATTGATTTTTTTTTAATGTAAGATCCCTTCAAGACTGCCAATGCTGATGCTGAATGACTATCCTGTTATGCTGAGTGACAATCCTCTTCCTCCTCAATTTTCATGCTGATAGCTTGTAAGAACATTTTTGGTTCTGGGCACCACCACCAGTGGCCAAGGCCCAATTTTTCTGCCCCTGTTTAACAGGGGCATGTAATTACAATTTTTGATACAATACTTTGCAGCAGGGCTCATTCCTGCGCTCCGACTATAGTATCTGTGAGGGGTTGCAGTGTTGTGGCACCAGCACCAGTGCCCAAGGCCCAATTTTTCAGCCTCTGTTTAACAGGGTTGTATAATTACAATTTTTTGCTGCAATACTTTGCAGCAGGGCTTATTCCTGCGCTCCAACTATAGCATCTGTGAGGGGTTGCAGTGTTGTGGCAGCAGTGGCTAAGGCTCAATTTTTCTGCCCCTGTTTAACAGGAGCGTGTAATTACAATTTTTGATGCAATACTATGCAGCAGGGCTCATTCCTGCGCTCCAACTAGAGTATCTGTGAGGGGTTGCAGTGTTGTGGCACCAGCACCAGTACCCAAGGCCCAAATTTTGCAGCCCCTGTTTAACAGGGGCATGTAATTACAATTTTTTAAGCAATACTTTGCAGCAGGGCTCATTCCTGCGCTCCAACTAGAGTATCTGTGAGGGATTGCAGTGTTGTGGCACCAGCACCAGTGCCCAAGGCCCAAATTTTGCAGCCCCTTGTCATGAGAAGGTCTACCCGTTGGTGGCGCTATCGGTCTCTTGGATCGCAGTACCAGTGTCCATCAGCAGGTGTCTTCCAACACCTAGGACCTGCAGTAAGAGGTCTTTCCTGCTGGTGGCACTGTTGCATCCTCGGGCCGTAGTACCGGCGTCAACCAGCGGGTGCACTCTGGCAGTGTGGAGCAAACAGGTCACACTGCGCTCAGCTGTAACGTGAGGTCAATTACCACAGCCTTACAAATACCCGGCAAGCCCTCATAGGCTTGCCTTGGTATCTCTCTCTCCCCCTGCGTTCTGACCTTGCTGCCTGTTTGACCTTGAGCCTGCTATCTGCCTTGTCCTGATCTGATCCTATCCCTATCCTGAGGCCTTCCTAGTCCTGTCCCTTCTGTTCCTGGCTCCCTTGGATCCCTGCCCTGAACCCCATCCATCCATCCTCTCCTTGTCCTGTTCAGGTTCCCGTCCTTACCCTTATGCTGACTTCCCTGTGTATGACCTTGGCTTGGCTTGTTTACGATTACGGTATCTCCCTTTACTTATATATATATATATACATTGTTGTTTGTAGTGGGTTGTTGTGTGGGTTTTTGCACTGTTTGTTCCTGTCACTTATCACTTGTTAATAAACACCATTTCACTTACATGTGTTTCTGGTCTCCTCTGTGCAGTCCACACAGTCTGGTCAATTAGATATCCTGACAGTATACCAAGGCCATCCCTGACCAGACGTGGCTGCACTGAGAAACCGTCTTGTTACGGTGGGTGTGCAAAATGGACTTTGATGAAATTGTCTATTATTCTCTGCTGGCGGAAGAGGATAATGAATATTGTTGCCAGACTCTTAAAGATTGGACCCGTGACCAACTGCTGGAAACGATACAAACAGCCCATTTATTTGTAGATCAAGGTCATGCGTTATTTGAGGATGTTCAGCCTTTGATTCAATTATGTATAAAGTCAGCCTTGTCATGCACTCCCGAAGGTAGTGACGATTACTCCCCTCCTTTCAGTTTTGACCAGGTGGAATCCCTGGTATGGTTGTTAGAGGATGATCCGGCTTACTTTGATGAACATTATTCCGCTTGTTCCCAGCAGGTGTTATCCGATTGCATTTATTCAGTACAATCTCTGGTTAGTCAGGCTGTATGTGAATCAGCGTTTGTTCAACCTTTGCTGCAGGCATGGTCAGACCTCCTGTCTTTAGCTAAGCCACAACATTCCAGCCCTGCCATTAATCATCTGCCTTCCAAAAGATCTATCTCCCCGTCACCTATGGCAACCTCAGCTACAACCCAGTTTAATCAGCTCCCTACCAAATACTACCACCCAGTCTCCAAGTGTCGCACCTATCCTGCTTTCAATTCACCTGTCTCTTCTCCTCCACCTGTAACAGTCCCACAAAACCCCTCTCTAGCTACAGTTCCTTGGTCTTCCTTCGATCCAGCTACTTTCTTTGCTTACAGCCCTGCACCTACATACAAAACTGCACGGGCTAAACCAAAGAAGAAGCAAAAATTCTTCCCGACCCATACCATCCTGCCAGTAACCCAACCTGTTCCAGCTTTGCAGTCTGACGTTCCGGCTCGCCAGTCTGATGTTCCAGCCTTCCAGTCTGAAGTCCCAGCTTTGCAGTCTGAAGTCCCAGCTTTGCAGTCTGAAGTCCCAGCTTTGCAGTCTGAAGTCCCAGCTTTGCAGTCTGAAGTCCCAGCTTTGCAGTCTGAAGTCCCGGCTTTGCAGTCTGAAGTCCCGGCTTTGCAGTCTGAAGTCCCGGCTTTGCAGTCTGAAGTCCCGGCTTTGCAGTCTGAAGTCCCGGCTTTGCAGTCTGAAGTCCCAGCTTTGCAGTCTGAAGTCCCAGCTTTGCAGTCTGAAGTCCCGGCTTTGCAGTCTGAAGTCCCGGCTTTGCAGTCTGAAGTCCCGGCTTTGCAGTCTGAAGTCCCAGCTTTGCAGTCTGATGTTCCAGCCTTCCAGTCTGGTGTTTCAGCTTTGCAGTCTGATGTTCCAGCTTTGCAGTCTGCTGTCCCAGCCTTCCAGTCTGCTGTCCCAGCCTTCCAGTCTGCTGTTCCAGTCTTCCAGTCTGCTGTTCCAGTCTTCCAGTCTGCTGTTCCAGCCTTGCAGTCTGATGTTCCAGCTTTGCAGTCTGACGTTCCAGCTCGCCAGTCTGCTGTCCCAGCCTTCCAGTCTGCTGTTCCAGTCTTCCAGTCTGCTGTTCCAGTCTTCCAGTCTGCTGTTCCAGCCTTGCAGTCTGATGTTCCAGCTTTGCAGTCTGACGTTCCAGCTCGCCAGTCTGCTGTTCCAGCCTTCCAGTCTGCTGTTCCAGCCTTCCAGTCTGCTGTTCCAGCCTTCCAGTCTGATGTTCCAGCTTTGCAGTCTGCTGTTCCAGCCTTCCAGTCTGCTGTTCCAGCTTTGCAGTCTGCTGTTCCAGCTTTGCAGTCTGCTGTTCCAGCCTTCCAGTCTGATGCTCCAGCTTTGCAGTCTGAAGTTCAAGCTTTACAGTCTGATGTCCCAGCCTTCCAGTCTGATGTTCCAGCCTTGCAGCCTGCTGTTCCAGCCTTCCAGTCTGATGCTCCAGCTTTGCAGTCTGAAGTTCAAGCTTTGCAGTCTGATGTCCCAGCCTTCCAGTCTGATGTTCCAGCCTTGCAGTCTGCTGTTCCAGCCTTCCAGTCTGCTGTTCCAGCCTTCCAGTCTGCTGTTCCAGCTTTGCAGTCTGACGTTCCAGCTTTACAGTCTGACGTTCCAGCTTTGCAGTCTGATGTCCCAGCCTTCCAGTCTGATGTTCCAGCTTTGCAGTCTGAGGTTCCAGCTTTACAGTCTGATGTGCCTGCCTCCCAGTCTGTCGTCCCGATGCCTGCCTTCCAGCTCGATGTCCCTGCCTCCCAGCCTGATGCCTTGCAGCTTGTCTTCCAGCCTGATGTCTTGATGCCTACCTGCCAGTCTGATGTGCCAGCTTCCCAGTCTGATGTGCCAGCTTCCCAGTCTGATGTGCCAGCTTCCCAGTCTGATGTGCCAGCTTCCCAGTCTGATGTGCCAGCTTCCCAGATTGATGTGCCAGCTTCCCAGCCTGATGCCTTGCAGCTTGTCTTCCAGCCTGATGTCTTGATGCCTACCTGCCAGTCTGATGTGCCAGCTTCCCAGTCTGATGTGCCAGCTTCCCAGTCTGATGTGCCAGCTTCCCAGTCTGATGTGCCAGCTTCCCAGTCTGATGTGCCAGCTTCCCAGATTGATGTGCCAGCTTCCCAGATTGATGTGCCAGCTTCCCAGATTGATGTGCCAGCTTCCCAGATTGATGTGCCAGCTTCCCAGTTTGCTGTCCCAGCTTCCCAGCCTGATGTCTTGCAGCTTGCCTTTCAGCCTGATGCCTCGAAGATAGCTTCTCAGTCTGATGTGCCAGCTTCCAAGTCGGATGTTCCAGCTTTCCAGTCTGATGTTCCAGCCCTCCAGCCTGATGTTCGGGTGTCTGCCCTCCAGCTCAAGTGGTTCCTGTCGTCTGCTGCCCAGCTCAAGTGTTTCCTGTCGTCTGCTGCCCAGCTCAAGTGTTTCCTGTCGTCTGCTGCCCAGCTCAAGTGTTTCCTGTCGTCTGCTGCCCAGCTCAAGTGTTTCCTGTCGTCTGCTGCCCAGCTCAAGTGTTTCCTGTCGTCTGCTGCCCAGCTCAAGTGTTTCCTGTCGTCTGCTGCCCAGCTCAAGTGTTTCCTGTCGTCTGCTGCCCAGCTCAAGTGTTTCCTGTCGTCTGCTGCCCAGCTCAAGTGTTTCCTGTCGTCTGCTGCCCAGCTCAAGTGGTTCCTGTCGTCTGCTGCCCAGCTCAAGTGGTTCCTGTCGTCTGCTGCCCAGCTCAAGTGGTTCCTGTCGTCTGCTGCCCAGCTCAAGTGGTTCCTGTCGTCTGCTGCCCAGCTCAAGTGGTTCCTGTCGTCTGCTGCCCAGCTCAAGTGGTTCCTGTCGTTTGCTGCCCAGCTCAAGTGGTTCCTGTCGTTTGCTGCCCAGCTCAAGTGGTTCCTGTCGTTTGCTGCCCAGCTCAAGTGGTTCCTGTCGTTTGCTGCCCAGCTCAAGTGGTTCCTGTCGTTTGCTGCCCAGCTCAAGTGGTTCCTGTCGTTTGCTGCCCAGCTCAAGTGGTTCCTGTCGTCTGCTGCCCAGCTCAAGTGGTTCCTGTCGTCTGCTGCCCAGCTTAATGACTCTGACATGCCAGCAGTACCCACTGTCCAGGTTGATGTACCCGATGCCCGGCCTGATGTGCCCTCACCTGTCCAGTTGAAGGCCATGAACTTTGAACAGATACACCTTGTTGGAGCGTCCGGAGGCCGCTCCTTTAGGGGGGGGTACTGTCATGAGAAGGTCTACCCGTTGGTGGCGCTATCGGTCTCTTGGATCGCAGTACCAGTGTCCATCAGCAGGTGTCTTCCAACACCTAGGACCTGCAGTAAGAGGTCTTTCCTGCTGGTGGCACTGTTGCATCCTCGGGCCGTAGTACCGGCGTCAACCAGCGGGTGCACTCTGGCAGTGTGGAGCAAACAGGTCACACTGCGCTCAGCTGTAACGTGAGGTCAATTACCACAGCCTTACAAATACCCGGCAAGCCCTCATAGGCTTGCCTTGGTATCTCTCTCTCCCCCTGCGTTCTGACCTTGCTGCCTGTTTGACCTTGAGCCTGCTATCTGCCTTGTCCTGATCTGATCCTATCCCTATCCTGAGGCCTTCCTAGTCCTGTCCCTTCTGTTCCTGGCTCCCTTGGATCCCTGCCCTGAACCCCATCCATCCATCCTCTCCTTGTCCTGTTCAGGTTCCCGTCCTTACCCTTATGCTGACTTCCCTGTGTATGACCTTGGCTTGGCTTGTTTACGATTACGGTATCTCCCTTTACTTATATATATATATACATTGTTGTTTGTAGTGGGTTGTTGTGTGGGTTTTTGCACTGTTTGTTCCTGTCACTTATCACTTGTTAATAAACACCATTTCACTTACATGTGTTTCTGGTCTCCTCTGTGCAGTCCACACAGTCTGGTCAATTAGATATCCTGACACCCCTGTTTAACAGGGGTGTATAATTACAATTTTTGATTCAATACTTTGCAGCAGGGCTCATTCCTGCGCTCCAACAATAGCATCTGTGAGGGGTTGCAGTGTTGTGGCACCAGTGCCTAAGGCCCAATTTTTCTGCCCCTGTTCAACAGGGACATCTAATTACAATTCTTGATCTAATATTTCACAGCAGGGCCTTTTCCTGCACCCACCAAGAGTAACTGTGAGGGCTTACAGTGTTGTGGCAACACCACCGCCACCACCAAAGGCCCAATTTTTCTGCCCCTGTTCAACAGGTGCATGTAATTACAATTCTTGATATAATATTTCATAGCAGGGCCCGTTCCAGCGCCCACCAAGAGTAACTGTGAGGACTTACAGTGTTGTGGCGCCAGCATCACCACCACCACCACCACCAAAGGCCCAATTTTTCTACCACTGTTCAACAATGGCATGTAATTACAATTCTTGATCTAAAATTTCACAGCAGGGCCCGTTCCTGTGCCCACCAGGAGTAACTGTGAGAGCTTACAGTTTTGTGGCAACACCAACACCTAAGGACCCAATTTCGGCAGAGTATATAGGGCAGGCCCCTACTTTCAAACATCCAACTTACAAACGACTCCTACTTGCAAATGGAAGGAGACAACAGGAAGTGAGATGAAATCTACCCCTAGGAAGGGAAATTCTCTCCTGTAGGAGTAAATATGGGAAAAACATGTCTCCTCTTCACTGATGCTTTATCACCAATCCTTGTTTCACTAAAAAACTCACATTTTCAAAAAAACATTTGTCATTGGGACAGAAAGTGAGGTGAAATCTTTTTAAGAGGTGCACAGACAGCAAAACAAATGTTACAGGGGTGATAACCCTTCCCTATGTTTTCCAAAAAGCTTAAAAATAGATTTTTTGGCTGGATCTACACTTTAAAAATGTACCAGTTCAAAATTACAAACAGATTCTACTTAACAACAAACCTACAGTCCCTGTCTTGTTTGCACCGCCTGTATACTGCTGTTCAGAGTATATAGGGCCTGGGGACGCCTTTCCTTTTTTTAATTTGGGTGTGGGGTTCCCCTTAATATCCATACAAGACCCAAAGGGCCTGGTAATGGACTGGGGGGGGGATACCCATGCCGTTTGTCTCACTTATTTTCATCCATATTGCCGGGACCCGACATTACATTAAAGCCGAAAGCAGTTTTAAATGACTTTTATTCCTTTAAAAATGTCATTTTGTGCAGGGACTGTTCTAAGCACGGGAAACACGCGCCACTTTATAGGCATACTATAGACACCCCCCAGGTAGGATATTTAAAGGAATATTTCACTTTTTTTTTCACTTTAAGCATCATTAAAATCACTGCTCCCGAAAAAACGTCAATTTAAAAATTTTTTTTTGCATTGATACATGTCCCCTGGGGCAGGACCCGTGTCCCCAAACCCTTTTTAGAACAATAACTTATATATTAGCCTTTAAAATTAGCACTTTTGCTTTCGAACGTTTGAGTCCCATAGACTTTAATGGGGTTCTAAAGTTCGCGCAAACTTTCGGTCCATTCGCAGGTTCTGGGGGGGGTGTTCGGCTCATCCCTAATTTGTACATTTACTGATGGTGATCAGGAGAGCAGTGGACGTGTCATTAGGGCAGAAATTGGTGTCAGTAGGGCAGTGGATGGTGTCAGTAGTTTTTATTTTTATTATTTTATGTTTCAGAATTTATTTATTTTTTTTATTATTTTTTTTTTTTTTTTTTTTTTTTAGGAGCTCTGTTAGGGGGCTTTGGTGAAATATCAGGAGTCTAAACAGGGGGAATCTGCACCACACAGGGTGATAAGGGTGTGCCCAGGCACACCTGCCACACCCCGTGCGCACACCTATGGGCAGAGTACAGAACCAAATATGCTCAAGCAGCTCCATAGCGGGTAGTGCTACATATATATGAAAATTAAAGTATTAAAATGTATTCGTATATGAAAAATGAATTACCTTACATAGTTACTATGTTAATATGGTTGAAAAAAGACACAAGTCCTTCCAGTTCAACCAATAAATACCTGTGTAGTTTAATTCCATCCAGCCATACGGAGGAATAAAGTGTCCGAGTCTGACCCATTCACGATTATTGATGTGATGATTATCCATAAATATGGTGATTTTGGGAAGAAATTTCTCTTTTAGCCAAGATGAATTTTGAGCCTTGATTTTTACAGATATAGGGCAACTCTGAAGATAAAGGAAATAAGAATATAAACACATAAATATATAGTCCTATCAATGATTTCTTGACATATATTGTACAAATAAAAGTGATCAGCTTGATGTAAATAATTGTAGTAATAGATGTTGTTTTTTTAAAACCTTGTATTATGTACAGTATCTCACACAAGTGTGTACACCCCCTTACATTTATGTAAATATTTTATTATATATTTTCAATCTATAAGTATGAGTGCTGCCAGCATTGCTGCAGAGGTTGAAGGGGTGGGGGGGTCAGCATGTCAGTGCTCAGACCATACGCCACACACTGCATCAAATTAGTCTGCATGGCTGTCGTCCCAGAAGGAAGCCTCTTCTAAAGATGATGCACAAGAACACCCGCAAACAGTTTTCTGAAGACAAGCAGACTAAGGACATGGATTACTGGAACCATGTCCTGTGGTCTGATGAGACCAAAATAAACTTATTTGGTTCAGATGGTGTCAAGCGTGTGTGGTGGCAACCAGGAGAGAAATACAAAAACAAGAGTGACCTGGGGCTCCATGAGTGCTGCCAGCACTGGGGAGCTACAGTTCATTGAAGAAACCATGAATGTCAACATGTACTATGACATACTGAAGCAGAGCATGATCCCCTCCCTTCAGAGACTGGGCCGCAGGGCAGTATTCCAACATGATAACAACTCCAAACACACCTCCAAGACAACCACTGCCTTGCTAAAGAAGCTGAGGGTAAAGGTGATGCACTGGCTAAGCATGTCTCCAGACCTAAACCCTATTGAGCATCTGTGGGGCATCCTCAAATGGAAGGTGGAGGAGCGCAAGGTCTCTAACATCCACCAGCTCCGTGATGTTGTCATGGAGGAGTGGAAGAGGACTCCAGTGGCAACCGGTGAAGCTCTGGTGAACTCCATGCCCAAGAGGTTTAGGGCAGTGGTGGAAAATAATGGTGGCTACACAAAATATTGACACTTTGGGCCCAATTTGGACATTTTCACTTAGGGGTGTACTCACTTTTGTTCCCAGTGGTTTAGATATTATTGGCTGTCTGTTGAGTTATTTTGAGGGGACAGCAAATTTACACTGTTATACAAGCTGTACACTCACTACTTTACATTGTAGCAAAGTGTCATTTCTTCAGTGTTGTCACATGAAAAGATATAATAAAATTTTTACAAAAATGTAAGTGGTGTTCTCACTTTTGTGAGATACTGTATATATTTACATGGGGAAAGCCATAATCGCATGTTATATGTGCAGGTGATGCTCTGTGTTTACATTACATATTAGAAGGCTAGGATGTTACTGAGTCACTGGTGTGAGAGGGAGCAGGTTGGCCTGTGCTTCTGCAGGAATGACTTTAATGATTTCATAGCTTCTACTGTAAACTGCTGATGAATTGCTCAACAGTGCCTACAGCTACAGAAGTCAGTAAAGGATTGTTTTAAAGCTAATGTACTGCTTATTAGGAATCTGAATAAATACTTGAATGCCCATAGTAGTAACACAGATTTACTTCGGTAACCACTACAAAAATAAATAAAATGTGTGTTCATTTGAAAACACACTATTCTTTTAATTCAACTGGAACGTTCAGCGTCATCATAGTTTTCTACCATAGCCAAATAACATTTTACTCCCAAAAATAGCTCAAATTGAATCTGTACACTCCCAATATTGTTTACAGAAATGCAGATGTCTAGAGTATGGTGGGAATCTTGATTGTAGAATAGCAGGTATTTTGAGATTTGCATGGAAGCATAACAAAAATTATAAAATCTTGCGGAAATAACAGATGCTGTACACACTACCAGTTTTTTTTCGTTCAACCCAGCTGACTGAACCAAAAAAAAAAATGACGGGTTCGGGAGGAGGACAATCCTATGTTAGTACAGCGGTCTCCCCGCTGAGCTATTGTGTTCTGACAGTGGGATGCCCCACCGCCAGAACACACACACTGGTCAGTGTTCCCAGCCATTGAAAGCGCTGATCGGATGCCTATCAGAAGACCTTTTTCAGTCCTGACCTTTCAACAGAAGCCAGACGTTTGTCCGGGTTCTGTTGGACCGGCTGCTACACACGGGTCGAATGTTGGTTAATTTCTATTGCCCCCGCCAATACCGCCCAATATTCAGCCCATGTGTACAGGGATTTAAGCTGTCACCTTTTGGTGCATATTAATAAATGGGAGTAGGGGAATTTCAACATGGTTAAGCCAGTGTTAAGCTGGCCATAACTTGTAACTTTTTGCAGAATCATACCTACCTAGGTGGATGCAACATTGGTCCGATGTTGCATCTGTCCACCGTCGGTTCTAATGCCCCGTACACACGATCGGATTTTCCAACGGAAAATGTGTGATAGGACCTTGTTGTCGGAAATTCCGACCGTGTGTAGGCTCCATCACACATTTTCCATCGGATTTTCTGACACACAAAGTTTGAGAGCAGGCTATAAAATTTTCCGACAACAAAATCCGTTGTCGGAAATTCCGATCGTGTGTACACAAATCCGACGGACAAAGTGCCACGCATTAAAAAGAAATTCAACCAGCGCTAATCTCTTGTGTAATAAACTAAAGCAGCTGAATACTGAGGATAAAATCTATCAAATCCAACAGAACAAATATATAAAAGCAGTACAGCGCTGAAAAAATAATAATGTCCCTATAAATCTTCAATTAACATAAATGTCCATAAAGAGAGAAAAAAATGTCCATAAAGAGAGAAAAATTCCAGATGAGGATCCCAGTGTGCGAGTGATATCCAAATATGATGAGTGACTCATATAGTGATAAACCTCCACCAACAGTATCGCTAGCCGCTCACCTCAGCGGGTGGACCCCTGAATAAATTCAGTCAGGTCTCAAACAGCTGTTCCCACAATGGGAGATATACAGGAGCAGGTAACTGGAACCAGACAGCTTGCGGTCTCGTGGAGCGATCACATGCAATAGAATAAACAACATCTAGTTGTGCCACGCATGCTCAGAATAAATAAAAAGATTAAAGCAATTGGCCACTGCCCGTTTATAGTCCCGACGTACGTGTTTTACGTCACCGCGTTTAGAACGATCGGATTTTCCGACAACTTTGTGTGACCGTGTGTATGCAAGACAAGTTTGAGCCAACATCCGTCGGAAAAAATCCTAGGATTTTGTTGTCGGAATGTCCGAACAAAGTCCGACCGTGTGTACGGGGCATAAGACTGAGAACCAAGCGATCAAACACTGCTGGTCGCTCGGTTCTCAGGCCTCCCTGAGCAGAGAGCTGGTCACTGTCTGCTCTCCCCCCCTCCCCTCACTCACTGGAGTGCTGTTCTATGGAGGTGGTGGGAGCGTCCAGCTCAGGCTCTCAGCAGCTTGCTGAGAGGTTGAGCAGGTGCTGGTCCAGGCATGTGGGCGGATCCCAACTTCAGTGTTGCGATCTTGCCAGAGCCTGGACAGGCTCTGTGATGTCAGCCGACACATCTGTCTGCTAAAAACTGGTCACAGGAGTGCAGAACAAACTGCAAGCTTTGGCCGTACTTCTTGTTTAAGATGACCATACACCAGTAGAATTTAGTTCCAACATTTGTGCAGAAATTCAGAAAAATTAAAAAAATTGATGCCATCGGTGAGTTGGCTCATTTTGTTTGAAAGACCTGCAGCTTGAATGGAATCTCAGATGCATTAGACAGGTGTCCTTTGTGCCCAGAGCATGCACCTTACAATATTTACATTTTTTCTGAACGAACACCACATCCACAGTTAAAAATTTGTTGGCCAAGAAAATATGTACATCTTCTTTTAATTTTCCCATCACTATGGTTGAAAAATGACTGCTGATTTCACCCCAATAACCACTAGAAAATCAAATCACTGGAAATTTTTCTAACAAATCTCTACTGGTCTGTGGCCAGCTTGGTCATCTTGAGCCTGGCTTTCATGAATATTATGATAGCCAATGTTTGTTCTTGAATCAGGTAACTGATGTATAATTCATCAAAAGTCCAAATTGTATTCTGTGGTTTGTTTCTTTTATAAAATGGACCTGACCTTGAACTATAAATACAAGGTCAGCTTATTTATTTTGTTATGCCTCGCCATGCCAAAAAGCTTCATACATGAATAAAAAAGCCTGTAGCCAGGGGAAGGTAAAGTACATTGCCCCTGGACGGCCTACGTCGTCCAGGGGCACTGGACGATCTAAGTTATTATGAAACGCGTAGGGCGGAGCGACGCGCTGACGTCACCTCCTGCTCCATTCGCTTACCCAGAAGGACGGGTTGTCTGTTTGTGTTCCGGCCGCCACAGCAGACTTCAGGCTCTTTTAATACTGCAACATTGTAAGTGTATTCCTTTCTTTTAATGCAATAAAACAACCATCAGGTTTTTTCACTATGGAGTGTTTATATCTTTTATGCACTACGGTATCCATATGATGGTCTGATCGGCCGGGAGAGGGCTGCCTAGTACCTGTGACTGTGTTTGCTGTTCCTTGGAGCCAAAAAGTGTTTCCTTGCACGCATTCCCTGATCCTCTGTTATGGGGGATCATGGAACTCTGGTAAGAGTTTATTTCTGCTGATTTGGTGGTGGATTCAACACAACTTCCTACTCACAGTATTTTGAAAACAGCTTGTTCACAATTCATGGACTTTTATTTCACATTACACTGGTGATTTTCATTTGTTTGTTTACCAGGTCCTGTTTTTTAATTTAACCCATTTTTTTTCACAACTTATAGACTTATAATTTATTTACACCAGTGTATATTTTTTCAACTGATCACTTATGGACTTATTGATTTTGGTTTTTATTAGGTTGTATGTGCACTATACAATTTTATGGCAATTTTCTGATTTTCATTATTTTCACAGTATACACATGATTCCTCACAATTATTTGGTATATTTATGAAACTGGTTTAATTCTTGGTCAGAATCTTATGGGTAGCGTGATTCTATTTTTTCTAATACAAGTTGTGGATTGTCCACTTACCACGTCACCTGCCACAAGTTGTGGATTATCCACTTGCCACATCACCTGCCACAAGTTGTGGATTGTCCACTTGCCACATCACCTGCCACAAGTTGTGGATTGTCCACTTGCCACGTCACCTGCCACAAATTGTGGATTGTCCACTTGCCATGTCACTTGCCACATCACCTGCCACAAGTTGTGGATTGTCCATTTGCCATGTCACCTGCCACAAGTTGTGGATTGTCCACTTGCCACGTCACCTGCCACAAGTTGTGGATGGTCCACTTGCCACAAGTTGTGGATTGTCCACTTGCCACGTCACCTGCCACAAGTTGAGGATTGTCCACTTACCACGTCACCTGCCACAAGTTGTGGATTGTCCACTTGCCACGTCACCTGCCACAAGTTGTGGATTGTCCACTTGCCATGTCACCTGCCACAAGTTGTGGATTTTCCACTTGCCACGTTACCTGACACAAGTTGTGGATTGTCCACTTGCCACATCACTTGCCACAAGTTGTGGATTGTCCACTTGCCACGTCACCTGCCACAAGTTGTGGATTGTCCACTTGCCACCCACAAGTTGTGGATTGTCCACTTGCCACGTCACCTGCCACAAGTTGTTAATTGTCCACTTGCCATGTCACCTGCCACAAGTTGTGGATTGTCCACTTGCCACATCACCTGCCACAAGTTGCGGATTGTCATTTGCCACGTCACCTGCCACAAGTTGTAGATTGTCCACCTGCCACGTCACCTGCCACAAGTTGTGGATTGTCCACTTGCCACCCACAAGTTGTGGATTGTCCACTTGCCACATCACCTGCCACAAGTTGTGGATTGTCCACTTGCCACGTCACCTGCCACAAGTTGTGGATTGTCCACTTGCCACGTTACCTGACACAAGTTGTGGATTGTCCACTTGCCACCCACAAGTTGTGGATTGTCCACTTGCCACGTCACCTGCCACAAGTTGTGGATTGTCCACTTGCCACGTCACCTGCCACAAGTTGTGGATTTTCCCCTTGCCACGTTACCTGACACAAGTTGTGGATTGTCCACTTGCCACGTCACTTGCCACCTCACCTGCCACAAGTTGTGGATTGTCCATTTGCCATGTCACCTGCCACAAGTTGTGGATTGTCCACTTGCCACGTCACCTGCCACAAGTTGTGGATTGTTCACTTGCCACCCACAAGTTGTGGATTGTCCACTTGCCACGTCACCTGCCACAAGTTGTGGATTGTCCACTTGCCATGTCACTTGTCACGTCACCTGCCACAAGTTGCAGATTGTCATTTGCCACGTCACCTGCCACAAGTTGTGGATTGTCCACTTGCCACCCACAAGTTGTGGATTGTCCACTTGCCACGTCACCTGCCACAAGTTAATTGTCCACTTGCCATGTCACCTGCCACAAGTTGTGGATTGTCCACTTGCCACATCACCTGCCACAAGTTGCGGATTGTCATTTGCCACGTCACCTGCCACAAGTTGTGGATTGTCCACTTGCCACGTCACCTGCCACAAGTTGTGGATTGTCCACTTGCCACGTCACCTGTCACAAGTTGTGGATTGTCCACTTGCCACCCACTAATTGTGGATTGTCCAGTTGCCACATCACCTGCCACAAGTTGTGGATTGTCCACTTGCCACGTCACCTGCCACAAGTTGTAGATTGTCCACTTGCCACGTCACCTGCCACAAGTTGTGAATTGTCCACTTGCCACGTCACCTGTCACAAGTTGTGGATTGTCATTTGCCACATCACCTGCCCCAAGTTGCGGATTGTCATTTGCCACATCACCTACCACAAGTTGTGGATTGTCCACTTGCCACGTCACCTGCCACAAGTTGTGAATTGTCCACTTGCCACGTCACCTGTCACAAGTTGTAGATTGTCCACTTGCCACGTCACCTGCCACAAGTTGTGAATTGTCC
The DNA here is from genome assembly GCA_037952835.1 of Lithobates septentrionalis. Lineage (NCBI taxonomy): Eukaryota > Metazoa > Chordata > Amphibia > Anura > Ranidae > Lithobates > Lithobates septentrionalis. Next base: position 49,168 of record JBBDGP010001129.1, read on the forward strand.
ACTTGCCACGTCACCTGCCACAAGTTGCGGATTGTCATTTGCCACATCACCTGCCCCAAGTTGCGGATTGTCATTTGCCACATCACCTACCACAAGTTGTGGATTGTCCACTTGCCACGTCACCTGCGCCAAGTTGTGAATTGTCCACTTGCCACGTCACCTGTCACAAGTTGTAGATTGTCCACTTGCCATGTCACTTGCCACGTCACCTGCCACAAGTTGCGGATTGCCATTTGCCACATCACCTGCCCCAAGTTGCGGATTGTCATTTGCCACATCACCTACCACAAGTTGTGGATTGTCCACTTGCCACGTCACCTGCCACAAGTTGATTGTTCAAATCTAGCAACATATGGGTCAAATTACAATTATACGTCTGATAACAGCAATGCTAGTGGTGTATTGGATTGGATCAAGGGCTCAATAGGGTATATAAATGGTCTATGAATCATTGCAAGCAATTACAAGTTTTTTAAAAAAAATGTTAATGGTTTTTCATCATTTGCCATCATTTTTGAGATTTTTAATGTAAAAAAAGTAGGGCACCTTTAAAAACGCTTATAAACTAAAACGCAGCTAAACGCCAGTACCACGTTGAGCCGTGTTTGGCTTCTGAAACGTGGAAATCTTCTGTGTCTGAACCCATTTTTTTTGCTTCCAAAGAAACGCTGTTAAACGCAGCTGCAAAAAAAGGCAGTAAACGAGACTGTGTACACATAGGATGGTCACATAGGATAACATTGAATGAGTTCAGGGGCAGTTGGAAAAAGCACCCGACTGCCTCTGAACGTGTCTTTAGCAGCGTCCCGTGTACATGGGGCCTTAGTGGTCATGTGCACTGCTCATTCCAAACAAACAAAAGTAAGGGGGTGAAGGGCTCCAGGGTGCTTGTCCAATGCAGAAGTAAATGGATTATCAGGTTCCTTGAGATTAGTAAAACTTTGTTTGGGACCTGTAGCCCAGAGTCTTCATAGAGACTTGGGAGGTAGGAAGTCTCCAATTATAGATCCAGGTTTTGCAAACAACCAGCACACCGATTGTGCAGTTGTGTTACAATGTAATACTGACATATAATCACACACATAGGTTGGACTTGTGTCTTTTTTCAACCTCGCCTACTATGTAACTATGTGTACAGGGCTTTTATTAGAGATGCAACTATGGTCCAGGGCTTCACCCTGGTGCACAGAGGAGGTCTCTGCCAGGAGTCAGGAAGGCAGCTCAGTGAAGTTGCCCCCCCTACAATCAGCACAAATAAAAACTCAAGTGTGTTTCTTTAGTGCTACGTTTGTGCTGTTTTGTGCCGTATAAATTTACATTTGTGCTGCTTTTATTTTGAAGATATTAGCAATTGTTTTTTCCAGACTATGACATCACCTATCCCCCCTACAACAGCCAAATGGCACAAAACTGGTTTCGTTGGTTAGTGCTACGTTTGTGCTGTTTTGTGCTGTTTAAAATTTAGTTCTACCTTTTATCGTTTTTGAATTATTAATGATTTATTAAAGGTCACCAAAGGTCACTCAGCCCACCTACAACACCCAAATGACACAAAACTGGTCTCGTTGGTTGGTGCTACGTTTGTGCTGTTTTGTGCTGCTAAAATTACTGTTCTATCTTTTATCATTTTTGCGTTATTAATGATTTATTGAAGGTCACCAAAGGTCACTCAGCCCCCCTACAACACCCAAATGACACAAAACTGGTCTCGTTGGTTAGTGCTACGTTTGTGCTGATTTGTGCTGCTAAAATTTTTATTTGTGCTGTTATGGTTTTTAAGTTATAACAGTTTATTTTTTTTCAAACCCCACTCACTTTGCCCCCTCTACAATCAGCACAAATAAAAACTCAAGTGTGTTTCTTTAGTGCTACATTTGTGCTGTTTTGTGCTGCTAAAATTTCCGTTCTATCTTTTATCTTTTTTGCATTATTAATGATTTATTAAAGGTCACTCAGCCCCCCTACAATGCTCAAATGACACGAAACTGGTCTCGTTGGTTAGTGCTACGTTTGTGCTAGTTTGTGCTGCTAAACTTTTTATTTGTGCTGTTATGGTTTTTAAGTTATAACTGTTTTTTTTTCAAACCCCACTCACTTTGCCCCCCCCCCCCCCTACAATCAGCACAAATGAAAACGCAAGTGTGTTTCTTTAGTGCTACGCTTGTGCTGGTTTGTGCTTATAAAAGTTTTATTTGTGCTGTCATGGTTTTTAAGTTATAACTGTTTTTTTTAACCCCACCCACTTTGCCCCGCCCTACAATCAGCACAAATGAAAACTCAAGTGTGTTTCTTTAGTGCTACGTTTGTGCTGTTTAAATTTTCATTCTTTTATCATTTTTGCGTTATTAATAATATATTAAAGGTCACCAAAGGTCACTGAGCCACCCTACAACAACCAAAAGACACAAAATTGGACTGGTTGGTTAGTGCCTCATTTGTGCTGTTTTGTGCTGCTAACATTTTTATTTGTGCTGTTATGGTTTTTTAGTTATAACAGCTTGTTTATATTTGATAACACCCCACCCACTTTGCACCCCATGTTATTAAATCTTAAAAACAAACATAATATTTGTTAGTGCTAGCTTTGTGCTTTTTTGTGTCATTTTGTGCTGTTTTTATTTTTAAGATAATAGCAATTAGTTTTTTTCCAGACAATGACATCACCCCGCCCTCCTGCCACATACCTGGTTAGTGAGCTCCTGGTTAGACAGCAGCCATGGGAGCACAGAGAGGTATGAGTGCCTGTGATCAGTCCAGTAGACTGCATGGTGGCAGTCAGCAGGTGGATGTGGCAGCAGAACCGGCTGGTGGCAGATGAGCTGGCACTAGCTGTGTGAAGTTGGCACCCCATATTTGTAAAACCTGAATAAAAATATACTATTTGTTTGTGCCATGTTTGTGCTGATTTGTGCCGCAAAAATTAGCGTTTTGTGCCGGTTCAGTTTCTGAGATATTAGATATTCAATTTAATGTAAGCCCCGCCCACTTTACACCCCATGTTACAGAATTTTAAAAACAAACATTCGTTTGTGCCGCAATTGTGCTGGTTTGTGCTGCAAAAATAAATGTTTTTGCCGTTTTGGTTTTGGAGATATTGTGTGTTATAGCTGCTGAAACCCCGACCACTTTGCACCCCATGTTGCTGAATTTTAGAAATAAACATGCCATTTGTTTGTGCTGCGTTTGTGCTGGTTTGTGCCGCAAAAATACATTTTTGTGCCGCTTTGGTTTCGGAGATATTGTGCATTATATGTTGCCAAACCACACTGACTTTACACCTTATTAAATCTTAGAGAACTTAGAGAACCTATACTCAGCTTGGGTTTTCTTAATGTAATGCCCCTCTCACTGTAACGGGCACTGCACTTCATACTGTACCCTGGAAAAGGCATGACCATTGTAGAACAGATGTTCCATCCTTAGCCAATAACTGCCAGACCAACCCCATACTCCATCCCCCCCGTGCCATTAAATCCCATTAATGGAGACCACACCATAAATGGAGTAAAAAATTGGCTGTAGGAGCCTCTTTATTAAGAAATAAACTTAAATGAACATAAACCGTAAAAAACATTTATTAAACCAAAAACCCATCAGTCACTAATCGCGTTGGTCTTTGCAGGAACCCCAAACTATCATTTGTTCAAGAATGCACTGCGGTACCTTTTACTATACTAGGCCTCCAGCTGACATACTGGCTCGGAGATAACCCGCTAACCGTAGTGCAGCCATTAACCAATTCCAGCTAAACCACGTTACCTGGAATACAGTCCCTGACAAAAGTCTTGTCGCTTCTCTATTTTGTAGAAACTCCTGCTATTAACCTGACTTTTAATTAATCAATTTGTGTTAGAAATAACTCATATGAAAAGCTAAAGCCCTCCCAAATGATGTTTAATGCACTGAAATAAATTCGTTTCACTGAAAAAAGATTTATCATTTAATCAAGACAGACAGGTCAAATTTTGGCAAGATAAAAGTTTTGTCGCCTATACAGAAATTGAACAACTTTACTGAAAATCCAAAAATATGTCAGCAAATTAAGTAGTGGTGCTGTGAGATCCAAATTTAATATCTTCTATGACTTCCATGAGCTTGAAGGACAGCATCCATGCGGTTTGGCAAGGATTCATACAATTTATTGATGAAGTCATCAGGAATAGCAAAGAAAACATGCCTCCCAGAGTTCATCAATATTCTTTGGTTTCGTCTTCCATGCTTCATCTTTCATCCTACACCACATATGCTCAATGATGTTTATGTCTGGTGACTGGGCTGGCCAATCCTGGAGCATCTTGATCTTCTTTGCCTTAAGGAACTTTGATGTGGAGATGGAAGTATGCGATGGAGCACCATCCTGCTGCAAAATTTGGCCTTTTTTATGGTTGGGAATATAAGAGGTAGCTAAGATTTCTTGGTATTTTAGACTATTGATGTTGCCTTCCACCCTGCAGATCCCTCGCACACCCCCATACTGGATGTAACCTCAGACCATGATTTTACCTCCACAAAACTTCACTGTTTTCTGGGTAAATCTCGGCTCCATGCGGGTTCCAGTAGGTCTCCTGCAATATTTGCGGCGACTGTGGTGTAATTCAACAGACGATTCGTCTGAAAAATCCACCTTCTGCCACTTTTCAAGAGTCCATCCTTTTAGCAGGCTGTGGCCCTTGGCAAATGCCACACGGTTTTTCAATTGTCTTTTGTTTAGTGCTGGCTTATGGGCACTGATTCGACCATGGAGGCCATTTCGAGACAGAATCTGACAAACTGTTCTGGTTGACACAGGGACTTCAGGTGACCAGGTCTCGTGGAGCTCTGCTGCAGTGGAAAATGGGCTGGCCTTGGATTTTCGAGCCAACAAACGGTCCTCTCGAGCAGTTGTCTTGCGGGGTGGGCCCGACCTGGCCTTGTCCAAAACGTCTCCAGTCTCTTCAAATCATTTTTTTATCCTCTGAACTTGACGCTGAGACACATTGAAGGTGTCTGCCACATCAGCAGTGGATCTGGTCTTCAGCCTCCTGATAATCAACACTTTAGTCTCCGGGTGAATCTTAGGCATGTTTGCAGAGATCTAGTTGCAGTTGAGAAGGTCTAGTGTACTGGTGTTCTTTTTATACACACCTGAGGCCTAATTGATCCATTATTAGTCACAGGTGAAGCTCACATAACAAGGCGACAACACTTATGTCTTGGCAAAAATTGACTCAATGGGCTTTACCAAGCTGTGAATATTAGAATACTTTTTGTCAGTTTCGTTTTGCACTGAAACATTATTACAAAAGCTGTTGGGATTAAAATGACCCATTTCTTGTAACAAAATCTTGATTAGAAATATATTTTAGCGGCACTTCAGGTCAATTTGTACACAAGCGACAAGACTTTTGTCAGGGACTGTACACCAGAGGGACCTATACCACCGATGAGTCCCGAATCCTTCCTTATCTGAGGTTTCTTCATTCGCCAGCAAAGACCAACCTCTGCCACAGCGCACAAGTGGAAGACCTTACCCTTGAGTGCCCCTTCACGCCCTCAAAGCCACAAAGCAATACCATTCTGCAACCCCAGGGCCCACAAATCAGTTCCTACCACATTGAGGTGTACCCCGCCACCCCAAAGGTATCCCCAAGTATCCGTTTCCAGTCCAAATGCCAGATAACCAGACCCCCATTCCTAACTACAAATCTGCCTACCTCCCTGTTGACCTTCCTGCGGGCCTTATTGAGCCGCTCCACGGACCTAGCCAAATGCCAAGTCGTCTGAGCAATGATGTCGGACCACACGACGAGTATATCTGGGAAGGCCATGCGGTGCCGCAGGAAATCAAACTTGCAATCACAAATGATGTCCAACATGGACCTCAGTCCTAAATCATTGCCGCCAATGTGTAGCACCAGAATGTTTGGCGGTCTATCCAGTCGTGCAAAGCGATGCACTTCCGGCACCATTCTGCTCCACAGCATGCCCGGTACCCCCAACCAGCGGACACAAGCTTCCTGCCTAGAAATGCCTAGTTGCCTACCATTGGGCCTAACGTCTGCTTGCCTGGCCCCCCAAAACACATAGGAGTGGCCCAGTATCCAGACAAGGCTCATCACACTACCTGAAAGTGAAGAAACAACACCACAAATAACACCAAACAAGCATGCAAACACAGGATTACTAACACAGAACACTCACAAAATGACCTACCCCCCTAATCAGACAACAGATGAGGATGAACATATAGCTGGAACCTTTTTGATTCCCACCTACCAATACGCTTGGCCCCTCATCATCCACCCCACACCTGGCGGCTTCTGTGGCCACCTAATTCAGAATGAGTGCGAGATGAATTCTTTCTCCTCCAAACCCAATGCCCTTAAACATTTACAGAAAATGGATATGAATTGAAATCTGGACAAGGGAGACCCGTCTGCATGTAACAAAAAGGACGCAGCCACATACGGAGGCACTGTGAGAAACGCTCTGACAGCACCCACTAGACACAAGGGCAAAGCCGGCACAGCAAAAATCTAAACCCTTTTGCCCCTGCCAGCCTGATCCGTTTTGGACCATTGCAAAAGCAGGGATACCCTGTCCTCCCCACAGGTGACCTCCCGTTCCAACATACCCCCATGGACTCTCTTGGAAGGGCTGACTAGTTCGCTAATCCGAAAAACTACAAAAAAAGCCAGAGAGAAGTCCGTTTTAAACATTTTGCAGAATATCAAAAGAAACAGGGCGCCTGCAATACCTGCGCTTCTGAGACCCACGATACCCCCTTAGAGCCTTTCGGACCCAAAAATCTTTTGTGAAATCGCAACAGACCTGCAATTTGAAGAAAAATGCTAATCCTACCAATTTCCGCTCCACGACTGACACCAACACCCCCTCCTCAAGTTTCTGTGAAACAAAGTAAAGGACCAGCAACCTCACCTCCGGGCCCTCTTGCTCCACCACAGCCTGCTGCAGCAAAGACAACCACTCTTGCCATAATTTATTATAGACTGCCCACGTCATGTTACACACTGACTGTATGATCCATCCGGAGACGACCCCAAGTCAATCCTCCACAGGCATTCGGGACAAGGGACCCTGTGTTGCTCCACTGCCAGTGCCAACTCCTGGAACCTGCCCCACTGAAAGCGAGACAATGCGTCAGCTAAGCCGTTCTCAACTCCTGGGAGGTGAACAGCATAAAGAAAAACATTTAACTGTAGACAACGTAACACTAGGTGCTGAAGAAGTCGGACCATGGGTGGCGACAAGGCTGTGAAAACGCAGTTTAAGGTCCTTCTTAGGCACGCCCCCCCAGGGAAAGGGCCACCCATGCGGCCCAACTCAAGTTTCTTCCGCAATTTCTCAGAAACCACTGCAGGATGTTGCAAGGCCGAACGCAAGTTCTGGGACGCTGGTGGAACAGAGGCCAGGGAACAAGGTATGCGAAAGCCTTTGGAGAAACCCACCCCTAACAACCGAGCAGCCTCCCAATCCAGATATCTATCGAGGAAAGGCTGTATCCTTTCCACCCTCACTAACGTCACCCCTTTTGTTAGCAGACTCACCAGCACGGCCCTTCCCCTGTTTGAAGCAGCGAGACAAGGGATGCAAACCTCCGCAGCCAGAGCACTCGTGCTGGTAACGGCAAGCCCCCCAAACTTGCAAGAGCCCTCATTGTACTGCCAGCAGACACCCCTTTTCTTTGCGGCCGGTTGTCCGGGGAGTAGATGTGCCACTGGCCCCCCCCCTAGAAAAAACTGATTAGGGGCCTGCGCCGAGGTCATAAGTCGCATCCACAAACTAATGTCCTTGTGGTCCCACCGCAAGGATGGGCGGATAGATCTCTGCTGCTGGAACTGCTCGCCATACCTCAACCATGCGGATTCCCCGTAGACCCTGTAGCCCTCCCTGATAACAGAAGAGTGCCAAACACTGTTCCGGATTCTTGCACCGGCTCCACCCACCGATTTCTGGGTCGCCTTACCGGAGCGCCCAGAGCCGGTCTCACACAGCCGCTCCTCCGCACCTCTGACATCAACTGGTGCTGGCTGGTCCTGGGAGAGCCACCAGCCACGGAGGTAAAGGGCCTGGGGCCGTAGCAGCACGATTCCCCTGCCGAGGCTCTACCCCCACTTACTCATCGCTGGGGGAGGAGCCCGTCTGTTCCTCATCCTGACACCGGGCAGGCCGGGGAGAGACACAGACACCCCGGAAAGCCCTGCCCCCCAGCGATGAAGGGGATTCCTTCCAGGAGCACCACCTGCGGGCGCAGCTGATCGCTTTGCAGGTAGTACTTAAGGGGCCCGCATGGGACTCCCAATGTGGCACCAAGCTCTGGAGGAGGAGACTGGAGAGAAGCGCTCCAGGGGCTAAACCTCTGAGCTCGTACGGACTCCTGCCCCCCTGTCCCCTGCCCCCACAAATGCGGCACAAACGAATGGCGTGTTTGTTTTTAAAATTCAGCAACATGGGGTGCAAAGTGGTTGGGGTTTCAGCAAATATAACGCACAGTATCTCCGAAACCACAGCGGCACAAATGCTCATTTTTGCGCCACAAATCAGCACAAACGTGGCACAAACGAATAGTATATTTTTTTCAGGTTTTACAAACATGGGGTGCCAACTTCACACAGCTAGTGCCAGCTCATCTGCCACCAGCCGGTTCTGCAGCCACATCCACCTGCTGACCTCTGCCACCACGCAGTCTACTGGACTGATCACAGGCACTCATACCTCGCTGTGCTCCCATGGCTGCTGTCCAACCAGGAGCTCACTAACCAGCTATGTGGCAGGAGGGTGGGGTGATGTCATTGTCTGGGAAAAACAAATTGCTGTTATCTTAAAAATGAAAGCAACACAATTTTTTTTTTTATGACACAAAAAAGCACAAAGGTAGCACTAACAAATAGTATGTTTGTTTTTAAGATTTAATAACATGGGGTGCAAAGTGGGTGGGGTGTTATCAAATATAAACAAGCTGTTATAACTAAAAAACCATAACAGCACAGCAAAAACCATAAAAGCAAATTTTAGCAGCACAAACCAGCACAAATGAGGCACTAACCAACCAGCCCAATTTCGTGTCTTTCGGGTGTTGTAGGGTGGCTCAGTGACCTTATGTGACTTTAATAAATTATTAATAACGCAAAAACGATAAAGGATCGAAAATTTAAACAGCACAAACGTAGCACTAAAGAAACACACTTGAGTTTTCATTTGTGCTGATTGTAGGTGGGGGGCAAAGTGGGTGGGGTTTAAAAAAAACAGTTATAACTTAAAAACCATAAAGCACAAAAAAATTTTTAGCAGCACAAACCAGCACAAACATAGCACTAAAGAAACACACTTGAGTTTTTATTTGCGCTGATTGTAGGGGGGGCAAAGTGAGTGGGGTTTAAAAAAAAACAGTTATAACTTAACCATAACAGCACAAATAAAAATTTTAGCAGCACAAACCAGCACAAACATAGCACTAACCAACGAGACCAGTTTTGTGTCATTTGGGTGTTGTAGGGGGGCTGAGTGACCTTTGATGACCTTCAATAAATCATTAATAACACAAAAACGATAAAAGATAGAACGGAAATTTTAGCAGCACAAAACAGCACAAACTTAGCACTAACCAACGAGACTAGTTTTGTGTCATTTGGGTGTTGTAGGGGGGCTGAGTGACCTTTGGTGACCTTCAATAAATCATTAATAACGCAAAAACGATAAAAGATAGAACGGAAATTTTAGCAGTACAAAACAGCACAAATGTAGCACTAACCAAGGAGATCAGTTTTGTGTCATTTGGGTGTTGTAGGTGGGCTGAGTGACCTTTGGTGACTTTTAATAAATCATTAATAACGCAAAAACGAGAAAAGATAGAATGGAATTTTAAACAGCACAAACCAGCACAAACGTAGCACTAACCAACGAGACCATTTGGCTGTTGTAGGGGGGCTATTTGGCTGTTGTATGGGGGCTAGGTGATGTCATATTCTGGAAAAAACATTTGCTTTAATCTTCAAAATAAAAGCAGCACAATTGTAAATTTTTACGGCACAAAACAGCACAAACGTAGCACTAAAGAAACACACTTGAGTTTTTATTTGTGCTGATTGTAGGGGGGCCATCTTCACTGAGCTCAGGAAGGCTCCATCTAGGATGCAGGTAGGAGTAAGTACAGCAACAAAATCCGTTGTCGGAAATTCCGATCGTGTGTACACAAATCCGATGCACAAAGTGCCATGCATGCTCAGAATAAATAAAGAGATGAAAGCTATTGGCCACTGCCCCGTTTATAGTTCCGACGTACGTGTTTTACGTCACCGCGTTCAGAACGATCGGATTTTCCGACAACTTTGTGTGACCGTGTGTATGCAAGACAAGTTTGAGCCAACATCCGTCAGAAAAAATCCTAGGATTTTGTTGTCGGAATGTCCGAACAAAGTCCGACCGTGTGTACGGGGCATTAGTCAGGAGGCTGATGAACATTTGTTTTTTTGCTCAAAAACCACTGCAAGGTAAACCCATGTGTTGAACTCGAACTTTGTGTTAATAAAAGTGGTCAGGAAAAGCCCTTAACAAGAAGAAGTAGCTGTGTCCTTAATGTTCTACCATTTAAAGGTGGTTCAGAGAATATATGTTAGTTCTTAAAAAAACTGCAGAGTATTAGGTACCTGTTGACAGCTGTATGGTGCCTCATTTTCCAGCACTGGAAACAACATGACTCTGTTGTCAAAATTAGGTCACTGTTTGCTACATGAGAGCTGACATGGAAAAAATAAGTCATGACGTTTAAGTCATTTTTTAACCATTCACAATGACTGTGATTCTATGCAAGCTTCCCGAATACATCACCTGTAATCTGGAAATGAATATAAAGGAAGAGGGTAGGGAAGGCATATGCTATCCTTTATTTCAACAATGCAAGTGCCAGTATTATTTATGCATACCTCCCAACTTTCTGAGCTGGGAATGAGCTAGACACCTTTTAGCAAAAAGTATGTAAGCATAGGACACATCCCCTGCCACGCCCCCTTAAAGGATAATTATGCACAAAAAATTACTTGTTAAACCCACAAATGCTTTTTTTACCACTACAATTCCTTTATATTGGTTTTGAAATTTACAAATGCAGTAATTTAGAAATTGGATCTATATAGATGAGTAGGGATGAGCTTCATGTTCGAGTAGAACCCATGTTCGTCTCGAACATCGTCTGTTCGCCCATTCGCCGAATTGCGAATGATATGGGCCGTTCGCGCCAAATTCGTGTGGCGCGTCACGGCCCATAATTCACTGCGGCATCGCAGTGCATTGCTGGCTGATGATTGGCCAAGCATGCACTATGACCCGCATGCTTGGCCAATCACAGCGCCGTCTGAACAGAGAGCCGTAATTGGCCAAAGCCAAGGAGGCTTTGGCCAATTATGGCTCAGGGGATTTAGTACACGCCCCACACTATATAAGGCCGCCTACACGGCGGCCCTGTGTAGTGTGTGTTCCGGCGTTCATTGAGAGAGAGAGAGAGACAGACAGTGACATTTGATTTGAGTTAGATAGATTAGGCAGAACAGTCAGTCAGTTTAGCTGCACTTACAGTGTATTGTGTATATATATGCATCCCAGGTGTTGCATATATATATATACACTGTATTCAGTTTAGCTAGATCCGTTCCTGTTATCTTCCTACTGACAGGCAGGCTTGTCTTGTTACAGTATTTACAGCTACCTGAAGAAAATTGCTGGTGTTCTTTTGATCCTATTAGTACCACAGTCAGGCAGCTAGACTATTTACAGTTAGTGCAGTGTGTCCTGCTCACAGTGTTCAGCTAAAACTACAAGTTGGTGTAGTGAGACCTCTGCACAGTGTTCATCTAAAGCTACAAGTTACTGCAGTGCGTCCTGCTCACAGTGTTCAGCTAAAACTACAAGTTAGTGCTGTGCGTCCTGCTCACAGTGTTCAGCTAAAAATACAAGTGAGTGCTGTGCGTCCTGCTCACAGTGTTCAGCTAAACCTACAAGTTGGTGTAGTGAGACCTCTGCACAGTGTTCATCTAAAGCTACAAGTTAGTGCAGTGCGTCCTGCTCACAGTGTTCAGCTAAAACTACAAGTTAGTGCTGTGCGTCCTGCTCACAGTGTTCAGCTAAACCTACAAGTTGGTGTAGTGAGACCTCTGCACAGTGTTCATCTAAAGCTACAAGTTAGTGCAGTGCGTCCTGCTCACAGTGTTCAGCTAAAACTACAAGTAGGGATGAGCTTCGTGTTCGAGTCGAACCCATGTTCGACTCGAACATCGGCTGTTCGACCGTCCGTCGAATTGCGAACGTTATGGGCCGTTCGCGCCAAATTCGTGTGGCGCGTCACGGCCCATAATTCACTGCGGCATCGCAGTGCATTGCTGGCTGATGATTGGCCAAGCATGCACTATGACCCGCATGCTTGGCCAATCACAGCGCCGTCAGTAGAGAGAGCTGTAATTGGCCAAAGCCAGGGTGGCTTTGGCCAATTATGGCTCAGGGGATTTAGTACACGCCCCACACTATATAAGGCCGCCTGCACGGCGGCCCTGTGTAGTGTGTTCCGGTGTGCTGATAGAGAGAGAGACAGACAGTGTCATTTGATTTGAGAGCTAGATTAGGCTAGATCTGTTCCTGCTATTTACATTTAGTGCAGTGCGTCCTGCTCACAGTGTTCAGCTAGATCCGTTCCTGCTATTTACATTTAGTGCAGTGTGTCCTGCTCACAGTGTTCAGCTAGATCCGTTCCTGCTATTTACATTTAGTGCAGTCAGTGCGTCCTGCTCACAGTGTTCAACTAGATTTGTTCCTGCTATTTACATTTAGTGCAGTCAGTGCGTCCTGCTCACAGTGTTCAGCTAGATCTGTTCCTGCTATTTACATTTAGTGCAGTGTGTCCTGCTCACAGTGTTCAGCTAGATCCGTTCCTGCTATTTACATTTAGTGCAGTGCGTCCTGCTCACAGTGTTCAGCTAGATCCGTTCCTGCTATTTACATTTAGTGCAGTCAGTGCGTCCTGCTCACAGTGTTCAGCTAGATTTGTTCCTGTTATTTACATTTAGTGCAGTCAGTGCGTCCTGCTCACAGTGTTCAGCTAGATCTGTTCCTGCTATTTACATTTAGTGCAGTGCGTCCTGCTCACAGTGTTCAGCTAGATCCGTTCCTGCTATTTACATTTAGTGCAGTGCGTCCTGCTCACAGTGTTCAGCTAGATCCGTTCCTGCTATTTACATTTAGTGCAGTCAGTGCGTCCTGCTCACAGTGTTCAGCTAGATCCGTTCCTGCTATTTACATTTAGTGCAGTGCGTCCTGCTCACAGTGTTCAGCTAGATCTGTTCCTGCTATTTACATTTAGTGCAGTGCGTCCTGCTCACAGTGTTCAGCTAGATCCGTTCCTGCTATTTACATTTAGTGCAGTCAGTGCGTCCTGCTCACAGTGTTCAGCTAGATCCGTTCCTGCTATTTACATTTAGTGCAGTCAGTGCGTCCTGCTCACAGTGTTCAGCTAGATCTGTTCCTGCTATTTACATTTAGTGCAGTCAGTGCGTCCTGCTCACAGTGTTCAGCTAGATCTGTTCCTGCTATTTACATTTAGTGCAGTGCGTCCTGCTCACAGTGTTCAGCTAGATCTGTTCCTGCTATTTACATTTAGTGCAGTCAGTGCGTCCTGCTCACAGTGTTCAGCTAGATCCGTTCCTGCTATTTACATTTAGTGCAGTGCGTCCTGCTCACAGTGTTCAGCTAGATCTGTTCCTGCTATTTACATTTAGTGCAGTCAGTGCGTCCTGCTCACAGTGTTCAGCTAGATCTGTTCCTGCTATTTACATTTAGTGCAGTCAGTGCGTCCTGCTCACAGTGTTCAGCTAGATCTGTTCCTGCTATTTACATTTAGTGCAGTGCGTCCTGCTCACAGTGTTCAGCTAGATCTGTTCCTGCTATTTACATTTAGTGCAGTCAGTGCGTCCTGCTCACAGTGTTCAGCTAGATCCGTTCCTGCTATTTACATTTAGTGCAGTGCGTCCTGCTCACAGTGTTCAGCTAGATCTGTTCCTGCTATTTACATTTAGTGCAGTCAGTGCGTCCTGCTCACAGTGTTCAGCTAGATCCGTTCCTGCTATTTACATTTAGTGCAGTGCGTCCTGCTCACAGTGTTCAGCTAGATCTGTTCCTGCTATTTACATTTAGTGCAGTGCGTCCTGCTCACAGTGTTCAGCTAGATCCGTTCCTGCTATTTACATTTAGTGCAGTCAGTGCGTCCTGCTCACAGTGTTCAGCTAGATCCGTTCCTGCTATTTACATTTAGTGCAGTCAGTGCGTCCTGCTCACAGTGTTCAGCTAGATCCGTTCCTGCTATTTACATTTAGTGCAGTGCGTCCTGCTCACAGTGTTCAGCTAGATCCGTTCCTGTTATCTTCCTACTGACAGGCAGGCTTGTCTGGTTACAGTATATAAAGCTACCTGAAGAAAATTACAGGTGTTCTATCCCAGCTTAGTGCAGCTACAGGCCATTAGTATGTCTGGAAGGCCAAGAAGGAGAGGCAGACAGTCACAAGCCAATAAGAGAGGGCAAGCAGGCTCTGTGTCTAGTGCTGGTCGTGGAGACGGTGCATCCTCATCAGCCCGTGGCCATGGGACACGCTTGGCCTTTTTTTCGGCAGCTGGCCGTGTTGAGCCGCAACATGCAGAAAACTTGGTCGAGTGGATGACCAAGCCGTCCTCATCCTCCTCATCCTCTCTCACCCATGCCCAGGGTGCTTTGTCTGGCAAAGCAGCGGCCTCTTCCCTCAGCTCAATGTCATCAGTGACTCCTTCCCTAGCTCCACCATGTCCTCATGAGGATTCCCTCGAACTGTTTGACCACAGTGTTGGGTACATGCTCCAGGAGGATGCCCAGCGTTTGGAAGGCTCTGATGATGATACTGAGCTCGATGAAGGCAGTAACATGAGCACGGACAGAGGGGGTGCCCAAGAAGGACAGCAATCTGGCAGTCATGCTCCCCCTGCTGCAGCATACTGCCAGGTTTGCTCCAGTGATGAGGAGGGAGGGGATGATGAGGTCACTGACTCAACGTGGGTGCCTGATAGGAGAGAGGAGGAGGAGGAGGAGGAGGAGGTGGCACATCACCAACGAGGCAGGATGCCCTCCAGGGGCCAGCCTAAGGGCAGCACATTGACTGCATCACACCCCAAAGCTCCACATGTGCAGGGCGCTGCAGTCTCTGCGCGTTATTCAAAAAGTTCTTTGGTGTGGGCCTTTTTTGAGACGAGTGCATCAGATCGCACCGCTGCTATTTGCAACATATGTCTCAAGCGTATCTCGCGTGGCCAAAACATCTCCCGCTTGGGTACCACATGCTTGACCAGACATATGTTGACCTGCCATGCAGTTCGTTGGCAAGCATATCTAAAAGACCCACACCAAAGAACAAAGAGGATCTCTCCTTGCTCCTCATCAGCTGAGATTTCCAACCCCACTAGACCTTCAGTCCTCTCTGAGACCTGCAGTGAGAGGAATGAAGGTGTAGAATTAGGTGTGTCACAGCCAAGTACTTGTGGGCAATCTGCTTTTGGTACACCGACGCCAGATTGTACCAGGCAAATTTCCCTGCCCCAGCTGCTGCACCGCCGAAAGAAGTTTGCTCCCAGCCATCCACATGCCCAGCGGTTGAATGCTAGCTTGGCAAAATTGCTAGCACTTCAACTGCTGCCTTTTCAGTTGGTAGACTCTGCCCCTTTCCGTGAGTTTGTGGAATGTGCGGTTCCTCAGTGGCAGGTACCCAAACGCCACTTTTTCTCACGGAAGGCGATTCCAGCTCTCTACCGGCATGTGGAAGGCAATGTCCATGCCTCGCTGGACAGGGCGGTCAGCGGTAAGGTGCATATTACCGCTGACTCATGGTCCAGCAGGCATGGACAGGGACGTTACTTAAGTTTCACGGCGCATTGGGTGACTCTGCTGGCAGCTGGGAAGGATGCAGGACAAGGTGCAGTAGTGTTGGAGGTTGTTCCGCCACCACGCCTCCAAAATGCTGATTGTGACACACCTCTCTCCTCCACCCCCTCCTCTTCTTCTTCCTCCATGGCCTCTTCCTCGGAACCAGCGGTGCTCCGTAGGCGTTCAAGGGGCTACGCAAGTACGCAGGCCAAAAGATGCCATGCGGTGCTTGAGCTGGTGTGCTTGGGGGACAGGAGCCACACTGGGGCAGAGGTTCTGTCAGCTCTGCAGGGGCAGGTTCAGAGGTGGTTGACGCCACGCCAACTTAAGGCAGGAATGGTGGTTTGCGACAATGGCACCAACCTCCTCTCTGCCCTCCGACAGGGACAACTGACCCATGTGCCCTGTTTGGCTCACGTCCTTAACTTGGTGGTGCAGCGGTTCTTGGGCAGGTACCCGGGCTTACAGGATGTCCTGAGGCAGGCCAGGAAAGTCTGTGTGCATTTCCGCCGGTCATATAATGCCAGTGCTCGGCTGACGGACCTCCAAAAGGAGTTTAACCTGCCCAAGAACCGCCTAATCTGTGACATGCCCACCAGGTGGAACTCAACGTTGGCCATGCTGCAGCGGCTGCACACGCAGCAGAGGGCCATCAATGAGTACCTGTGCGACTATGGCACCAGGACAGGGTCAGGGGACCTTGGTTTTTTTTCCCCACGCCAGTGGGCCATGATCAGGGATGCATGCACTGTCCTGTCACCATTCGAGGAGGCCACAAGGATGGTGAGCACTGACAGTGCATGCATCAGTGACACTGTCCCCCTTGTCCACCTGTTGGAGCACACGCTGCGTGGAATAATGGACAGGGCACTTGAGGCAGAACAGAGGCAGGAAGAGGAGGACTTCCTTAGCTCTCAAGGCCCCCTTTATCCAGACAGTGTTCCTGCGTGCCCGCCGATCACACAGGAAGAGGACGAGGAGGAGGAGGAGGAGGAGGAGGAAGATTGTGTCAGTATGGAGGTGGAGCCTGGCACTCAGCATCAGCAGTCTTTAAGGGATCAGTCCCAAGGAACACATGGACTTGTACGTGGCTGGGAGGAGGTGGCTGCGGACGTTGTTGTCCTTAGTGACCCAGAGGACTCCGGACCGAATGCCTCAGCAAACCTACGCTGCATGGCCTCCCTGATCCTGCAAAGCCTGCGTAAGGATCCTCGTATTCGTGGTATCAAGGAGAAGGACCAATACTGGCTGGCAACCCTCCTTGATCCACGTTACAAGGGTAAGGTTGCGGACCTTATCTTGCCATCGCAGAGGGAGCAGAGGATGAAACATCTTCGGGAGGCCTTGCAGAAAGGTCTGTGCAACGCGTTCCCAGAGACTGGGAGGTTACAAACTCCTGTTTCTGGACAACGTGTTGCTGAGGCTTCGGTCAGTCAAAGAAGGAGCGGTGGAGAAGGTGGCCGTCTGACCGATGCGTTCAGACAATTTTTTGGTCCGCAGCCCCAAGGTATGATCGGTTCCAGCAACCATCGCCAGCGTCTGTTTTACATGGTGCAGGAATACCTAGGGGCAAGATCAGACTTGGACACCTTTCCCACCGAAAATCCTCTGGGTTACTGGGTCTTGAGGATGGATCACTGGCCAGAGCTTGCACAGTATGCAATTGAGCTACTGGCCTGTCCTGCATCCAGCGTTCTTTCGGAACGCACATTCAGTGCTGCTGGAGGCGTGGTAACCGATCACAGGGTGCGTCTGTCCACTGACTCGGTCGATCGGCTGACCTTCATAAAAATGAATCAGTCTTGGATCACCACCAGCTACCAAGCACCTGATGCTGATGTAACTGAATAATTTTTTTCAGATCCCTTCAAAGACTGCCTATGCTGATGCTGAGTGACTATCCCTGAGTAATTATCCTCTTCCTCCTCAATCATCACGCTGATAGCTTGTAAGAACATTTTTGGTTCTGGGCGTCACCACCAGTGCCTAAGGCACAATTTTTCAGCCCCTGTATAACAGGGGCGTGTAATTACAATTTTTGATGTAATACTTTGCAGCAGGGCTCGTTCCTGCATTCCAACTAGAGTGTCTGTGAGGGGTTGCAGTGTTGTGGCACCAGCACCAGTGCCTAAGGCCCAATTTTTCTGCCCCTGTCTAACAGGGGCGTGTAATTACAATTTTTGATGCAATACTTTGCAGCAGGGCTCGTTCCTGCGTTCCAACTAGAGTGTCTGTGAGGGGTTGCAGTGTTGTGGCACCAGCACCAGTGCCTAAGGCCCAATTTTTCTGCCCCTGTCTAACAGGGGCGTGTAATTACAATTTTTGATGCAATACTTTGCAGCAGGGCTCGTTCCTGCGTTCCAACTAGAGTGTCTGTGAGGGGTTGCAGTGTTGTGGCACCAGCACCAGTGCCTAAGGCCCAATTTTTCTGCCCCTGTCTAACAGGGGCGTGTAATTACAATTTTTGATGCAATACTTTGCAGCAGGGCTCGTTCCTGCGTTCCAACTAGAGTGTCTGTGAGGGGTTGCAGTGTTGTGGCACCACCACCAGTGCCTAAGGCCTAATTTTTCAGCTCCTGTTCAACAGGGGCATGTAATTACAATTCTTGATCTAATATTTCACAGCAGGGCCCTGTGAGGGCTTACAGTGTTTTGGCCACAGCAACACCTAAGGCCCAAATTTCTGCTGAGTATATAGGGCAGGACCCTACTTTCAAACATCTAACTTACAAACGACTCCTACTTGCAAACGGAAGGAGACAACAGGAAGTGAGATGAAATCTACCCCTAGGAAGGGAAATTCTCTCATGTAAGAGTTAATATGGGAAAACAATTTCTCCTTTCCACTGATGCTTTCCAATCCTTGTTCCACAAAAAAACCCAAATTTTCAAAAAACATTTTTCATTGGGACAAAAAAGTGAGGTGAAATCTTCTGAAGAGGAGGAAAGACGCAAAACAAATGTCACAGGGGTGATAACCCTTCCCTATGTTTTCCAAAAAGCTTAGAAAAGATTTTTTGGCTGGAGCTAAACACGTTAAAAATGTTCAAAATTACAAACAGATTCTACTTAACAACAAACCTACAGTCCCTGTCTTGTTTGCACCGCCTGTATACTGCTGTTCAGAGTATATAGGGACCTTTCCTTATTTTAATTTGGGTGCGGGGTTCCCCTTAATACCCATACAAGACCCAAAGGGCCTGGTAATGGACTGGGGGGTACCCATGCCGTTTGTCTCACTGATTTTCATCCATATTGGCAGGACCCGACATGACATTAAACCCGCAAGCAGTTTTAAATGAGATTTTTTCCTTTAAAAATGACATTTGGTGCAGGGACTGTTCTAAACATGGGAAACACGCGTCACTTTACAGGCATACTATAGACACCCCCCAGGTACGATATTTAAAGGAATATTTCACTTTTTTTTTTTTACTTTAAGCATCATTAAAATCACTGCTCCCGAAAAAACGGCCGTTTTTAAAAGATTTTTTTGCATTGATACATGTCCCCTGGGGTAGGACCCGGGTCCCCACACCCTTTTTAGGACAATACCATGCAAATTAGCCTTTAAAATGAGCACTTTTGATTTCGAACGTTCGAGTCCCATAGACGTCAATGGGGTTCTAACGTTCGTGCGAACTTGCGGTCCGTTCGCGGGTTCTGGTGCGAACCGAACCGGGGGGTGTTTGGCTCATCCCTAACTACAAGTTAGTGCTGTGCGTCCTGCTCACAATGTTCAGCTAAAAATACAAGTTAGTGCTTGTAGGGTGGCTACGAGTGGGCGTGTATGTTTGAATGTAAGGGACTTACAGGCTTTTGATCTTTCTCTTGATTGCTGAGAAGCCTGCTGTAAGGTCATCCCCTATGCTATCTTGGGACCTTGCTCTGACCGAGGGCTTGGGCCTATATTCCATGAGGCCCAGACCCCTTTTTATCATCCAGAACCCGCAGAGGAAACCATGTGTGATAAGTATCTTTGATATTTCATTGTTGTTATATGTTGTAGAGATGTGCTGTTAGTATAGTGTGTTCTGATTGTAAGCTATGTAACATTGTAATACCCTTTTAGTACCTTTATGATAGTTTCCTAACTCCTTGGGAAATAAAATAAGATATTATTTTACTAGCAGCACCGTGTGTTTGGTTTCATAGCTAACCTGGTATTATTGTGATATTAACAATAGCATATGCTCAGAGTTTAATAGACCAACTAATGATAGGAACTGGACAAATTAATACGCAGATATAATATTAATAATTATATTGATTCTTACAATTGGCACCCCAGATGAGTTTTATTTTTACACAGAATCCACAAAAACCTAATGTATTTTTGTCTCGAGTCCCTGTACAAGATTGGCGCTGGCTTGCGAATTCTGAAAGTATATGTTAAACGTTTGTATCATTAATATGCTTTAGGCCTGTAACCAGCCAAAGGTGCTGGCGAGTAAAAGGGCTAATCACCCTTGGTTAGAGATTGACAGGAATTACCATACATCTTTGAGGAAAAAGTGGGAGAAATATAGATTGTTATTTTAAATTTTTAATTTTTTACATTTTTTTTTTTTTTTTTTTACCCATGTGAGAGTGAAATAGCTTTGTTCCAATAGGAGATCAATGTGGCCTGCAACCTAAGGAAGGCATTGATTGAGAATCTGCCTTGTGTCTTAGAATGTGCCTTGCGTCTGGTAGGCTGTAGAACTACAAGTCACTGTTAGGTTTAAATGGCTTTGTAGCAGTTTTTTTTTTGTTTGTTTGTTTATCTTTGCATGGTAAGCAACTCTGGTAAAAGCAGGTTAGAGCAGCTTTAGTGGGGGGTAGGCTAATTAGCATATTAATGGATATTCCCCAGTAAGCATGTGGTAATCCTAAAAGCCACATAGAACCTACAGGACAGGAGTGCTCATATACAAGGCAGCCGATAATGCCACAGTAAGTGTGGTGGGTCTTTTCTATGGATATGCAAAAGTTTAATGATTTTGAATGATTTCAGGTAAAAGTGGTAATGAATGAAGAATATTGAAGGCTAGAAGAGCGATTCAGTTTTTTTTTCGTGAGTTGTAAGAGATAACGATAATTAAGTTTGGTGTGTTACTCAGTTCGCTGTTGGAACGTTAGTACAAATAGAATTGTGTATTGTGTGGATTGTATGGTTGTGAAATGGAACTGGTGTATACATATGTTAAAAAGTACGCTTCTGCCAATTATCATTCATGTGCAGATGAACCTCTTAAAAGCCAGTGTAAGGTTCTATTGTCACAGTGTCAACAACATAATAGCAGATTGGGTAAACAGCTAAAAAAGAAAGTTAAAAAAGAAAGGTTGGCAAATGAAATTGCAGTGTTGCTCAGAATTAAATTTATATCTGAGCAAATGGAGGGGAAGTGGGAAGCAGAGAGGAGACGTCTCGGGGAGGACATAGAGAAAATCAGTGAAAACCTTCTAAAGATCGCAACAGACTCCAGTAGTGAGGTGGATGAATTGCGGACTACAGCACGCAATTTGTCAGAAAGAAACAGTGAGCTACAAAAACAGCTGCAGAGGTGCAGCATGGACTGTGATATGAAGAGCAAACTTTTAGAGTCATTGCGAGTAAAGTTGTCAGAGATGGAAGAGTTGGTTATGTCTTTAGAAAGAAAGTTAGCAAATGCACACTCCCAGCTTCTTACTAAAGAGCAATGTACAGTATCGCTCAATGAGCACAAAGGAACGTGCCAATTGGCCAATATCTGCACAGTCAATGAGGAGAAGGGCTGTGATGAAACACATTCTGCTATTGAACCCATAGCTTCGAAGCAGGATAACAGTTTGATTACAATCCAATAGAGACTTACTTTGTGCCAGATTCTGGGTGAATTTAATGCCCTGGAATCACCAGTGAGTCTGTCCAATAAATTTGAGGCTCTAGTCCTTAAATTTCATTTGAGTAATGAGGATGCATGTTCTCTTCTGAGAGCATGGCTACCAGGACCTTTGGCAGGCCAGTTATTTGCACAGGTTAATGATAACTTAGCAGATGCAGAGGTGCGGAGGAAAGAGTTGCAGCGTATTGTGGACAGTCGTGATAATGGTATGAGTGATTTACAACGAATGAGATTTAGGAGAGGAGATGACCCAATTTTGTTCTGCAGTGAGTATCTTGCATTGTATACGAAAGTGTTCAACTGTCCTGACTTATTGGAGGATGATGCAAGTTTCATATACTCAATGGCCAATAAGTGTTATGTAAGCTATCCCATTAGAATGGCTCTGAGGAATGCTAGATCCTACCAAAATTTTGTCAATATCCTGCGAGACTTCTGTCAAGAGTCCAGTGGTAGGGAATATGGGTCAAAGGCAGGTGTATCCGTAATAAGCAGAGGTACAGGATGGCAGAGAAAGTTCAGACGTTCTAAATGGAATAGGCATGGACATAGATATTGTAAAGACCTTAACATTGCTAGCATGGAGCAGGAAACTCCAGAATTGCAGGGTGCACAGGCAGCCATAACGGAGTTATCCTCCAAACATGCAATAGCTGAATGTGCAATGGTGGAGGTACCCTCCGCACATGCACAGTGCTCAGCAAAGATAGAAGTGAAGCATGCAGAAAAAACAGAAGCTCTTATTGCTGCAAGTGATGTTGCTAAGACAGAAATCAATGGTGGAGATGTAAATAAAAGTGCGATAACTGTGCTTGAAAGTGATTCAGGAGTTGAAACTTCTGATGACTCCTCAGACGATGAAAGTATAAAGTCTGCTTATTCCAAGCATAGTAATCGTAGTAATAATGTCCAGCAATGTGATTTTCCACTGCCGTATACTCAAAGAAGGGCCTATACAGAGAGACCAGCCCTCAAATGTTTTTTGTGTAAAAGGGGGGGTCACATCGCTAAGTATTGTTGGGCGGCAAATAATGGTATCAAAAGAAGATCGCAGTACCCCAAAACGACCCCAAGGCACTATGAAGTGTATTCTGCCCGATGGGGTAGCAACCCAAAGCATGGAGGCCGTAGTAATCAAACCCATTTCCCTTTAAAGACCCAAATGCGGAGACTACAGACTGAAGATCGCCAATATGGACAACAGTTACGTAGAGTCAAAATGGAGGTAGCTGCATGGTTATTCAAATGTAGCACTGGGGAAAACAAAGTTGGCAGCACTTAGTGAGCTGCATGGATGCTAAGAATTTTATGGTCAATGTTTCCTTGCCATATTTTTTTTAAATACGAAGCTCATATCTAAACCTTATACATAGCAAATGTTCCCCTACAGTACAATCAATGGGAAAAGGCTTGGGGGACTTAAAAAGTCAATTATCGTGATAATTATGTGTAATCACTGTCTTTGTGTTCCTTTTTCCAGAGACCTTGGAAGAAGATAAAACTGGTTTGGATACTAATGTCTGTGTTTGTTTGCAGGTTCTTCAAAGAGAGAACAACAGTGGGCACATTTAGCAAAACAGGGGTTAGGTTATGGTAAAGGCATAATCGATTATCAAATGGTACCATGAGCTCATTAATTAGTAATTGTTTGCAAACAATGAAAAAAAGTAAGATAAACAATAGTCAGGCATTAAGGGTTTCAAGTGTTACAAGTGAAGTTACAAATGTTGTGATGACGTACAGATGTTTTGTTTTTTGTTTTTCCCATTAACTAATTGTCTTTCAGATGGAAATGAGCACTTACTCTTCTCAGGAGGAAAATCCATGGATGTCTTTAGTTAAAAGTTGAGTGTTTGTCATTGTCTTATGGTGGTTGTCTTGTCATGTTGTTTTTGTGTGATAATGGCCAGAATTTTAATTTCTTTTGTTATTAAGTTTTTTAATTTTTTAAATATTTTTGGTAGGTGTTTAGTCATCCATTTTATTTTTGTTTGTTCAGGTGAAGAAATTATTGTTTAGTCCACCTGAAAGGGGGGCAATTGGCCATTCCGTCAATTAGCAGCTGAATAGATGGTCATGGGATATGTCCTGCAGCTGAATACATTTTGTTGATTTAAGACAAGAGTTGTGGGTAGGAGGTCATTCTAGCTTCTAGAGTTCGTTTTTTTTTCTCTCTTTGTTTAATGTTCATTCAGGTGGAAAAAGTTACAAGGTGTACGCTTTGTCCACCTGAAAGGGGGGTTAGTGCATAGGTCTGAAAGTGCAGATAATGCATTGTCTTTTTAATGCTTAAAATTTTGAATTTTGGGAAGCAACGTTCAAGTTCATGGTTTTTAAAATTTTTTGATCATACCAGGGGGATCCATTTTAGAGTGGGTTCAGCCTAAAGAGGTCATGGTTGTTTTGATAGGTTGGTCAGGGTTGCAGAAACCAGGAATACTAAGTTCCTGGTTCCAAGGAAGGAACTATAAGCAAACGTAGTAAGCGAGCAGATATTATGGATAAGAATTTGATTCTGCTCTTGTTTTTTTCACTTCCAGAGTCCTGGTGAAGCGTGATTGGAGAGGTCTCTGGAACAGGGATGACAGATGTTCATCTGGTTGGCAGTTTGACTGTGCCGCATCACACTGCAAATTTGTTCTGATGAACATCAGGAGAGAAGGGACAAACAAAAAGATTCAGTTTAATACTTGTTTTTGCTTATGGACAATTTAATCCTAGTCCTGAATCTGAAGGACTGTGCCTATCAACGACACTTGTGAGACATTTTTGCCGGATTCACTCCTGATAAATACAAACGTGCTATTAATGTACGATGGGTTGGAGGTTGGGGAAGGAATATACACATCCAATCTGTCAGAACCTGAAATGTAAAATATGTTTCTTTGTTGAAGGAAGGAATTGAAAGAAGAAAAGGTTTTTAATGTATGACATGTATTGACGTAACGAAAGTAATATGGTGCAGGTACCCAGGAGACTGGCGCTTATACATAATAAGGTGTCGGTTGGCCAGACTAGAGGTTGGCCAGGTGACACATCAATGGGGTGAAAATTTCCTGGTATGGAGAGATACGCCTGGCTGATGTCTCACCTGAGAGGTTGAAACCCGGCACAGGGAAGGCCAGTGAATACGCACAGGAGCATGCTCCGTTAGATACAGGGAGCAAAACGCTGGCTACCAGGGTACAGTATGCCTTCACCACATGGCACTTCAATGTCTCGCAATGGTTGGTAAAATTCCATTACCCTATATGTGCTGAATATACACTGAATCAAGTGCGGTCAGTATACCAGTGATTGCTCCCAGAGATGTGCGGACACAGAAGGATGCAGGGCGCGTGTTTCTGAGGAGTAACCCGAAAGAGGAGGGATGTATTCAGCACTATATTGGGGGAATAGGAGCTGGGATGGGTGTTGTTAATGGGGTGGACATCGGCCTCCTGAGGAACAAACTCGCAGCCATAGCTTCAGAGAATAAGCGGGGCTTTGTTACTCAGAGATTGGTGGCATCCTTAATAACATTCAACAAAGTCACATATATACCCAGGTTAAAGTGGCTCAAGATTTTGTCAACCATGTTGAGAGGTTGGTAGAGAATGTGATGGTATAGGACGGGAATCTGTCATTGGCTCTTGCGTGCACGAAGTGGCAGGTGGAAGTGTCAACCAGCATTGAGCTGATTGTACAGTCTCCATATGAGGGACAGAGGCCTTATGAGTTAGCATCACCGCTCAGTAAGACTTTGCCAAACACGTCGCTTACACTGATCCAAAGTGGTGGTCGAATGCCTGGATGGGCCATACCAGTTTGGATTGTGAAAGGTGTTATGCTGTATGATCTCAAGTACAGAAGTGCAGACTCGGTCTGTATATTTGGTGGCATTAATGGGCTTACTGACTGGGGATTCTATCTTCTTGCGTTTGAGGCAAATTTCCCACATATGACCAAAGAAGCTGGAAGATGGAGGCAGGTTGATACTTCCCTTGGTCAGAAGCATGACCATGATGTCCTTTGTATGCCAGGTCAATACATGGTGGTGAACAAAAAAAATGTTGGGAAGATATTTCATTCTGTATTCGGGATGGAAGCATCATTGCTGGGAAGGAAGCACCTGGGTATTATTTGGGACATAGACGAGTTTGTTTCCTTGTCCTAAAGAATGCCGATGTAACGTTAGTCATGGAACTAGATGGTTCTTTGAACCTAACAATAGGTAGGGGTGCATGGTATACCCTGGGCATGGTCTTTGAAACCCAGGCACAGGGATGGAATTGTGTGGGTTTTGCCATTGTTACAGATTTATATGTGTTGTTAAACTTGATATTTATATAGAAGGGTCACAAAGTTATCTATGCAAGCTGGGGAACGAAGTGACGGTAGGGTCTCTGCGTACAAGTTAGAGACTTTGCTGCCAAGTCAGAGCCTTGCAATACCGCTGACATGCCCAAAATCTGATGGGTCATAGGTAGATATGTATATATTATGGTAATGGGTTGATTTATGTCATGGTATAGTGTGATAAAGGTATATTTTAAGCTAGTAATATGGGCAAAAGGCCCTCCTTGAGACTATATCTGAAAGCTGGTTAAGATGCTGCTCTGGATGTGTGCTGGTGAATGATGAGTGTATGGACACCCCTTGCCTGTTTTATACCCCTTCATGAAGATGTTAGAAAGAAGAAGATACAGAATGGTGACATGGGAGCTGTCACGGAAGAATGATGTTGGTGTGTCACCCAGTAGCAAAGCGGCACGTGTTCGGAAACACAGCACGTTGGGACCGTTATGGACTGTTTCACAGGAGCTGGTTCTGAGGCCTATGTTGAGAGGCGCAACATGCGTTAAGACATTTATGGACTGTTCCATAGGGGCTGTTTCTGCACATGTTGAAAACACAACACGTTAAGACAGTTAAAGACTGTTCTATAGGTACTGGCTTGGAAACACATGTTGGGGAGGAAACAGTTATGGACTGTTCAATAGGAGCCGTGTCTGAAGAAGGGTGGTATGCGCCCTTTAGGCGCAAAGCGGAATATGTTGGATAGCAACATGGTTTAATATCTTACTTCTGGTATTTCACTTCCTGTTTGACACAGCCAGGTAGGAATGAAACACATCAAAGCTTTGTGATCAGAAGAACAATGCCTTGGCTCAAGCCCACCTGCTGTGACATGTGCGAGTACAGTACAAGCTTCAAAGAGACCACTGCTGCAAAGATGTCTATTGAGATTTGACACAGGGCTGATAGAGACGCTGGCCCTTGGGGACAATAAAGCATGCCTCCTGGAGAATGGGCAGACATTTGAAATGATACCTCTATAAAAGGCAAATGGGGGTGGCTACGAGTGGGCGTGTATGTTTGAATGTAAGGGACTTACAGGCTTTTGATCTTTCTCTTGATTGCTGAGAAGCCTGCTGTAAGGTCATCCCCTATGCTATCTTGGGACCTTGCTCTGACCGAGGGCTTGGGCCTATATTCCATGAGGCCCAGACCCCTTTTTATCATCCAGAACCCGCAGAGGAAACCATGTGTGATAAGTATCTTTGATATTTCATTGTTGTTATATGTTGTAGAGATGTGCTGTTAGTATAGTGTGTTCTGATTGTAAGCTATGTAACATTGTAATACCCTTTTAGTACCTTTATGATAGTTTCCTAACTCCTTGGGAAATAAAATAAGATATTATTTTACTAGCAGCACCGTGTGTTTTGTTTCATAGCTAACCTGGTATTATTGTGATATTAACAATAGCATATGCTCAGAGTTTAATAGACCAACTAATGATAGGAACTGGACAAATTAATACGCAGATATAATATTAATAATTATATTGATTCTTACAGTGCTGTGCGTCCTGCTCACAGTGTTCAGCTAAACCTACAAGTTGGTGTAGTGAGACCTCTGCACAGTGTTCATCTAAAGCTACAAGTTAGTGCAGTGCGTCCTGCTCACAGTGTTCAGCTAAAACTACAAGTTAGTGCTGTGCGTCCTGCTCACAGTGTTCAGCTAAAAATACAAGTTAGTGCTGTGCGTCCTGCTCACAGTGTTCAGCTAAACCTACAAGTTGGTGTAGTGAGACCTCTGCACAGTGTTCATCTAAAGCTACAAGTTAGTGCAGTGCGTCCTGCTCACAGTGTTCAGCTAAAACTACAAGTTAGTGCTGTGCGTCCTGCTCACAGTGTTCAGCTAAAAATACAAGTTAGTGCTGTGCGTCCTGCTCACAGTGTTCAGCTAAACCTACAAGTTGGTGTAGTGAGACCTCTGCACAGTGTTCATCTAAAGCTACAAGTTAGTGCAGTGCGTCCTGCTCACAGTGTTCAGCTAAAACTACAAGTTAGTGCTGTGCGTCCTGCTCACAGTGTTCAGCTAAAACTACAAGTTAGTGTGGTGCGTCCACCTCACAGTGTTCAGCTAAACCTACAAGTTATTTTTTTGCGAGCTCTGCACAGTGTTCAGCTAAAGCTACCTGTAGAAGGTTGGTGGTGTTTTCCTGATCCTATCACTACCGCAGGCAGCTAAAAAAGCTACAAGTTAGTTTTTTGCGAGCTCTGCACAGTGTTCAGCTAAAGCTACCTGTAGAAGGTTGGTGGTGTTCTCATACTACAGGCAGGCAGTTGATTTTGCTAGCTGCAGTATCAGTACATATATATATATATATATATATATATATATATATATATATATCCCAGCTTAGTGCAGCTACAGGCCAATAGTATGTCTGGAAGGCCAAGAAGGAGAGGCAGACAGTCACAAGCCAATAAGAGAGGGCAAGCAGGCTCTGTGTCTAGTGCTGGTCGTGGAGACGGTGCATCCTCATCAGCACGTGGCCTAGGGACACGCTTGGCCTTTTTTCGCAGCTGGCCGTGTTGAGCCGCAACATGCGGAAGACTTGGTCGAGTGGATGACCAAGCCGTCCTCATCCTCCTCATCCTCTCTCACCCATGCCCAGGGTACTTTGTCTGGCAAAGCAGCGGCCTCTTCCCTCGGCTCAATGTCATCAGTGACTCCTTCCCTAGCCCCACCATGTCCTCCTGAGGAGTCCCTCGAACTGTTTGACCACAGTGTTGGGTACATGCTCCAGGAGGATGCCCAGCGTTTGGAAGGCTCTGATGATGATACTG
Source organism: Lithobates septentrionalis (assembly GCA_037952835.1). NCBI lineage: Eukaryota > Metazoa > Chordata > Amphibia > Anura > Ranidae > Lithobates > Lithobates septentrionalis. The sequence continues at coordinate 78,081 of JBBDGP010001129.1, forward strand.
AGCTCGATGAAGGCAGTAACATGAGCACGGACAGAGGGGGTGCCCAAGAATGACAGCAATCTGGCAGTCATGCTCCCCCTGCTGCAGCATACTGCCAGGTTTGCTCCAGTGATGAGGAGGGAGGGGATGATGAGGTCACTGACTCAACGTGGGTGCCTGATAGGAGAGAGGGGGAGGAGGAGGAGGCGGCACATCACCAACGAGGCAGGATGCCCTCCAGGGGCCAGCCTAAGGGCAGCACATTGACTGCATCACACCCCAAAGCTCCACATGTGCAGGGCGCTGCAGTCTCTGCGCGTTATTCAAAAAGTTCTTTGGTGTGGGCCTTTTTTGAGACGAGTGCATCAGATCGCACCGCTGCTATTTGCAACATATGTCTCAAGTGTATCTCGCGTGGCCAAAACATCTCCCGCTTGGGTACTACATGCTTGACCAGATATATGTTGACCTGCCATGCAGTTCGTTGGCAAGCGTATCTAAAAGACCCACACCAAAGAACAAAGAGGATCTCTCCTTGCTCCTCATCAGCTGAGATTTCCAACCCCACTTTACCTTCAGTCCTCTCTGAGACCTGCACTGAGAGGAATGAAGGTGTAGAATTAGGTGTGTCACAGCCAAGTACTTGTAGGCAATCTGCTTTTGGTACACCGACGTCAGATTGTACCAGGCAAATTTCCTGCCCCAGCTGCTGCACCACCGAAAGAAGTTTGCTCCCAGCCATCCACACGCCCAGCGGTTGAATGCTAGCTTGGCAAAATTGCTAGCACTTCAACTGCTGCCTTTTCAGTTGGTAGACTCTGCCCCCTTCTGTGAGTTTGTGGAATGTGCGGTTCCTCAGTAGCAGGTACCCAAACGCCACTTTTTCTCACCAAAGGCGATTCCGGCTCTCTACCGGCATGTGGAAGGCAATGTCCATGCCTCGCTGGACAGGGCGGTCAGCGGTAAGGTGCATATTACCGCTGACTCATGGTCCAGCAGGCATGGACAGGGACGTTACCTAAGTTTCACGGCGCATTGGGTGACTCTGCTGGCAGCTGGGAAGGATGCAGGACAAGGTGCAGTAGTGTTGGAGGTTGTTCCGCCACCATGCCTCCAAAATGCTAAAGATTGTGACACACCTCTCTCCTCCACCCCCTCCTCTTCTTCTTCCTCCATGGCCTATTCCTGTGCTTTGTCCTCGGAACCAGCGGTGCTCCGTAGCCGTTCAAGGGGCTACGCAAGTACGCAGGCCAAAAGATGCCATGCGGTGCTTGAGCTGGTGTGCTTGGGGGACAGGAGCCACACTGGGGCAGAGGTTCTGTCAGCTCTGCAGGGGCAGGTTCAGAGGTGGTTGACGCCACGCCAACTTAAGGCAGGAATGGTGGTTTGCGACAATGGCACCAACCTCCTCTCTGCCCTCCGACAGGGACAAATAACCCATGTGCCCTGTTTGGCTCATGTCCTTAACTTGGTGGTGCAGCGGTTCTTGGGCAGGTACCCGGGCTTACAGGATGTCCTGAGGCAGGCCAGGAAAGTCTGTGTGCATTTCAGCCGGTCATATAATGCCAGTGCTCGGCTGACGGACCTCCAAAAGGAGTTTAACCTGCCCAAGAACCGCCTAATCTGTGACACGGCCACCAGGTGGAACTCAACGTTGGCCATGCTGCAGTGGCTGCACACGCAGCAGAGGGCCATCAATGAGTACCTGTGCGACTATGGCACCAGGACAGGGTCAGGGGAGCTTGGTTTTTTTTCCCCACGCCAGTGGGCCATGATCAGGGATGCATGCACTGTCCTGTCACCATTTGAGGAGGCCACGAGGATGGTGAGCAGTGACAGTGCATGCATCAGTGACACTGTCCCCCTTGTCCATCTGTTTTTTTTTTTTGTTTTTTTAAATCCACATCAGCGAAGATTTTCCTGAGAGACATTATTTCAACTTTATATGTCAAACTTTATCTCTTCTCATTTTTCACATCATTGTGGATTGTTTCCATCCCATCTTTGTTATTTTCCCTTCAAGGGTATTATTTAATTATTTTAAAAACCAACGACGAATCACCGCCTATAGATATGAACCCATTATTATCTTATTCTCTCTCAATCCCTCTCATTTCCCCCCTCCCCCACCCCCTCCCTTGTGTCTGATCCAGTTCCCTTTTTTTTTTTTTTTTTTCCCTATATTATTTATTTTATCAACTTGGCTCTGCACCCATTCTTACTTTCATCTTGTCTAAATAAATGTCTGAGACTTTGTATTTTTTCCAAATTTCCCATTTTCTATTGTCCCTTTTCTCTCCTCCTTCCATTTTGTAGTAATAATCTATTTCCTCTAACCAATTTCTTATATCTGGTTTTCCACTTTTTAGCCAGTTCTTAGGAATCAAGGCCTTAGCCGCGTTCAGGAGGTTAGGTACTATTGATTTCCTATATTGTTTCTTGGGTATATTATAGATATGGAAGAGGCAAGTCCAGATGTTTTGTTCTATTTCTTCTTCAGTTATTTCCTTTATGTTGTTTAATACTTCCTTCCAATACTCCATTATTATAGGACACTCCCACCAAATGTGTGTGATCGTTCCTATTTGACCACATTTTCTCCAACACAGAGAGGTTTTGTCTTGTTGAAATTTGTGTAGTCTTACTGGGGTCATATACCATCTTGATACTAGTTTATAGTTCATTTCAATAGTCTTCATGTCCCAGGCCTTATTATATCCCATTTCTATCATTTTTTCCACTTTTTGGTTATCTATTTTTAAGTTCAGTTCTTTTTCCCATTGTTTTATATATTCTGGTCGTTCTTGTGCTTCCAAATCCGTCAGTGTACTATAGATTTTTGATGTTCCATTTTTCAATGGTATTTCATTGCTACATAGCTTTTCCAGTACCGTTAGTTTCGTTTCATCTCTCAGTGGATGTGGTATTGTGCTTACTAAGTGCCTTAATTAAATGTAGTTCCATTCATTCATCTTCCATCCATTCCTTTCCTCTAATTCCACTCGTGTTCTTATTTTGCCATTTCTAGTGATATCTTTTAATTGTGGGTTACATATTCCTTGGGCTCCAAATATTTCCTTCCCAGGGGTGAAGTAATTCGATCCTGTGAGTGCTATTAGTGGTGAATTGTATTTCCATTCATTCTTTAAGTAGATAGTGTCCCAAATTTTAAATACATTTTTTGTTATTTCGTGTGTGTCTGTGTCCAGTGTTCTAAATTTCGGTGGAATCCAAATATTCTTGTGTAATGTGACTCCGCGTATTGTGTTTTCCATTGCAACCCATTTTTTTTTCATTTTTCTCATTTGTCCACTCCAACATTCGTGTTAGGACTATGGCTTTATAGTACCTGCTTATGTCTGGAGCAGCCAGACCTCCATGTTCCTTTTTCCTTGTAATCAGCGTGTATTTGATTCTTGGTTTTTTATTACACCATATGTATTTTAACAAAAATGTTTTGATTGTTTTAAAAAAGCTCTGGGGGATCTTAATTGGTAACATCTGTATTTTATAATTTATTTTGGGTAGTATCATCATCTTGAACATATTTATTCTTCCAATCCATGAAAGTGGCTGAATTCTTAACTTTTTCATTTCTTCTTTGACCTCATTGATCAGTGGGATAAAATTTGCCTGATAGATCTTTTTGACTTTAGGAGTTATTTTGATTCCAAGGTAGTTTAATTCTTTCACCCACGTGAATGGGAATTCTTTTTGTAAGAACTGAACTTCCTTTTTTTCTAGTCCTATATTTAATATTTCTGTTTTTATTGGATTAATTTTGAAGTTTGACAGTTCTCCATATTTTTTTATTTCTTTCAATATGTTTGGGAGTGACACTCTTGGATTGGATACGTACATCAAGATGTCATCCGCATAGGCAGCGATCTTGTGCTCTTTTCCTCCTAGTCTCGCTCCTTCTACCTCTTGGTTATTGCGGAGTGTTGCTAATAGTGGTTCTAGAGCCAATACGTATAATAGTGGTGACAATGGGCAGCCTTGCCGTGTTCCGTTCTGCATCTTAATTCTTGGAGAGAGTCTGCCGTTTACTTTTACGACTGCTGTCGGGCCGTTATACAAGTTTGTTATCCACTTCATCATCTTTGTCCCGATACCCAAGTGCCGCAATGTGTCCATCATGAAACCCCAGTCTACCCTGTCAAATGCTTTTTCTGCATCCAATGACAGGAATAGAACTGGGGTCTCGTTCTGCACCTTCTTGTGCAACATCAGTATTGATTTTAGACTGTTGTCCCGCCCCTCTCTCCCCGGGACAAAACCAGTCTGGTCCGGGTTGATCCACAGTGGAATTAGTTTTTTTATCCTAGTGGCCAGGATCTTAGAATACAGCTTCGTATCAGCGTTCAGTAGGGCTATTGACCTATAGCTTGAACAGTTAACTTTGTCTTTCCCTTCTTTTGGTAGTATTGTAATATGAGCTAGCAATGATTCACTTCTTATTTCTTCTTCTTCTCCTATGGCATTCATATATTCTAATAGTTTTGGGATCAGCTGTTCTTCAAATTTTTTATAGTATTTGACCGTGAACCCATCTGGTCCTGGGCTTTTTCCTACAGGAGTTTCCTTTAGTGCCAATTTTATCTCTTCTTGCGTAATATTTTTTTCCAGTTCTTCTAATTGGTCTGTTTTTATTTTTGGTAAGTTTGCTTTTTTTAGATATTCTTGTATATTCTTTGTTCTTATATTCGCTTCTTTCCCACTTTCTCGTCCTTTTATTGCGTATAGAGAGCTGAAGTATTTTTGAAATGTTATCGCTATGTCTGTAGTTTTGTTTACTACTTCTCCTTTTTCATTTTTAATCTTCTCAATATAATTAAGAGACTTCTTTTTCTTTACTAAATTTGCTAGGTATTTTCCTGATTTGTTACCACATTTAAATTTATCTTGTACTACTCTGTTGTACTCCTTCCTTTCTTCTTGTTCCATCCAGTCTTTTAATTGCTTTCTCTTTTGAGATAATAGACCAAAGGTTTTGTTATTTATTTGATTTTTGTGTTTTCGTTCCAAATCATAGATTTCCTTAATTATTTCCTGCATGTTTTTTTTCCTTTCCTGTTTTTTTCTTGCCCCTATGGCTATTAATTTGCCCCTAATAACGGCTTTATGTGCCTCCCATATTGTAGCCTTAGGTACCTCTGGTGTATCGTTTTCCTCGAAGTATCTTTTTATTTCTTCAATAATATTTTTTTCGATCTCACTGTCTTCTAATAAATTTTCATTAATTCTCCATGGACCCCTTTCAAGGGCTTCTCCTTTTATTTTCATTCTCAACGTTACTGGGCTATGATCTGAAGTGGTTATTATACCTATTTTTGTTTCTTCTATTTCTTCCAAGTTTCTATGTTCGACCATGATGTAATCCAATCTGGAGTAACTTTTGTGTACTGATGAATAGAATGTGTAGTCCTTTGTGCTGGGGTGTTGAATTCTCCACGGATCTATTAGTTGCTGTTCATATAATAATCTTTTTAATTTCTTTAGTTGTTTTACTTCTCTGTCCCTTACTATTGAGGTGCTGTCCATTTTATTGTCCATGCTGAAGTTGAAGTCTCCGGCTAATATTAATTTCCCTTGCTTGAATGCCATTAGTGTTTTTATTGTGTCTATCAAATATTTTTTCGGGTTCTTGTTGGGACAATAGACATTGGCCAATGTATATTTTACTCCCTGTATAGTACCTGTAATAAAAAGATATCGACCCTCCGGATCTATTTTTCTTTGATCTATCAGAAAACTTACATTTTTCCCTATACCGATGGCAACTCCTTTGGCCCTTCTTATTGGCGAGTCCCCTTGATATCATGTTGGTATGTTTCTTGAATAAATTTTGGTAGTTGAGTTTTGGGTTATATGTGTCTCCTGTAGAAAAATTATTTCTGCTTTACTTTTTTCTAGTTCTCGGAGAATGATGTTTCTCTTCCCACGGGAATTTAGTCCTCGGACATTGTAGGAGAGTATTTTTATACTATTTACATTTTCCATTCTTGTACCTTTTTTTTTTTTCCTCCCGCCCTTCCTCCGGCCTACCCCCTCCCCCAGTCCTCTTTGAGGACCGGGAGGAGGGGGCGCCCAGCAGACACACGGGGTCTCCTCCTCTCTTGTCTCAGAATAGGTGCGCCTATGTAACCATCCGTATGGATCAGACCTTTCCCCCCCACCCCTCCTTCCCTCCCTTTTCCCTCCTCCCACCCTCCCCCTCCCTTTTTTCTGATATGGGTTTTTTACCCCCATATTTTCTAGAGCTGAGAGCTTTTTATTTTGTTCTGTGGGGCACGCTCTGCCCCCTCTGCTCTATTTGTTCTGAGGCGGAGCTCTGTGGGACACCCTATACCCCCCTCACCTAAACACTAATAGGGCGACCCCCTGTCCACTGCGTGAGTCCCTGTCACCCTCTCCCTGAATTTTTATTTTGTTTTGCCGATTCTTTCCCTTTCCTTTTTTCCCAGCCCCCTGGCCCCCGCCCCCCCCCCTCCACTCTAAGGCCCCTTGTGCCGTTGTGTGGTGTTTTCTCAGTTGTCATTTTCCTCGAGCTTCCGCTTCCTGGTGTCTGTTCCTTGCGTTTACTTGCCATTGCAGGTCTTCTCCTGCTGTTATTCGCTCCTGTCTGTTTGCATCTTCCTCTCCTATTTCTGGCTCCGTTCTGGTTTCTGATAGGTGTTCTTGCATTGACTTATTTTTATCAGTATTTCTTATACTCCGTTCTCTCACCTACCATTCTCCCCACAGTCCATCAATAAAGATACTTAATGAGATATGAGAGGCCCCCGCTTTCCAGGGATATGTCGCTATTTTAAGTACATCAAGCAATCCTCATTGTTATTCTACTGGTTGAACCAAAAAAAAAAAAAAATTTTTAGGTATTTAACAAACTAATTCCAGTCTTTTAGCATTATAATGCACTAATGCAATCTAAGTCAAGTGTTCAGCGGGATACTTTGCATATTCAGCAGTATAGTTCCAGTATGTGCTTGTGTGCTCCGCCGTTTTGTTTGTAGAAAGTTCCTTTTTATTCTATATTTTGCGCTATTGAGCCTATTGTTGCTACAGAAGTACACACAAAACAAAAAAAAAAATAAAAGGAAAAGAAAAAAAAAAAAAAAAAATTTCAACCAGAAAGGGAAACACTGCTGCAGCAGCCAGGTGGGGGCTGGGATACAATTCTTCTAATAGCTTGTCTCTCCTTCACCTTCCCCTTCTCTTCTCCCCTATTCCCCCCCTGTTCTTATTGTATTTCTTGGCTCACTTGTTTCTGCTTTTTCAACTCTTTTACCTTCATTTACCTTCATTTACTTTCGTTTACTTTCATTTACTTTTCATTTACTTTCATTTACTTTCATTCTGTTTCATTCTATTTCAGTGTGTTCTTTCCCTTTTGTTTTGTTGCTTTCCCTTTGCCAAATCATCTCAAGGCCATTGCAAAAAAAAAAAACAAAAATAAACCAAATAGTACTAAATCGGTACTTATCTTTGGTTGTTATTGAGGCTGAAGAGAAAAAAAAGGAACGCTCACTACAGCTCGCTGCTGTTCACTGATATTCACAAGCGCACAGGTGCTGTCTTTACTGGTTACGATCTGCCCAGGTCTGTCTGATCCACTGGGGACTCAGCTCTCCTCGGCTCTCAGCTCTCCCGGGATTGCTGCCGCTGCTCCTCGCTCCGCTCACCCTCCTTCCGGGCTCTCTCCTCTGGTGTTCCCTGGTGCAGCCGACAACCCGCCCAGGACTTAAAACAGCCCACGGCGGCGCGCCGTTTTCTCGGCTGCCACCACTCCCGGAGCGCTCCGGTCACCGCAGGACCTCCAATTCTCCTAACCCCCCGTCCTCCAAGCGCCTTCTAGCCCGACCGACTGGGGGGGCGGAAGGGGGCGAGATGCAGACATACACCGGTACAGACAGGTACAGACTTCCTTGGCTTACGCATCCAGACCCCTCAGAGAGTGATGGGCAGGGGACGGGGAGGGAAGCTACCTACGCCTTCACGTCAGGCCGGTCATTCCTCTCAGCTGCAGGGAGAGGGTTCTCAGATCCTCACGCCGCGCACAGAGCCATTACCAGGCTCCTCCCTCAGCTCTTTGCTTATGTTTCTGAGTGTTCTTGTCCACCTGTTGGAGCACACGCTGCGTGGAATAATGGAATGGGCACTTGAGGCAGAACAGAGGCAGGAAGAGGAGGACTTCCTTAGCTCTCAAGGCCCCCTTTATCCAGACAGTGTTCCTGCGTGCCCGCCGATCACACAGGAAGAGGACGAGGAGGAGGAGGAAGATTGTGTCAGTATGGAGGTGGAGCCTGGCACTCAGCATCAGCAGCAGTCTTTAAGGGATCAGTCCCAAGAAACACATGGACTTGTACGTGGCTGGGAGGAGGTGGCTGCGGCCCATGTCGTCCTTAGTGACCCAGAGGACTCCGGACCGAATGCCTCATCAAACCTACGCTGCATGGCCTCCCTGAAGGTCTGTGCAACGCGTTCCCAGAGACTGGGAGGTTACAAACTCCTGTTTCTGGACAACGTGTTGCTGAGGCTTCGGTCAGTCAAAGAAGGAGCGGTGGAGAAGGTGGCCGTCTGACCGATGCGTTCAGACAATTTTTTGGTCCGCAGCCCCAAGGTATGATCGGTTCCAGGAACCATCGCCAGCGTCTGTTTTACATGGTGCAGGAATACCTAGGGGCTGCTGACCATTTCGTCCTTAGTGACCCAGAGGACTCCGGACCGAATGCCTCAGCAAACCTACGCTGCATGGCCTCCCTGATCCTGCAAAGCCTGCGTAAGGATCCTCATATTCGTGGTATCAAGGAGAAGGACCAATACTGGCTGGCAACCCTCCTTGATCCACGTTACAAGGGTAAGGTTGCGGACCTTATCTTGCCATCGCAGAGGGAGCAGAGGATGAAACATCTTCGGGAGGCCTTGCAGAAAGGTCTGTGCAACGCGTTCCCAGAGACTGGGAGGTTACAAACTCCTGTTTCTGGACAACGTGTTGCTGAGGCTTCCGTCAGTCAAAGAAGGAGCGGTGGAGAAGGTGGCCGTCTGACCGATGCATTCAGAAAATTTTTTGGTCCGCAGCCCCAATGTATGATCGGTTCCAGCAACCATTGCCAGCGTCTGTTTTACATGGTGCAGGAATACCTAGGGGCAAGATTAGACTTGGACACCTTTCCCACCGAAAATCCTCTGGGTTACTGGGTCTTGAGGATGGATCACTGGCCAGAGCTTGCACAGTATGCAATTGAGCTACTGGCCTGTCCTGCATCCAGCGTTCTTTCGGAACGCACGTTCAGTGCTGCTGGAGGCGTGGTAACCGATCACAGGGTGCGTCTGTCCACCGACTCGGTCGATCGACTGACCTTCATAAAAATGAATCAGTCTTGGATCACCACCAGCTACCAAGCACCTGATGCTGATGTAACCGAATAATTTTTTTTGAAATCTCAGATCCCTTCAAAGACTGCCTATGCTGATGCTGAGTGACTATCCCTGAGTAATTATCCTCTTCCTCCTCAATCATCACGCTGATAGCTTGTAAGAACATTTTTGGTTCTGGGCGCCACCACCAGTGCCTAAGGCCCAATTTTTCTGCCCCTGTTTAACAGGGGCGTGTAATTACAATTTTTGATGCAATACTTTGCAGCAGGGCTCGTTCCTGCATTCCAACTAGAGTGTCTGTGAGGGGTTGCAGTGTTGTGGCACCAGCACCAGTGCCTAAGGCCCAATTTTTCTGCCCCTGTTTAACAGGGGCGTGTAATTACAATTTTTGATGCAATACTTTGCAGCAGGGCTCGTTCCTGCGTTCCAACTAGAGTGTCTGTGAGGGGTTGCAGTGTTGTGGCACCAGCACCAGTGCCTAAGGCCCAATTTTTCTGCCCCTGTTTAACAGGGGCGTGTAATTACAATTTTTGATGCAATACTTTGCAGCAGGGCTCGTTCCTGCGTTCCAACTAGAGTGTCTGTGAGGGTTTGCAGTGTTGTGGCACCAGCACCACCACCACCACCACAGGCCCAATTTTTCTGCCCCTGTTCAACAGGGGCATGTAATTACAATTCTTGATCTAATATTTCACAGCGGGGCCCATTTCTGCACCCACTAAGAGCGAGTGAGGACTTACAGTGTTGTGGCACCAGCACCACCACCACCACCACCAAAGGCCCAGTTTTTCTGCCCCTGTTCAACAGGGGCATGTAATTACAATTCTTGATCTAATATTTCACAGCAGGGCCCTGTGAAGGCTTAAAGTGTTGTGGCCACAACAACACCTAAGGCCCAAATTTCTGCTGAGTATATAGGGCAGGCCCCTACTTTCAAACATCTAACTTACAAACGACTCCTACTTGCAAAGGGAAGGAGACAACAGGAAGTGAGATGAAATCTACCCCTAGGAAGGGAAATTCTCTCCTGTAAGAGTTAATATGGGAAAAACATTTCTCCTTTCCACTGATGCTTTCCAATCCTTGTTCCACAAAAAACCCCAAATTCTCAAAAAGCATTTGTCATTGGGACAAAAAGTGAGGTGAAATCTTCTAAAGAGGAGGAAAGACAGCAAAACAAATGTCACAGGGGTGATAACCCTTCCCTATGTTTTCCAAAAAGCTTAAAAAAGATTTTTTGGCTATTGCTAAACACGTTAAAAATGTACCCGTTCAAAATGACAAACAGATTCTACTTAACAACAAACCTACAGTCCCTGTCTTGTTTGCACCGCCTGTATACTGCTGTTCAGAGTATATAAGGCCTGGTGGCCCAACACCTTTCCTTATTTTAATTTGGGGGGTGGGGTTCCCCTTAATATCCATACAAGACCCAAAGGGCCTGGTAATGGACTGGGGGGTACCCATGGTGTTTGTCTCACTGATTTTCATCCATATTGCCAGGACCGGACATTACATTAAACCCGTAAGCAGTTTTAAATGAGATTTTTTCCTTTAAAAATTACATTTGGTGCAGGGACTGTTCTAAACACGGGAAACATGCGCCACTTTACAGGCATACTATAGACACCCCCCAGGTACGATATTTAAAGGAATATTTCACTTTTTTTTTTTTTACTTTAAGCATCAATAAAATCACTGCTCCCGAAAAAACGGCCGTTTTTAAAAGTTTTTTTTGCATTGATACATGTCCCCTGGGGTAGGACCCGGGTCCCCAAACCCTTTTTAGGACAATACCATGCAAATTGGCCTTTAAAATGAGCACTTTTGATTTCGAACGTTCAAGTCCCATAGACGTCAATAGGGTTCTAACGTTCGTGCGAACTTTCGGTCCGTTCGCAGCTTCTGGTGTGAACCGAACCGGGGGGTGTTCGGCTCATCCCTATAGATGAGACCAAAATGAAGGAAAAATGAGGAGGAAAGAAGGACATTGTTCCAAATCAGGGACAGTTGGGAGCCCTGTACACAGACTGTAATGCTTGTGCCCACAACATACTCCATAGTTACTGTGCTGTGAATGACAGTCATACTGATGCCGCGTACACACGAGCGGACCTTTCGACCAGACTGGTCCGACGGACTATCCGACGGACTTTCGACGGACTTCCAATGGACTTTCCGAATGAACGGACTTGCCTACACACAATTACACCAAAGTCCGACGGATTTGTACGTGATGACGTACAACTGGACTAAAATAAGGAAGTTGATAGCCAGTAGCCAATAGCTGCCCTAGCGTTGGTTTTAGTCCGTCGGACTAGCATACAGACGTGCGGATTTTTCGACCGGACTCGAATTTGTCAGAAAGATTTGAAACATGTTTTATTTCTAGGTCCGTCAGACTTTTGGGAAAAAAAGTCCGCTGGAGCCCACACACGATCGAATTGTCCGCCGGAGTCCGGTCCGCCAGACCAAGTATGCCGGAAAGTCCGCTCGTGTGTACGCGGCATTACATAAACCTAAAAGGACCAAGGAAAAAAAATATCCTACCACAGTTCCAGAAATTCTAAATAGTTACAACTTGGAATTATAATAGCAATACCAGGCAGTGGAGTGTTGAGCAGATAATGCTCGGGTCCACTGAACAAATTACAAAGGCATGGTCCATTGTTGTCAGTACCAGGAAACCAGTCCTATAAACACCATGCAGCCAGCTTTTGCTAAGTTTACACATGTAGACACAGCAAGGCTAACTAATGATGAAAAGAAGCATTTAGTAAAAAAATAAATAAATAGTGCACATCATTCAGATAGGGTTTACATATACTTGATGCTATATACAACTTTGCAAAGCATTTACCTGCTACAGTGAACATATGAACTTTGTTAAACAGCTGTATACACTCTCAAATCTGAGCGTATTTAGCTGCAAACACCTTTCAAATTGTCAAATATAACTACTGTTTGTATTGTTATTACAATACTCATGTTATAAAATAAAGGGGAATGCCGTAACCATAGATTTCCTTTAAAATATAACTAAAGGCAAACCTTATTTTTAGTTTTGGACAGAGTGGAGATAAACTAGAACAACTGTTGGGTTCACATATCTGCGGTGCGGTTTGCAGTCCAGTGTCCTGTGCTTTCTGTTCACTGGTTCTGGTGCGATTCAGCTGCAAATTTTCCTTAACCTTTTTTAAAAGGGAAAAAAAAATTCTGATTTTTGAACATATAAAAATGTTGAAAAAACACAAATTTCACCACATGCTTGCCTGCATGTAGCCTGCATCAATAGATGAGTCCAGGAGCAACGAACTCTGGTCCTGCAACAGCAACATCAGGAGCATTTCCTCACACAAGCTCATGATGGGATCCATAGTAAAAACACAAAAAATAAGGCAATCTACAAGCACACTGCTCTCTCTGCTGCTGCTCTCTCTTTTCTCACAGAATGGCTGAAATAGTTAATAATTTACTTGTTTTTCATGCATTGTGGGCATTTGGGAGGGTCTCCTTAGGCTACAGTCAGGTCCATAAATATTGGGACATCGACACAATTCTTTCAATAATCTTTTTAGCTCTATACACCACCACAATGGATTTGAAATGAAACGAAGATGTGCTTTAACTGCAGACTTTCAGCTTTAATTTGAGGGTATTTACATCTAAATCAGGTGAACGGTGTAGTAATTACAACAGTTTGTATATGTGCCTCACACTTTTAAAGGGACCAAAAGTAATGGGACAATTGGCTGCTCAGCTGTTCCATGACCAGGTGTGTGTTATTCCCTCAGTATCCCATTTACAAGGAGAAGATAAAAGATCCAGAGTTCATTTCAAGTGTGCTATTTTCATTTGGAATCTGTTGCTGTCAACTCTCAATATAAGATCCAAAGAGCTGTCACTATCAGTGAAGCAAGCCATCATTAGGCTGAAAAAACAAAACAAGCCCATCAGAGAGATAGCAAAAACATTAGGTGTGGCCAAATCAATTGTTTGAAACATCCTTAAAAAGAAAGAACGCACCGGTGAGCTCCGCAACACCAAAAGACCTGGAAGACCATGGAAAACAACTGTGGTGGATGACCAAAGAATTCTTTCCCTGGTGAAGAAAACACCCTTCACAACAGTTGGCCAGATCAAGAACACTTTTCAGGAGGTAGGTGTATGTATGTCAAAGTCAACAATCAAGAGAAGACTTCACCAGAGTGAATACAGAGGGTTCACCACACGATGTAAACCATTGGTGAGCCTCAAAAACAGGAAGGCCAGATTAGAGTTTGCCAAACAACATCCTTAAAATAGCCTTCACAGTTCTGGAACAACATCCTATGGATAGATGAGACCAAGATCAACTTGTACCAGAGTGATGGGAAGAGAAGATTATGGAGAAGGAAAGGAACTGCTCATGATCCAAAGCATACCACCTCATCAGTGAAGCATGGTGGTGGTAGTGTCATGGCGTGGGCCACCACAGTGCAGATGGACAATGGCCCGAAGCATACTGCGAAAGCAACCAAAGAGTTTTTTAAGGGAAAGAAGTAGAATGTTATGCAATGGCCAAGTCAATCACCTGACCTGAATCTGATTGAGCATGCATTTCACTTGCTGAAGACAAAACTGAAGTGAAAATGCCCCAAGAACAAGCAGGAACTTAAGACAGTTGCAGTAGAGGCCTGGCAGAGCATCACCAGGGATGAAACCCAGCGTCTGGTGATGTCTATGCATTCCAGACTTCAGGCTGTAATTGACTGTAAAGGATTTGCAACCAAGTATTAAAAAGTGAAAGTTTGATGGATGATTGTTAATCTGTCCCATTACTTTTGGTCCCTTAAAAAGTGGGAGGCACATATACAAACTGTTGTAATTCCTACACCGTTCACCTGATTTGGATGTAAATACCCTCAAATTAAAGCTGAAAATCTGCAGTTAAAGAACATCTTGTTTGTTTCATTTCAAATCTATTGTGGTCCTGTATAGAGCCAAAAAGATTAGAATTGTGTCGATGTCCCAATATTTATGAACCTGACTGTACTGTAAAAAACTAACTTCAAATGCTCATAACTGCCGCTAAACTCACATAAAATCAGTATGTAAAAGCTGTAAAACTAATGTTTTTCACTGTCGGTTTCCAGCTGCCAAGTTTTCAGCATTGAGAAAAGCTTTTGAACTGCCCTGTGTACATGAGCCCTAATACAGGAGGTGTGTTACTGGCCAGAACACCAGATAAAAACAGAGGAAAAAAAGCAAACGAAAAGAAAACTAATGCAGCCACTAATGATTGGTAAGCTGCAGTATAATACATTTTTGGCTCTGGGTTTAATACTGCTTTAAGACATTAGGAAAATTAAGATCATGGTAAATGGTCCCATCACTTCTTGGCAAATAGAAGGAAAAGGAGAAGAAATGGAAACAGTGACAGATTTTATCTTCCTAGGCTCCAAGATCACGACCGATGGTTACTTGTAGCCATGAAATTAGGAGACTTACTTCTTGGGAGGAAAGCAATGGCAAACCTAGATAACATTATAAAAAGTAGAGTCATCATCCTACCGACAAAGTGCCGTATAGTCAAAGCTATGGCATTCCCAGTAGTAACCTATGGCTGTGAAAGTTGAACCGTAAGGAAGGCTGAATGCCAAAGAATTTATGCTTTTGAAATATGGTGTTGGAGAAGACTCTTGAAAGTCCCTTGGAAGGCAAGAAGATCAAACCAGTCTATCTTGAAGGATGTCAACCCTGAATTTTCACTGGAAGGACAGATCCTGAAGCTGAAACCAGGGCCGGATTAACATAGGGGCTTTAGGAGCTGCAGCTCCAGGCCCCTGCCTTAAAATTGCCCCCCCCCCCCAACCCACAGTATAAGCCCGATGTTCTCCTGTCCATAAACTTCTATGGGACAGGAGAAGCTGTGTGTAAATGTAGGGGTGTCTGGCTGTACCTGTGTTGACTCACTGTGGTTATTACAATGTCATAGTGCACAGTTCCCCCCCCTTACACAAATGGGAGAGGTTGAGTCGGCTCTGCCTTTCCCCTCCCCTCTCCCTCTGTGAAGTCCGTGCAGTGAGCAGTGAAGGAGCCGTGTGGGTGGGAAATTATGAACAGAACACCGGCAGATAGAAGGTGAACAGGATATCTCTGAGTGATGAGCCTCCAGGGACCATCCAAATGTGAGCTCAGTGACTGGACTCTTATCTCCCTTCCCCTCGTTTTAACTTTTTTCTACAGCAGTAGCTCTTATAACTGCAGCCAAAGTGTTTAGAATTGTGTCATCAGCCTGTGGTAGTGCTCGGTCCCTTGTGCTTTTAATTGGGTTCACACTGGTTTGCTGTGTTTTGGCCCATTTCTGGTGTATCCGCATGACTGTTGGATAACAGATATGCTTAACATACCCTATTACCCCCATCTTTTACCCCATTACCCCAATAACTAAGACCACACCAAGATTGGAGTAATAAAAGGCCTTAGCAGCCTACTTTATTTAAACAAATAAATCTTTTAATTAGAAATATAAACATATTTACATTAACTGCAACTGAATATCTCAAGCGTTGGTCTGCGCAACCTCTTAATAATCAAAACATGTCCATAACACACTTGCACTGCGGCCCCATCAAATATATACCATAGGCCTCAAGCCGACAAGCTGGCACAGAGACTAACCAATGACCGCAGTGCCCCATTATCACTTCCCGGCTAACCTCCGTTAACCGGGAACCACCATAAGGACCCATATCAACTTTTTCTGCCAAACCAACTCTTACTTTAGTCATTTTCCTTCTTTTGCACAGACCAACGCCCGCTCTACCAGGATCTCTCCTCGTCTTCAACCTGTAAGAGAATAAAACACCATCCTCCAAACGCAAATTCCCTTCACCGATAAAAGGGGAGGGTGGGCGGGAACTTTCCTCCGCTCTTCTGTTACTCCCCCAGGGCGGGATTACCAATTTAAGGCTTCCCTTAATACCTCCCCCTCGGCTAACTCCAACCCCTCCTACCAGCTTGGTTAACCCCACTGCTCCCAAAGTCATGCACGCCCTGCACCTAGGCATTGCATGCTGCTGTTCCGGGCTCTACTTGACTGTTGGATAACAGATATGCTTAACATACCCTATTACCCCCATCTTTTACCCCATTACCCCAATAACTAAGACCACACCAAGATTGGAGTAATAAAAGGCCTTAGCAGCCTACTTTATTTAAACAAATAAATCTTTTAATTAGAAATATAAACATATTTACATTAACTGCAACTGAATATCTCAAGCGTTGGTCTGCGCAACCTCTTAATAATCAAAACATGTCCATAACACACTTGCACTGCGGCCCCATCAAATATATACCATAGGCCTCAAGCCGACAAGCTGGCACAGAGACTAACCAATGACCGCAGTGCCCCATTATCACTTCCCGGCTAACCTCCGTTAACCGGGAACCACCATAAGGACCCATATCAACTTTTTCTGCCAAACCAACTCTTACTTTAGTCATTTTCCTTCTTTTGCACAGACCAACGCCCGCCACAGCACCCAGGAATAACACCTTAATCATGGGTGCCCCTCCACACCCGGAGTGCTCTCTGTATGCCGTCTTGTAGGCCTAATGCCCATAGGTCTATACCAACTTCATTCAAGTGCACTCCATCCGCTCTCAGATACCTCCATGTCTCAAACTCTAGCTCAAGGTGCCTGACCGCCACACCCCCATTATTTACCACAAACTTACTAACCGCCCTATTTATTTTCTTACGGGCCCTATTCACACCCTCTACCGACCTGGCCATTCTCCATGACATCCTAGCCACCATGTCAGACCAGACAATGATCATGTTGGGGAAGGCTTGTTTTAACCGCTCTACATCGAGCTTGATGTCACGCAAGATATCTACCATGGCTCTTAAGCCCAAATCGTTGCCTCCTACATGGATGACTAATACGTCCGGGGGACTGTCCCTTTGTGCATAGCGATGCACTTCCGACACCAATCTACCCCACAACATGCCCGGGATCCCCAACCACTTAACACAGGCCTCCCTTTTGCTAAAACCCAATTGCCTACCCTCCTTGCGGGCGTCCCCTCTCCGAGCCCCCCAAGCCACATAGGAATGGCCCATTATCCATACCATCCCCGGCACTGCACCTGAAAATAGAAGAACACAAAAGAAAAAACACCATACCGTGAGCCCCGGATTTGTTCCACATTTGCTTGTTACCCCATTTACCAAAACCGCAAGCCCCTATAACCTACTACAAGTTTACCACCATATGGGGGCGCACGTATGATCGGAACCTATTAGATTCCCACCTCCCAATTCGCTTAACTGCTTCCACGTCCATACCATTTCTGGCTGCCTCCGTAGCGGCCCCAATCCTAAAGGAGTGGGACGAAAAACCCTTCTCTGCCAGCCCCAACCCCTTAATACATTTATTAAAAACCGTTACAAACTGAAATCTAGACAGGAACTCACCCCCCTTATGGAGCAACAAGGGGCCCATTACCGCAGGACGGACCTTCAAAAATTCCCTGACCCCTGTTACCGGGCATAATAGTGATCCCGCAATTGGATACACCTCAACCCTTCTCCCCCTACCTAGTTGATCAGTCTTTGAGCGCCGTAACCACAACTTCAAACCCTCATCACCCCATGACATCTCCTGATACATCAACCCCCCTGGTGTGGTTTTAGAAGGGCTGACCAGTTCCCCTATCCGAAATGCCCCAAAAAATGCCAATAAAAAGGCTGCCGTAAACAACACAACTTCATAACTGGACGTACACATCTGAAACAACTGATTTACTATCCCCTGCAGGATTTCAAACGTCACTGGCCTCCTGGCATCTCGTCGAGACATCGACTTCCTATAACCCTTCATTGCCTGCCTTATCCAAAAATCCTTTGTCCAATCTGGCCTACCTTGTAGCTTAAAAAGAAACGCTAAACCAGCTACCCTCTTGTTAACCATTGATGCGGACACACCTTCCTCCATTTTTCTCGCTATATAGTACAGTACCAGCAACCGCATGTCCTGACCTGCTGGATCCTCCCCCACGCTATCTGCAAACTCACTCCATTCCTTCCATACCTTCGTGTATGCTGCCCATGTCGCCCTACTCACCGACTTCTTTATCCATCCTGCTATGGTGCAAATGCTATCTCCCACAGCCATTCGGGACAGGGTACCCCTTGTTGTTCCGCATCCGGCGCCAACTCCCGGAACCTGTCCCACTGGAAGCGAGACAACGCATCAGCGATGACATTTTCAACCCCCGGTAAATGTACAGCATGCACAAATACATTTAGTTGCAGACAGCGCAAGACCAAATGCCGCAGCAGCCTAATCACTGGCGGCGAGGACGCCGTACTCCTATTAATCACCTGCACTACCCCCATATTGTCGCCATGGAATCGCACCTTCAGATCCCTGAATGATGCACCCCATAGTTCCACTGCCAGTACTACTGGAAATAATTCCAGTAGCACCAAATTCTTTGTGAATCCTGCCTCAACCCAGGTCTGAGGCCAAGGCCCAGCGCTCCACTGGCCCTGAAAAAATGCCCCAAAACCCGTGGAACCCGCTGCGTCCGTGAACAGTTCCAAGTCAAAATTGCTGACTGGACCCGACATCCAAAACGCCCTACCATTAAAAGACTCTAAAAAGGAATGCCACACCCTCAAATCTGCCCTGTGCGTTTCGGTTAGACGCACAAAATGTTTTGGCGATTTGATTCCACTCGTGCTAGCCGCCAGCCGGCGACTGAACACCCTCCCCATGGGTAATATGCGGCATGCAAAATTAAGCTTGCCCAGCACCGATTGCAGCGTCCGCAGCTGTACTTTACGCAATCCCAAAAGCCCTGCTATTTCCCTTTTAAGGTCTTCTAATTTATCGTCCGGCAGCCTGCATTCCATCGCCTCCAAATCCAGGACAATGCCCAAAAACGTGATGACCGTGCAAGGTCCCTCCGTTTTATCAGCAGCCAATGGAATGCCAAATTTTTCTGCAATGTGTTCCAGTGTGGCCAGGAGCACAGCGCAGATGCGCGAAGAAGCCGGACCCATACAGAGAAAATCATCGAGGTAATGAATTATAGAATTCACCCCCGACACCTCTCGTACCACCCATTCCACAAATGAACTGAATTGCTCAAATATCGCACACGATATCGAGCAACCCATGGGTAGGCATTGGTCCACATAGAATTCATTGTCCCAATGACACCCCAATAACCGAAAACTCTCGGGGTGTACCGGCAACAGCCTAAAAGCGGATTCCACATCCGCTTTAGCCATCAAGGCCCCTTTCCCATATCGCCGTACCCATCCCACTGCCGCATCGAATGAAGTGTAAGTCACCGAACACTCCCCTTGATCTATGGCATCATTCACCGACCCCCCTCTAGGGAAGGAGAGGTGGTGAATAAGCCTGAATTTGCCCGGTTCCTTTTTGGGTACCACCCCCAGAGGCGAAACCACCAAATCTTTAAATGGCGCCTCTGGGAATGGACCGCCCATGCGCCCCAATGCAACCTCCTTCCTCAGTTTTTCCCTAACTACTTCCGGATGTTGCATTGCAGACTTTAAATTGAGTGACACTGGGGGGATAACCGTTAATGAGCATGGGATCCTGAAACCCACCGAGAAACCTTCCTCTAACAATTGCGCAGCTTTCTTGTCAGGATACCTACCTAGAAATGGTCGCATCTTTTCCACTCTCACCGGGGTCCTCCCTTTTGCTTGCAGCCTCTCCTGGACGGCCCTTGCCCTGCTTAAAACATCTAGATCCTGGGTGAGACCCCCCGCATCCTGAACACTCGTGTTTATACTTACAATTGGCGCCAAACTTGCAGCTCCCTGTGTTGTATTGCCAGCACAACCCCTTCTTGTTTCCGACCGACTGTCCCTGTGCCGAAGGGCCGCCGGTCCCCCCTTGAAAAAACTGATTGGAGGCCCTCGCCGTAGTCATCAATCTCATCCATAAGCTGATGTCCTTATGGTCCCACCGTAATGCCGGCCGCACTGCCCTCCGCTGCCGAAACTGCTCATCGTACCTTAGCCATGCTGTACCCCCATAGACCCTATACGCTTCTCCAATCGCATCCTGGTAACAGAAAAGAGCCGAGCAATGCTCAGGTTGCTTTTCCCCGATGACGCTTGCCATAATCGCAAACGCCTGCAACCAGTTGGCAAACGTTCTCGGTATCAAGCGGTACCTCCTCTTCTCTTCATCCTCCTTTTTGGAGTCATCTGGCTTCACCCTATCCAGGTTGAATTTCTCCAATGGTAGCAGCGAAAAAATTTCCACGTACTCACCTTTCCACAACTTCTCACGCACCTCCTGTTTCAAATGCGACCCTAATGGTCCCTCATAGCACACATATACCTCACATTTTGCGGCGTCAGCCAACCTGGTTATGTCCTGCCTACCCGCAGCCTCAACCACAGCCGCCGTTTTTGCCGTCCCTTGCGTGCTCTCATTCACCGGTACAACCGCCACGGGTGCTGCCACCGCTCCCGTGCCCACTGCCGCTATTCCTGATGTCCCAGCACCCCCGACCGGCGGTATCCAAGATGCCACCGGTCCTGCGGGAGTCTCAAATCTTTTTACCAGCTCCTTTATGCCTGCCAAGAAACCCAGTAGACCAGAGGACTCCCTGCCTCCCTCCGTTCCCTCTACACCATGAACCCCGCTCGTACCTACCCCACTGGGCCCCGTACTAGGTATAACACGATTAAATGGTGTAAAATGTGACTCACCCGGCTGCACAGGCGTAACCTCATCAGCCGACCCTCTGGTGTCCACCGCTGTTGTGCTCCTGGACGGCGGTATCGGCTCCTCCTCTGACTCGGACCACTCTTGGGCTGTATGGCGCTCCTCCACCTCCTCTTCTGATGATGAGGGCCCACCCGGCCTGGACACCGTGGCTGCCGCCGGAGCTTGGCCTTGCTGTCCCCGCCTCCGCGCATCTCTCCGGCCATCCGACTTCTGCTTCGCTTTTCCTGGGCCGGCGTGCTGTGCCTCAGCCCTGCTGATGTTCGGGTTAGCTGCCCTAACAGGCCGACCCCGATCGCTCCTCCTGTGATGCCCTGCCGCGGAAACTGCAGGCCCAGGCCTCCCTCCATGTGCTCCTCTCCGTGCTTCCTCCATACTTTTTCTGGGGGCGGGGCTTGCGCTCGCCTCCGCTCTGGTTCTAGGCCGCACCGCTGCTCCCCGGGCCCCTCCACTTCCAGGCCGCTGTGCTGAGGACCCCCTCGCTCCTCCGCTTGCTCCTCCCGCCATTCGCTTCGCCGGTGGGCCCACCGGGAGTCCGACCGGACCCCCAGGCTGCCGCTGATCCGTCCTCCGCTGTTCAGGGGAGAACCGCTCAGGTGGCCGTGAACGCCGCGCCCTGCTGGTGCTGATCTCACCCCCGCTCGGAGCTGGCCCCGCTCTCTGGATGGCCTCCGCGATCGTCTCCTGTAGCCAGGCCGCCCCTCTCACTGCCGCTTCTGCCTTCAGCCGCTCCATCATTTCCTCCATCTCTGCCATGCTGCTCTGAACTTTCCTCCACTCTTCTGTTACTCCCCCAGGGCGGGATTACCAATTTAAGGCTTCCCTTAATACCTCCCCCTCGGCTAACTCCAACCCCTCCTACCAGCTTGGTTAACCCCACTGCTCCCAAAGTCATGCACGCCCTGCACCTAGGCATTGCATGCTGCTGTTCCGGGCTCTACTGTTTTCTTGCTTTTTACCCGCAGTCCTATTGATTTCTATTAGGTTGTGTGTTTTTTCTGCATTTTCTGAAAGCTCACCAAAATTCCTGCATGCTGCATCTTTGGCGCACTGTCAGAAAATGCAATAAAAACCTGCAACCTGATATATATCAATAGGACTGCAAGCTATAACTGCAGATACATAAGCAGTGCGGCCGACTGCAGCACACTGATGTGAGCCCAAAGACTTGAACACACAATACCCTCCCCTGTAGAACTTGGTCTGATCAATACTCCTGGCATTCATTTCACACACGGCCATACGATCCCAGCTCAGGAGGGGTGGGGGCTCCAGGGATTTGATTGACTATGCAGGCCCTGTCCCTTCTATCTGTCCGGGCAGAGTCCTGCATGCTGCTGGTGGCAAGTGGCACACTGTGTCTGGTGGCAAGTGGCACACCATATCTGGTGGCATGCTGCTGATGGCAAGTGGCACACTGTATCTGGTGGCAGGCTGCTGGTGGCAAGTAGCACACTGTATCTGATGGCATGCTGCTGGTGGCAAGTGGCACACTGTATCTGGTGGCATGCTGCTGGTGGCAAGTGGCACACTGTATCTGGTGGCAGGCTGCTGGTGGCAAGTGGCACACAATGTGTATGGTGGCAGGCTGTGCGTGGCAAGTAGCACACCGTATATGGTGGCAGGCTGTGGGTGGCAAGTAGAACACCGTATCTGATGGCAGGCTGCTGGTGGCAAGTGGCACACTGTATCTGGGGGCAAGTGGCACACCGTATCTGGTGGCATGCTGCTTGTGGCAAGTGGCACACTGTATCTGGTGGCAGGCTGCTGTTGGCAAATGGCACACCATATCTGGTGGCATGCTGCTGGTGGCAAGTGGCACACTATATCTGGTGGCATGCTGCTGGTGGCAAGTGGCACACTGTATCTGGTGGCAGGCTGCTGGTGGCAAGTGGCACACTGTGTCTGGTGGCAGGCTGTGGGTGGCAAGTAGCACACCATATCTGGTGGCAGGCTGTGGGTGGCAAGTAGAACACCGTATCTGGTGGCAGGCTGCTGGTGGCAGGCTGCTGGTGGCAAGTGGCACACTGTATCTGGTGGCATGCTGCTTGTGGAAAGTGGCACACTGTATTTGGTGGCAAGTGGCACACCGTATCTGGTGGCATGCTGCTTGTGGCAAGTGGCACACTGTATCTGGTGGCAGGCTGCTGTTGGTAAGTGGCACACCATATCTGGTGGCATGCTGCTGGTGGCAAGTGGCACACTGTATCTGGTGGATGGCTGCTGGTGGCAAGTGGCACACTGTATCTGGTGGCAGGCGGCTGGTGGCAAGTGGCACATTGTATCTGGTGGCAGGCTGCGGGTGTTAAGTGGCACAATGCATCTGATGGCAGGCTATGGGTGGCATCTGGCATGCTGAATCTGGCGGCAGGCGATGGTGGCAAGTGACATGCTGCATCTGGTGGCAAGTGACAAGCTCAGGTTCCCACTGATTCTGCATGATGGTGAGTTGAACTATTTCACTATATATTACAATGTAGTAATAGAAATAATGGAATTTTATCATCCTGACACCATATCAAGCATAGTGTCAGGATGATCTTAAGTGCTAACACCAGCCATTTGCCTGAAAATTCACCCCGCCACCTATTTCCCCTATCAACCCGAGACTACATCCCCCTCATCTTTTTTTGGGAAGGGAGGATGTCCCTGAATGCCAGTTTGGAAATGTGGTCGCCCTATGTTGCTGTTAGTGAGAGACTGCATAGCAGGTGGTATTGGTGGTGTTGCTGCTGCTCAAAGGCTGCACAGCTGATATTACTGGTGAAAGTATATTTAATTTGTTTTAGCAAAAAATGTTTGCATTTTCATTTTGTTTCCATAAAAAGGCCCACCAAAATCCTCAGCACCAGGCCCATGATGCTCTTAATCTGGCCCTGGCTGAAACTCAAATACTTTGGCCACCTAATGCGAAGAGAGGACCTATTGGAAAAGACCCTAATGCTGGGAAACATGGAAGGAAAAAGGAGAAGAGGACGACAGAAAACAAGATGGAGGATAGATAGCATCATCGAAACAATGAACATGAAGTTAAGCAAGCTCCGGGAGGCAGTGGAGGACAGAAAAGCCTGGCACGCTATGGTCCATGAGGTCACGAAGAGTCGGACATGACTAAATGACTGAACAACAACAACTGATTTAAGATATTTGTAATTAACCACTTCAGCCCTGGAAGATTTTACCCCCTTACTGACCAGAGAACTTT
Organism: Lithobates septentrionalis; assembly: GCA_037952835.1. Lineage (NCBI taxonomy): Eukaryota > Metazoa > Chordata > Amphibia > Anura > Ranidae > Lithobates > Lithobates septentrionalis. Next base: position 102,417 of record JBBDGP010001129.1, read on the forward strand.
TGACAATTTGGCACTGTGTCACTTTAACTGCTAATTGCGCGGTCATGCAATGCTGTACCCAAACAAAATTTGCATCCTTTTTTTCCCCACAAATAGAGCTTTCTTTTGGTGGTATCTGATCACCTCTGCATTATTATTTTTTTTTTTTTACGATATAAACGAAAAAAGACTGAAAATTTTGAAAAAAATTATATTTTCTATTTTTTGTTATAAAAAAATACAATATACTCAATTTTAGTCACACATTTAGCCCAAAATGCATTCCGCCACATGTCTCGGGTAAAAACAAACAAACAATAAGCGTATATTTATTGGTTTGCGCAAAAGTTATAGCGTCTACAAACTAGGGTACATTTTCTGGAATGTACGCAGCTTTTAGTTTGACTGCCTATCTCATTACTTGAGGTGCTATAAAGGCAGGGCAGTACAACCCCCCCCCCCCCCCCATGACCCAATTTTGCAAAGTAGACACCCCAAGGAATTTGCTGAGAAGCATGTTAAGCACATCGAATATTTCATTTTTTGTCACAAGTGATGACAAATAAAAAATTAAAAATGTACACAAAGTTGTCACTGAAATGATATATTGCTCACACATGCCATGGGCATAGGTGAAATTACACCCCAAAATATATTCTGCTGCTTCTCCTGAGTATGGGGGATACCACATGTGTGGGACTTTTTTGGAGCCTAGCCGTGTACAGGTCAGGACCCCGAAAACCAATCGCCGCCTTCAGGCTTTTTAAGAGCGTAAAATGGTGATTTCACTCCTCACTACCTATCACAGTTTAGGAGGACATGATATGCCAAGATAGCACAACCCCCCCCCCCCCCCAATGAACCCATTTTGGAAAGTAGATACTCCAAGCTATTTTCTGAGAGACATGTTGAGTCCATGGAATATTTTATATTTTGCCACAAGTTTCGGAAAAATTACAAATATTTTTTTTATTTTTTCACAAAGTTGTCGCTAAATGATATATTGCTCGAACATGCCATGGGCATATGTGAAATTACACCCCAAAATACATTCTGCTGCTTCTCCTGAGTATGGGGATACCACATGTGTGGGACTTTTTGGCAGTCTAACTGTGTACAGGACCCCGAAAACCAATCACCGCCTTCAGGCTTTCTAAGGGCGTAAAATGGTGATTTCACTCCTTGATACCTATCACAGTTTCGGAGGCCATGAAATGCTAAGGTAGCACAACCCCCCGCCCCATTTTGAAAAGTTATTTGCTGAGAGGCATGTTGAGTATTTTGCAGATCTCGCTTTTTGTCACAAAGTTTTGAAAAATGAAAAAAGAAGAAAAAATACATTTTCCTTTTCTTTCTTCATTTTCAAAAACAAATTAGATCTGCAAAATACTCACCATGCCTCTTAGCAAATACCTTGGGGTGTCTACTTTCTAAAATGGGGTCATTTGGGGGGTTGTGCTATCTGGACATTTCAGGGCCTCTAAAACTGTGATAGGTAGTGAGGAGTAAAATCACCATTTTGAAATTCTGAAGGCGGTGATTTGTTTTCGGGGTCCTGACTCCCTAAAAATCCCACACATGGTATCCCCGTACTCAGGAGAAGCAGCAGAATGTATTTTGGGGTGTAATTCCAGATATACCCATGTCATGTGTGAGCAATATATCATTTAGTGACAACTTTGTGAAAAAAAAAATTGTAATTTTCCCAAAACTTGTGGAAAAATATTAAATATTCCATGGACTCAACATGCCTATCAGGAAATAGCTTGGGTGTCTACTTTCCAAAAAGGGGTCATTTGGGGGGGGTTGAACTGTCCTGGTATTTTATGCACAACATTAGAAGCTTATACCACACATCACCCACTCTTCTAACCACTTGAAGACAAAGCCCTTTCTGACTCATGTCTGTTTACATGAAAAAATATATTTTTTTGCTAGAAAATTACTTTGAACCCCCAAACATTATATATATTTTTTAAAGCAAAGGCCCTACAGATTAAAATGGTGGGTGTTGCAATTTTTTTTTTTCACACAATATTTGTGCAGCTATTTTTCAAATTCAAATTTTTTGGAAAAAAAACACTTTTTTGAATTTTAATGCACTAAAACACACTATATTGCCCAAATTTTTGGTAAAATATAAAAGATGATCTTATGCCGAGTACATAGATACCAAACACGATATGCTTTAAAAATGCGCACAACTGTGCAGCGGCGACAAACTACATACATTTTTAAAAGCCTTTACAGGTTACTGCTTTAGATTTACAGAGGAGGTCTACTGCACTCAATCTGACGTTCACAGTGATACCTCACATGCATGGTGCAATTGCTGTTTTACATATGACACGAGACCGAAGCTTAAGTTCACCTTTGTGAATGTCAGGGGTGCTTTTTTTTTTTATTATTATTTATTTTGCTTTTTTATTTTGTTTTTACACTGTTCCTTTAATTTTTTATTTATTTTTTTCGGGATTTTTATTGTTATCACAGGTAATATAAATATCCCCTATGATAGCAATAAGTAGTGACAGGTACTCTTTTCAAAAAAAATTGGGGTCTATTAGACTCTAGATCTCTCCTCTACCCTCAAAGCATCTGACCACATCAAGATCGGTGTGATAAGATGCTTTCCCAATTTCCCAATGGCGATGTGTATATCGAGTGAAAGCAAAGTCATGAAATGCTTGTAGCTTCCGGTTTCTTAGGCCATAGAGATGATTGGAGCTGGTCTTGGATCAGCTCTATGGTCAGCTGGCGGAACCACCGGCTGCAATCTCAGGTTCCCCGGTGGGACAGGACAGCCCGAGAAAACCATGGAAGACGGCGGGAGGGGGGGACATTCCCTCCCACTGCTTGTAAAAGAAGTCTAGCAGCTAATTAGTCACTAGGATTGCTTTTACATGAAAGCCGATCGCTGGCTGAAAAAAACAATACCAAGATGATACCTAAACCTGCATGCATCATTTTGGTATAACCACTCAAAGTCCAGCAACATACCAGTACGTTGCTGGTCCTTGTGGGGCATATATTGTAATGTTCTTTTTTTTCATGCAGCCTGTGGGCTGAACGAAAAAAAGAAATTTATCGATGGGTCAGTGTTGCCAACCTACCAGACACCTGAAATTTACTGGCACAGCCACGTTTTTACTAGCATTTCCAAAAGTTACAAAATTGGTTTTAAGCGCACATTTTAGTATTTAGGCTACAAACAAGTACAATATGCAATTAAATAATGTGATTTATGGTACATATTAAGGCAAAAAAAATTTCTTATTTTATTTACTATAGTAAATACGATAGATTTACTAGTAAGTAAGTAGCTCAGGGACAGGACTCAGGAGGACAAGAAATTAGAATGGTCGGCACACACATAAAATTGACTCTCACAGTGACACTGACAGCAGTGTGCAGAAGCACAGATGATCATGACACCTCACCGACATGACACATCCCCTCCTGAGTCACAGTGACAGTCTCTCTCCACGCCAGTTGGTCCCTTCAGTCCACTCCAGTCCTGCTCCCAGCTTGCCTTGCTCACACAAGGTTCCGGTCGCTCGGCTCCCTTGCATTATGACATCACACGAAATTCTCAGGCACTTCTTCCACAAGACCCACCACCCGCCAGCACTGCCCGAACACACTGCAGAAGGCACTCAAATGGTCTCGGCCAGGCCAAGCGTCACAGCCATATTTTTTACTGGCAACCTTTTCCTGTCACTGGCATTTACTGGCAGGAGAAAAGTGCCCATTTTTTACTGGTTGCCAGTAAAAATACTGACGGTTGGCAACACTGTGGTGGGTATGCCCACCATTAGAATAACGCCTTGCATCCACCCACTTCTAATGATGGGCATACATGCACCAATTTTTGTATTAACTGTGGTGGTGAAATCACCTCCTACAGCGCTGGAGTCGCTGATTTACGTATTGTGAGAGCAAACGCTGTTGATGTCAACATACATAAATTAGTGCTGCAGCTGAATGGTGTACCTGAAAAGCAAACAATGGTAACAATAAATTGTTCTAAACAGGGGAATTGGCGCTGTCCTGGTATGTATGTATGAGTGATGGTTTTTCTAAAGTGTACAAAACGAAGTATTAACTTGTAAACAAAAATGTCATAAATCTCAAGAGAAAATTCACGTGCAACAAAAAATATTAAATTATGAGTGAATCACCTGTGAGATGCAATAAGAAGAAAGTGCAAAAGCGTTCTAAAGTGCATATGAAATCGCATATACAAAAATTATATAAATCGTAGATATCAATAACTAAAAAGTGATCCCTCTATATCAAAGTGCTTAGGGAACCAAATCCAATAAAATTAATATATTGATGATCCGCATAGACAGTAAATTCATACAAAGTGAAAACCTAAAAAGGTTAAAAAATAAAAGTCTGTAAGTGTGCAAACACAGTTCAATGAAGGCGATCAAAGTAAAACACTTCAAAGGTGTATAAACACAAAAAATAGATAAAAAACAATCAATGATTGAATTCTTTGGAAAAAAATTGATTTTCAAAAACAGTTCTAAAAGTGTGTCCCACTGGTGAAGGAGAAAGATATTCACAGCTTTCAACCGTTGGTGTTACGACCTTCTCTACACCCCCACTTGTGTGTGCACTTACCGGACTGCCTAACCCCTGCAGGGGTAATAGGCAAATGCAGACAGTCCTGCGATGGCAACAATGGAAGGTGGTCCTCCGTTCAAGGGTGCTGTATCCTGCTCCGGCGTGGAGTCAATCCCAGTGCTGGCAGACAGTCCTGCTATGGCAACAACGGACAGTGGTCCTCCGTTCAAGGGTGCTATATCCTGCTCTGGCGTGCAGTCAATCCCAGTGACAGGTATCCGTGTGAAGTGAAAACAGAAAACACTTCATAGCGTGAATCCACAAAAGATGGGAATTTTATTAAAAATCCATAAAAATAAATATAAAAATACAGTCCATAATATGGAACTCGAAAACAAAACTGAAAACACTGTGTAGATAGCCGACTAACAGCCGAAGGGCAGCGTGGTGAGGCGTGCGTTCCACCGCCCGACAGCTGAAAGCGGAACTACCACAAGCTGGAAGAGAGCGGTGCTGACGTGTGCGTATCAACGAGGCCACGCCTTACGCGTTTCGTCATCAAGACGTCATCTGAGGCGCGGCCATCTTGGTGCTCCACACGTCTAAATAGGGAAACGGAGGTGCCATTCTAGCCAATCGGATGCTTGAGAGCCGCCCCTTTGTTTTCCCATACGAAACCATCCAAATTGCTGGTCTGGCGCCATCATGTGATAGAAATATATAATGGTTTTTAGGCGCCTCCGTTTAGCAAAGAAAAATGTAACATGAGATAATAAAAGTAAGTCTGTGGGGTAGACGGTAAACAAGGGGATGCCACCTCATATCAGATGCATTTGATATTACATATCCCAACCTTGTGTGACTCCAAATACAAAAGGGGAACAAAACACAGATAAGTGAGGGATTTAGAGTGTAAATAAAAAATGTGATATTAGGAACGTGTTAAGATAATATTGTGATAACATATTGTAATGTTGTAAAAAATGGGGGGTCTCAATAAATTCCTATTAACGAAAAAAATTTTTTGGTTTTTTGGTTGGGGGCCGCAATAAAAATGCATGTAAAAATACACATCCAAATCTATTACTACAAATCCACAAAAAATACATAAAAATACATATATAATTTAGGCCTGCATAGAAAATGTCTCAATTCATAATCAAGGCCTGTGGGATAAAGAATATTAAAAAAGGGGGTCAAAAAATCTACATCCATAAAATTAATGGCCTAATATTCTAATCTGTGGTACTAATTGGATTCATAATAAAATCTATGTAAAGAATTGGGAGGAGGAAACAACCTAATCCTTAGTGGGAGTATATATATATATATTTTTAATATTCCACAGGCCTTGATTATGAATTGAGGCATCTTCTATGTAGGCCTATATTATATATGTATTATGAATTAATTAATACGAATTTTCATATATAAGCCCTTGATCTACTCCCACTAAGGATTAGGTTGTTTCCTCCTCCCAATTCTTTACATAGATTTTATTATGAATCCAATTAGTACCACAGATTAGAATATTAGGCCATTAATTTTATGGATGTAGATTTTTTGACCCCCTTTTTTAATATTCTTTATCCCACAGGCCTTGATTATGAATTGAGACATTTTCTATGCAGGCCTAAATTATATATGTATTTTTATGTATTTTTTGTGGATTTGTAGTAATAGATTTGGATGTGTATTTTTACATGCATTTTTATTGCGGCCCCCAACCAAAAAACCAAAAAAATTTTTTCGTTAATAGGAATTTATTGAGACCCCCCATTTTTTACAACATTACAATATGTTATCACAATATTATCTTAACACGTTCCTAATATCACATTTTTTATTTACACTCTAAATCCCTCACTTATCTGTGTTTTGTTCCCCTTTTGTATTTGGAGTCACACAAGGTTGGGATATGTAATATCAAATGCATCTGATATGAGGTGGCATCCCCTTGTTTACCGTCTACCCCACAGACTTACTTTTATTATCTCATGTTACATTTTTCTTTGCTAAACGGAGGCGCCTAAAAACCATTATATATTTCTATCACATGATGGCGCCAGACCAGCAATTTGGATGGTTTCGTATGGGAAAACAAAGGGGCGGCTCTCAAGCATCCGATTGGCTAGAATGGCACCTCCGTTTCCCTATTTAGACGTGTGGAGCACCAAGATGGCCGCGCCTCAGATGACGTCTTGATGACGAAACGCGTAAGGCGTGGCCTCGTTGATACGCACACGTCAGCACCGCTCTCTTCCAGCTTGTGGTAGTTCCGCTTTCAGCTGTCGGGCGGTGGAACGCACGCCTCACCACGCTGCCCTTCGGCTGTTAGTCGGCTATCTACACAGTGTTTTCAGTTTTGTTTTCGAGTTCCATATTATGGACTGTATTTTTATATTTATTTTTATGGATTTTTAATAAAATTCCCATCTTTTGTGGATTCACGCTATGAAGTGTTTTCTGTTTTCACTTCACACGGATACCTGTCACTGGGATTGACTGCACGCCAGAGCAGGATATAGCACCCTTGAACGGAGGACCACTGTCCGTTGTTGCCATAGCAGGACTGTCTGCCAGCACTGGGATTGACTCCACGCCGGAGCAGGATACAGCACCCTTGAACGGAGGACCACCTTCCATTGTTGCCATCGCAGGACTGTCTGCATTTGCCTATTACCCCTGCAGGGGTTAGGCAGTCCGGTAAGTGCACACACAAGTGGGGGTGTAGAGAAGGTCGTAACACCAACGGTTGAAAGCTGTGAATATCTTTCTCCTTCACCAGTGGGACACACTTTTAGAACTGTTTTTGAAAATCAATTTTTTTCCAAAGAATTCAATCATTGATTGTTTTTTATCTATTTTTTGTGTTTATACACCTTTGAAGTGTTTTACTTTGATCGCCTTCATTGAACTGTGTTTGCACACTTACAGACTTTTATTTTTTAACCTTTTTAGGTTTTCACTTTGTATGAATTTACTGTCTATGCGGATCATCAATATATTAATTTTATTGGATTTGGTTCCCTAAGCACTTTGATATAGAGGGATCACTTTTTAGTTATTGATATCTACGATTTATATAATTTTTGTATATGCGATTTCATATGCACTTTAGAACGCTTTTGCACTTTCTTCTTATTGCATCTCACAGGTGATTCACTCATAATTTAATATTTTTTGTTGCACGTGAATTTTCTCTTGAGATTTATGACATTTTTGTTTACAAGTTAATACTTCGTTTTGTACACTTTAGAAAAACCATCACTCATACATACATACCAGGACAGCGCCAATTCCCCTGTTTAGAACAATTTTTTAGCTTGGATTTCACTTCGGTGATTTTCACTTTAAAAGGGGGGCAGCAGTCCCGTTTTATTTATTTATTTATCTCCTAAGCGCGGAACTCCTGTCACTCAATGGTAACAATAAAACATTAACTCAATAAAACAACAACAATCTGTGCCAAAAAAAAGTAAAAAATATATACCAAAGCATGGGGGCAATCCGCCCCTAATGTTAGGGCAAATAGCCCCTTCACCCCTGCCCCCATGAATCAGCATATGTTCTCTTTTTTAACTGTGGTGGTGAAATCACCTACAGCGCTGGAGTCGCTGATTTACGTATCGTGAAAGCAAACGCTGTTGCTGTCAAGATAAATATATCAGTGCTGCAGCTGACTGGCGTACCTGAAAAGAAAATAATGGTTAACAATAAAACACAGTAAACAGTAAAGTATAAAATAATTACATACCTGAAAAGCAAACTAGATAAAACATAGTAACAATAAAGCATTGCAGTTAAAAAATACAGTAAAAAGAGCTGAACAATAGAGAGAGAATAATAAAACAAGAACTATTTTTGACTTTTTTATTTTATATATTATTATTTTTTTTACTTTTTTTTTTTTTACACCTTTATTTGTAACTGTAACTGTAAAAGTTCGAGGCTCAGGTCTCTCAAAATGCAATGGAGACTCTGTGAAAGTGTACCCTAGACTGTGCCGTGCTGTACCCTACGCTAATACTCCACGTGGTAGCATTCAAAAACTGACAGAAAACCATGAAATCAGGCCGAGACAGAAATACAGTTAAATCACACTTGTTTAATAATAAAAAGAACAAATGTAGTCAAAACATAGCCAAAGTTCAGTAACTGGAACACATAGTCAGCCAAGCCAGAAATCAGGAATCAATGTAGTGGAACAGAAAGCAGGATATGGAGCCAGAAGGGATGTCAGCAAAGCAAGTCATGAACAGGATCGCAGCAGAATGTTTCTGTGCTGTTGACCAAGGCGAAGGCAAAGATCCACTGGGCTGAACAGCTTAAGTAGGCAGGAGTGATGAGCAGGATATCATCAACAGCTGAGTACCTGTGGAGAGATAGGAGCTGGCAATTAGCCGACAGCTGAGCGGCCAACTCTGAGAAGGAGGGGCTGAGCCCAGCCCTGACAGTACCCCTCCTCATCAACCCCTCCCCCTTGAAGGACCACCAGGCTTGAGAGGAAAACGTCTAATGAAATCGCGGAGGAGGAAAGGGGCATGTACATCCGAAAATGAGACCCAAGAGCGTTCCTCCAGACCGTACCCCTTCCAATGCACCAGGTACTGTATGCGCCCACGGAACCTACAATGGACTGTACCTCATACTCCTCATTGTTCTCAACCTGTACAGGGTGAGGACGTAGCACCGAGGTGGTAAAGTGGTTTCAGACCAAAGGTTTTAATAAGGAGACGTGAAATATATTTAAAATACGCATATTAGAAGGAAGGTCTAATGCGTAAGCCACAGGGTTAATTCTGTGCAGAATACGGAAAGGCCCAATAAACCGAGGTGCGAGAGTCAGAGGTTGCGAGATGACAGCCAGACTCTGTCCCCAACCTGGCAGGAAGGAGCAGGCAGGCGTCTGCGGTCAGCATGGAGTCTGTACCTATCATTAGTATGTCACAAAGCCTCCTGGATTTGTGCCCAAGTGGAACGAAGACCACGGAGATGCTCCTCTAATGCAGGAATACTCTACGGAACAAATGAGTCAGGCAACATGGAAGGCTGGAAACCATAGTTCGCCATAAATGGGGATAATCAGGAAGAAGAATTCAAAGCACTTTTGTGAGCAAACTCTGCTTACAGTAATAGGTCTGATCAGTTGTTATGATGGTCAGAAATATGGTAACATAGGAATTGCTCCAAGGACTGATTGGCTCGTTCTGCGGCCCCATTAGACTGTGGGTGATACGCAGAGGAAAAGGCAAGCTAAATTCCCAACTACGCACAAAAGACTCGCCGGAACTAAGACACAAACTGACTACCCCTGTCCGAAACAATCACCTTGGGTAGCCCATGTAAGGGAAAGATCTCCCGAGCAAAAATAGAAGCCAGTTCCTTAGAAGTGGGCAACTTCTTAAGTAGAATACAACGAGACATTTTTGAGAGTCGGGTAACTCCACAATAAAATCCACAGACAGGTGGGTCCAGGGCCTCTCTCCATTGGGTATGGGTTGTAGGAGGCCCACTGGAAGATGTCGTGGAGTCTTACTCTGAGCACACACGGAACAGGCAGCTACAAAGGCGGTTACATCAACACATAGACTAGGCCACCAGAATTGCTGGGAAATGGCCCAAAAGAGTTGATTTTTCCCAGGGTGGCCAGCAGCCTTGGAAGAATGTTAAGTCTGGAGCAGGGCAGTACAGAGACTCTCTGGGACAAAACATCGGTCACAAGGTTTCTCAGGAGGAGCATGGACCTGAGCAGCAAGAATTTTATCACCCAAAGGAGAAGTGAGACTGGTGCGAACCGTAGCCAGAATACAATCAGGAGAAATCACAGGAACCGGAACCGACTCCATCTTGGAAGTGGAGGAAAATTGTTGTGACAAAGCGTCAGCCCTTACATTCTTAGTACCAGGTAAGAATGAGACAATGTAATTGAAACTTTACAAAAATAGAGCCCATCACGCCCTTTTGGGAGAGAGGCGTTTAGCCTCAGACAAGTATGTGAGATTCTTATGGTCAGTAAGAATGAGAACCGGCACAGAGGTACCTTCGAGGAGTTGTCTCCATTCTTTCAGGGCTAAAATGATCGCCAACAGCTCCCTGTCACCAATCTCGTAATTGCACTCCGCGGGAGACAATTTCTTGGGAAAGTAGCCACAAGGATGCATAGCGCTCTCAGAGTTAGGACGTTGAGACAGAAGGCGCCAACACCAGTCTCAAAAGCATCAACCTCAAGGATAAAAGGTAATGTAGGACCAGGATGTGCCAACACAGGAGCAGAAACAAAGGCAGCCTTCAGACTCTCAAAGGCCTTACTGGACTTCAGAGACTAATTCTGTGGGTTACCATCCTTTCTGGTCATATCAGTCAGGGGCTTGACCAGAGACGAGAAGTTACGAATAAACTTCCAATAACAGTTGGCAAAGCCAAGAAAACGCTGCAGAGGACGTAAACCCATGGGTCGGGGCCACTGTAGGACTGCCGAATATTTTCTCTGGGTCCATCGAAAAACCAGCAGTAGAAATGACATAACCCAGGAATTTAACCTGTTCATGATGGAACTCTCACTTCTCCAGTTTACAATAGAGATTGTTCTCTCTTAGTTTCTGAAGCACACGACAGACATCTGTGTGGCGGCTCTCCAAGGACTTGGAAAATATGAGGATATCATCGAGATAAACCACTACACATAACTGCAACAAATCTCGGAGGACATCATTAATAAATTCCTGGAAAACTGCCGGGGCGTTACAAAGGCCAAAAGGCATTACGAGGTACTCATAATGGCTTGTTCTGGTATTAAACACAGTTTTCCACTCGTCGCCCTCCTTAATCCTCATGAGATTGTATGCCCCTCTCAAATCAAGCTTCATGAAAACCGTTGCTCCCTTGAGGCGGTCAAATAACTCCATTAACAATGGAATCGGATAGGCATTCCTAATCGTGAAATGATTGAGACCCCTATAATCAATACAAGGTCTTAGTTCACCACTCTTCTTCTTCACAAAGAAGAAACCAGCACCAGCAGGAGATGAGGTTTTGCGGATGAAACCTCGAGAAAGTGCATCTGCAACATACTCCTCCATGGCCTTATCCTCCAAGACTGACAAAGGGTAAACCCAGCCACGAGGGGGTATGGCACCCGGTTGAAGATCAATTGCTCAATCATATGGCCGGTGTGGAGGCAAACTACCGGCTTGACCTTTGTCAAAGACATCGCTAAAATCGCTGTACTCCTCTGGCAGGGAGGAGAGTGAAGTGGTCTACAGGACCTTGACTACCTTCTGGAAGCATGTTTCACTGCATTGTGGTGACCAGGAGAGAACCTCAGCACAGGGCCAATCAAAAGAGGGGTTGTGCCTCTGTAACCAAGGATAACCAATAACCAGCGGAAACTTAGGTGAGGAAATAACTTGGAATTGGATTATTTCATGGTGAAGAGCCCCTATGGCCATAGACAACGGAACCGTCTCATGAGTCACATGGGCAGGCTGTAGAGGTCTCCCGTCAGGAGTGTCATGCAGCTGCAGCAGAATTGAGTTCTTCGATACAAAGGCAGCTTCAATGAACAGGCCTGCAGCCGAGAGTCGATTAGAGCTTGTATCTCGACGGACGACTCAGCCCAACAAAGGGTGACTGAAACTAGGGGCTTATCCTTCTGGATAACTGGGGATGAAACAATGCCACCTAAGGTCTGTCCGTGACAGGACCTCAAGGTTCGGGCAAAACTTCAAAAAGTGACCTGCCTGGCCACAATAAAGGCACAATCTCTCCCTCCTCCTAAAGGTTCTCTCATCCGCAGAAAGACGCTTGAAACCCAACGCGTGAAACCCAAGTGCATGGGTTCACCCTCACTGACTGACTCAGTACCAGGAGGAAAAAACAGGATCCTGGACCGCCGCACACCATAGAAGGCATCTTTATTGATATGAAAAAGTAAAATCCAAATGCAGTCACTTCACGTAAAGGGAAAAACAGGTAAAATAACTAACGCGTTTCACGTCCTATTGAGGCGCTTATTCATAGCTAAATGACTAAAAGTTTGATCATGGGCATATATGGAGACTTCAGGTTTTGATGGCCAATCAAAAAATGGTCTCAAAAGAAGAGACGCCCACAGAATCAAACTCTAGAACAACACCCAAGAGATAGGATACACCTGGGATATGAAGCTGAATTTTAAATTAAAGTTTGAGGACAAAGTAGTATAATAATGTGGTAATATAATGATATAATAATGACTGTAAAGGTCCACCAAACTAAAAAAGTTTAAGTGAATCAATACGCATACATATACACATGTGTATTAGATACATGATTGTTTTCATTATTTACATAATCCAACTTCTCCCATTGTGTGCACCCATAACCTTGGGATAAAGACCATGATAAAAACTAAAACAATACTGAACGATGGCAGAGTATCAGAATAACAACACTGATTTCCAAATGGTAAATAAAGAATAATTTCAAAGGAAACCTGTATATAAATGATTAATAAACAAAATTCATGAAAATGCAAAACCTGCTGAATTTATACAAAATCGCAAAATGACATATACATGAAATTGATGTGGAAATACTGAGTGAACCCATTCTCAACACTATCAATAATATCTTGGTAACTGCATATGTATATACATTGTCCTGAAATGTAGTTGTATTTGAAAGTTGTCTGAATAAAACAATAATTTTCATTAAAAATAATTATATATAAATCATTATACCCACATAAATCCATGCACCTAGGAAAAATGCAAAACCCCACCCGGCGACATCTGGAATCCATTTGTGTTGGACTTACAAACAAAAAATATATATCCCAAAACTGCAACAAACAGCATTAAAAAGGGTAAAAAGAAGGGGACAGAAAGTCGTCATCAGATGGGGGAGCACTTCAATGGTGCATGGAAAAAGTGGGAAAGTAAAGAGGGACCCTAAAGAAGTTACATAAACTTTATGTAACTTCTTTAGGGTCCCTCTTTACTTTCCTTTACTTTCCCACTTTTGATTGTGTGGGCGTATCTTCTTTTGAGACCATCTTTTGATTGGCCATCAAAACCTGAAGTCTCTATATATGCCCATGATCAAACTTTTAGTCATTTAGCTATGAATAAGCGCCACAATAGGGAGTGAAACGCGTTAGTTATTTTTCCTGTTTTTCCCTGTACATGAAGTGACTGCATTTGGATTTTACTTTTTCATATCAATAAAGATGCCTTCTATGGTGTGCAGCCGACCAGGATCCTCTTTTTTCCTCACGCTTGTGCAGAGCCAGCACCTGTGAGTTCTATTAGGGTGGGTGTTTTGTTACAGATTTGGGAGATTGGAGCGGCAATCTTTTGCTTTATGATTTTCTGTACCAGGAGGCATGGGAGGTGTGTGACTGCAAATCTCGGAGACAAATGTACAGGAGGCTTCTGCAAGCGCTCCTTAAAAGAGTCTTTCTCTGAGTCTGGAGTCAATGAGGATAGCAAACGTGATCAACCTCTCCAGCTCTTTGGGTATATCTCGGGCTGCTATCTCATCCTTGATGGTATCTGAGAGACCATGAGAAAAAGCAGCCACGAGGGCCTTATTGTTCCACACAACCTCTGCTGCCAGAGTATGGAATTCAATGGTGTATTCGGCAACAGTTCTCGTACTCTGTTTGATGGACATGAGGCACTTGGCAGCAGAAGCGGAGCGTGCGGGAACGTCAAATACCCTTTTAAATGAAGCCACAAACTCAGGGTAGCTCAAGACAACAGTTTTTTGCATCTCCAATAGAGGTTTTGCCCAGGCCAAGGCTCTCTCAGAAAGCAAAGATATCACAAAACCTACTTTGCTTCTGTCTGTGGGAAATGCCTGGGGCAGCATCTCAAAGTATATCTCAACCTGGTTGAGAAACCCTCTGCATTGGACTGGATCGCCCCCAAATCTCTGGGGAAGTGGAGCGGAACCAGAGATATCTCTTAATACGGGCATACGGGCAGACTTTTCGACTGGACTGGTCTAACAGAGCGAATCCGTCGGACAATCCGACCGCGTGTGGGCTTCATCAGACCTTCAGCGGACTTTTTCTGTTGTAAATGAGATGGACTTTAGATTTGGAACAAGTTTCAAATCTTTCCGACGGACTTGAGTCCGGTCGAAAAATTACCTAATAAAGGGTTAAACCTTTATTAGGTAATATACGGTGGGTACCCTAACGCTATAAAAAAATAACTAACTAACCAGCGTCACCCGTAACACTAATATGGCGATCAGAAAATAGATCTACTAGTGACACTGGTGACAGGGGACGAAAGGGTTAACTGGGGGTTAAACCCTGTATTTAATTGGTCAGAACCGATCAGCAGTTATCATTGGCCTGGACCTGAAGACTGATCGGTTCTGCAACAAATCTGATCACCACAGGCACGTGCCCCCTGCCCGCGGCCACAAGCGACGTACAGGTACATGGTTTTGGGCACCCATGCCATTCTGTCGACGTATATCAATGTGAGCCAGTCAGGAACCGGTTAATATATCTCTATACAAAAATGTACAGTATATAAAAACATATATGTATGTAGGGGACTATAATACTGATCTGATTATAAAATGTATTTCCTGTCGCATCATGGCAGCATACACTTTGGGTTGTGACTCCACCCCCACAACCTGTATTCTCTTATTTTTCCTCACCTGCCAGGACCACACGGATCAGCACCCCCTTACCACTTCACCCCAGCCAGGTTCTAGCCTCTCCTGGGTGGAAGTTCTTTCCTGTACAGCCTCTAAACGAGCTAAATGGAAGGAGCCCCACTCTGGGGATCTCAGGGGCACTTTTCATTTTCTTTGCTGGCCATAATATAAGCCTTAAACAGGCTTGGCTTGTCAGCAGCCCAAATATAAGCCTTAAACAGGCTTGCCGGTGGAATGGCCTCAGAAGATATACTCTGGCCTCATAAATATAAGCCTTAAACAGGCTTAGTTGTGTGCAGCGGTCTCATCCCACCCTCTCCCATTCACCTGTGTGCTCCTGGGCTCTGTTGTTCCTCTGCTGGGCCTCCCTGTGTGCGCCGAGCGTTCTCTGCGTTTCAGCGCAGTGCGCAGTGACAGGGCATTCTCTGCCTGTGCCAGATTCCAAGATGGCGCCAGGTGCCGCACGGCGCTACTGCGCATGCGCGAGCGCTCAGGGGTCATGGTGGCAAATTTAAAAAGCCCCAGTGACAGTTCTCACTGCCTCTGCTGCATTTCTAACTAGAAATTGATTTTTGGCTGTTTAAAATCGTTCTACGGAGGTAAGTACCTATCCTATCTGTCTACTCCTCTTTTAGCCTACTTTTCCCTGCATGTCTCCATCTTACTGTATCTACAGGCTTCACCACTCCTTCACTATGGAGACCGCTGCCCCAGCAGATCACCGCCAGCCTAATAGGTAAGGGGGGGGGAAGACATGGTAAGTAGTGAAGATTGAAAAAGAGAGCACTACTAACCTAAATTGGTCAGCCCTATCAGGTCCTCCGGAATGTCTGGTTCAAGATATAGAGAGACCTCACACAGAAGAAGCCGCTCCAGACACAGACGGAGCCGCTTAAACCACAGGAGAAGCCGCTCGGGCCACAGGGGGAGTCGCAGAAGGAGCCGGTCCAGATCTTACTCAAGACACAGTCGCTCCCACCATAGCAGATCCCCTTCGCGCAGACCCCGGTCTCCAGCGCACCACTCCTGTCCCTCCGGGAATGCCTGCTGGATATGCGGTGCGGTTGCCCTCCCAGATAAACTGGCCTGTCAAAGGTGCCTCGAGGAGGCCACCAAAGAAAGAGTTTCGGATACTGGAGAATCCGCTGGAATTTCAGCTCCGCAGGCCTTGATTCCGGAAACAGAGTTTTATATCCACAGTGCCTCTCCCGCACCGGCCAGTACATCAAGAGAGCAAGACTCTCTGTCTGATAATGAGGGATTGGAGGTATCGGCTGGCTTTGACTTTTCTCTAATAGAGCCTTTTGTCAAGTCAGTTAAGGAGGCAATAAACTGGGAGGAACCAGAGGATGTCCAACAGAAACAAATGAAGGATTTCCCTCATCTTAAGAAGGACCCAGAAGCTTTCCCATTCATTGAGGAGCTGGACGAGCTAATCAAGGAGGAATGGCAAAGACCCGAAAAAAAATCCAGTCTAAATAATAGACTTGTCAAGCTGTATCCACTCAAGGAGCCTAAAGTAACCCCCCTGGTTTCTCCTCCTGTGGTGGATGCATTCTTGATGCGTCTAGCCAGGCATGTTACACTCCCTATAGAAGACGCGGTAACATTCAGGGACGTGCTCGATAGGAAAATCGACACGGACCTTAAAAGGGCCAGCGATAGCGCTCGCAGCAGTGGGTAGAGCCATTTCCAGCTCGTCCGCAAACATTGAGAAGCTTGTATCGGAGGGCACAGACCAGGAGAAGATAATAAAAGCTCTGCAAGAACTAAGCCTAGCGGGGGACTATGTGCAAACGAGAAGATCTGGACAGCCGCACTCCAGGAAGTAATAATCCAAGTTTCTTTATTTTAAAATCAGGAACACATCAGATACAGGACATCATAGACAGAGTGTACAGATCATAGGCTAACGAGTTTCACACTTGTCCAAGTGCTTACTCATAGCTTAGCGGGGGATTTTGTGGCAGATGCCTCTGTTGATACAATCAGGTCTGCATCTAAGTCTATGCTGGCCTCTGTAATGGCCAGAAGAGCACTATGGCTAAAGCCCTGGACGGCGGACCCCGCCTCCGAGTCCAATTGGTGTCGCATCCCGTTTGATGGGGAGAACCTCTCTGGGGCAAATTTGGAGCCAACTCAAAGGTGACTGGCAGCAAGTCCGGACTTATCCCTTTGGATAGAAGACCGAAACAACAGAGACCTCCCCCCTTTAAATGAAACCTTCCGGAGAGGTATAAAGACGCAAAAGCTTACAGGCCTGGGAAGGAATACCGAAGGAGCTGGAAAAATCCTCAATCGTCCTTCATGAAATTTCAAAAGCCAAAGACTCCCGCTTCCAGTGACCAGAAATCCTTTTGAAGGTGCATCCTTCCAGCCAGCAGTGGTGGGAGCCAGATTCTCAAGATTCAAGCTGATCTGGGCAGAAATTATAAAGGATCCTTGGACAGTGGCCACCATCAGATTCGGTCACAGGTGGTCGTTCAGAAGTCGATCCCCAAAGGATCAGTTTTGTCTAACTCATCTTCCTTCATCTCAGGAAAGAAGGATGTCACTAATGAATTATGTTCAGGACCTTCTCCGAAAGCGGACGATAGTGGAAGTTCCGCCAGCACAGAGGGGCAAGGGGTTTTATTCCCCGCTATTCCTCGTCAAGAAGAAATCAGGGGATCTGCGCCCGGTTCTAGATCTAAAGAATCTCAACAGATCCATCTGGGTGGAGTCATTCAAAATGGAAAGCTTGCAGTCTATCCTCCAGGCCATAAATCTGGGAGACTGGATGCTTTCCATAGACCTCCAGGACGCCTACCTGCATATCCCCATTCATATTGCGTTCCAAAGATTCCTGCGATTCTCAGTGGATCACAGGCTCTTTCAATTTCAGAGTCTCCCCTTTGGAATCTCGACGGCTCCGAGAACATTCACGAAGGTCTTATTGCCAGTGATAGCGTCCTTGAGAGAAACAGGTCTAAGGGTCCACCACTACCTGGACGACATCCTCCTTCTCTCAAACAGCCAGGAATCCCTCGTACAACACCGGGAAATACACTGGGGGGAGAACCTCTGGGGGAATCTAGGATAGAAAAGGACCTGGGGGTCCTAGTAGATGATAGGCTCAGCATTGGCATGCAATGCCAAGCTGCTGCTAATAAAGCACACAGAATATTGGCATGCATTAAAAGGGGGATCAACTCCAGAGATAAAATGATAATTCTCCCGCTCTACAAGACTCTGGTCCGGCCGCACCTGGAGTATGCTGTCCAGTTCTGGGCACCAGTCCTCAGGAGGGATGTACTGGAAATGGAGCGAGTACAAAGAAGGGCAACAAAGCTAATAAAGGGTCTGAAGGATCTTAGTTATGAGGAAAGGTTGCGAGCACTGAACTTATTCTCTCTGGAGAAGAGACGCTTGAGAGGGGATATGATTTCAATTTACAAATACTGTACTGGTGACCCCACAATAGGGATAAAACTTTTTCGCAGAAGAAAGTTTAATAAGACTCGTGGCCACTCATTACAATTAGAAGAAAAGAGGTTTAACCTTAAACTACGTAGAGGGTTCTTTACTGTAAGAGCGGCAAGGATGTGGAATTCCCTTCCACAGGCGGTGGTCTCAGCGGGGAGCATTGATAGCTTCAAGAAACTATTAGATAATCACCTGAATGACCGCAACATACAGGGATATGTAATGAAATACTGACACATAATCACACACATAGGTTGGACTTGATGGACTTGTGTCTTTTTTCAACCTCACCTACTATGTAACTATGTAACTAAATCCTAGTTTCCACATTAAAGAACTTGGGATGGCTAATAAATTGGGAAAAGAGCAACATCCAGCCCACCCAGAGGATGGTCTTTCTAGGGGCCATACTGGATACCCGAGCAAATACAGTGGAGCTGCCACTAGAGAAGATAACTCCATTGATTCAGAGAGTAAGAAAATCAATCTCGGCACCATCCTTACCAGCCAGAGCATGCCTCAGTCTTATAGGCTCTCTGTCAGCGACTATCCCAATGGTCCGGTGGGCGCAATGGAATTCGAGACCTCTTTAAACCTCCATGTCCATGTCCCAACTGATTTACATCTCGGAGGAGGCCAGCCTATCACTGCAGTGGTGGACGTGTCCTTGCAACCTCAGGAGATGCAAACAGATAGTCACCCCCCATCAGGAAGTAGTGACTTCGGATGCCAGCCTGGAAGGTTGGGGGGCGCACTATCTACATTATGCGGCTCAAGGCCGTTGGCATTTCAGAACCCAGGACTCTGTCTCAAACGTACTGGAAATGAAGTCAGCCTTTCAGGCCCTCTTGGCTTTCAGCACCTTTCTGAGGGGGAAACAAGTTCTCCTAAAGATGCTAAAGATGGACATCAAAGTGGCAGTAGCCTACATCAACAGGCAGGGGGGCACCAGGAGCATCTCTATGATGCAGGAGGTCCGCCCGGTGATGCAATGGGCACAAGTGAACCTTCTGGATCTGAGGGCGGCTTACATTCCAGGCGTTCAGAATCTCCTGGCGGATTCACTCAGCAGAACCTTTATTTCCAACAACGAGTGGTCTCTGAGCCCCCAAGCATTCACCCTCATATCTCAGACCTGGGGTCCTCCGGACATAGACCTTGCAGCAACACCAGCAAACACAAAGTGCCAGAGATTTTTGTCCAGGATTTCCTTTCCTTCAGCGGAGGGAATGGATTGTCTCCAACACCCCTGGAACTTTCGCCTCGGCTACATTTTTCCACCAACTCCCCTCATAGCCAAGTTCCTTCTGAGGCTCAAGCATTCTGCAGCTCTGGTGGTGGCTGTGATTCCCTTTTAGCCGCGGAGGCCTTGGTTCACTACCCTCCTACAGCTAAACACGGCAGACCCACTCCCCCTCCTGGTATCGGCAGACTTACTGTCTCAGGGCCAGCTGCTGCACCCGAACCCGGAGAAGTTACATCTAATGGCCTGGAGGCTGAGAGGACTAGATTCCTAGACCAAGGCTGCTCTCAAAAAGTAGTAGATACTTTACTCCAAGCTAGAAAGTCTACCACTAATAACACCTACAGAAGGATCTGGGAAAAGTTTGTTACCTTTACTCATGAGCAAGGTTGGGACTCTTCTTCCCCATCAGTGTCTCAAGTTCTTGAGTTCCTCCAATCAGGCCTGGAGAAAGGTCTTGGGTCCAGCACCCTGAAGGTGCAAGTATCAGCCATCTCTGCCTTGACAGGAGTCAAGTGGGCCCTTAATCCCCTTGTTATTCAATTCCAAAAGGCCTGTCTAAAACTAAGGCCCTCTAGGAAGCCTTCATTTCCAGCCTGGGACGTCTCAACTGTCTTGGAAGTCTTATCCAAAGAGCCTTTCTTCCCACTCGAAAACATCTCCCTTTGGGACCTGACGCTAAAGGTCTCCTTCCTATATGCTATAGCATCAGCAAAGAGAGTCTCAGAGATGCAAGCCCTGCTAGTCAAAGAGCCGTATCTGATCATCTACCCGGACAGGCTAGTCTTGAAGCCTTCGGATCGTTTTATCCCGAAAGTCTCCTCTTCCTTCCACTTTAATCAGGAGATCAATCTTCCGGCTCTTGTCACAGATCAGGGCGTCGCCCATCCACTGGATGTCAAGGGCAACATTTTGCAATATCTGTCAGCAACCAAGCCTTTTAGGAAATCGGCAAACCTCCTAATCATCCCACGCGGCTTTAAAAGAGGCCAAGCGGCGTCATCCCGTACCATCGCCTCATGGCTGGTGAAGACTTTCAAGAAGGCCTACTCCCTGAGCGCCTTACAGATTCCGGAGGGCTTGAGGGCGCACTCTACCAGGGCAGTGGCTACTTCGTGGGCAGCCTACTGTAGAGTCTCAGTGGAAACCATTTGTAGAGCGGCCACCTGGGTGGATGCTGCATGCCTATCAGCAGTAGATTTCAGGAAGACCGTTATCCAGGCCAACTCTTCTATTCCATGTTAATAAACCTACTTTGCATTCCCACCCAGTCTGGCAAGTTATTCCCCAAAGTGTATGCTGCCATGATGCGACAAGGAAACGTAAAATTTTCCTTTCCTGTCGCATCTTCATGGCAGCATACAATGCCTACCCTTCTGAGGTGCAGAGGCGTCGCCAGGGGGTGGCTATTGGGGCTAAAGCCCCGAGCCTGGGGCCAATAGCCCCGAGTCTCTTGTCCCAGTCCAGAATGCCGGGGACAGGGGTGGACTGAGCCGTGGTAGCGCTGGCTCTGGCTCCAGCTCCGCCCCAGCCTGACTCTACTATTGGTCACTGGTTGCTATAGCCGCCTAGCGGCTAGCAACCAGTGACGTCACTGCCCACACTGCCCAGAAGTCAAAGCGGAGGAGGATTGCACTTCCTCCTCCTCCGCGATAGTGCTCATGGGGCCTGCGACTTGGGCGTCCCTCCGGTGGCGGCGTCAGTGCAGAGCAGCAGGGATGGGGATACCTGAGCAGCCGGGAAGAGCCCAGGAGGGAGAGAGAGAAGACACCGCCACCCTGAGCAGCATCCCCGGCGTCTCCCAGAGCCTGCACTCCACCTATCAGCGTGCTGTGACTGGAACAGGAAGAAGGCAGGATCGATCGGCGCTCAGGCGGGCGGCTCTCCTCCTCTACTCTGGCTGCCTCACACACCAGCACCACGGCTGAGCTGCTGCTGCAGGACCTGGACACATGAAGTCTGAAGTCTGTTTCCTTCTGGTCAGGTAGGTTAGTCAGTGTGTGTATGTCAGGTACCAGGTCAGTGTATGTAGGTCAGTGTGGGTCAGGTAGGTCAGCGTATGTCAGGTAGGTCAGTGTATGTAGGTCAGTGTGGGTCAGGTAGGTCAGTGTGGGTCAGTCAGGTAGGTCAGTGTATGTAGGTCAGGTAGGTCAGTGTGTGTCGGGTAGGTCAGTGTATGTCGGGTAGGTCACTGTATGACGGTCAGGTAGGTCAGTGTATGACGGTCAGGTAGGTCAGTGTGTGTCAGGTAGGTCAGTGTGCGTCAGTCCGGTAGGTCGGTGTATGTAGGTCAGTTAGGTCAGTGTGTGTCGGGTAGGTCAGTGTGGGTCAGTCAGGTAGGTCAGTGTATGTAGGTCAGGTAGGTCAGTGTGTGTCGGGTAGGTCAGTGTATGTAGGTCAGTGTATGTAGGCCAGTGTGGGTCAGGTAGGTCAGTGTGGGTCAGTCAGGTAGGTCAGTGTATGTAGGTCAGGTAGGTCAGTGTATGTAGGTCAGTGTGGGTCAGTCGGGTAGGTCAGTGTATGTAGGTCAGGTAGGTCAGTGTGTGTCTGGTAGGTCAGTGTATGTAGGTCAGTGTGGGTCAGGTAGGTCAGTGTGGGTCAGTCAGGTAGGTCAGTGTATGTAGGTCAGGTAGGTCAGTGTATGTAGGTCAGTGTGGGTCAGTCAGGTAGGTCAGTGTATGTAGGTCAGTGTAGGTCAGTGTATGTCAGGTAGGTCAGTGTGTGTCAGTCAGGTAGGTCAGTGTATGAAGGTCAGGTAGGTCAGTGTATGACGGTTAGGTAGGTCAGTGTGTGTCGGGTAGGTCAGTGTGTGTAGGTCAGTGTGGGTCAGGTAGGTCAGTGTATGTAGGTCAGTGTGGGTCAGGTAGGTCAGTGTAGGTCAGTGTAGGTCAGTGTATGTAGGTCAGGTAGGTCAGTGTGTGTCAGGTAAGTCAGTGTATGTCGGGTAAGTCAGTGTATGTGGGTAGGTCAGTGTATGACCGTCAGGTATGTCAGTGTGTGTCGGGTAGGTCAGTGTATGACAGTCAGGTAGGTCAGTGTGTGTCGGGTAGGTCAATGTATGACGGTCAGGTAGGTCAGTGTGTGTCAGGTAGGTCAGTATGTAGGTCAGTGTGTATCAGGTAGGTCAGTGTGTGTCAGGTAGGTCAGTGTATGTATGTCAGGTAGGTCAGTGTGTGTGTCAGGTAGGTCAGTGTGTGTGTCAGGTAGGTCAGTGTGTGTATGTCAGGTAGGTCATTGTATGTCAGGTAGGTAGGTCAGTTTAGTGGTCAGCATGTGAGCTTTCCCCCGCCACACAACCACACAACCCCTCTGCCCAACCAAAAAAAAACAGCGCCACTAGAGGCCCCCCCCCCCCCGTGGCGGCCTTGGACTTCGGGCTGAAGCCCCTGGTCTTTTTGCCACCTAGCAATGCCCCTGCTGAGGTGATATATATATACAGAGAATACTGGGGCCTTTTCATCAATTCATAGCTATGTGGCCCAGGTTGTGGGGGCGGAGTCACAACCCAAAGTGTAAGCTGCCATGAAGATGCGACAGGAAAGGAAAATTATGGAAAGGTGAGTATACAATTTTCCGTTTTTCTTGATGATACTGTCCCTGAAAATGCAAAGAGCTATTTAGCAAGTAGTATGAATAGGATAATATGGGTAGGGTAATGTTCATAAAAGATCTGTAGTGCTGTGTCATAGGCCACTTATACAACATTATATCTCCCTGCACTATGACATTCCAAGCTTTCCTCTTTGTTAAAGCTGAACACCAGGCAGATATAAAATTAATGAAGCTCTGACATTGATTTGTTTTTACATGCAAGCAACCTAAAGCTGCCCATATACTAGTATATTTCTGAACAAATGCAACTCCGATCAGTGCATTCATTGACTTAACAAATGTCGTTCACAAGTATTTTAAAATTGTGTTTGCTTTTAACATGTGATATTGTAATGAATGGGGGGGGGGGGGATTGAAATGAAAAAACACTTTGACTGTTAGAAATGTATTCACTCGAGAAAAAATTTCCAGCCTGCTTTTTTTAATTTTCTCATCTCATCATGCAGCTGAAAACCAATATTGAAACAAATCTAATCTACTGAAATTCTACTAGTGTATGGCCAGTTTAAATACCTGAATCTGATTTGGAATTAGACACTTTCAATCCCTCATAAAGCAGAGCTAAGACCAAGGCATTTTTTCTGCCGGACGCCGTTCCGGCACCAATGGCAGCCCTCTTCTCCAACCAGGGCCGGTACAAGGCAGGGGCGGAAGGGGCACGTGCCCTGGGCGGTACCATTTGCTATGGAGGGGGGGGGCGCAGCCTGCAGATGAAGTTCTGTCACGGCCGCCGCCCGCCAGTGTGTACAATACAACTACTGTCTACAGTGCATTTACAGCGCCCAGGGGCACTGTACAAATTGCCGACTTTGTGCGCTCCTGCATCCTCCCTTCCCTCAGCACAATACTCCCCTACGGAGAAGTCCCGTAGTCCCTGCCAGCGCCGTGACGTCACTCACGGCCGGAGGCGAGGTGGGAGGACGCAGAGGAGCGCAGGGAGGCGGGAGCGGTGTCGGCGCGCTGTTACCTCAAGGAGCCGAGCCGAGCTGAGGAGCTGCTGCCTGCCTGGCTGGCTGGCTCTAGTAGCTGCTTCTGGATTCTGGAAGATAGCGAAGGTAGAAGATTGCAGTGCCACTGTGTGCCAGTGTTCTGAGTCTGAACTTGTGTAAGTAAACACTCAAAAACAGATTAATAAATGGCTGGATTGGGGGAGGGGAGGAGGCTGAGGCGAGGTTGCCATCCCTAATGCTCTGCAATGCCCCACAATACTCTGCAATGCCCCAGAATACTGTGCAATACTCTGCAATGCCCCAGAATACTGTGCAATACTCTGCAATGCCCCGCAATACCCCGTAATACTCTGCAATACCCCGCAACACTGTGCAGTACCCCACAATACCCCGCAATACTCTGCAATACCCCGCAATACTCTTCAATACTCTGCAATACCCCACAACACTGTGCAGTACCCCGCAATACCCCGCAATACTCTTCAATACTCTGCAATACCCCACAACACTGTGCAGTACCCCGCAATACCCCGCAATACTCTTCAATACTCTTCAATACTTTCCAAACCCCGCAATACTCTTCAATACCCCGCAGTACTCTGCAATACCCCGCAATACTCTGCAATACCCTGCAATACTCTGCAATACCCCGCAATACTCTGCAATACCCCGCAATACTCTGCAATACCCCGCAATACCCCACAACACTGTGCAGTACCCCGCAATACTCTTCAATACTCTGCAATACCCCGCAATACTCTGCAATACCCCACAACACTGTGCAATACCCCGCAATACTCTGCAATACCCCGCAATACTCTGCAATACTCTGCAATACCCCACAACACTGTGCAATACTCTGCAATACCCCGCAATACTCTGCAATACCGTACAATACCCAGCCATACTCTGTGATACTCGGCGATACCCCGCAATACTCTGCAATACTTTGCAATACCCCACAACACTGTGCAATACTCTGCAATACCCCGCAATACCCCACAACACTGTGCAGTACCCCGCAATACTCTTCAATACTCTGCAATACCCCGCAATACTCTGCAATACCCCGCAATACTCTGCAATACCCCACAACACTGTGCAATACCCCGAAATACTCTGCAATACCCCGCAATACTCTGCAATACTCTGCAATACCCCACAACACTGTGCAATACTCTGCAATACCCCGCAATACTCTGCAATACCGTACAATACCCAGCCATACTCTGTGATACTCGGCGATACCCCGCAATACTCTGCAATACTTTGCAATACCCCACAACACTGTGCAATACTCTGCAATACCCCGCAATACTCTGCAATACCCCACAATACTCTGCAATACCGTACAATACCCTGCAATACCTAGCCATACTCTGTGATACTCGGCGATACCCCGCCATACTCTGCAATACCCCGCCATACTCTGCAATACCCCGCCATACTCTGCAATACCCCGCCATACTCTGCAATACCCTGCCATACTCTGCAATACCCCGCCATACTCTGCAATACCCTGCCATACTCTGCAATACCCCGCAATACTTTGCAATACCCCACAACACTGTGCAATACTCTGCAATACCCCGAAATACTCTGCAATACCCCGCAATACTTTGCAATACCCCACAACACTGTGCAATACCCCACAATACTGTGCAATACCCAGCCATACTCTGCCATACTCTGCCATACCCCGCAATAATCTGCAATACCCCTCCATACTCTGCAATACCCTGCCATACCCAGCCATACTCTGCAATACTCGGTGATACCCAGCCATGCTCAGTTATACCCAGCCATGCTCAGTTATACCCAGCCATACTCGGCTGTACACGGCCTCTGTATGTGGCCAGGCTGTGGAAGTCTCACACATGTGGTATCGCCGTACTCAGTAGGAGTAGAAGAATCTATTTTAGGGTGTCATTTTTGGTATGTACATGTTATGTGTTAGAAATATTGTATAAATGGACAACTTTGTGTTAAAAAAACAAAACGTTTTAACCACTTCCCGCCCGCCGGTTGTCATACGACGTCCTTGACTTTGTGCGGGGATATCTGAATTAAAAACGGGGGGGGGGGGCGCAGTTTGCCATCTTCGCCCTGGGCACCAAATGGCCTTGTCCCAGCACTGTCTCCAACCTGTTGTGTAGCACACACTAGCGCTGCACACCCAGGGCTGCTGCCCTCGAGTTCTTCAGGTCCCAGCATGACAACATACAGCTGCCTATGTTTATTCAGGAGGCAGCTTCCATCCCCGCCTCTACTCACATTGTAGCACGGAGCGGAGGAGCCCTGAAACTCTCCCCCAGCTACAGTTCTGATAGCTCCTTGATCAGCTGGAAAACTAAAAGCCTGGGCATACTATATGGACTGGAGCACTGGCAGTAGAAGAAGTGAGGGAGCAGTGAAAGAAACAGGGGGGTTGTGCGGAGAGAACTGTGAAAGTGTGTGGGGGATATGAGCATGGAGGAGAACTGGGGGGGGGGGACTTTGTAGAGAGGAGAACTGGGAAAGTGTCTGTGAGGGGGGGATTTATGCATAGTGGCGAGCTGGCAAAGTCGGGGGGATTTGAGCAGAGAGGAGAACTGGCAAAGTGGGGGGGTTTGTACAGAGAGGAGAGCTGGGAAAGTGGGAGGGATTTGTGCAGAGAGGAGAGCTGGGAAAGTGGGGGGGATTTGTGCAGAGAGGAGAGCTGGGAAAATGAGGGGAATTGTGCAGAGAGGAGGGCTGGGAAAGTGGGGGGCTGGGGTTTGCAGAGAGGAGGGCTCGGAAAGTGGGGGGGATTGTGCGGAGAGGAGAGCTGGGAAAGTTGGGGGATTTGTGCAGAGTGGAGAGCTGGGAAAGGGGGGGATTTGTGCAGAGCTGAGAGCTGGGAAAGGGGGGGATTTGTGCAGAGAGGAAGGCTAGGAAAGTGGGGGGATTTGTGCAGATTGGAGAGCTGGGAAAATGGGGGGGGGGGGGATTTGTGCAGAGAGCTTTAGATGGGGGTGCAATAGGGAAGCAGAGATAATATTGATGGGGTGAGTTGTGGACTGGGGGTATAAGCTGTAGTTAGAGGGGTGCAGAGGACGAGATGTTGATGGGGGGGGCAAAAGTGAGTTGTGGATAGGGGTGCAGAGTGGAGCTGTGGACAGGAGAAAGAAGAGGTGAGCTGTGGATGAGGGTTGTAGAGGATAGGTGTGAATGCGGGGACACAGAGGTAAGCAAAGAGATAAGCAGAATGGAGGATTTGATGGTTATTTTTGGGGGGATACATGAGGGAGAAGACCAGGGAAATTTGCTGGGGGACAGTAAAACATACAGCGTTAGTGACCAAGAGTATGTAATGTATGACACAGCATGCAGGGTCCAGTGGTGAGAATTTTGTAAAACCTTTCACATTACATACTTAGAATTGCTATACTCTGTATGCTGTGCTGTATGTTACATATTAAAGGCCTCTGAATTGTACTCCTTAATGCTGTACTCTGCACAATGGGTTTTGCGTTACATACCCCTGAGCCCAGCACTCAGTATGCTGGACTGCATATTACATATGGTTTACCACTGCTCTCTGTGTGCTGGGCTCTATGTTACATATTCCTGACCCCTGCACTCTGTACACAGGGCTATATGCTCCATATTTCTGAGAACAAGGGACACTTCACATTGAAAGTAAGTACTATCCTGTTTGCTGATTTTTTTTCTGAGCCTTGTGTGATATGCACTACTCACAACTGCACAATACACACTCCTGAGCCCTGTGTGTTATGAAGTCCTGTACTTTGTGTGTTACACATTCCTGAACCATGCACCTTGTGTGATACACAGTTCTAAGCCCTTCACTTAATACAATTATTTGGTGCCGCTGTACTTCTCTCCTCTAAGGAAGGTGTGTCTGGGGGTGGGGTGTGGGGTGGTTGGGGGTGGGGTGTGACGTGGTTGGGGGCGGGGATTTTGGCGGGGAGGGTGAGTTCCTGCACCTATTTTCTGAGAAAAAAGCCCTGGCTAAGACTATAGTAGGGACAAACCGTACAGGCAACCAATCAGTTGTGCCACGGTGCTTATAATCTAACAAGTCACATGCTGAAAGGAGGAGAGAGCAGAATAACAGAGAGCTTAGTTTATAAGTCTGCAGCTAATGACAGACTGGGGGAGGAACAAGACTGGTAAGTGTTACTTTACTGCAGCAGAGAAGAATCATGTCTCTTGATGCAGTGTGGCAGAGCTATGTAAATCTTAGTACTGGATGGACCGAAATACCAATCCTTTGTCAGATAAAGCAGATTCTGTATAAGTATCTCATCTGTGTATCAAGCTGTTTGTCTGGAGTTTATCTTTAAATGGAGAAAGATGCAAAAATGAGTTTTGCCAAGCCTTCCATGCAGTGGCGGCCGGTCCATAAGGGGCGCAGGGGCGCAGGGGCGCAGCCCCCTCAAAGTTCCCAATGTTAGTTTGCAAATGAGAAAGCTAATCATAGAACGATTTATTTTTAAATAACTGCTAATATGACTAACATTTTTTAACATCTTAAAGTTAAAAAATGTTAGTCATATTATTATTTGTTTAAAAATGAATTGTTCTATGTGTGTGCACTGTGCGGGGCGCCGGACTAATGAGTTTCTATTAGGTCCTTCATTTTTTTACAAGCAATTGATTTGAGTCTGAGGCTCTAATTGGCTTGCATTAGGTAGCGCCCCAAACCTTCCCACATTTGATTTTAGCGAACCAATATTCGCCATTGCGACGCTTCTGGTTTCTGGCTTCTCATCTCGGCCAAGCAGGTGACTAAAGATTTGGAACCCAGAAAGAAGACCGGTTAACATGGAAGCCGCCGGGTATCTGGGGAGCCGTGACCGCTGGAAGGCACCGTTTGTAGGTAAGAACTGAAGGGGTTCATTTGAGCCCCCCCATTTTTTAGCACCAGCCGCCACTGCTTCCATCCCAGGCATTACAGTTAACATACACCTTTATGGAAGAAGTACTCACAGTCTCGGAGGCAGATGCAGCTAGACTATAATCTTCCTCGATATCCCACTCTGGCTCAGATGTAAAACTGGTTGCCTGAAGTGGCATGGCGGTAGTTCGTTTGACAAGAGTCACTGACCGTACTTTCCATGGGCTGATGGCCCTTGCAGGCTGAGTTTGAAGTGGCAGCTCTTTACTTGTTAAGATGTTCTTCTCTGTCGTTGGGAAATTCTTCTTTGTGACAGATGTTGTTTTTCTGCCATGTGTAAATGATGGGTGAACAGTCTTTGTCAGAACTGTTGATATGACTATTGTTGATGTATCACTATTGGCTATCGTAAGAATGGAAAATCTTGATTTTGTTTTATGAAATGGATGTGTTTCAGTGACACTTTTCGTAGGTACCTCTATTTCATAATCTTCAAATTCATAGTTCACCAGTAATGAAGGTGAAATGCTTTCCGCCATTGAGGTTACACTGAAAACCAAAAATAGTGCGTTACAAGGAATGTACCTATTTTTCAGTTAAATAAACATTAAATATTACATTTATTTGCATAGTTTGCATTTTAAGTGTATATCCATTTAAAACTTTAATTAGATTTGGATAAAGTGGTAAAGGATTAAAACCTATAACTGTTTTTATTGTTTTCTGAATTCCTGTTGCAGATTTTTCCTTTTTCTGCCTAGGAAAACCATTATCACTGGGGTAGCAAGTGAGGGCAGTAAAACCCAACAGGGTTTCTTATACTTCCATACTGTATTCAAAATTTAAACAAGGAAGTTTTGGATAGACAGACACTTTAATATGTAGCCAACAACTGAATGTCGCAGCTCCTTTCACGTGTTTTCCAGGGGCTGTTTACAAAGCTCAATAGCTGACATTAATACACACACAAACAGCTCTTTCTCCTTACTTCAGATAGCACCTCCTAGGTGTCAATCAGAGATACAATGTCTGAAAAGGAAAACTATTTCCAGTTAGAAAACTCATAGTGCTCTGGGAATCCCTTGTCATGAGTGAAACTCGTTATTAAAAGTTTATTTGAAAAACAAAGATTATGGGCATATAGTAATAAAAAGATATAAAAAAACAGTGTAAACAAACACAAAATAAAATATTACTCCACTCCACCTTTAAAAATTATTTTTGGACTTTTATTTATGTATGATGTGAGTTCTAACATTTATGTGACATACATACATAAATAAATATATCACAAATAAAATGTACTTGTTGCAGGCATTGCCAAATCCTGAAAATGTATGGATGATACTACAGTAGTCAGCATTTAGCATGTAAGAGATTAAAGTGTATGTAAGCCCTGAATTTATGTATGGTTTTCCTAAAGTATAAGGCTCCTTTCAGATGGGCATTCAGATCAGGTCCACCTAAGAGTTTTTAGGTGGACCTGATCTAAAAGTCCATGCATTCCTACGAACCTGCCCACTCCAGGGTCCGTTTGGGTAGGCTAAATAAAAAAGACAGAAGAGGACTGTTGATTGAAACAGAATCCGTCCCGTATGATAGATTGGAAAGGCATTAGGACACGTCAGGTCTTTTTTGCAGTATGTAGATTCACCCTCTCTATTTGTCCTGGTTACCTCTATCATCCAAAGTGTAAGTAAGAAAGAGTCCCTAGAACAGTAGTAGAGGGGAAATCCTCCAATGGTGACATGAGTTCAGGTGACCCTGTTGACGACAAGGGATTGCCTCACTTTGGAGGTATTTCTCATTACTTCCTGTTTTGGTTATAGTACAGGAACTGAAGGTAAATCTTCCCAAAAGGATACAGATGGCAATAAATAAATGGGGTTTTAAATCTCTCTTGCACAATACAAAATGAACATAAAGGTTTGCCTTTATTTCTATGTTAAGCAAATATTTTTTGTTGCAAAGTTTCTTGCCTGAAGACCCATAACTGAAATATCTATTTTAGGTAGACTCACATTCAAAAAATGAATTTCATAAAATTGCAGTGCAATGCTGATTTCCTCATGATAAGACCCACATAAGGTACCCATGATGCTGTCTTTTCCCATAACTCTGACTTATGTCTCGAACATTAGCATGCCCACATATTTCTTGGGTGGTTGGAATCATCAGCTCCGAAAAACATAGTTTAGCTTTCTCAGCATAATTTCTAATTCCTAGTTCCTAGTTCCATCACTGAGCTTAAAATGATTTGATTTAGACTTTCGGAATGCTATTTAAACCAATAGCTATTACGGCACTAAAACTAAACATGCAAGGCATGGCAAACGAAAACAATGAATAAACAAATTTACAATTACAAACATTGCTTAGAGAAACCGTTTTGGGTGTACTGTCAGTTACCAGTAAAAACTGTTATAAAAACATTGGTGTTGGTTAGAACTTTGATTTAAAACTTTTTAAAGCAACATGAAGGAAACAGAGTTTCAAAAAATATGAGCTTGTCAATCTCTGAAATGCAGATGCATTGATAAAAAACAAAACGCCAAACCTATTCAGTATGTCATAAGGACCAGACCCAAACAAAAAAAAAGGAAGCATAGATCTATCGTTCACCTCGAAGGGGGTGTAAAAGCAGTCACAGTCCCTGTAGCAACCTCTGACATCTAACACCCAAAGCACAGGCACACCTGGAGTCCTAGGGAAAGGGTCTTATTCACAATGTCCAAGGACAGCTGTCTCCTCTGCAGAGTCAGGCAGGAGCAATTAACAACCAGGCTTAAACCTGACAAATATATTACTCCTCCACTGAGTACAGTAGAGCCAAAAAACTGGCCCTGTCCTCATGGGCCAGGAAAACCACCCAAAATTCGCTTGCTCCCAAGAGTTGAGTATCCTGCTTTACAGTGGATGGGTAAAGAAGATAGACAATAACAGTTAGAGAATGTGACAGTGCATGTGGCATTCTACATGAAGAGAAAATAAAACTTTGAAGTGAATATAGCAGCCTATATGTAGTGCAGTTGAAGCTGTCATTTGACGAAGTCGGCCATACCATGACAGGTACTTTTACGGATAGAGTAATACAACATCAGTAGCTCATTATATGTGGATCCCTACCACTAGCTATCTATTGGCAAACAGTGGACCAATGTACAAAAATGGTGCAATACATTTTCTCTTGAATTGCCGATTTGTTTACCTGCAAGAGAACAAAAGGAGAAAACAACATACCCATTCCATTTTAGTTTTTAAGCACCATTTCCTCAGAAATGATCATCCAATGCATTAACATTGCATCAATTTGTATAACACTGGAGTATAACAAAGTCAATTACTTTGTTTCTAGTACTCTACCACCACACTATTGACACAGAAAGTGCAATATACACAGATCAATATATTTGAATGACTGGAGCTAAAATGCAGTTATTTTGACATGGAGACATTCTTTGCCAACCTGTAACAGAGCAGATTGAAAAACATATCCTCTCTAAACTACAACAACTAACTATAACCAGCTCAACAGTAGGAAAAAAAAACACATTAGTCCATATAAACATTTTTTTTTCGTATCCACAAGCTACTGTTGAGAAAAAACAGAGCATCGTATAAAAATGAATAAATCAACCACAACCGATAATTTGTATACAAATCCAGCAGTCTGTTGCAAAAATAGAGGATCCTCTCTGCATATCCAGCATGAGATATGGAATGGCATGTCACTTATTAAAGAAACAATTTGCCACCTGACTTAGGCAAGGGTTCAGTTCTGTTCATAAACAACAGAGACCTCCCCCAGTCTGTAACAACAGACCTAATAGACCTCACAAAAACCATCAGGGACCTCGACCATCCTTCCGCCAGGACCCCAGATATTAATGGAACACACCTGATTCCTAAGCCCAGCCTTCTGGATCACCAACCTTTTTCTATAAATTAACCTCCCCAGGCTTCAGCTGTCTCAGCAATTCAGGTACCTCTTCCAGAACTCAGGAGAGTGTTGGTTTCTGAGAGGCTTTGGGACATTAAGATACTCCAACATACCATTGTCACACCAGTCTTGCTAATGCTCCTTTCATCCATGATGAGCTTAGGCACATGAGGATACTCAAAAACTTATTCCAAAGCCACCTTCTTTTGAACTATTCTCTGCAGCCTTGAGAAATGGGCAGCATGGTTATGTTACCTCTCTCAGAGGAACTCAAGAATCAGGCACTTTGTTGTGGTGCATGGTGGGGAAAGATCCTTTCTGTACTCCCTGTAGGCTTCTTATAGCTGCAGCCCCCTAGCACTCTCCAGTATCTAGGTGACACCTTTGTGCTGCTGATTCAGGGTCTGGCCCTGGGTCACTCTCAGTGTTCCACATTTCCCCAAGACTAGATGACCCAATATTAGTACCCCCAATGGGCTCATCTTTTTGAGCAACAGTCATTGGCTCCTCTCAGACAGTCCTTGACCCTGCATCTCTAGTATTGGCAGGTATAGGCGGTTCTGGCTCTCTAGCAAATTTCCACCCACGGCCACAGAATGAACTCCAAAGCTTCTGTGCAGAACCTCAAGCTCCCATTCACCATACTGAGTGTCAGGATACTTGGCAGCAAATCCAGCAGGGGTGCTCCACAGTGTCCACAGCAGCTCCACGCTTTGATCACTTCAGTCAACTTCCGGCAGTTCCCACAGAACAGACACAAGTGCTCCAACCCTTTTATAATACCTAGGGCCATGGCATGTCAGAGGGATACCAGTACCGGTTAGAAGGTCCTGCAGTTCAGCCAGCCAGTCAGGGCATTCAGGGCAAACAGTACTCTCTGATGTCATCGCCACCTGACATCCAAAAAATGGCAGCGTGCGATCTTTTCTAAAGCAGTCTTTCTCTCCACAATGCTCCACATGTGTAGTCTTCCCTGGCAGACTAAGCTTATGTGACCAGACTTGCAGCTCCACTCTTCTTCTCCACTGCTACTGGCACCTGATACTAACTTTTTAGTTACCAGTTGAAAATGACCACTTACTGGCAGCTGTTTTCCTTACAAAACTCTTTCAAGGAAAAACACAGATTAGGCACTGTAGCAACTCCCTCCTGTGCTCTCCCCTGGATAATCCATAAGCACAAACAGACATAGGCAAAAATCCACAATCTTGTGTCAGTTGCTACAAGCAACAGAAGCATGAACTACTGGGATATCCTGGACATGCCCCCACATGTAGCGCTCACCCCCCCCCCCAAAGGGGCAGGTGGAAGTGATCCAGGTGAACTACTGGGATATCCTGGATGAGCCCCTACATATAGGGCTCACCTCCGAAGATGCAGGTGGAAGTTTTCTAGGTCCTATACCCATTCAGAGGCTTCCAGGCCCAGACACCAGTTCCAGAGCACACCAACAAACACAGGCTCAGTCTGCGGGGTGTCTTTTTTGTACTTTTTTGCAATAATTGAACAGTAGAGAGCAAAGAGTTTCAGAATACTCCAAAAACGCCAGCAGGTACAGAATGAAAGATTATTGAGCAGAAAATTTTTGGTACTAGCCTAAAATATTTCTGGAGGTGGATAGGACAGCCAGTCTATCTGTGACTTTGTAAACCCAGTCACCATAGGCATGCGCACAGATACCCTCTACTGCCCTGCCGGCTTCCCTCCTCTCCTCTCCTGTCAGCTGTTGCTAAAGGGATGAACATCGTGAATGATCGGTAGTGTGTGTTTGAGCTTTGGGGTGCACACCCTATTACAATAGGCTGCACACACCTATGGCAGTCACAGTCCCTGTCGCAACCTTTGCCATCTAGCCCCCAAAGCACAGGCACAACTGGAGTCTAAGCAAAGGGTCCTACTCACAATGTCCAAGGACAGCTGCCTCCAACCAGCTTCCATGTAACACTTTTCAGTAAAAGGTACACTACCGTTCAAAAGTTTGGGGTCACCCAAACAATTTTGTGTTTTCCATGAAAAGTCACACTTATTCACCACCATACGTTGTGAAATGAATAGAAAATAGAGTCAAGACATTGACAAGGTTAGAAATAATGATTTGTATTTGAAATAACATTGTTTTTACATCAAACTTTGCTTTCATCAAAGAATCCTCCTTTTGCAGCAATTACAGCATTGCACACCTTTGGCATTCTAGCTGTTAATTTATTGAGGTAAGCTGGAGAAATTGCACCCCACGCTTCTAGAAGCAGCTCCCACAAGTTGGAATGGTTGGATGGGCACTTCTGGCGTACCATACGGTCAAGCTGCTCCCACAACAGCTCAATGGGGTTCAGATCTGGTGACTGTGCTGGCCACTCCATTACCGATAGAATACCAGCTGCCTGCTTCTGCTGTAAATAGTTCTTGCACAATTTGGAGGTGTGTTTAGGGTCATTGTCCGGTTGTAGGATGAAATTGGCTCCAATCAAGCGCTGTCCACTGGGTATGGCATGGCGTTGCAAAATGGAGTGATAGCCTTCCTTAGCTTTTACCCTGTACAAAGCTCCCACCTTACCAGCACCAAAGCAACCCCAGACCATCACATTACCTCCACCATGCTTAACAGATGGCGTCAGGCATTCTTCCAGCATCTTTTCATTTGTTCTGCGTCTCAAAAACGTTCTTCTTTGTGATCCAAACACCTCAAACTTGGATTCATCTGTCCACAACACTTTTTTCCAGTCTTCCTCTGTCCAATGTCTGTGTTCTTTTGCCCATCTTAATCTTTTTCTTTTATTGGCCAGTCTCAGATATGGCTTTTTCTTTGCCACTCTGCCCTGAAGCCCAAAATCCCGCAGCCGCCTCTTCACTGTAGATGTTGACACTGGTGTTTTGCGGGTACTATTTAATGAAGATGCCAGTTGGGGACCTGTGAGGCGTCTGTTTCTCAAACTAGAGACTCTAATGTGCTTATCTTCTTGCTTAGTTGTGCAACGCGGCCTCCCACTTCTTTTTCTACTCTGGTTAGAGCCTGTTTGTGCTGTCCTCTGAAGGGAGTAGTACACACCGTTGTAGGAAATCTTCAATTTCTTTGCAATTTCTCGCATGGAATAGCCTTCATTTCTAAGAACAAGAATAGACTGTCGAGTTTCAGATGAAAGTTCTCTTTTTCTGGCCATTTTGAGCGTTTAATTGACCCCACAAATGTGATGCTCCAGAAACTCAATCTGCTCACAGGAAGGTCAGTTTTGTAGCTTCTGGAAGGAGCTAGACTGTTTTTAGATGTGTGAACATGATTGCACAAGGGTTTGCTAATCATCAATTAGCCTTCTGAGCCAATGAGCAAACACATTGTACCATTAGAACACTGGAGTGATAGTTGCTGGAAATGGGCCTCTATACACCTATGTAGATATTGCACCAAAAACTAGACATTTGCAGTTAGAATAGTCATTTACCACATTAGCAATGTATAGAGTATATTTGTTTAAAGTTAGGACTAGTTTAAAGTTAGCTTCATTTAAAAGTACAGTGCTTTTCCTTCAAAAATAAGGACATTTCAATGTGACCCCAAACTTTTGAACGGTAGTGTAGTCCATCTCCAGCCAGCTCCCTAAGGCAGTGTCTTCCAGCATAAACGGTATGGGTTGAAGCAGCATTAAACCTGTATGTTTTTTTTATTTTTTTGCTTATTTTATTTTTTCTCTTCTTTCTCTTTCCTACTTTCTTTGTTTCATATTCTTATCTTTAATTACTTTAAGTGATGGTAGCAGTCCATTAGCTGAAAATGTTCTTCTATATCTTTAAAAGTAAATGTATTCATCTTCTGGAACTTTTGTTTGAATATCAGAGATGAGCTGTGAATTGTAAGGCTTTACCGTATCTGCCTGACTCCGAGTCCAGTGGGTCTTATATAATGGTTTCCTGAAACATACAAGTACCATATTTCACAAAGTATCCCTGGACATCCAGGTCTTATGTCTCATTGTAATTCTACATCTCCCAGTCTGTCTACTGCTTTAACCTGAGCCCCGTGAGCAGGTGTGGTGTACCAAGGGACCTGGCAATAGCATGCAGTGTTGACTAACCCTACCTTCAAGAACTCTAGTGGATACTGGATGTGGCTCAGACTCCGTACCCTGTGGGAATCCCATTTTACTTGTCCACATTACACCCTTTATAAGTATTTAGCCTTAATGGCCACACCGCTGCTCCTGTCTGGCATTCCTCCAATAACTGTACACTGACGTTCTCCTTTTTCTTTTTTGTATTCATGCACGACTGTCTGGAGGCCCACCCTACCACCACCTGAAGAAGCAACAACAACCATCACGCAATGACTAGACTGTCCTTTACTTTCCTTCACCTGCTAAATAGTGCCGTCTCGCGGTCCAATACAATCTTTGCAAACATCACACAGCATTCCCAAGTTACGAGACTAAAAGATGCCAGGATCCCGCCATCGATGTTGGAGTTCCGCTCTTCCAAGGCAGAGGAGCGTAGAAACATCGCAGCACAGGTACTCATGGTCCGGATGTGGAGTCTAAAAAGCACCAGGATTTCTCTGTTGCCTCAAGTCTACCTTGATGGGTTTGCAGTGAAAGAGGAGGTCGCAGTGGTGGTGGGGAGGGTCGGTGCTTCTGGGCTGTTGTGGGTGGCTACAAAATCATTGAGGAAGGGCATAAGTTCAAGAATGAACTTCAGGGGGAACTGATGTGTAAATTTAAGTCCTGAAAATGATAGACTTTATTATTAATGTGACTTACAGTGATCTTTTTATGACTCTATATTTTCAGAACATGTTTAGAATCAACAGAGACACCATACCCAGCCGTGGAATTTTATTTGGAGAAGCTATCTGACAAAAGCCTCTTCTCTGACCATTTGGTAGCATAATCTATGGTGGGAGGTGGGAGGGGAACAGGAATAACTTGATCCTAAAATGGTAGCTGGTGTCCTAGCTTAAGAGAGCCCCCCACCCCCCTTGGCTCAATGTAGCAGTTTTAACATATGGAAGGAGGTTGAGGAGGGGTGGATTTTTTACACGTGTATATCAGAATACACACCCCTGGCTCAGTCTATTTGGTTTGTGGTCTAAGAAGTATGGTGACGTAAGATTTCTCTCTGTGATGCACCTCCTTTACTTTTTTGGTATGCAACTTCATCTTTTCTGTAACTTTTCCTGTCCTACAATTTGTCATGATATACTGATAGCATTTGTAGGTCCATTATAGTAATATTCCTATTTGTATTACTTTGTATCATTGGTAACATCTCTGTTTTAAGGTTGTATCATTTATGTTATAGTTGGCAATAATGGATTACTACAAGTTTATTTTCTGTACAATAGTTAGTTTAAATAAATTTGATTGTTATTCTTTTCGCACAGTTATCATTCGTTTTAATTCTATCCGTAATAGTGGCAACCTCAGTGGTTGATTCTTATATAGACAAAAGGTTTTAATCACTTATTTTATGTATCATTAGGTGTATAAGTGGGTAGGTAGAAATCACCATTATGCCCCGTACACACGGTCGGACTTTGTTCGGACATTCCGACAACAAAATCCTAGGATTTTTTCCGACGGATGTTGGCTCAAACTTGTTTTGCCTACACACGGTTGCACAAAGTTGTCGGAATTTCCGATCGCCAACCACGCGGTCACGTACACCACGTACGACGAGACTAGAAAAGGCCAGTTCAGAACCAAGCGCGGCACCCTTTGGGCTCCTTTTGCTAATCTCGTGTTAGTAAAAGTTTGGTGAGAGACGATTCGCGCTTTTTCAGACTCGTGGCTTTCAGATCGTTTTCTGCCGTTCAGTTTGTGCTTGTGGGTTTGTATCTGCTCTTCAGTGCATGCAGCAAGTTCCGCGTGACTTTAGGTAGTCATTGTATTCTTGTTCGTTCGTTACTGGTTTTCAGGTCGCTCTTCACAGGCCTTGCTGTTCTTCAGTGCGTTCTGTTGCTTCGTTCTGAGCAGCCGACCGTTTTCTAGCCATGTTTCGTATGCGTGCTCCTCGTAGAGTTCGTGCTGTGCGGGGGCTTGGTGTTGGGGTCCTGACCTTGACACAAGTCCAGTCCATGAACAGGGTGGGGAGGAGTTCATGGACCAAGAATTGGTTGCTCCAGCGTGACCGGTTCTGTCATATGCCTTTGCTCCGTGAGATCCGTGAGAATAATCCTGAAGATTTCAGGAACTTTCTCCGGATGACGGACCCCGCGTTTCACCGTTTGTTGGCTTCGCTGACCCCCTATATCAGCAGGCAGGATACCTACATGAGGCAAGCCATCACTCCGGAGCAGAGGTTGGTCGGTACCTTGCGGTATTTGGCCACAGGGAGAAGCCTGCAGGACTTGAAGTTCTCGACAGGCATCTCCCCCCAGGCTCTTCTTTGTGGACATTTACTGCTTGTGTTTGTTTGAGCTGACCCTGACAGAAATGTGTGGAGTCCAGAAAATGTCGTGATTGGGTAACCTTACAAAGCACTGTTGGCTGTTATTTACTAAATGCAAAGACACTTTTCACTACAAGTGCACTTGCAACTGCACTGAAACTGCACTTGTAGTGCAAAGTGGATTTGCCCTTAGGAAATTACCCCCATTTTCTCATAAAACAACAATTACATCACCCCAAAAGTGTTGTAGCGTTGAGACAATAATCCACACATTCTTGATGAACAATCTTTGTAATACCTGCACAATCACATGTGCATTTACCAAAGGTTTTTCTGACAAACCGACATGTTTGTTGTATACCAATTTTTGTGGTGTCATTATCCAAAATCAAAATGTCCATTTTATAGAAAACAGGCCTGTGTAAAACCAACAAGAAAGACACAAATCTTGATCTTACAAAGTTCACATTTGGTAGAACTGGAAGGCAATATCAGACATGAGTATTTAGGAACTGTGTTTGATATTGCGTTCAGATGGGGGAAATCACCCCAGGAAAAGCCAATTTTGGAAGATGCACACAAATTTCACAATGTCAACATGTGCGACCTGCCATCACGGGGGATCAAGGGACGTGTTTTGGGGGAGAAAGCCCTTCCTCACCGCTACTTTATTATTGAGGAAGGGGTTGCACCCCCAAAACGCGTCCATTGATCTCCCGTGATGGCAGATAGCACATGTTGGCACACTGTGTGCATCCTCCAAATTTGGCTTGGGGAAAAATCACAAAAACATTTAGCACATTGTAGCACACAAAAGAAGAAAGTGATTTGGAGGGGCTTTAAACTCGCCCCAAAACATCAATGATGTTTTTATATTTTGGAATAACATCATTGATGTTTTGCTTGATGATTTCCATTTGTAAATTACACCCCATGATCTCCCCGATCAGGATCTGTGCACTTTCGGATGTGAAAGGATCTTCATCCACACCCTCACGATCACCTAAAAAGAGAGGAAACCCAAAATAAATTAGGTTTCAAAAAAATGCCGCCATCCATCTTTTTCCTGAGCCTGTGGTCGCAGACACTCACCTGTTGTGGTGACTAGTTCCACCACGTCTTCTTCCTCCTGCTCAGATTGTGTTGGGGGGATTTCACCTTCTTCCAGGGGGGGGGGGGGCTCTGGTCTCCTCGGATGAGGAGTGTCTTCCGAGTCTTTTCTCCCCTATGTAAAACAAAAGTGGTATAATTAGCACACAGATATTTGATGGCAGAACTATAAATATGAAACATTGTTTGGAAGTGAGGTACAATTGTCTATTTTAGCAGAGTTCCAAGATGTAATTTTATTAGTGTCCTTTGTCAAGCTGCAATACTTTACCTGTTTAGTACAAGCTTCACAGATGTAGCCCCCCCCCTATAGTATACACTGGAGCACCTGTGTGCCCCCCCCTAATAAAAATGGTGTTCTTTTGTCCCACACTATAGTGCTCCAGTGTCCAGATGTGAAAACAGCTGCTCAGTGTCCTCTCCTTACACACAATCTAGTTTGCATTTCATTCTAGTAACAAAGCCATCTACACAACCCAATTCTTTGAAGCCAAGTATAGGGCCTCAAAATGGTGGCCAAATGCATATGGCCTAAACAATGGTATTTTATAGTCCAAAAGAAAAATGTGTGATCCGAACGAATAATGTGCCCATGAACATGAAAGTTGCCATTTTAAACTGTACAACAGTTCCTAAAAGCACATGGAGCAGCACGAACGTAAGAAACATAAAGAATAGGAACACAGCACAACTACTTACTTTTTTACAGCACTCTCCGGATCTTTCTGTACTGCTCATGTTCTCCTAATTTCAGGTCCGACCACCGCTTCCTGAGCTGATCTTTCGATCGTCGTACCCCGAAATTCCGGTGCAGACTCCTAACCACTTTCGCCATGATCTTGGCCTTTTCTGACATTGGGGTTGGGGTAAGGCCCATACTTCCCGTCATAGTCGGCCTTCTTCAGGATGTCCACCATCTCCAACATCTCCCCAAAGGACATATTTGAGTCCTTAAATCTCCTTCTGGATCGGGACGTTTCAGGCTCCGGCCTTTCCTCCTCCTCCTCCTCCTCCTCGTTGCTACAGTTAGCACGCACCTGCTGTCTATCTGCCATGTGCTCTTCCCCCACTGCACCGAACGAAAAGGGGCGGGGAATAGACTAGAAAGAACGTCAGGGGCGGGCGGAGTTATACGCATGCGCAGTGTGTATAAAGCGTAACACGCGCGCGTCTTACGTACGATCTGTGAGCGGAGGAAGGAGCATCGGAGACGCCGATCGTGCTAACGAAGGTAGGATCTAAACTTGGGCCTATACTGCTTCGAAATGGAAGCCTATATTGTAACAAGATTAGGGGAGTTTGGCCTGACATTAGGGTTTGTCTTGTGTTGTGTCTTGCAGAGAAAATGGATGGGTTCAACGACCACAATTTCCTGCCCCTGTTTATTGACAAGTACAGAGAGCTGCCCTGTCTGTGGCAGGTCAGACACCCACATTATAACCACAAACAGAAGAGGCAGGCAGCGCTGGAGAAACTGCTGGAGTTGGTGAAGCCGGTGGTCCCCACAGCAACCATCCCCTATTTAAAAGCTAAAATTGGTGGCCTGAGGAGCACTTATCTTAGGGAGCGCAAGAAGGTCACAGATTCCGAGAGGTCCGGAGCTGCAGCAGATGACGTTTATGTCCCCAGGCTGTGGTACTATGAGAGACTGCGATTTCTGTCAGACCAGACTGAAGTCAGGGAATCCCTCTCTACTCTTCCTTCCACTCTTCCTTCCATCCCAGCTGAGGCTTCCGATGTCCAACCTGGGCCTTCCAGCCAGGAAGAAGTGGAGGAGCCCAGCTGGAGTCAGGTATAGCATTCTTCTACAGATTTCTGGGCAATAAAGAAATGATGTTTACTAGATGTTATTATTGATCATTAATTGCTGATTAAAAAAAGTGTTTTACATATCAATAAACAGTAGTGGGCACCCAAAATTGGGACAAGAATGCAAAATGCTGGGCTCAGAAGGATAGTCTGTTATATTTGTTAACATTCAATTTGCAGCAGTCAGGAGGTGAAAATTGTGTGTGATTGATTTAAAAAATACTAAACTATGTCCCTTTTTCATACACAGGAAGACCTCAGCCAGGAGGAGGCTGTGGAATGTGGCAGTCAGGAGGAGGCGGGGATTAGTGGCAGCCAGGAGGAGGCGGGGCTAAGTGTCAGCCAAGAGAAGCCTGGGACAAGTCGCAGCCTGACTGAGTCTCAGGTTCCTCCCCTCCACCTGCCATACAAAAGGGCCAGGAAGGCCACTCCCAGTCCTGTGCAGGATTCAGCATACAGGCTGATCCAGGAGGCTTCTGCGTCCCTCCGAGCCTTCCCCAGTCCTGCAGAGGCCTTTGCCTGCATGGCTGCCACAAAATTGCAGGGCATGCAGGAGGGCCAACGCAGGCTCTCTGAGGACCTGATTTATAAAGTCCTACGTAAGGGGGAGAGTGGGGAACTGACACCCAAGACGGATGTCATTGAGATGGACGATCCTCCTCCTCCTCCTCCTCCTGCTGCCACAACTCTACCACCACAGCCAAAGCCTGGAAGGAAGCATGGAAGGAAGACCAAAGAGTGATGACCCTGTGTTCAGTCTGGTCTGACAGAAGATGCAGTATCTCGTATGACCACAGCCTGGGGACATAGATGTCATCTGCTGCTTTCCGGATCTCTGGGACTTCTGGACCAGACTGCCCTCCCTAAGATAAGGACTCCTCAGGCCACCAATTTTGCTTTTAAATAATTGATGTCTGCCCTGGGGGTCCAAGGCGTCGCCAATTTCTGCAGTTTCTCCAGCGTTGCCTCCCTCTTTGTTTTTTTTATAGTTGTGACCCCTTAATAAAAATTTTTTGGGGAAATTCTACTCTCCTGTGTGTGTTTTCATCCAAAAAAGACAGTTTGTTGGTGAGTATTCAGGTACATTTCTAAAGTACAATGTGAAATTAACAAGGGACAACAACACCAAACAATCTCCTACAGATTAAATAGAACAACATATTGGGGGCGTGGCCGGCATGGCGGACTGAGTGGACATGTTCCCTTAGAGCTCCTGGAGTATAGCTCTAATATCATCCGTATACTGGAAAAACCAACCTGAACTGTGACTCCCTTGGTAGCTGGATGCCTTCCAGAACTCCTGGCATACAAAAGCGGGGTAAGAAACTTAAATTCCCCCCGAATACTTCAAAAGAAAGTAGCCCGGTTTCCTGCTCTCCGGGCCCTCCTGCGTGCCATTCTAATATGGCGTCGCAGACAGACCATGAGGAGGATCTCCCTGCTACTAACCCGGGCATATCTGACATCATGGCGGCTATAACCTCATGCCAAGCGGCCGTTACCGCCTGCCAATCGGCCCTAGCTTCCAAAATTGAGGAGGTCCAGATGGATGTGGGCCTACTACGCCAAGATTTTGATAAAATTAGATCCAGAGTGTCGGAGGCTGAGAGACGAGTGGGGGCGGTCGAGGATACGGTCACAGAACATGCAGCCTCCATCCGCACCCTCCAGACGAAGGTTAAGGCACTTGAGTATAGAGCGGAGGACGCCGAGAACCGCAGCCGGCGGAACAACCTACGTATAGTGGGTCTACCAGAGGGATTGGAGGGGAGATCGCCGGCCCTATTTGTGGAGGATTTGCTACGCACTCTGCTTCCAGCTGCACAGCTCTCCCCTTACTTCGCGGTTGAGAGGGCGCACCGCGTTCCGCCTAGACCCGGTCCTGAAGGAGCTCCCCCCCGCACTCTAATACTGAGGCTCTTAAACTTCCGCAACAGAGATGAGTTGCTGAGGGCCTCGCGGGCTGCGGGTGAGTTGCCGTTCCGCAATGTTAAACTTCTTCTCTTCCCGGACTATACTATGGAAACCCAGCGGCAGCGACGGTCATTTGATGCAGTTAAGGCTGGCCTGAGAAGACGGGGAGTGAAGTACAGCATCCTATTTCCTGCAAAACTTCGGGTGGTGGATGGTGAGTCGATTCGTTTCTTCACTAATCCCAAAGATGCGGCTGCCTGGCTGGAAACCCTGCCGCCGTAGGGCGCGCAGAGGCCTTTCTGTCACCCTGTGAATATGTGGCTCAGGCTGAATTC
Organism: Lithobates septentrionalis; assembly: GCA_037952835.1. Taxonomy (NCBI): domain Eukaryota; kingdom Metazoa; phylum Chordata; class Amphibia; order Anura; family Ranidae; genus Lithobates; species Lithobates septentrionalis. The sequence goes on from JBBDGP010001129.1 coordinate 147,271, forward strand.
GGCCGATACTCTTTTCCCCCCGTTTTGGATAAGTATTCATTTTCTTATTTCTGGATTTTATTTTTCTTATCTGCCAGATGTTGCCACATAGATGTTCCGAACACATTCGTTCTGCACCCTTGATTTTCATTTTGTCTAACACAGTAACTGAGGGAGACAGAGGAGAACTAGCTGTCGGAAGTCTCACCCACTCTGTCTGGAGACTGCCTCCCTCAAATACCCGCTGTAGGGTGTAGGAGACTTGCACTTGTCGGCACAGACCAGTTTTTTGCCTCTGTCTGGAGGCTCCTGTTTTCCTCTAATGGAAGGTTACACTCCTGCAAGTTTAGAGAGGAACTGACTACTACAGCTACCTAAGTATGTGCCCCTGCTTCGGCAGGCGATTTTATGGTTTTTTTTTTTTTCTTTTTTCTTTTGGTTTTTTCTTAAAGGATTTTCATAAATACTACTCCATGGCTCGGGGACGAGTCTCTTTGTGGAACTTCACGTCCAGATTCCCCTACCGGTGGGAATGGAATAGTGACTGCTTCGGTAGCACGACCCCTTTTTTGTAGTCCATAGTTCCCCTGGACTATGGGTGTTTTGGGATATAGGTGTGCCTCGCTGTTCCGAGGCGCACGGGGTGGGGGGTGGGGGAGGTTGGCATCTGTTTGCCCTTGGGGGATGTTATGGTTTTACTTTATGTATTTACTTTGTGTTGGTCTTTTGCTGCTAAAGAAGATGGTATGTGTAATGAGATGTAGTGGCTGTGCTGATCTGGAGGCTCTGTTGCGGGCCTGCGGGGGAGGCGCGGACCGGGGTGCTATTTTTTGGCTGCCCCGGCTGGTGCCTCCTCTGCTCACGGGCCCGGTGCAGACAATTATGTGCTTGTACATATGGCTACGTGTTTAGTGGTGGCATGGAACGTGAGGGGGCTTAATTCAGCTATAAAGCGCTCGCTGGTACTGAATTATTTAAAGAAGCTCCGCCCACAGGTGTGTGTTCTTTTGGAGACACATCTGTTGGGCTCCCGTATCCTGAGTCTTAAGCGTGCTTGGGTGGGTGCTCACTACCACGCGCCCTACTCTAACTACGCTAGAGGGGTTACAGTGCTAGTAAATAGATTCCTGCCTTTTCAGCTCATAGATGTCAAAATTGATCCCGGGGGTAGGTACGTGCTTCTACATGCCCTGCTTTCGGAGGTTCCGGTGGTGATCGTGGGTTTGTACCTACCTCCCCCCGCTGATATAGATGTGCTTCACATGCTGATGCAGCAGGTCACACTTTATAATGTTGAAAATGTACTTTTTCTTGGGGACTTTAATAGGGCTCCCTCTCCAAGTATGGACAGACTGCACGCTTCTGGCCCTCCGCAGCTGGGGCTCTCCTGTTGGGCTTCCACATTCCACTTGACAGACGTATGGCGTCATTTCCATCCCTCTGACAGGGAATATACATGCCTGTCTACCACATACCGGTCATTGTCTCGTATAGACCTGATTTTTGCCTCGGACGCTTTGCTGCGGAGAGTGACCTCTTCGGAGATCCTCTCACGTGGTATTTCGGACCATGCTCCGGTATCTGTTACATTTAGGCTCTCTGAGGAGGTAGGTGTAAGGGCTTGGAGGCTGTCCAAATATTGGATTATGGACCCTGATATACAGGAGGAGATGCCGGAGGAACTATGCAATTTTTGGACTGGGAATATAGGATCGGCTGGACCTTTAGTGGTCTGGGACACCCTTAAGTCTTGGCTTAGGGGATCATATATGGCGCGTATTGCTGCCAAGAGGCGGCGGTCTGAGCAGTCTCTGAGGCACCTGGAGGAGCAGGCTCGATTGAGGGAGGCTGAGTATGTGAGGGCTCCCACTCAGGGAACTTATGTCCCCTGGCAGGATACCCTGAGGGACTTGTCCTTGCTCAGGGTTGATCTTACAAAGAAGGCTATGCTTGACAGTGCCCAGAGGGTGTTTGAGTTTGGAGATAAAAATGGGCGGCTATTGGCATGGCTAGCTAAAGGGCAGCATCCTGCGACCCACATTGGCAGAGTGAGAGATATGGATGGTCGCATTTTGACCGACTCAGCGGATATAAGGGCGAGATTTCTTTTTTTTTTTTTTCAAATAACAGTTTTTATTATTGTTATCATTCTCAGTTGCATTACAGAGTAAAGAAGCATGGAAAGTTGTAAATATTATCCAACATATCTTATCCACTATTAAACAAATATATATGAAGCAAGGGTGTTAAATTCGTGCTATGTTTCAAAGATATCTCATCGTTTAACTTATAGCAATTCCTTTTGTAGATAGAGGATGTTAATCCAGTTACATTATAGTAGAGTAATATCTATGAGAACTCAGATATTTTAAAATCTGTGATATAGTAGAAGGAATAGAAAAAGAGAGAGAGAGAAAAAATAAGGGGGAAGAGAGGGGGAGATATACAGTAGGCCATCTGAGTAAGGTTGATACCTGGTCATGGTGGGTCCTCCCGGAGATGCCACAGTTCCCAGACCCCGTTGTGAGCCTCCAGTCTGTCCTGCATCCTAGCCGTCATTTTCTCCATCAGTTCAATATCTTTAATTCTCGAGTAAAGATCTTCAGGAGAGGGTGGGGAACGGCGTTTCCAGTTTAGGGCTACTAGGCATCTGGCTGCTGTGAGTATGTGTCTTACTAATTTCTTATATGGTGTGCGTAGTTTAAGTGGTGATAGTCCCAGTAAGAAGAACTTTGGAGAAGCTCGGACCTGCATTTCCAAGAGATGGGACAGAAGGAGTTGAACCTTGTCCCAAAAGGGGGTAATCAGCGGGCACTCCCAATAGATATGTATGAGGGTGCCTTTTCCTCCCTGACAGCGCCAGCATCGATCTGAACTAGTCGGGAAAATTGCATGGAGCACCTCTGGGGTCATATACCAGAAGAATAAAATTTTGTATGCATTTTCCTTATAAAGAGTGCATAATGAACTCTTTGCTGTCTGGTTCCAGATCGCCTGCCACTGTGCTATAGGGAGTTCCTCATCAAGTATTTTCTCCCATTTAAGCATGTAAGCGTGCTTTCCTTGCTCTTCCAGGGAGAAGGTATTTAAAATCTTGTAGATTCCTGATATGATACCCTTCTGGGCATTCCCCTCCAATATTATAGTTTCAAAGGAGGTTGGGGGAGAGAACTGCAGGTTCGAGGTTATAGTTAGTGCGTAGTGTCGGATTTGTAAGTATCCATAGAATGCCTGTTTCGGCAAGCCATGTTTTGCTTGTAATTCAGAAAAAGGTAATAATTTACGGGATCTGGGTTCCACTATACTCCCAAAATGGAATAGGTTTCTAGAGGACCAGGGGTAGGACATCTGATGTGTTAGACTATCTGGCACTTTGGGATTGCAGATAAAGGAGGTCATTGGTGATTTCTCTGAGGATAGTTTATGAGGTCGGGCCAGCGTGCGCCAAGTCCGCCGTAGCAGAGACATGGGGCCTAGCATCCGATCGGGGGGTACCTCCGCATTCGCACTCCATAGCAGGTTGTTCGGGTGTATTGGGGCTAGCCAAAGCTTTTCAATTTCAGTCCATTTGTTATATGATTTATGAGTAAACCATGAGGCTATCGCTTTTAATTGCGCAGCCTGGTAATATTTAATAATATCAGGGAATGCCAGGCCTCCCTCGCTACGTGACGCCAGCATTACCGTCCTCGGTATCCTATGCCTTTTATAGTTCCAAACAAATTGGAGTAAGTCCGCCTGGAGTTTTTTCAAGTGTTTGAGTGGTATAGGGATAGGGAGTGTTTGGAAGAGATATAGGAGCTTCGGGAGGATGGTCATTTTAATAGAGGCTATGCGGCCTAAAAGGGAGATATGGTGTTTTTTCCACTGTGCCAGTGATGCTCTAATGGAGCGAAAGAGGGGTGGGAAGTTTTCTTGGTATAAGGTATCGTATTTTGGAGTAATAAAGGTCCCTAAATATTTCAGAGCTGTAGTTTTCCAGCTGTAGTGGAAGTTGGCTTTTAATAGTGTGAGTTCAGTAGCAGGGATATGTATAGGCAGGGCTTCTGATTTTGATGCATTGATTTTGTAACCTGAGAGAGCTCTAAAGTTATCTAGTTCCCTATGTAGGACCGGGAGGGTGGTATGGGGTTGGGTCAGTGTAAGGATGATATCATCAGCAAATAGGGAGATCTTAAATTCCCTATCTCTAACCATTATCCCCCTTATGTCCTGGTTATTCCGGATCGTGGCGGCCAGGGGTTCCACACATAGTGCAAATAGGAGGGGCGACAATGGGCACCCCTGCCTGGTGCCATTTGCCACCGAAAAAGGTGTGGAAAGTGCGAAGGGGGTTCTGACCTGTGATGAGGGGTTGGAGTAAAGGTGCCTGATTGCTCGCATAAAAGGTCCACGAAAGCCCATGTGGGTCAGCGTGGCGAACAGGAAGGGCCACCCCAGACGGTCAAAAGCCTTCTCGCCGTCAAGGCTCAGTAGCATGGAGGTGAGTCCCCCCCTGCCCGCCACGTCCACCAGATCAATCACCCTTCTGGTGTTGTCACCTGCTTGCCGCATTGGGACAAACCCCCCCTGATCCTTGTGGACCAGTGATGGAAGGATCATGTTTAGGCGGTTGGATAAAAGCTTAGTGAAAATTTTTAGGTCGGAGTTCAGGAGGGCAATGGGTCTATAATTGGCGCATAGGGATGGATCTTTGTCTGGTTTGGGGATTAGGGTGATATATGATCGCTGCATATCTAGGGGGATGGGGGTGTCACGGAGGAAGGTATTAAACAGCCTACACATATGGGGGAGCAACTGATGAAGGAATGTCTTATAATATTCATAGGGAAAGCCGTCCGGGCCAGGGGCTTTATGGGATGGTAGGGATTTGATGGTCAATTCTAATTCTTCCTCCGAGATCTGTGCATTAAGCGATTGCAGGTCGGATAGTTGGAGTTTTGGGATACCGCTCTGTTCTAAATATTGTCACATCTTTTGGGATAGGTCTGGGGAGGGAGGGTTACTGGGTATGTCAGGGCTGTTGTACAGATTTTTGTAGAAATCTGCGAAGGTGTGGGCAATGTCCACTGGATGAGATAGTAGCTGACCTGATTTGTTTTTAATCTGATTTGGGGATAGCATGTGGGTGCGTTCACGGAGTTTGTTGGCCAGGAGAGAATGGGCCTTATTGCCTTTGTCATAAAACATTTGTTTCAGTCTGGTCAAGGCTTTCTCTACCTGACCTAGGGCCAGGTCCCGAAGAGTCATACGTAGGTTTGTTATTTTTTTAAGCAAGGGTACTGTGGGGTTAGTTTGGAGCTTGTGTTCTAGTGTTTTGAGTTCTCTTTCCGCTTTCACTTTTGCGGCTTGGGCATCTTTTTTTAGTGCTGTGGAGAGTGCTATGCATTTACCTCGGAGGACCGCCTTATGGGCTTCCCAAAGCGTGGCGGACGAGACTTCCTGATTATTATTCTCTTTAAAATAGAGCTGGAGAGTGGAAGTTAATTCTGCCTGAGAGGGCTGGTGTTGGAGGAGGAAAGTGTTAAGCTTCCAATTATAAGGTCTACGGAAGGCTGGGTCTAGATCTATGGTGAGTAAAATAGGGGCATGGTCAGACCATGAAATCGGGAGTATTTGAGCCTTGCGAGTGAGTTGTAAGGTGTGGTTGTTGACAAAAAAGTAGTCTATCCTGGAGTGGGTACGGTGTGGGGCCGAGTAGAACGTATACTGCCGATCGCCTGGGCGGAGAGCCCTCCAGGGGCGAGATTTCTGACATTCTATCAAACGCTATACTCTTCTAGGGCAACTTTCCTCACCACTGAACTTGTGGAATATCTTGACATGATTCCACTCCCCTCTCTAGAAACAGCAAAAAGTGAGGACCTGGATAGGGACATTTCTCTTGAAGAGGTTCAGGAAGCATTGGGGTGTATGCAGGCAGGCAAATCACCAGGACCAGATGGCATCCCTATCGAATTTTATTCTACATACCAAGAATTTTTGGCCCCTAAGTTCACCTCATTGTTACATCAGTCCCTTGACCTGGACTCTCTTCCGGAGTCGTGGTCCGAGGCGATAGTGGTGTTGGTGCCCAAACCTGGTAAGGACCCGGAGGAATGTGGCTCTTACAGGCCTATCTCCCTGATAAACGCTGATGCCAAGTCATTGGCGAAAATTCTAGCACGCAGGCTCAGTGGGGTCATAGAAGATCTGGTCCATGTAGACCAAACCGGGTTCATGCCGGGCAAGGGCACGGATATCAATATCCGTCGGTTATTTCTCAATCTGGCCACTCATCATCAAAACACAGGTTCAAGAGTCATAGCCTCTCTGGATGCGGAGAAGGCTTTTGACTCCATAGAATGGGAGTATCTGTGGGAGGTGTTGAGGAGATATGGGGTTGGACCTAAGTTTTTACATTGGCTTGAGCTTTTATACAGGGCCCCTAAGGCTAGGATTAGGGTCAACAATACCCTCTCAGATTTTTTTCTCCTCCAGAGGGGAACCCGACAGGGCTGCCCTCTGTCTCCAAGTCTCTTTGCTTTGGCCCTAGAACCCCTGGCGGTCTTGGTTAGGGAGGCTGATAATATTAAAGGATTCAGGGTGGGCCCTCTGGAGGAGAAAATATCGCTATATGCGGACGATACTTTGTTATACCTGCAAGACGCTGGCCCCTCCCTGCAGGCTGCGTTAGCGGCCTTTGACAAATTTGGGAGATTTTCTGGAGTCCGGATCAACTGGAGTAAATCAGTTTTGTTCCCGGTTGATGCGCAAGCCAGACAATCCGCGGTGCAGTCGTCGCTGAGATGGGTGGAGGAATTTATGTATTTGGGAATCAAGGTAGCGAGAGATCCCCAGTCCTTCCAGCGCCTTAATATTCAACCGGTGGTGTTGCGCCTCAAGGAGCATTGCTCCAGGTGGGACAACCTACCCCTTAATCTGCTGGGGCGTATCAATGTTCTCAAGATGATCTATCTCCCTAAGTTTATCTATCTATTTAGGAACTGCCCGGTCCTGCTGCCTCGTTCCCTCTTTCGGGAGCTGGACAGTTGTATCGGTTCCTTTTTGTGGAGGGGCTCCTCCCCTAGACTGGCTAGGTCGACTCTGCAGCTTCCGGTGGATTTTGGGGGGTTGGCACTGCCCAGCCTGCTGATCTACTACTGGGCAGCCATTTTGGTCACGGTCAGATGGTGGCTAGAACAATCTAAAACCAATGCTGCAGTCTGCCTGGAGGCGACAGTGGTAGGGTCTCTCAAGGAATTAGGAAATTTTATATATAGGGGAGTCTCAGCTTACCCCTCCTTACCGATATCTACCAAAACTACGTTAGCAATATGGAGCCTGGCTAGAAAGAGGTTTATCTCACCAGGTAGATGGTCGCCCTTCTGCCCCTTGTGGGGGAACCCCTCCCTTCCACATTTCCGGACAATCCCGGACCCACAGGTCTGGGCCAGGTATAACGTTAAACTGCTAAAAGATATTGTGGTAGCGGGCTCTATCCGCCCCTTCTCAGATTTGAGTAGGATGTTTGGCCTTCCTCGGTGGATGTTGTTCCGATACCATCAGTTGAGACACGCCTTCCGTGCGCAGTTCCCGACCCCGCCAGATCTCACATCTGATGCGGTTGAGGACTTGTTGGCCCAGGAGGATCTGTCCAGGCCCTTGTCGGCTCTATATTTTACTCTTATTAAGAAGGACTCTCCCAAGATGGAGATGCTTTGGACTAGGTGGAGTGCGGATATCCCTACCTTGGATAGGGAATCCTACGAGGAAAGTTTTGAGGAAAGCTTTAAACTTGTGATATCCTCTAGGGACAAATTGGTACAGGCCAAGTTTTTTCATAGGACATATCTTACGCCTCAGAGACTGCACAGAATATACCCCGATAGATCCCCGGAGTGTCCCAGATGCCGATCACCGGATGGTTCATATATGCATATGTTTTGGTCCTGTCCTAGGCTGCTGATCTACTGGTCCACAATAATGGAAAGTATTAATGCACGTCTTCAACTAGAACTCCCATTAACCCCCGAATTAGCGCTGCTAGGTATTCACGATGACGACCAGCGACCCAGATATACCAAGTTGTTGATATCTTTGCTGCTATTTTATGCCAAGAAAGGGATTGTATTGAAATGGAATTCTCGCAACGCTCCCACGGTAAAGGCGTGGGAAAATTCAGTCAATGCCGTCCTACCTTTGTACAAACTGACCTATATAAGTAGAGGGAGCCCTAAGAAATATATGAGAGCGTGGCGTCCCTGGACGGACCCCGGATGTTGAGTATATAAATACTATGGCTCCAATGCTACATGGGGTGTTTTGGTATTGCTGGTCTTCCTCCCCCCCCCCTTTCTCCCCTTCCCCCCCCCCCCCCCCCCTTCCCCTCTCCCTTCCCTCCAGTTCCCCCTCTTCCACTCCCCCCCCCTATTCCATCGATAAGATCAAGTCAATTGCTCATGTTATACTCTATGTAATTGTTTCTTCCTGTGAACCATGTGTGCATTATCTTGTGGCCACTTACTATTCTGATTGATTCTACTGTGTATGCCATTCTTTTTCAATAAAGACCAACCTTGTTGTAGAAAAAAAAAAAATAGAACAACATATTAATGGTGTTGTGGGAACTTGTCACAAAAAACACACAAACATTTTCGGGAGTACAAATCAAAATCACCAAAAAAAAAATTAAAAAAAAGAGAAACACAAAAAAAGATTCTACATTAAAGCCAAAAAAAAAATATATATATACAAAAATATGTTGTCAGATGTGAGAAATCAAAATATATTGAGGGAATCCCGATAAATAGTAGCGAAATAAGTTTGTGAGAAGTCTGTGTGAATATGAGCAGCAAAACTACTTCATTCTTGTCACATTATAAAGAAGAAGACAGTGCGCTGTATTAAACCATTTTGAACATTGCAGCGTGACGAAAGTGCTGTATCCATTGCGAACGCTAAGCTTACCAGAACGAGCTGTCCCGTGTCGGAATTTCTTCTGAGCATGCGTGGCACTTTGTGCGTCGGAACAGGCCACACACGGTCGGAATTGACGCGATCAGATTTTGTTGTCGGAAAATTTTATCTCCTGCTGTCCAAATTTGTGTGTCGGAAAATCCGATGGAAAATGTCCGATGGAGCCCACACACGGTCGGAATTTCAGACAACACGCTCCGATCGGACATTGTCCATCAGAAAATCCGACCGTGTGTATGGGGCATTACACTTCCTCCAGCTGTGACAGGTCAAAGTTTTAGTCGCTTCTCTGTCCAAAATTAGCAATATCTACCCTGCCTCTTCTTTAACCACTAGCCTACCGCCCACTGTCATATGACGGCCGGACGGTAAGCCTATTGTTCTGAGTGGGCGTCATATGACGTCCACCGTTTAAACAGGGCATGCGCGCGATCGTGAGCGCGCAGCCCTGTACTGTCGGTGGCGGTGTGTCACCGAGACACCGCTCGTCACCGACAGGGGTGAACAGCCACTGGGCATGGCTGTTTACCACGTGATCGGCCGTGATGAAGTCACGGCTGATCACTAATGGTACATCCCGCATTGCACGGCGCATGCGCGCGATCGTGAGCGCGCTGCGCGTGCACGTCGGTGGCGGCGTGTTCCCCAGGAACACTGCTCGTCACCGACGATACTTTAGAGCCATTGGCCAGGACTGTGTACCATGTGATCGGCTGTGATCCATTCACAGCCGATCACTAAGTGTAAACAAAGAGCTGTCACTAGCTGTTACTAGCCCTTCTCTCCTCACACACCGTTTCCAGTGTGAGGAGAGAAGAGCCAGGAGCAGTGAGTTACAGATCTTTGTATTTGTAGTGTCTGCACCAACACCACTTCTGTCCCATCGCCCCCCCCAATTGTCATCTGTCACCCAACAGTCACCCCATAAAAAGTGCACCTGTCACATAGAGACTGCCATTAGTGACCATCAGCGGTGCCCTGTCACCCACCAGTGACCGTGCCCTGTCACCCGTCACCCATCAGTGACCTGCCCTGTCACCCGTCACCCATCAGTGACCTGCCCTGTCACCCATCAGTGACCTGCCCTGTCACACGTCACCCATCAGTGACCTGCCCTGTCACCCGTCACCCATCAGTGACCTGCCCTGTCACCCGTCGATCGAGAGTAGCAATGGTTCGGATAAAGAATGGGTTCCTCCTAAAAGGGCACGACACTCTGGAACCCAGGAAGCCGCCAGCAACCGGGATTATATTCCCAGTACCAGCTCTGCCGCCAGAAATAGGCCCCAGGAAGAAAGGCCCAGTACCAGTGCTGCCGCCAGCAATAGGCCCCAGGAACAAAGGCCCAGTACCAGTGCTGCCACCAGAGATGGGCCCCGCGCACAAATGCCCAGTACCAGTGCTGCCACATCACACCCGAGTTCCAGCACAGGATATTCAACTCCCCCAACTACTGGAGTGTCACGTCCCCCAAGAGCCAGGGCCGCTACCTATATGCCAGATGGTCTTGCCAACCCAACATGGCTGCCGTCCAACTCGGGATCACCAAATATTCCCCCTTTCACAGCACAGCCAGGTGTGCAGGCCAACACCCAAAATTTTACAGAGATCAATTTTTTTCACCTGTTTCTGCCCGACACTTTGCTGCAGTTCATTGTGGACCAGACAAATTTGTATGCCCAGCAGTATATTGCCAGCAACCCCCAATCATCTTATGCCCGTCCGTTTGAGTGGAGAGATTTGAATATGGAGGAGTTCAAATTGTTTTTGGGCCTCACCCTAAATATGGGGCTTACAAAAAAAAATGAAGGACATACCTATTGGTCCACCCACCCCATCCACCATATGCCCATGTATTCTGCCGCTATGTCCAGGTCCCGATATGAGATGATTATGAGATTCTTTCATTTTAACGACAACACCCAGTGCCCTCCCAACAATCATCCAAATTCGGATAAGCTATACAAGATTCGCCCACTAATAAATTCATTTTCCCAACGATTTGCAGAACTTTATGTCCCCGAGAAGAATATATGTGTGGATGAGTCCCTGGTACCATTTTCAGGCCGGCTAGGAATAAAACAGTATATTCCTAGCAAAAAGGCCAAATATGGAGTCAAATTTTACAAGCTGTGTGAGAGAGCCACGGGATATCTATATGCATTCCGCATATATGAGGGAAGAGATTCCCAGCTCCAGCCCCCTGAGTGCCCAGCCTACATGGGCACAAATGGAAAAATCGTATGGGATCTGGCTTACCCACTTCTAAAAAAAGGCTATCATATATACCTGGACAACTTTTATACCAGCCTGCCCCTTTTCAGACACCTATATATTGAAAAAACCCTGGCCTGCGGAACTTCAAGAAAAAATAGGAAGGGCTTCCCACAATCCATTGTGAACAAAAGGCTGAAAAAGGGGGAAAGAGCAACACTGAGATGTAATGAAGTGCTGGCCTTGAGGTGGAAGGATAAGAGGGATGTGCACATGATGTCCACCATTCATGATGACACTGCAATTGTAGTTCAGCGAAGACGAGGTCCCATTGAAAAACCGACATGTGTCCAAGACTATAATCTCTACATGGGGGGGTGGATTTCAATGACCAAATGATTCAGCCCTATTTGTCAATAAGGAGGTCCCGATTCTGGTATAAGAAGGTAGCAATATATCTAATCCATTTGGCCATTTACAATTCCTACATAATCTACACAAAATCCACAGAAAGCCCCGCCTCCTTCCTAAAATTCATAGAAGAAGTAGTCACGTCCCTCATCTATCCACAAAGACCCCTCCCAGAATTACCTAGTTCTGATGCTGTTAGCCGACTTCATGAATGGCACTTCCCGTACAACATTCCACCATCGGAAGCAGGCCGAAGACGGCAAAAAAAATGTCGTGTGTGCAGCAGAAGAGGTTTTCGAAAAGATACCAGCTACCATTGTCCCCAGTGTCCCTCCCAACCTGGCCTTTGCATTGGTGAATGCTTCGAACTGTATCATACATCCCCAAGTTATTAGCCCATATTTTCCCCATTTTCGCTGATCATTTTCCATGCTTCCCCAAATAACCATGCCACTGCCTTCAATGTGAACTGACCCTGGCCTGCTTTTTGACTATGCCTCTGCCTACCGTTTGGACTGCTTCCACATGAGCTGACCCTGGCCTGTTTTGACTATGCCTCTGCCCACCGTTTGGACTGCTTGCTCGTGAACTGACCCTGGCCTGTTTTGTGACTACTCTTCTGCCTACCGCTTGGACTGCTTGCACGTTAACTGACCCTGGCTTGTTTTATGGACTATGCTTTTGCCTACCGCTTGGACTGATCTGTTGCCCTGCTACTATAGTACACAGGGGTCTCACATATGTGAGGGGCTCCAGAATAGTTTTTCCGGATGGAGATAACAATTTTTTTTGTTTTCTCCCGGTTTTGTAATTTCCGGATTAGGGTCTGGAGTCCGGAGGCTTCATAGAGATTTGGGTGGGTCGAAGCCTCTACCCCTGTGCCCCTGTGCACAGGTCTTACCCAATTGCGGCCCTCAGCCTTCTGCTGACTTACTGCCATCATGCCTTTGCCTGCCGCATGAACGGACCACACATCTGCCTGCTACCTGGACTATGCAAATAATTCGCTGTAGCAAAAGGCAGTATGTTTATGAAGGGCTGGAGAGCGGTACAATAATGTGTGTCTGCAGGTAACAGTGTACCAGGACCAATATTATGGCTGTGCTGGCTGTCTCTGCCTGGACAATTCCTATGGACTGTGCTGTGCCGACTATAGACAATATTCCTGCCTGCTGCCTGGATAGTTATTGCTATCGCTAAGCACATCCCTGACTGCTGCCTGGACCAGTGCTCTCTTCTGTGGACACTACTAAAAGCACAGGTAATACTTTTTTTTTATCCTTTCCGCAATAGAATTTATTTTGGATTGTAATTCTTGGTATGTACATGCTATGTGTTAGAAATATGAAGGGCCTTCAAAAATGATAGGTTGCCAGGAAATTATCTATGTAATGTATGCTCCTAGAACGCCTGATGGTGCTACTTGGATGTTGGGCCACTGTATGTGGCCAAGCTGTGTAAAAGTCTCACACATGTGGTATCTCCATACTCAGGGGGAGTAGCAGAATGTATTTTGGGGTGTCATTTTTGCTATGTATTTGCTATGTGTTGGAAATATCTTATAAATGGACAACTTTGTGTAAAAAAAATGCGTTTTTATTTTTTTTCCACATTTTCCAAAAAATTCTGGAAAAAAAATAACCGTTCAAAAGACTCATTATGCCTCATAGATTATACGTTGGGGTGTTTGCTTTCCAAAATGGGGTCATTTTGTGGGCAATTCCTTTGTCCTGGTGCTCCAGGGCCTTCAAAAGTGTAATAGGTGGTTGAGAAATGAGATGTGCAATTTATGCTCGTAGATCGCCTGATGGTGCTACTTCAATGTTGGGCCTTTGTATGTGGCCAGGCTGTGTAAAAGTCCCACACATGTGGTATCGCCATACTCAGGAGGAGTAGCAGAATGTATTTTGGGGTGTCATTTTTGCTATGTATTTGCTATGTGTTGGAAATATCTTATAAATGGACAACTTTGTGTAAAAAAAATGCGTTTTTATTTTTTTTCCACATTTTCCAAAAACTTCTGGAAAAAAAATAACCATTCAAAAGACTCATTATGCCTCATAGATTATACGTTGGGGTGTTTGCTTTCCAAAATGGGGTCATTTTGTGGGCAATTCCTTTGTCCTGGTGCTCCAGGGCCTTCAAAAGTGTAATAGGTGGTTGAGAAATGAGATGTGCAATTTATGCTCGTAGATCGCCTGATGGTGCTACTTCAATGTTGGGCCTTTGTATGTGGCCAGGCTGTGTAAAAGTCCCACACATGTGGTATCACCATACTCAGGAGGAGTAGCAGAATGTATTTTGGGGTGTCATTTTTGCTATGTATTTGCTATGTGTTGGAAATATCTTATAAATGGACAACTTTGTGTAAAAAAAATGCATTTTTATTTTTTTTCCACATTTTCCAAAAACTTCTGGAAAAAAAATAACAGTTCAAAAGACTCATTATGCCTCATAGATTATACGTTGGGGTGTTTGCTTTCCAAAATGGGGTCATTTTGTGGGCAATTCCTTTGTTCTGGTGCTCCAGGGCCTTCAAAAGTGTAATAGGTGGTTGAGAAATGAGATGTGCAATTTATGCTCGTAGATCGCCTGATGGTGCGACTTCAATGTTGGGCCTTTGTATGTGGCCAGGCTGTGTAAAAGTCCCACACATGTGGTATCCCCATACTCGGTAAGAGTAGCAGAATGTATTTTGGGGTGTAATTTGTTGTATGCATATGCTCTGTGAGAGAAATAACCAGTTAATATGAAAATTTTGAAAACAAAAAAAAAAAAAAAAAAAATCTTCCTTTTGCAAAGAATTGTGGGAAAAAATTACACCTTAAAAAAACTAACTATGCTACTTACTTAATACCTTGGAATGTCTACTTTCTAAAAAGGGGTAATTTGGGGGGTATTTGTACTTTTCTGACTTGTTAGTACCTCAAGAAATGAGATTCACCTGATGTACTGAAGGCCTGATCAGATGTTTTCAATTTTCAGTGATTGGCACCATAGTTTGTAGACTCTATAACTTTCACAAAGACCAAATAATATACACTAATTTGGGTTATTTTTACCAAAGATATATAGCAGTATAAATTGTGGCCAAAATTTATGAAGAAAAATTACTAATTTGCTAAATTTTATGACAAAAACAAAGAAAAAGGCAATTTTTCACAAAATTTACGGTCTTTTTTTATTTATAGCACAAAAAATAAAAAACCCATTAGTGATTAAATACCACCAAAAGAAAGCTCTATTTGTGTGAAAAAAAGGACACAAATTTCATTTGGGTACAGTGTTGCATGACTGAGTAATAGTCATTCAAAGTGTGAGAGCACCGAAAGCTGAAAATTGGTCTGGGCAGGAAGGGGGTTTAAGTGCCCTGTATTGAGGTGGTTAAAGAAAAATGCATTATTAAATGTACTATATATTTTAGGTATTTTCATAGTGTCGATAATTTATGCAATACTTTACATACCTATTTACATTAATCCCTGCCCTTAATGAGCTTACAATCTAAGGTTCCTAACTCAGATGCATACACATACTAGGTCCAATTTGGACAGAGTCATTTTACCTACTGTCATGCCTTTGGGTTGTAAGAATAAGCCAGAGTACCCACCAGAGGAAACTTGGCAGGCACAGGGAGAACATGCACTTGCCATGCACTGTGTCCTGGTTGGGATTCAAACAAATGACTCAAGTGCTGCAAGACAGGAGTGCTAATCACCAAGACACTGTGCTACTTACCGTGCTTATTGGGAAGTTAAATCCTTCCTGCTGCCACCTCCAGGGCCGGATTTCCCACAAGGCCACTGAGGCCAGGCCTCAGGGCGGCAGTGGTGCAGGGGCGGCGCCGCTTCTGCGGCGACTTTTTGGCTTTTGCGGCCACCCCCCTGCACTAACATCATTCGGAGCTCTGTATGAGCAGGGCGGGGATGAGGATAAACAAGCTGTTCTGACTAGAAAGGAGAGCAGGAGGCGGAGTCTGTGTGGGCAGCTGTGGGAGGAGCGTATTCTCCCCCAGGCAGCAAGACTTGTGTGGAGTGGAGATCAAGGATAACTATTCCCCTTTAGCTCCGGCTCCACAGCCTCTGGCATCCTGTCACAGTGACACAGTGAGAGCGTGGAAATCCAGCTAGCTTGTGCAGGAGTCGGGCTGTGTTCTGTCTCCGCTGTCCTCCTAACCCCTCCCTGACTGCACTGCTTGTCCAATCCAATACTCCGCCTCCCATTTGTGCCCGCCCACACTCCAGCCACATGCATGCAATGCACTGTACTGTGCTGTGAAGGGAGTTCTGTTTCCAACAATAGCTGCCACAGCCCTGGGGGACACCAGCCTAAATGGGAGAGCATAATTGGTGAGTGAGACCCCCAGAATAACCCCCCTCTCTGTTCCCACCCCTTTGTGCTGTGCACCTTCTTCCTCCCCCCCTCTTCCTCATCGCCTTCTTCTCTCTCTCTCCCCCCTAGGCTAGGGCCTAGCCTGCCTGTATACTGTCCTAGTCTGTCTGTATACTGTTCTAACCTGTCTATATACCGTCCTAGCCTGCCTATATACCATCCTAGCCTGCCTATATACCGTCCTAGCCTGCCTGTATACCATCCTAGCCTGCCTGTATACCATCCTAGCCTGCCTGTATACCGTCCTAGCCTGCCTGTATACTGTTCTAGCCTGTCTGTATACTGTTCTAGCCTGCCTGTATATCGTCCTAGCCTGCCTGTATACCGTTCTAGCCTGCCTGTATACCGTCCTAGCCTGCCTGTATACCGTCCTAGCCTGCCTGTATACCATCCTAGCCTGCCTGTATATCGTCCTAGCCTGCCTGTATATCGTCCTAGCCTGCCTGTATACGTCCTAGCCTGCCTGTATATCATCCTGGCCTGCCTGTATACCGTCCTAGCCTGCATGTATACCCTCCTAGCCTGCCTGTATACTGTTCTAGCCTTCCTGTATATCGTCCTAGCCTGCCTGTATATCGTCCTAGCCTGCCTGTATATCGTCCTAGCCTGCCTGTATACCGTCCTAGCCTGCCTGTATACCGTCCTAGCCTGCCTGTATACCGTTCTAGCCTGCCTGTATATCGTCCTAGCATGCCTGTATACCGTCCTAGCCTGCCTGTATACCGTCCTAGCCTGCCTGTATACTGTCCTAGCCTGCCTGTATACCATTGTAGCCTGCCTGTATACCCTCCTAGCCTGCCTGTATACCATCCTAGCCTGCCTGTATATCGTCCTAGCCTGCCTGTATACCGTCCTAGCCTGCCTGTATACCATTCTAGCCTGCCTGTATACCGTCCTAGCCTGCCTGTATATCGTCCTAGCCTGCCTGTATACCGTCCTAGCCTGCCTGTATACCATCCTAGCCTGCCTGTATATCGTCCTGGCCTGCCTGTATACCATCCGGGCCTGCCTGTATACCGTCCTGGCCTGCCTGTATACCGTCCTAGCCTGCCTGTATACCATCCTGGCCTGCCTGTATACCATCCTGGCCTGCCTGTATACCTGTATATAGAGGGGGGTGTATATAGAGACGATAGAGGGGTGTATATAGAGATGATAGAGGGGGAGTATATAGAGACGATAGAGGGGGGAGTATATAGAGACGATAGAGGGGTGTATATAGCGATGATAGAGGGGGGTGTATATAGAGATGATAGAGGGGGGAGTATATAGTGGAGATATGTTTTTAATTGATCTATTGTAGCAGCCATCGATAAAGGACGAGAATGGTGGTGTGTGTGTGTGTCGGGGTGGGGGGGCGGCATTGAAGGACCCGGTCTTGGTGCGGCAAAGGGAGTAAATCCTGGCCTGGCCACCTCCCAGCCCTTTAAGAGCTTCTAGATGCCAGGAGGCAGATGCGGGCATTGGCTGTCACATCGGTCACATGATCAGAAAGCTCCCGATCGCAAAATATGCATCGGGAGTGGCGGTCCCGCCGGTGACTGTGCTGGGAGCGTGCAAAGAAAGGTTTACATAGTGCCACATATATGCGACCTCTTGATGTTAAAGCCCATCTGCCAAGAGGCCACATATATGCACCCCGCAAGAAAAGGTTAAAAAATACTCCTGCAGTGTTGAAATGCTCGTTTTTGCATAGGGTACCAGTAAAAAGCTAATTTATTTACCTGTTCCTTTGCTCCTACAAAGCTCCTCCCCAGATAGCAAGGATAACTTGCCACAAATTTGTGGCATGTGTTGAAGCCTTGCTGCACATTTTCACTGGCAAGTTGTACATTTGCAGAACACTTGAAGCACAAATTCTAGTTGACACTCTAGCAAAGACCAAAGATACAGTGGTGACTCTAGAGCAAGAGCTCTGCAAGTCACAGTGACCTCTGTGGTGAGATGACTATTGCACAACATAACTAAACCAGAACTTGCAGCAGACTTGCAGAATGTTTTCAAAGACAGTTGATCGGCAGTAGGGATGAGCTTCGTGTTCGAGTCGAACCCATGTTCGACTCGAACATCGGCTGTTCGACCGTCCGTCGAATTGCGAACGATATGGGCCGTTCGCGCCAAATTCGTGTGGCGCGTCACGGCCCATAATTCACTGCGGCATCGCAGTGCATTGCTGGCTGATGATTGGCCAAGCATGCACTATGACCCGCATGCTTGGCCAATCACAGCGCCGTCAGTAGAGAGAGCTGTAATTGGCCAAAGCCAGGGTGGCTTTGGCCAATTATGGCTCAGGGGATTTAGTACACACCCCACACTATATAAGGCCGCCTGCACGGCGGCCCTGTGTAGTGTGTGTTCCGGTGTGCTGAGAGATAGAGAGAGAGAGAGACAGTGTCATTTGATTTGAGTTAGATAGATTAGGCAGAACAGTCAGTCAGTTAGCTGCACTTACAGTGTATTGTGTATATATATGCATCCCAGGTGTTGCATATATATATATACACTGTATTCAGTTTAGCTAGATCCGTTCCTGTTATCTTCTATCTAGACTATTTAGTGCAGTGTGTCCTGCTCACAGTGTTCAGCTAGATCCGTTCCTGCTATTTACATTCAGTGCAGTGCGTCCTGCTCACAGTGTTCAGCTAGATCCGTTCCTGCTATTTACATTCAGTGCAGTGCGTCCTGCTCACAGTGTTCAGCTAGATCCGTTCCTGCTATTTACATTCAGTGCAGTGCGTCCTGCTCACAGTGTTCAGCTAGATCCGTTCCTGCTATTTACATTCAGTGCAGTGCGTCCTGCTCACAGTGTTCAGCTAGATCCGTTCCTGCTATTTACATTCAGTGCAGTGCGTCCTGCTCACAGTGTTCAGCTAGATCCGTTCCTGCTATTGACATTCAGTGCAGTGCGTCCTGCTCACAGTGTTCAGCTAGATCCGTTCCTGCTATTTACATTCAGTGCAGTGCGTCCTGCTCACAGTGTTCAGCTAGATCCGTTCCTGCTATTTACATTCAGTGCAGTGCGTCCTGCTCACAGTGTCCAGCTAGATCCGTTCCTGCTATTTACATTCAGTGCAGTGCGTCCTGCTCACAGTGTTCAGCTAGATCCGTTCCTGCTATTTACATTCAGTGCAGTGCGTCCTGCTCACAGTGTTCAGCTAGATCCGTTCCTGCTATTTACATTCAGTGCAGTGCGTCCTGCTCACAGTGTTCAGCTAGATCCGTTCCTGCTATTTACATTCAGTGCAGTGCGTCCTGCTCACAGTGTTCAGCTAGATCCGTTCCTGCTATTTACATTCAGTGCAGTGCGTCCTGCTCACAGTGTTCAGCTAGATCCGTTCCTGCTATTTACATTCAGTGCAGTGCGTCCTGCTCACAGTGTTCAGCTAGATCCGTTCCTGCTATTTACATTCAGTGCAGTGCGTCCTGCTCACAGTGTTCAGCTAGATCCGTTCCTGCTATTTACATTCAGTGCAGTGCGTCCTGCTCACAGTGTTCAGCTAGATCCGTTCCTGCTATTTACATTCAGTGCAGTGCGTCCTGCTCACAGTGTTCAGCTAGATCCGTTCCTGCTATTTACATTCAGTGCAGTGCGTCCTGCTCACAGTGTTCAGCTAGATCCGTTCCTGCTATTTACATTCAGTGCAGTGCGTCCTGCTCACAGTGTTCAGCTAGATCCGTTCCTGTTATCTTCCTACTGACAGGCAGGCTTGTCTGGTTACAGTATATAAAGCTACCTGAAGAAAATTACAGGTGTTCTTTTTGATCCTATTAGTACCACGGTCAGGCAGCTAGACTATTTACATTTAGTACAGTGTGTCCTGCTCACAGTGTTCAGCTAGATCCGTTCCTGTTATCTTCCTACTGACAGGCAGGCTTGTCTGGTTACAGTATATAAAGCTACCTGAAGAAAATTACAGGTGTTCTATCCCAGCTTAGTGCAGCTACAGGCCATTAGTATGTCTGGAAGGCCAAGAAGGAGAGGCAGACAGTCACAAGCCAATAAGAGAGGGCAAGCAGGCTCTGTGTCTAGTGCTGGTCGTGGAGACGGTGCATCCTCATCAGCACGTGGCCATGGGACACGCTTGGCCTTTTTTTCGGCAGCTGGCCGTGTTGAGCCGCAACATGCGGAAGACTTGGTCGAGTGGATGACCAAGCCGTCCTCATCCTCCTCATCCTCTCTCACCCATGCCCAGGGTGCTTTGTCTGGCAAAGCAGCGGCCTCTTCCCTCAGCTCAATGTCATCAGTGACTCCTTCCCTAGCTCCACCATGTCCTCATGAGGATTCCCTCGAACTGTTTGACCACAGTGTTGGGTACATGCTCCAGGAGGATGCCCAGCGTTTGGAAGGCTCTGATGATGATACTGAGCTCGATGAAGGCAGTAACATGAGCACGGACAGAGGGGGTGCCCAAGAAGGACAGCAATCTGGCAGTCATGCTCCCCCTGCTGCAGCATACTGCCAGGTTTGCTCCAGTGATGAGGAGGGAGGGGATGATGAGGTCACTGACTCAACGTGGGTGCCTGATAGGAGAGAGGAGGAGGAGGAGGAGGAGGAGGCGGCACATCACCAACGAGGCAGGATGCCCTCCAGGGGCCAGCCTAAGGGCAGCACATTGACTGCATCACACCCCAAAGCTCCACATGTGCAGGGCGCTGCAGTCTCTGCGCGTTATTCAAAAAGTTCTTTGGTGTGGGCCTTTTTTGAGACGAGTGCATCAGATCGCACCGCTGCTATTTGCAACATATGTCTCAAGCGTATCTCGCGTGGCCAAAACATCTCCCGCTTGGGTACCACATGCTTGACCAGACATATGTTGACCTGCCATGCAGTTCGTTGGCAAGCGTATCTGAAAGACCCACACCAAAGAACAAAGAGGATCTCTCCTTGCTCCTCATCAGCTGAGATTTCCAACCCCACTAGACCTTCAGTCCTCTCTGAGACCTGCAGTGAGAGGAATGAAGGTGTAGAATTAGGTGTGTCACAGCCAAGTACTTGTGGGCAATCTGCTTTTGGTACACCGACGTCAGATTGTACCAGGCAAATTTCCCTGCCCCAGCTGCTGCACCGCCGAAAGAAGTTTGCTCCCAGCCATCCACATGCCCAGCGGTTGAATGCTAGCTTGGCAAAATTGCTAGCACTTCAACTGCTGCCTTTTCAGTTGGTAGACTCTGCCCCCTTCCGTGAGTTTGTGGAATGTGCGGTTCCTCAGTGGCAGGTACCCAAACGCCACTTTTTCTCACGGAAGGCGATTCCGGCTCTCTACCGGCATGTGGAAGGCAATGTCCATGCCTCGCTGGACAGGGCGGTCAGCGGTAAGGTGCATATTACCGCTGACTCATGGTCCAGCAGGCATGGACAGGGACGTTACTTAAGTTTCACGGCGCATTGGGTGACTCTGCTGGCAGCTGGGAAGGATGCAGGACAAGGTGCAGTAGTGTTGGAGGTTGTTCCGCCACCACGCCTCCAAAATGCTGATTGTGACACACCTCTCTCCTCCACCCCCTCCTCTTCTTCTTCCTCCATGGCCTCTTCCTCGGAACCAGCGGTGCTCCGTAGGCGTTCAAGGGGCTACGCAAGTACGCAGGCCAAAAGATGCCATGCGGTGCTTGAGCTGGTGTGCTTGGGGGACAGGAGCCACACTGGGGCAGAGGTTCTGTCAGCTCTGCAGGGGCAGGTTCAGAGGTGGTTGACGCCACGCCAACTTAAGGCAGGAATGGTGGTTTGCGACAATGGCACCAACCTCCTCTCTGCCCTCCGACAGGGACAACTGACCCATGTGCCCTGTTTGGCTCACGTCCTTAACTTGGTGGTGCAGCGGTTCTTGGGCAGGTACCCGGGCTTACAGGATGTCCTGAGGCAGGCCAGGAAAGTCTGTGTGCATTTCCGCCGGTCATATAATGCCAGTGCTCGGCTGACGGACCTCCAAAAGGAGTTTAACCTGCCCAAGAACCGCCTAATCTGTGACATGCCCACCAGGTGGAACTCGACGTTGGCCATGCTGCAGCGGCTGCACACGCAGCAGAGGGCCATCAATGAGTACCTGTGCGACTATGGCACCAGGACAGGGTCAGGGGACCTTGGTTTTTTTTCCCCACGCCAGTGGGCCATGATCAGGGATGCATGCACTGTCCTGTCACCATTCGAGGAGGCCACGAGGATGGTGAGCACTGACAGTGCATGCATCAGTGACACTGTCCCCCTTGTCCACCTGTTGGAGCACACGCTGCGTGGAATAATGGACAGGGCACTTGAGGCAGAACAGAGGCAGGAAGAGGAGGACTTCCTTAGCTCTCAAGGCCCCCTTTATCCAGACAGTGTTCCTGCGTGCCCGCCGATCACACAGGAAGAGGACGAGGAGGAGGAGGAGGAGGAGGAGGAAGATTGTGTCAGTATGGAGGTGGAGCCTGGCACTCAGCATCAGCAGTCTTTAAGGGATCAGTCCCAAGGAACACATGGACTTGTACGTGGCTGGGAGGAGGTGGCTGCGGACGTTGTTGTCCTTAGTGACCCAGAGGACTCCGGACCGAATGCCTCAGCAAACCTACGCTGCATGGCCTCCCTGATCCTGCAAAGCCTGCGTAAGGATCCTCGTATTCGTGGTATCAAGGAGAAGGACCAATACTGGCTGGCAACCCTCCTTGATCCACGTTACAAGGGTAAGGTTGCGGACCTTATCTTGCCATCGCAGAGGGAGCAGAGGATGAAACATCTTCGGGAGGCCTTGCAGAAAGGTCTGTGCAACGCGTTCCCAGAGACTGGGAGGTTACAAACTCCTGTTTCTGGACAACGTGTTGCTGAGGCTTCGGTCAGTCAAAGAAGGAGCGGTGGAGAAGGTGGCCGTCTGACCGATGCGTTCAGACAATTTTTTGGTCCGCAGCCCCAAGGTATGATCGGTTCCAGCAACCATCGCCAGCGTCTGTTTTACATGGTGCAGGAATACCTAGGGGCAAGATCAGACTTGGACACCTTTCCCACCGAAAATCCTCTGGGTTACTGGGTCTTGAGGATGGATCACTGGCCAGAGCTTGCACAGTATGCAATTGAGCTACTGGCCTGTCCTGCATCCAGCGTTCTTTCGGAACGTACATTCAGTGCTGCTGGAGGCGTGGTAACCGATCACAGGGTGCGTCTGTCCACTGACTCGGTCGATCGGCTGACCTTCATAAAAATGAATCAGTCTTGGATCACCACCAGCTACCAAGCACCTGATGCTGATGTAACTGAATAATTTTTTTCAGATCCCTTCAAAGACTGCCTATGTTGATGCTGAGTGATTATCCCTGAGTAATTATCCTCTTCCTCCTCAATCATCACGCTGATAGCTTGTAAGAACATTTTTGGTTCTGGGCGCCACCACCAGTGCCTAAGGCCCAATTTTTCTGCCCCTGTCTAACAGGGGCGTGTAATTACAATTTTTGATGCAATACTTTGCAGCAGTGCTCGTTCCTGCGTTCCAACTAGAGTGTCTGTGAGGGGTTGCAGTGTTGTGGCACCAGCACCAGTGCCTAAGGCCCAATTTTTCTGCCCCTGTCTAACAGGGGCGTGTAATTACAATTTTTGATGCAATACTTTGCAGCAGTGCTCGTTCCTGCGTTCCAACTAGAGTGTCTGTGAGGGGTTGCAGTGTTGTGGCACCAGCACCAGTGCCTAAGGCCCAATTTTTCTGCCCCTGTCTAACAGGGGCGTGTAATTACAATTTTTGATGCAATACTTTGCAGCAGTGCTCGTTCCTGCGTTCCAACTAGAGTGTCTGTGAGGGGTTGCAGTGTTGTGGCACCAGCACCAGTGCCTAAGGCCTAATTTTTCAGCTCCTGTTCAACAGGGGCATGTAATTACAATTCTTGATCTAATATTTCACAGCAGGGCCCTGTGAGGGCTTACAGTGTTTTGGCCACAGCAACACCTAAGGCCCAAATTTCTGCTGAGTATATAGGGCAGGACCCTACTTTCAAACATCTAACTTACAAACGACTCCTACTTGCAAACGGAAGGAGACAACAGGAAGTGAGATGAAATCTACCCATAGGAAGGGAAATTCTCTCATGTAAGAGTTAATATGGGAAAACAATTTCTCCTTTCCACTGATGCTTTCCAATCCTTGTTCCACAAAAAAACCCAAATTTTCAAAAAACATTTTTCATTGGGACAAAAAAGTGAGGTGAAATCTTCTGAAGAGGAGGAAAGACACAAAACAAATGTCACAGGGGTGATAACCCTTCCCTATGTTTTCCAAAAAGCTTAGAAAAGATTTTTTGGCTGGAGCTAAACACATTAAAAATGTTCAAAATTACAAAGAGATTCTACTTAACAACAAACCTACAGTCCCTGTCTTGTTTGCACCGCCTGTATACTGCTGTTCAGAGTATATAGGGACCTTTCCTTATTTTAATTTGGGTGCGGGGTTCCCCTTAATATCCATACAAGACCCAAAGGGCCTGGTAATGGACTGGGGGGTACCCATGCCGTTTGTCTCACTGATTTTCATCCATATTGCCAGGACCCGACATGACATTAAACCCGCAAGCAGTTTTAAATGAGATTTTTTCCTTTAAAAATGACATTTGGTGCAGGGACTGTTCTAAACATGGGAAACACGCGTCACTTTACAGGCATACTATAGACACCCCCCAGGTACGATATTTAAAGGAATATTTCACTTTTTTTTTTTTACTTTAAGCATCATTAAAATCACTGCTCCCGAAAAAACGGCCGTTTTTAAAAGTTTTTTTTGCATTGATACATGTCCCCTGGGGTAGGACCCGGGTCCCCAAACCCTTTTTAGGACAATACCATGCAAATTAGCCTTTAAAATGAGCACTTTTGATTTCGAACGTTCGAGTCCCATAGACGTCAATGGGGTTCTAACGTTCGTGCGAACTTTCGGTCCGTTCGCGGGTTCTGGTGCGAACCGAACCGGGGGGTGTTCGGCTCATCCCTAATCGGCAGTAATGCAATGCGGACTTGTTGCAAATGTGCAACAAACTTGTGAAGCCTGGCAAATCAAGCAATAGCTTAGCGTGTCACCCCCCCTTGTGATGTCATTGGCCAGGAGCATGCTGGGGTGGTGACGTCACAAGAGGCAGGGCTGCCCGGTGACATCACTGGGTGTCTCCTCCCCTTAGCTATTCAAGAACTGTCAGATGGCAGAGCAGGCAGATGGCGGCAGCCTTTGTCGGGGCCTGAGGTTTTTTTTTTTCTAGTCCGGCGGTGTGGCAGGCATTGTGATTAACCATGGATCCACTTCAGGGGACATTTTTTTTTTTTTTTTTTAATAAAGGTCAAAAACTCGTGTTGTGTCTTTACTTACTTTTTACACTTTTTTGGTGAATGAGTAGGGGTACAATTTACCCCTACTCATTCACATAGGGAGGGGGGCCTGGATCTGGGGGCCCCCTTCTTATAGGGGGGCTTCCAGATTCTGATAAGCCTCCCACCCGTAGACCCCCACAACCACCGACCCACAACCGTCCCCATGTTGATGGGGAAGAGGCCCTTGTCCCCATCAACATGGGGACAAGGTGCTTTGGGGCCCCATGTTGAGGGCATGTGGCCTGGCACGGTTAAGGAGGGGGGAGCGCTCACTCGTCCCCTCTCTTTTCTGACCTGTCGGGCTGCATGCTCAGATAAGGGTTTGGTATGGATTTTGGCAGGGACCTCATGCCTTTTTTTTTTGGCTTGAGGTTTTCCTTAAAATCCATACCAGACCTGAAGGTCTGTACCCCATGCTGTTTTTTGCCAGCATGTTTTCTTTACATCCAGCTGTCAGCGGGGAACCGGTTTTGCACAGAGCGGCCCTGATCCTCCTCTTCTCGAGTGCCCCCACGGAAAGCCGATTTCCATGGAGTCACTCGTGCAGGCGCTCTGGCGGGCTGCTGCACTACAGAAGGTTTTTCACCTTATTGCATAGAATGCATTAAGGTGAAAAACCTTGAGGGTTCACAACTCCTCTAACCACTTGCCGCCCGCCCACTTTCAAATGACGGTGGGGCGGTGTGGCTTTCGTTCTGGGTGGACGTCATATGATGGTGCCCAGAACGGCCGCTCTCGCCGGCCCGCGGGGGAGGGCAGCACAGCGTTCGTGGTCGCGCTGTGTTGCTAGGACACGGCGCAACCCCGATCTCTGTAAAGAGCCGCGGTACTTTAACGTGATCAGCTGTGTCCAATCACAGCCGGTCCCATGTAAACACGGAGATGCCGGTAATCTGCGCTCCTCGCCTCACAATGACAAAGTGTGAGGAGCGGAGAGCAGCATCTCCTCGCAGAGGACATCTAGATAGGTAATCAGGGCACTGCTCATCAGTGCCCTGATTACAATAAAGCCCCCACAGTGCCAGCAATAAGTGCCCACCAGTGCCAGCAATCAGTGCCCACCAGTGCCAGCAATCAGTGCCCACAACTGCCAGCAATCAGTGCCCACAACTGCCAGCAATCAGTGCCCATTAGTGATGCCAGTCAGTGCTGGCTATCAGTGCTGCCCATCAATGCCACCCATCAATGCCCATCAGTGCCGTCCATCAGTGCCGCCTATCCGTGCCGACTATCAGTTCCCACCAGTGCCGCCTATCTGTGCACATCAGTGGCACCTATTAGTGCACACCAGTGCCGCCTATCAGTGCCACATATCAGTGCCACCTATCAGTGCCCATAAGTGTGGCATATTAGTGCCTCCTCATCAGTGCCACCTAATCAGTGCCCATAAGTGCCGCCTCATCAGTGCCCATAAGTGCCACCTCATCAGTGCCCATCAGTGCAACCTATCAGTGCCGCCTCATCAGCGCCCATCAGTGGAGAAAAATTACTTAGTTACAAATTTACTGACAGAAAAAGAAAACTTTTTTTTTCAAAATATTCAGGCTTTTTTTTTTCAAAATTTTCAGGCTTTTTTTTTTTAGGAACAAAATAAAAAACCCAGAAGTTATTAAATACCACCAAAAGAAAGCTCTATTTATGTGAAGAGAATGATAAAAATTTTACATGGTTACAGTGGATCATGACCGCGCAATTGTCATTCAAAGTGTAACAGCGCTGAAAAATGGCCCGGGCAGGAAGGGGGTGAAAGTACACTGTATTTAGGTGGTTAAGGACGTGGCAGCAGGCTTTCCAGCCTGCTCCTTAACCACTTACGGACCGCTCGCCGCAGTTTTATGTCGGTACTTTGAAGAGGAATATCGTTGTTATGGCAGCAGCTAGCTTCCATAACCCCAGTATCCTCTTCTTCAGTGAGCGGTCCGATTTCAGATAAAAGTAGTCTCTGTGGCGGATTTGCCTCAAGATCACTTTTATCAGCGGCGGGAGAGGGCCCCCCCTCCCATTGCGCTCCGGGGCCCTCCGCCGTTTACCGGAGCCGTCGGTAGAGGCCGATGTGATTGGATCCTTCTCCTGGCTTGGTATGGAGACGAGTGAAGGGAAGATGGCCCCCACCTGTCTCCATACCACTGCAGGGCGGAAGCGACGTCAAAACGTCACTTCCACCCATAGCTCTTAAAGGTCCATTTTTATTTTTTTCAAATGAATTGTTTTATTGCATTTTAGTGTAAATATGAGGTCTGAGGTCTTTTTGACCCCAAATCTGATATTAAATAGGTTCTGTCATGCTTTATTTCTATTACAAGGGATGTTTACATTCCTTGTAATAGGAATAAAAGTGACACAATTTTTTTTTACCACTTGCCAACCGGGCCATAGCCGAAAGACGGCTACAGCGCGGTCGGCTTATTCTGGATGGACGTCCTCCCAGAATGTTGCTCTTGCGCGCCCCCTGGGGGTCCGGAAGACCCGGCGCATCACAGATCGCGGTAAATGGCCGCTTGTAGCCGTTTACCACGTGATCACTCCGTCAAATGATGGAGCGATCACTTGTAAACAAACCGGCGTCATGACATGACGCCGGTTCCTCCCTCCCCTCTCTGTACCGATCTGTACAGTGCGAGGGGAGAGGGGGAAAGGGGAGAGGTTGTTTTTAGCAGCGCTGTGGGCTGGATCTGTAGTGCCCACAGCGCTGCTCTGTGCCCATACTGTGCAATACTCTGCAATAATGTGCAATACTCTGCAGTACTCTGCAATAATGTGCAATACTCTGCATTACTCTGCAATAATGTGCAATACTCTGCAATAATGTGCAATACTCTGCCAATACTCTGCAATACTCTACCAATACTCTGCCAATACCCTGCAATACTCTGCCAATACTCGCCAATACTCTGCCAATACTCGCCAATACTCTGCCAATACTCACCAATACGCAATAAATTTTAACAGAAACAAAGATTTTTTTTTTACCAAATTTTCAGTCTTTTTTGATTTATAGTGCAAAAAATAAAAAAATCCAGCGGTGATTAAATACCACCAAAAGAAAGCTCTATTTGTGTGAAAAAAAGGACAAACATTTCATATGAGTACAGTGTTGCATGACTGTGTGTGTGAGAGCACCAAAAGCTGAAAATTGGTCTGGTTAGGAAGGGGGTTTAAGTGCCCAGTGGTCAAGTGGTTAACCACTTCAGCCCCGGAAGGATTTACCCCCTTCCTGACCAGAGCACTTTTTACAATTTGGCACTGCGTCGCTTTAACTGCTAATTGTGCGGTCATGCGATGCTGTACCCAAACGAAATTTGCGTCCTTTTCTTCCCACAAATAGAGCTTTCTTTTGATGGTATTTGATCACCTCTGCGGTTTTTATTTTTTGCGATATAAACGGAAAAAGACCAAAAATTTTGAAAAAAATGATATTTTCTACTTTTTGTTATAAAAAAAATCCAAAAAACTCAATTTTAGTCATACATTTTTGCCAAAATGTATTCGGCCACATGTCTTTGGTAAAAAAAATGTCAATAAGCGTATATTTATTGGTTTGCGCAAAAGTCTACAAACTAGGGTACATTTTCTGGAATTTACACAGCTTTTAGTATATGACTGCCTATGTCATTTCTTGAGGTGCTAAAATGGCAGGGCAGTACAAATCCCCCCAAATGACCCCATTTTGGAAAGTAGACACCCCAAAGAAATTGCTGAGAGGCATGTTGAGTCCATTGAATATTATTTTTTTTTTGTCCCAAGTGATTGAATAATGACGAAAAAAAAAAAAATTACAAAAAGTTGTCACTAAATGATATATTGCTCACACAGGCCATGGGCATATGTGGAATTGCACCCCAGAATACATTCAGCTGCTTCTCCTGAGTATGGGGATACCACATGTGTAGGACTTTTTGGGAGCCTAGCCGCGTACGGGGCCCCGAAAACCAATCACCGCCTTCAGGATTCCTAAGGGTGTAAATTTTTGATTTCACTCCTCACTGCCTATCACAGTTTCGGAGGCCATGGAATGCCCAGGTGGCACAACCCCCCCCCCCCCCAATGACCCCATTTTGGAAAGTAGACACCCCAAGCTATTTGCTACGGGCATGGTGAGTATTTTGCAGCTCTCATTTGTTTTTAAAAATAAAGAAAGGCAAGAAAACATTTTTTTCAAAACTTTGTGACAAAAAGTGAGGTCTGCAAAATACTCACTATACCTCTCAGCAAATAGCTTGGGGTGTCTATTTTCCAAAATAAGGTCATTTGGGGGGGTTTTGTGCCACCTGGGCATTCCATGGCCTCCGAAACTGTGATAGGCAGTGAAGAGTGAAATCAAAAATTTATGCCCTTAGAAAGCCTGAAGGCGGTGCTTGGTTTTCGGGGTCCCGTACGCGGCTAGGCTCCCAAAAAGTCTCACACATGTGGTATCCCCGTACTCAAGAGAAGCAACAGAATGTATTTTGGGGTGTAATTTTTACATATTCCCATGGCATGTTTGAGCAATATATCATTTAGTGACAACTTTGTGCAAAAAAAAAAAAAATTGTCTTTTTCCCGCAGCTTGTGTTACAATATAAAATATTCCATAGACTCGACATGCCTCTCAGCAAATAGCTTGGGGTGTCTACTTTCCAAAATGGGGTCATTTGGGGGGGTATTGAACTGTCCTGGCATTTTATGCACAACATTTAGAAGCTTATGTCTTCAACACATCACCCACTCTTCTAACCACTTGAAGACAAAGCCCTTTCTGACACTTTTTGTTTACATGAAAAAATTATTTTTTTTTGCAGGAAAATTACTTTGAACCCCCAATAATTATATATTTTTTTTAAAGCAAATGCCCTACAGATTAAAATGGTGGGTGTTTCATTTTTTTTTTCACACAGTATTTGCGCAGCGATTTTTCAAACGCATTTTTTGGGGAAAAAACACACTTTTTTCAATTTTAATGCACTAAAACACACTATATTGCCCAAATGTTTGATGAAATAAAAAAGATGATCTTAGGCCGAGTACATGGATACCAAACATGACATGCTTTAAAATTGCGCATAAACGTGCAGTGGCAACAAAATAAATACATTTTTAAAAGCCTTTAAAAGCCTTTACAGGTTACCACTTTAGATTTACAGAGGAGGTCTACTGCTAAAATTACTGCCCTCGATCTGACCTTCGCGGTGATACCTCACATGCATGGTGCAATTGCTGTTTACATTTGACGCCAGACCGACGCTTGCGTTCGCCTTAGCGTGAGAGCAGGTGGGGACAGGGGTGCTTTTTTTTTTTTTCTTTATTATTTTTTTGCTTTTTTATCTTATTTTTAAACTGTTCCTTTCATTTTTTTTTTTAAATCCCTAGATCTCTCCTCTGCCCTCAAAGCATCTGACCACACCAAGATTGGTGTGATAAAATGCTTTCCCAATTTCCCAATGGCGCTGTTTACATCCGGCAAAATCTAAGTCATGAAATGCTCGTAGCTTCCGGTTTCTTAGGCCATAGAGATGTTTGGAGCCACTCTGGTCTCTGATCAGCTCTATGGTCAGCTGGCTGAATCACCGGCTGCATTCTCAGGTTCCCTGTTGAGACAGGAGAGCCAGAGAAAAACACGGAAGACGGTGGGGGGTGGGCCATTCCCTCCCACTGCTTGTAAAAGCAGTCTAGAGGCTAATTAGCCGCTAGGATTGCTTTTACATGAAAGCCGACCGCTGGCTGAAAAGAATGATACCAAGATGATACCTAAACCTACAGGCATCATTCTGGTATAACCACTCAAAGTCGTGAATGGCGTACCTGAAGACAAAAAAATGGTTAACAATAAAGCACAGTAAACGGTAAAGTATAAAAAATTGCATACCTGAAAAGTAAGCATGATAAAACATAATAACAATAAAACATTGCAGAATAGAATACAGTAAAAAAGAGCAGAACAATAGAGAGAGAATAGAGAGAGGGAGAACAATGAAACGACAACTATTTTTTTTATTTTAATATATTTTTTTGTGTTTGTTTTTTTTTTTTACACTTTTTTTTGTAACTGTAACTTTTATAACTGTAACCGGTTCCAGGTTCGGGTCTCTCAAAATGCGATGGCATCTTGTGAAAGTGTGCCTAGTCTGTACAATGCTGTACCCTACGCTAATACTCAACTAGTGAATGGTAGCGTTCAAAACATTTACCAATGCAAAGATCAGGATTGTCAGGGCAGGAGGGAAAATAATAGCGGGTGTCACGCCTATATCCGCGCTTGCTGCAGACACAACATCTTTTTTGGGAGGTGTTCGTTGGGTAGGGGTACTTGGGAGGACATAAAGAAAATGCCTCTCATGCAGCAGACTGCATTTGGTTGGGAATGTGAATGGGGGAAGAACGGGTGCTGCAGAAGTGGTGGGTTCCCAATTAGGATTGGCGAATGCAGCAGGAAGGGCACTATGGGCACGACGGGCCTGTGTTTGTCTTTTTGGTGGCAGCGGGACACTACTTGTGCTTGCCACCTCACCAGCTTGAACTGCACTTATGGGACTCGCCACGTCACCAAGTGTTACTGCAGTGCTGGTTTGACTACGACCGGGGTGTACTAGGCCGCTGGTGCTTGCCAGTTCACCAAAACGCTACCAGAAAAACTGTTAGCGATCACAGGGATCAGGCCTGACTCTGCGAACGCTGCCGTTATGCGTTTAGTGTTTTGTAAGTGACAGTGATCGATCGGTACTGCACTTGTGTGGGCTGAGCTGGGCCGGGCGGAGGGGCAAAATGCAGGTGCTAGCAGGTATCTGGGCTGATCCCGCTAACACTGCGTTTTTGGGAACCCTAAACTGCTGGGGACGCTATTATAGATCTGATCGGATCAGATATTGATCCATTCAGATACTATACCACTAAGGGAGGTGTACGGTGTGTGCGTGGATTTAGCGGTACTGGCACTAACCTGACGTTGCCTGGGGCTGGTGCTTGCCAGTTCACCAAAACGCTACCAAAAAAACTGTTAGCGATCGCAGGGATCAGGCCTGACTCTGCGAACGCTGCAGTTATGCGTTTAGTGTTTTGTAAGTGACAGTGATCAATCGATACTGCACTTGGGTGGGCTGGGCTGGGCCGGGCGGAGGGGCAAAACACAGGTGCTAGCAGGTATCTGGGCTGATCCCACTAACACTGCGTTTTTGGGAACCCTAAACTGCTGGGGACGCTAGTATAGATCTGATCGGATCAGATATTGATCCGTTTAGATACTATACCACTAAGGGAGGTGTATGCTGCGTGCGTGGGTGTTAGCTCTACTGGCGCTAACCTGACGCTGCCTGGGGCGACGCAGACCCTATCTGACCCTAAAACCTAAGTTATATCACCGCCGGGCGATCAGGGGGCTAAACCTTTATTCGGTAATAAACGGCGGGTGCCCTGACACTATAAAAAATAAACTAACTAACCAGCGTCACCCATAACAGTTATACGGTGATCACTGGTGAAAGGGTTAACTAGGGGGCATACAAGGGGTTAAAACCTTTATTAGGTAGTATATGGGAGTCCCTGTCGCTATAGAATGCTGATGGCGAACCTATATATTTACCTCCCTAACTAGCGTCACCAGTGACACTAATACAGCGATCAGAAAAATGATCGCTTAGTGACACTGGCGACGGGGGGTGATCAAGGGGTTAAAACCTTTATTAGGTAGTATATGGAGGTCCCTGACGCTATAAAACACTGACGGCAAACCTATATATTTACCTCCCTAACTAGCGTCACCAGTGACACTAATACAGCGATCAGAAAAATGATCGCTTAGCGACACTGGCAACGGGGGTGATCAAGGGGTTAAAACTTTATTAGGGGGGGTTAGGGGGGTACCCTAGACCTAAAGTGGGCTAACACTAACTGCCCTACCACACTGACCACCTAAGCCTTGTCTGACCCAACTCGGCGTATGCCCCTTTGGGTCCATTAGATCTGGTAAGCCTCTTCATTGTCGGTGGTGGTTTGTCTGTCTTCACTACAGATGTCATATACCTATTGATGTGCTCCTTGTCTGAAGTCACATAACTTCTGAGGACTCCCTATCATTAGGATCAACACACA
The DNA here is from genome assembly GCA_037952835.1 of Lithobates septentrionalis. Taxonomy (NCBI): domain Eukaryota; kingdom Metazoa; phylum Chordata; class Amphibia; order Anura; family Ranidae; genus Lithobates; species Lithobates septentrionalis. The sequence continues at coordinate 180,596 of JBBDGP010001129.1, forward strand.
TATGGAGGATTTCCTCCCACATTCTACACCCAGAACTGTTGGTTCATTTTTTATCCTGACATTGGACATTTTAAACTTTTTTTAGCGCTACACTTATTTTGTTTTCTTTTGCCCTACCACACTAACTGTCACAAACTGACACCAATGCAGTAATCAGAAAAAAAAACTGCGTGGTGTCAGTGTGACAGGGGGGGGGGGGGTGATCGGGGGGTGATCAGGGGGGGAATCGGGGGGTCATGGGGGTGTAAAGTATGCCTGGCATGTTCTACTCTGTGTGTGTGTTGGTGTAACTCACTCGGATGTCTTCTCTCCTCGGCGCTGGAACGGAAAATACCGAGCCGAGGAGAGATGACATCATTTCCTCTGCCTCTGTTTACTATACAGAGGCAGAGGAAGATTCTCATTGGCTGGGAGCGATCGCGAGGGGGGAGCCACGAATGGATGGCCTCCCCCTCACGTCTGAACGCTCCCAGACAGAAGCCGACCGCCTCGGGCACCGGGGGGGGGGTTCGATGGGACCCCCCGCCTGCGGGAAGGCAAGGACTTATATATAAGTCCTTTTGCCTGCACGTGCCATTGTGCCGACGTACATCGTCATGCGGCAGTCGGCAACTGGTTAAGGAACAGTGTAAAAATAAAAAATAAAAGGTAAAATAAATAAGAAAGAAAAAATGTTTTAAATGCGCCCTGTCCTGCCGAGCTCGCATGCAGAAGCGTGAGTAGCTCCCGCATATGAAAATGGTGTTCAAACCACACATGTGTGGTATCGCCGCGATAGGTAGAGCGAGAGCAATAATTCTAGCCGTAGACCTCCTCTGTAACTCAAAACATGCAACCTGTAGAATTTTTTAAACGTCGCCTATGGAGATTTTTAAATCAATATTTTTTTATAGAATATTTCACAGAACATAAGTGAAGAAACATGTAGAAAAATATTCGCTTAGACATGCATTTCCTCAGTTTATGACACAGTCTTTAGGATTATTCCATAATAAAGTCTGTATACAATAGACATGTTAATCAAGGTAAAAAGTGTCATATATAATATATAACTTGCTGTATAGAGCGAGGAACACCGCCCCCCTGCCCAGGCACCCCAACCGGGAACACGCTGCGCTCAGGAGGTGAGCGGCGTCCCCCATCCCTCTTTTGGGGGTTATTGCACTGGTTTCATTGTTAGATAATGTCTAGTGTTTGTCTAAGTAATATATGAAAAGAAGTGATGTTCAAAAAAATAAAAATAAAAAAATATATAAAGGAATACAATAATAAAAAATAAAATTAGGAAAAAACACAGTCAGATTGTTATTTCCCTTTGGATATGGTTTATAAGTGATACATTTAGGTTTTATGTTTTAGTGTGTACCAATCTACCCATTTTTCCCATAATTTTGGGGCTTTACTATGATTGTTTTGTGTTGATGCATATAACATCTTGTACACTGCATGAGTGTTAGTCGTAGTTATTACTTCAAGAGACGGGGTTAGTTGATCTCTCCAATGGCGCATTATCGTTAGTCGTGCACTCAAAAGAATGTGTACTGCTATGGTCCTGTACTCTGGTGGAATTAACTCTATGTCCAAGGATAAAATTGCATTTCCCAATGACACGGGTACTTTATTATTCAGTACTTGTGAAATTGTACCATAAACTCCCTTCCAAAAGGGGATTATATTAGTGCAAGACCAGAGTATATGGTACAATGTTCCCACAGCACCACAGTTTCTCCAACAGGTATTGGAACTTTGTGGGGAGAAATTAGCTATCCTATAGGGTGTCAGATACCATCTGAAGAGGATAATTCCCATAGATTTACACTCTTTGTCGCAGCGTACGTGATGTGTAGTGCCTTTCGCCATTGTTCCAGGGAGTAAGAGGTATCCTTCTCCCAGGCAGTCATATGAGTCGTTTTCAAAAGTGTATCCTTATTAGGGATGAGCTTTGAGTTCGAGTCGAACTCATGTTCGACTCGAACATCGGCTGTTCGCAAGTTCGCCGAACAGCGAACAATTTGGGGTGTTCGCGGCAAATTCGAATGCTGCGGAACACCCTTTAAAAGTCTCTGGGAGAAATCAAAAGTGCTCATTTTAAAGGCTTATATGCAAGTTATTGTCATAAAAAGTGTTTGGGGACCTGGGTCCTGCCCCAGGGGACATGGATCAATGCAAAAAAAAGTTTTAAAAACGGCAGTTTTTTCAGGAGCAGTGATTTTAATAATGCTTAAAGTCAAACAATAAAAGTGTAATATCCCTTTAAATTTCGTAGCTGTGGGGTGTCTATAGTATGCCTGTAAAGGGGCGCATGTTTCCCGTCTTTAGAACAGTCTGACAGCAAAATGACATTTCAAAGGAAAAAAAGTCATTTAAAACTACTCGCGGCTATTGCATTGCCGTTCCGACAATACACATAGAAGTTCATTGAAAAAAACGGCATGGAAATTCCCCACAGGGGACCCCCGAACGAAAATTTAAAAAAAAAATGATGTGGGGGTCCCCCTAAATTCCATACCAGGCCCTTCAGGTCTGGTATGGATATTAAGGGGAACCCCGCGCCAAAATTAAAAAAAACAAACAGCGTGGGGTCCCCCCAAAAATTCATACCAGACCCTTATCCGAGCATGCAACCTGGCAGGCTGCAGGAAAAGAGGGGGGGATGAGAGAGCGCCCCCCCTCCTGAACCGTACCAGGCCACATGCCCTCAACATTGGGAGGGTGCTTTGGGGTAGCCCCCCAAAACACCTGTCCCCATGTTGATGAGGACAAGGGCCTCATCCCCACAACTCTGGCCGGTGGTTGTGGGGGTCTGCAGGTGGGGGGCTTATCAGAATCTGGAAGCCCCCTTTAACAAGGGGACCCCCAGATCCCGGCCCCCCCCTGTGTGAAATGGTAAGGGGGTACAAAATTACCCCTACCATTTCACTAAAAAACTGTCAAAAATGTTAAAAATGACAAAAGACAGTTTTTGACAATTCCTTTATTTAAATGCTTCTTCTTTCTTCTATCTTCCTTCATCTTCTTCTTCTTCTGGCTCTTCTGGTTCTTCCTCCGGTGTTCTCGTCCAGCATCTCCTCTGCGGCGTCTTCTATCTTCTTCTCCTAGGGCCGGTCTGCACCCATGGCGTGGGGGGAGGCTCCCGCTCTCCTCTTCATCTTCTTCATCTTCTTCTCTTCTTCATCTTCTTCTCCGGGCCGCTCCGCACCCATGCTGGCATGGTGGGAGGCTCCCGCTGTGTGACGCGTCTCCTCTTCTGACGGTTCTTAAATAACTGGGGGCGGGGCCCCCCTCTGACGCACGGGACATGACGGGACTTCCCTGTGGCATTCCCCGTGACGTCACAGGGAAATCCCGTCAAGTCACCGTGCGTCAGAGGGGGGCGGGGTCACCGGGTGGCCCCGCCTCCCATTATTTAAGAACCGTCAGAAGAGGAGACGCGTCACACAGCGGGAGCCTCCCTCCATGCCAGCATGGGTGCGGAGCGGCCCAGAGAAGAAGATGAAGAAGAGAAGAAGATGAAGAAGAGAAGAAGATGAAGAGAAGAGCGGGAGCCTCCCCCCATGCCATGGGTGCGGAGCGGCCCGAGGAGAAGAAGATAGAAGACGCCGCGGAGGAGATGCTGGACGAGAACACGGGGGGAAGAACCAGAAGAAGAAGAAGAAGAAGATGAAGGAAGATAGAAGATATAAGAAAGAAGCATTTAAATAAAGGAATTGTCAAAAACTGTCTCTTGTCATTTTTAACATTTTTGACAGTTTTTTAGTGAAATGGTAGGGGTACTTTTGTACCCCCTTACCATTTCACACAGGGGGGGCCGGGACCTGGGGGTCCCCTTATTAAAGGCGGCTTCCAGATTCCGATAAGCCCCCCGCCCGCAGACCCCCACAAGCACCGGCCAGGGTTGTGGGGATGAGGCCCTTGTCCTCATCAACATGGGGACAAGGTGTTTTGGGGGGCTACCCCAAAGTACCCTCCCAATGTTGAGGGCATGTGGCCTGGTACAGTTCAGGAGGGGGGGCCCTCTCTCATTCCCACCTCTTTTCCTGCGGCCTGCCAGGTTGCGTGCTTGGATAAGGGTCTGGTATGGATTTTTGGGGGGACCCCACGCCTTTTTTTTTTAATTTTGGCGCGGGGTTCTCCTTAAAATCCATACCAGACCTGAAGGGTCTGGTATGGAATTTAGGGGGACCCCCACGTCATTTTTTTTTTATTTTGGCCGGGGTTCCCCTTAATATCCATACCAGACCTGAAGGGCCTGGTATGGAATTTAGGGGGACCCCCACGTCATTTTTTTAAAAAATTTGGTTCGGGGTTCCCCTGTGGGGAATTCCCATGCCGTTTTTATCAATGAACTTTTATGTGTATTGTTGGACCGGCAATGCAATAGCCGCGAGTAGTTTTAAATGACTTTTTTTCTTTGAAATGTCATTTTGCTGTCAGACTGTTCTAAACATGGGAAACATGCGCCCCTTTACAGGCATACTATAGACACCCCCCAGGTACGAAATTTAAAGGGATATTACACTTTTATTGTTTGACTTTAAGCATTATTAAAATCACTGCTCCTGAAAAAACTGCAGTTTTTAAAACTTTTTTTGCATTGATCCATGTCCCCTCGGGCAGGACCCAGGTCCCCAAACACTTTTTATGACAATAACTTGCATATAAGCCTTTAAAATTAGGACTTTTGATTATTCATGTTCGTGTCCCATAGACTTTAACGGTGTTCGCGTTATCGAACAAACTTTTTTCCTGTTTGCATGTTCTGGTGCAAACCGAACAGGGGGGTGTTCGGCTCATCCCTAATCCTTATTGTTCAGTATATTATAGAACAACGATATACCTTTAATCTTGGTGGTAGGGTTTGTGTAGTATTAGAGTACCCTCCATGACATCTCAATAGTTGTTTCCAAGTTGGAACGTAGTAGATGTGTTATCCTATGGTATGTGTAATATTCTGAGTTAGCTAGGTTGTATTCTATTTGTATAGCCCTGAAGGTTTTAGGAGTTGGACCAATCATTATATCTTCAATTCTTTCTATCCCCTTTTCCACCCAGCTTGAGACGTTTAAGTCAGGGATGATGTGTGCTAAGCTATAGGTAGGCATTGATAGCGTGGAGGTAATAGAGTCTTGAGAGGGAGTGTTTAACAAGGCTCTCCATGCATGAAGTGATGCTCTGATGGTGGGAGAAAGTGATGCGTATCTAGGGGTGTATTGTTGGCTGGTAAGAAGAAAGTGATATAGATCGCCTCCTTTAAGTTGTATATTTTCAAGTTCTTTCCATCTAGTATTGGGGCTTTGGGGGAACCATGTTTTGATTTGTGCCAATATTGAGGCAGTGCAGTAATCTTTGAGTACTACTAAGCCCACTCCTCCCACCTTCCTAGTGTTGATTAGTTTGGAGAATGCACATCTCACCCTCCTCCCTTGCCAAAGATATTGGTTGATCATGGATTGGGCTTTAATAAAGGTATTAGGTACTGGAATAGGGATGGTCCTAAATAAATATAGAAATTGTGGTAGCAATACCATTTTAAAGGCTGATAGTCTTCCGGACCAGGATAGTTTAGTTTTTGCTAGATCTTGAAGTCTGGATTGCAGTTTGTCTATGAATGTGGAGTAATTTGCCTTGAACAATTCCGCCGTCTTGGGTGTGAAGGTGATGCCTAAGTAATTTATACCAGTGGTGTTCCACGTGTATGAATATAACTGTTCCATTTTTTGCCTAGTTTTAGGAGGTATATTGATGCCAAGGATGTATGACTTAGTGTCCTTTACTTTGTAATAGGATATACCATTGAACATTTTGAGTGTTTGATGTATCGAGGCTAATGAGGTCTCCACCTCTGTGTTCATGAGTATAACATCGTCAGCGAATAGACTAATGGTGTGTGTTGAGTTGCTGAACCTATGTCCTGTAATTTGAGGGTGGTTGCGTATGTAACTCACCAGAGGTTCCATGAGAAGGTTGAATATTAATGGTGAAAGTGGGCACCCCTGGTGAGTTCCATTTGTGATATTAAATGGAGTGGAAAGTACCCCCGAGGTGTAAACCTGGGCAGAGGGCTTGGAGTATAATGCCATAATTGCAGAAAATATAGTGCCACTAAATTCAAACTTCTCCAATACCTTAGCAAGATATCCCCAATGTATCAGATCGAACGCCTTCTCTGCATCCAAAGCTAAGAGCAGAGAAGGCGTTCCCTTCAGATTTGCTTGGTGGATTATATTAATTAGGCACCTAGTGGTGTCAGTAGTTTGACGTCCTTTTGTAAATCCGGATTGGTCCATATGTATAAGCTGTGGAAGTATGTCTATTAGCCTTAGTGCAATCAGTTTGGCATATAGTTTCAGGTCGTTATTAAGTAAAGATAGCGGCCTGAGGGGGGCGTGGCCTGGACTGGCATGGCGTAAGGAGTGAGAATCGGGAGCTCCGCTTGCCCATAATCCGCATCTATACATCCTAGCCTTTAAACTACCTTTTCTCGGTTACCGCTGGATTCCGCTCAATCCCCTACACTCAGGGATCATGTCGCCGCCGAAGCAGAAGACGGACCCCGCTGCCAAACTGGCAAAATACCGCAACACGGACAAGGAGCCCGGAGGAGAAAATGGCGCCGGATCCTCCTCTCACACAGATGCGGCTGCAGAAGACACGGCACGTGTGCTCGAGGCCATATCGGACTGCAAGAGCACACTTACAAGCAAAATCGAGGAGGTAAAGGTGGATGTCTCTTTAATACGCCAGGATTTACAAAAACTGAGAGATCGGGTCACTGAGACGGAAACCCGAATCAGTAATATGGAAGATGAGATACCGCCCCTACAAATCCACACTGAGCGCCTACAACACCAGCTTTCCATGGTTCTCGCTAAACAAGACGACATGGAGAACCGCTTACGCCGGTGTAACCTGCGGTTCATCGGCCTGCCAGAAGGGTCGGAGGGCCCTGATCCGCCTTCCTTCCTGGAAAACCTCCTAATCAACACCTTCGGGAGGACCGAGTTTTCTACTTCATTCGTGGTGGAGCGGGCACACAGGCTGGCGGCGAAACCTCCTCCCCCAGGTGCACCACCGAGAACATTCATCGCCAAGCTGCTCAACTTTAGGGACCGGGACGCGGTCCTCAGGCTCACCAGGCTAAAACGCAACATTCCCTTCAAGAACACTGAGATCAAAGTATTCCCGGACTTCTCTGCAGATGTTCAGAAGAAGAGGGCGCTATTCACTGAAGCCAAGCGTCAACTCCGGCTTCGCCACTACACCTATGCGATGCTCTTCCCTGCAAGATTGCGAGTGGTCGGCGAAGATCGTGCTCACTTTTTTGATACACCAGACGCAGTGTTTGCCTGGCTGGAAGATAAAGCAGCGCCGGAGCGCGAGCCCGCCTGACCCCACTCGATCTATCTCAAACCCCTGCTCACGCCACCACATGCACGGAGGGACATCTGCCAGCCACAGCACTAACAGCATAACAGGAATTAACAGGAACAACTGCCTCACTCAGGTACTGTAATATTGGTGTCAACCCCTACCTTGCTGTCTTACCATCCGTGCATCTGTCCCCCTCCCCAACAAGTCTCAGTGACCCCCCTGCTTTTTGTCCCACCACCACTCCTGGCTCCAGAACTTATCCTTGCACCTAAGTATTGGGTGCACACATACCCCTAGCCAAGAGTGCAATGTCTCCCCTCCATCCTGAAGTGATTCGGTCAGATACCCAGCGCGTAAACAAGCAGCTGAACTCAAATATCTAAATCTTTATGGCAAGGGTTAACCCGAGGTGACACTTAAAAAGAGGACTCTGGACACTAGGCTTTCTTTTCCAGTAGTCCCCCCCCTTGCTGCCACTGTTTGTTTTACAGCGAAGTTTCGCCCCACTAGATACGGGTTTCCACATGGAACCCGCTGTTTTTCAATTTCAATGCAACGTTTATTTCCTTATGTTCACAAGTTGGTTTCCCTGGTCTGCCTGGTCTCGACAAACTGCATTTGTTATATACTGGATGCATTGTTTACCCAGGCATTCTGGTGCGTTGTTACAGTTCCAATCGGATTGTTCTGATTGGGTTAGTGTTTGTTCGATGAATCACTTATCGAAGAGTAACAGTGTCAGGTGTTTATATGTACAAGCAATAATGCTGCAGCGGACTAGAGCTATGTGCAACCTAGAAATTTGTCAACATGTGTGGAATTGGCTGTCCTGCCCCACGGGGCCCGCGGGGGTTGCTGGGAGGTGCCGTGGACTCCCCCGATTTTGGGGCGGTCTGCGGCGCCCTGGACGGCGAATTCCTGGTACAGGCCTCTACCAAGGTAAACAATATGCTGGAGATTAAATGTATCACTTGGAATGTGAGGGGTATTAGAGCTAAAGCTAAACGGACTGCAGTCCTAGCTTTCCTCAAGTCACAGTCGGCAGGTCTCATGGTATTGGTAGAAACTCATCTTACAGGTCAACTTCAGATGTCACTCAAGAAACCCTGGGTGGGATGGTTGTACCAGGCTCCCTATACGGCCAACTCCAGAGGTATAGCAATATTGATAGCGAAAACAGTGCAGTTTGTGTTGCTGACCCTCAGGTCTGACCCCCAGGGTAGATTTCTATTTCTACACGCCAAAATGAATGGGTTAGAAATACTTATATTGGCATTTTTTTTTTTTTTTTTTTTTTTTTTTGATTTTAAAGCTTTATTAAAGAGCAGTGCAGTACAAAGATGAACAAAAGTTACATATGTATATTGGAAGAATCCCTTGTAAATATGGGATAATAATTATGCATAGATAACGCAAGCAAACATAGGTTCAAGACCGAATACATTAGTCTTTGTTACGTTAGGCAAACCGAATGTTGATGTTAACTGTATGGGCAGAGAGTCCCAACACCCCTAACGGGAACATACTGTGTTAGGATTCCGTCCGACCCAATCAGAGCATTGCGGCCTACCTGGGAAACCTACCGTCCCCACCCCCGGAGACCAACAATCACCCGAGAGGTGGGGACAAAAGACCCTTAATGTGGCCCTAAGACCTTTCCATCAGATACCCTTCAACAATCAGAAATCCGTTTTGGGTTAAGAGCTAGAGCTCGTTAAAGACTACCCGATGGTGACAATAGAGATTCTGATAGCATGTAAACGGAAAGTAAAACACAACTGATACACTGCTAACTTGGAATCATTACGTTGTACGTACCAAAAAGATATGGAGAGACAGAGGAGAGAGAGAGAGGGAGAAGAGAAGAAGAGGAGAAAGAAGAAGATGCAAGAGATCGCCGTCATGTGATAAACGATTGAATCCAGTCCTAGGACTCCTTATTTTTTTTTTTTTTTTTTTCCCTGTTATGAAAATAGAAGATTCAACTCGGCTGGGACACTGGAATACCTGTGATAAGGGAAATGCCTAGGTGTCTAGCCCAGGGCTCCCAAGTCGCCTCAAAAGACTTAGAGGTGTCCGTCATAGAGCTAATAATTTTTTCAAGTGACATGATCCAAGATATCTTTCTTTTTGCGGCCTGGAAAGATACAGTGGATTGTTTCCAGGCTTTAGCTAACGTAGTCTTAGCTCCTAGTAGAATAAAAGAAATTAGTTTTCGAGAGTGTTTAGTTGTTTTAGGGGGTGGAGCATTGAGCAAGGCCACATGAGCTGATTTAGTGATGGGAAGATCCGTTACTTTTCTGATTAAAGTGAAAATTTTGTTCCAGAAACCTCGTATTTTCGGACACTCCCACCAGATATGGATCATAGAGCCCTGGGCTTGACACCCTCTAAAGCATAATGGGGAGGCAGAAGGAAACATAGTTGCAAGTCTTGAGGGAACTAAGTACCATCGCATAAGCACTTTTATATTGGTTTCTGTCAATGCTATATTTAGAATACCTTTAAAGGCTGTGGATCCTCTCTGATGCCATTCCTCCAGGCTCCAGGCCTCCTGCAGATCCGTTTCCCACGCGGTCATGTAAGAGAATTTTGCGGTGGGTTCCGCAAGGGCGGCATAAAGGAGAGATATTCCCCCCTTTGCGTCGAGTGCTTGACCGCACCAACGCTCATACGAAGTAAATTCCAGAGGGAGTTCTTGTCCCTTCGTTAGGGAGGCAAGAAAATGGGATATCTGAGCGAATCTAAACCTCTCTGAGCCTGGGAGTTTGAGTTTAGTTAGGCATTGCTTTAGCGTTAGTGGGCCTGATGGGGAGAGAAAGTGGCCTATGCGGTACATCCCCTTGTCTAACCACCATTTGAATGACTTAATGTCCAGACCCGGGATAAAGCGGGGGTTATGAAAGATGTGCTCCAGAGGGCATGTTGGTGAGGTTAAAGCTGGGGAGCATTTCAATGAGTCCCATAATTTGAAGGATTGAGACAGTGTTGGAGCTAAAATGGTAGGCCTTAATTTCATGGGACACCAGAGCAGGTAGTCTAGGGTATATGTTGGAGCAGCTTGTCTCTCTATTTCTATCCAATCGGGTTTCTCGACTTTGAAATATACCAAGGATAGTTGGGCCAGCCTTGCCGCTTGGAAGTATCTAAACAGGTCTGGAAGACCCAGGCCCCCTTTGGTTTTGGGGCTAAGAAGCACATTCCGGGCTATTCTATATCCTTTTTCACCCCAAACGAATTTTATTATTTTCCCTTGTAGGGGTTTAAGATGATGTTTTCTAATATCTATCGGGAGAGACCTAAATAAGTAAAGGAGCTTGGGCAAAAGTGTCATTTTAATAGAGTTGATTCTACCCAGCCATGAAATATTAAGATTGGACCATTTATGGATGTCAGATTCTAATGTGCGGAACATGGGAGGGAAGTTAGCCTGGAAGAATTGCTCAAACTTAGGGGTAAGATTTATTCCTAGATAGCGGATTGAGGATTCGCTCCATTTAAATTTGAAAGCAGGCTTGAGCCTATTTACTTCTGCGACCGAGAGCGAAATATTTAATACCTGCGACTTATCCATATTGACTTTTAAGCCCGACAAGGATCCAAAGGTCCTCAGGAGATTACAGATATTGGGGAGCGAGATAGTAGGGGAAGTGACAAATAAAAGGATGTCGTCCGCAAATAGGGCGCATTTGTGGTAGTGTGCTCCGCATTTAACCCCTTTGATGTTTTGGTCAGTCCTGATTGCAATTGCCAGGATCTCTATGGCTAAGGCAAAAATCACTGGAGAGAGGGGACAACCCTGTCTGGTTCCCCTGGATATTTGGATGGGATCTGAGTAGAAGCCGTTCATTTTCACCTTGGCGCTCGGAGTGGAGTACAGTGCTTTCAGGGTATTTATAAAGTTGTTCCCAAATCCCCATCTCCCCAGGACTGCAAATAGGAAGGACCAAGATAAGGAGTCGAAGGCTTTTTGGAGGTCCAAAGACAGCAATAGACCTTCCTGCCTTGGGCCGCCATCCCATCCTGATTGCAACAGAGAAACTATATCTACCGCCCTTCTGACCTGGTCCGGGCCCTGTCTTCCCGGTATGAAGCCTACTTGATCCTTATGAATATATTGATTGATGAAGGAGTTGATTCTATTAGCCAGGATTTTAGTGAGTATTTTCAGATCGTTGTTAATCAACGAGATCGGTCTGTAGTTCTCAACTAGAGATGGATCCTTGTCGGGCTTGGGGATAACCGAAATGAAAGCTAAATTTAATTGTGACTCGAGGGGTGACCCTTCTCTTTTGGAATTGAAGAATTTTGTGATAAAGGGTGCCAAAGATTTCATGAATGTTTTATAGTATTGATTGGAGAATCCATCGGGGCCAGGAGCAGAGTTCCCTTTTAAGTTTTTAATGACCTCTAATGTCTCTTCCATGGTGAAGGGGGCTTCCATGATATCTTTATGATCTTTACTAAGGGTTGGAATGTTAATGCTATCAAGGAAAGTTTTTATGGAGGAGTCGGGCATTGTGTCATTTTGCTGATATAATTTAGAGTAGAAGGAATGAAAGGCTTGCAGGATTTTTGGGGGGTTAAGGGTTGAGGTGCCATCCTGAAGTCTAATATTGGGCATGGTGAAGTTAGTGATTTTGGGAGATAGCTTTCTTGCTAGAAGGGTACTCATCTTATCTCGCTGAACATAGAATTTTGCATTATTCCATTTCAAGTGTGTCTCTGCCCTTACTGTGTGTGCCAGATTTAATGCTGTTCTAGCTGCGTCTAGTTGGGCTATGGTGGCCGAAGTAGGGTCTCGTTTATGTTGCTTGCATAGAGCCTTGAATTCCCTCTCTAGTTTTTCTATCTCCGTCTTCTGCTCTTTCTTTTTTCTGGAAGAAATTTGAATGAATTTTCCCCTTATGGTCGCTTTATGAGCGGCCCATAAAGTCTCGGCTGATATTCCCTCCACATTGTTCCGCAGAAAATAATCTTTTATGTCCTTCTCAAGCTCTATTACTGATATATGGTCCTTAAGAATGTTGTCATTGATTCTCCAATGGGTATTGGGCGGTTTGTGAGAACCGCCCCTTAATGTTATGATCACCATGGCGTGATCTGACAGGGCGGTGTCCTTTATAGAGGCCTTAATCGCATAGGGAATATGTACTACTGACATGAGAATATGATCAATCCTGGAGTATGTTTTGTGTGGGTTCGAAAAGTGTGTGTAATCCCTCTTAGTGGGATTGAGTTCTCTCCAAATATCGGCTAGGCCTTGTTGATATATTATTTTCGCAATCTTGGAGCTTGTTTTTGTGGGGCGAATCGCTTGAGCTTTTAAGGGTTTGGATTTGTCTAGTCCGGGGTCAAAGGCCACGTTGGAGTCACCTCCGAAAATTACTGTTCCTGCCAATAATGGAGTTAGAATTTGTAGCATTGCTTGGAAGAATTGTGATTGGCCCTTGTTGGGGGAGTAATACGATATGAAGGAGTATAGGTTTTCATCTATTTTACCCTTGACCAACAGGAACCTGCCTTCAGGGTCTCTGTGCACTAAATCGGGCTTAAATTTACACTGTTTTGCAAATAATACCGCAACACCTCTGGTCTTATCCTCTGCATTCGCTAGAAAGAATGTGGGGTATTGAGCATGTAGAAATGTTGGGTTATAATTGGTCGGGAAATGGGTTTCCTGTATCATGACTACCGCCAATTTTTGTGCGTGGTAAGATTGAAATAATTTGCGCCTCTTTACCGCTGAATTTAGTCCCTGGGCATTATGGGAAGCTAACTTGAAGGAAGGATGTACCATATTGCCATTAGACATGTCTTCTAATTGGGGGGAGTGTATGTGGTGCGAAATCTCTTACCTCCTCTGCGGCGCGGTGGAGCATAGACATTCGGATCGCGAGGTAGGGCCCGGAGCCTGGAGGATAGTGGGCAGATCAAGAATCCTGTGGACTGGCACAAATAAAAGAAAGGGTTAGAAAAAAGGACAGAAGAAAAAAAGAAAGAGAAAGAGATTAAATGCAATTGTTCTCGTGAGAATAGTCCCAAGAGGGACCGGTGGCATCGAGGGGGTGTAAAGTTCCCCTCCATGTCACCCATTAACAAATAAAGATAGCCCTCCGAAGAGGTTATCAGTCCATCTCCCGACCATGGATGTTCCATTGTCGTTAGACGGGTGGAGGCGCATGACTGCTACCCCAGTCAGAGCCAACCCTATTGGTAATCCTAAAGAATGTAGATAACATAGCCTGGTGAGGACAACCATTTCAACATTAAAGCATTTCAATTCAAGTGTAACAAAGCCAGCCGGCTTATTAAAAAGTAAACAAAAAGTAAACAAATATCGAGTCCTGCTAGAGGTCAATGACGCCTTGGGGGGATGTGTACAGGGTAAGGGGGGGGGGGTGGGGGAAGGGGGGAAGGGATGAGTTCTATCGGGTAGGTAGATGTAGGGGCTGAAAAGGACCCTAGTAGGAGCTGTCCAATTCTATTAGGCTCGTGAGTCATCGTGTCTGACCCCTGGACCACCAGAACTCTATCCGGTGGAAAGGCGGGCCCACAAGTGGAAAGTCCCAACATCTTGTTCTTCAGTGTGAGTTGCAATGTTGATTGTAGGAGATCTAGGCGCCCTCTATGGGAAGGGGTGAGATCCGTGTGTTAGCGAATCGCTTGAGAAGGGACAGATGCCCTAAGTAGAGTGGTCGCATGGCGCAGCGGATCTTTTCCTAGGTGTGGGGAGACTGATCGATCAGTTGTATCGAGACCTGAAAAAGTCCATCTGGACGAGGGAGTCCAGTGTTCTTGATGAGTTCAGAGATCGTGCATCCTGATCCTAATATGTCAAGATGGACTGTTAGGGTGGATGAGGACTTGGAAAATTTCCTGGGTACAGTGTCCGGGTACTGTCCGGGTGCGACCAAAACAATCAGGAGGGCATCGGTTCTCTTGTTCGTCTACTCTTTGTGGTTTTCCACAAAGGGGAGACTGGGCTGGTTGGCGTCTGTCTCTTAAAAGTTCCGGGTTGCATGTTTGATGTGTCCATCTCTAATTCTTGGGAAATAAGCTTCAGCGAAAGGAGAATCCGCTCTCCTTCGGGTAGATTGGTGAAGGAGTGTGTCTTGCCTTTGTAGGTGAATTTTAAAGCAAATGGGAAAGCCCACCAGTATTTTATCTCTTTTTGTGACAGGATTAGAAGTAGAGGTTTAAGGGCTCTACGTTTTTGGATCGTCGTAGGCGATATGTCGGCAAATATTTGAACATCGTGTCCTTGGAATGATATGTGTGGTTGCTGGCGAGAGAGCTTCATGATGCTCTCTTTCACTCCGTAGTGATGCGGCTTCACCACGATGTCCCTGGGCGACCCATCCTTCCTGGGGGGACCCAGAGATCTGTGGGCTCTGTCCAATTCCAGGTGGTGTTTAGATATATCAGGGATAAGGGACTTAATTAATTCTTGTACTGCTGTGGGTACATCCGTGCACGATTCTGGGATGCCTCTGACCCTGAAGTTCTCCCTTCTCGATCTGTTTTCCAAATCGTCGATCCTACTTAAGGCTGCATCCAACTGGTCCTGTACGATCTGTAAATGATCAGAATTTTGATTGGTTCTGGAAACAGTATAGTCCAGTTTTTGTTCAATCGCTTCAATTCTGGTGCCCAGATTCTGAAAGTCAGATCGAATGTCATTTGTTATTTTGTGAGCTGTATTAGCTAGGCCCCTTTCCAGTAATTCAGATAATTTGAGGAAAAGATCTCCCGCATTCTGGGGCATGTCTGTGCCTGTGCTTCCCATGTATTCAATGTTTTGCTGAGGGAGAGGCGAGTGTCCCAGAGGAGATAGAAAGGGAGCTGCCAGGGGGCTCTCAATGAGGAAAGCCGAGTTGTGGCCTGAGGGGGATGTGGTGGGATGAGCATAGGATACTGTAGTGGTAGGATATGGGAGAATAGCAGGAGCGATCACTTGCCTGGGTTCTTGTGTCCCCCCTGATGCTGCCTGTGTCTGAGGCGCTGTTTGTTTCTGAGGCGCGGCCGCCATCTTGGATTCGGCCTGATGCTTCTCAGCCTCAAAACGGGGTCCCAGGTCCTTCTTGGCTGCTGAAGATGGCATGGGTTGGGAACCGCTGTGTTCCCCTAGCCGAAATCGCTGTGAGCGGGCTGTCTGCAGCTTCAAAAACGGCGCTAGGGCGGCTGGATGGCTGGGGTAGTGAGGAGCTCCCGGCTTACGCGGCCATCTTGGAGTCCTCGCGCATGCGCACCCTTATATTGGCATTTTATGTACCCCCTCCCTTTCAATTTGGTGCAATACATGAAGGAATAGCGTTTATGTCCCAATTCCCTACCGTGCCTGCCGTGTGGCTTGGCGACTTTAATAATGTAATGAACAAGGAATTAGACCGTATATCCACATCATCCCACGCTGATCCCCCTCAGGCAGATACCAGATTTGGTAGAACCCTTGCAGACCTGACACTTGTGGATACATGGAGGCATCGCAACCCGCTCTCTAGGACATATTCATGCTTCTCTGCATCACACAATGCCATGTCTCGTATAGACCTGATTTTGATATCTCGCACTATCTTACCCTTACTGGGAGAGGTGGGTTTCAGTCCCCGTATCCTATCAGACCATGCCCCCTACTGGATTAAACTCAACATTGACTCACCCCCATCAACATACAACTGGCGATTGAATCCCTTCTGGCTGACGGCAATCCCAGACTTAGAGGAGGCTGTCACTGAGTGGGAATTTTATTTCCAGACGAATAGGGGTACGGCACCCTTTGGCACAGTATGGGACTCTTTTAAATCCCATGCCCGCCTAGTCCTTTCCCACCGCATCTCACGTCACCGCAAGGCGTCTTCCCGAATCCTCCAACAAGCAGAACAATCCTTAATCGAAGCTGAAAAGAACTTCACAGACAACCCCTCACCGCTCACGGCAGATCTAATGAAGCTGCAGGCTAGGGTTGTCAACAACCTGCACTTTGAAAAGGCTGATAGGAAAATCTATTATAGCAAACAAAGACACTATGAATGCGGGGAAAGGGCGGGCCGCCTGTTGGCGTACCTAGCACATCTAGATCACAGACCCCCTACGGTAGTTTCACTTCGGACCACTGATGGCAATCTGGTGACCGACCCTGGGCAGGTATCTGGAGAATTCCGTCTATTTTTTGAGTCTCTATATTCATCTACCATGAATAACCCCATAGAGGAAATTGTCTCAATACTGTCAGATATAGAGTTACCTACCCTAACCCCAGCCCAGGTGGAGACACTAGAGGCCCCCATTACTGAAACTGAAATAACTAAGGCGATATCTCTGCTCAGTCCATCCAAAGCTCCTGGTGCAGATGGGTTGCCCCTGGAATTTTATACGGCCTATAGTGAATGTTTAATTCCCAAACTTCATGAACTATTCCAACACATATTTGATTCCGAGAGTCTGCCCCCCTCCATGTCGGAGGCAAATATTGTACTAATCCCCAAACCGGGCAAGAACCTAGAATACCCAGAATCCTACCGCCCGATCTCTCTTCTTCAATTGGACATCAAAATTTTGGCCAAGGCCCTGGCGCTCCGTCTGAATAACGTAATCCATACATTGATCCACCCAGATCAAACTGGGTTCATGCCAGCTAAGAACACGGCGTACAACCTACGCAGACTTCACATGAATATCCAGGCCAATCATGATTCTCTAGGCTCCAGAGTCGTGGTGTCCCTTGACGCCGCAAAGGCGTTCGACTCTGTTGAGTGGACATACCTTTGGGAATGCCTTGCCAAATTTGGTTTTGGGCCCAGGTTCATTAAATGGATCAAACTATTGTACCAGAACCCACGCGCCAGGGTCTTGGTTAATGGTAAAACCTCCAATTTTTTCCCTCTATCCAGGGGAACGAGGCAGGGATGCCCACTTTCCCCCCTGCTATACGCACTCGCGGTGGAACCCCTTGCCTCCTCCCTTAGGACTCATCCGGGTATTCAGGGACTGAGCAGAGGAAATATACTGGAAAAGGTTAGTCTTTATGCGGACGACATGTTACTATACCTGTCGGACGCTGGCCCCTCCCTACAGGTGGCTCTAGAAGTGATCAAAAAATTCGGTAAATACTCGGGCTTAAAAATAAACTGGGATAAATCCCAAATCCTCCCATTAGACATAAGTGCCCCCACTGAACTGCAGGCCAGCTCCCCACTCGTCAGGGTCAGTGCCATGACATACCTGGGAATCGTGGTGACCCGCTCCCCGGAAGACTTTATTCGCCTTAACATAGAACCCTTAATAACTATCTTGAAATCCAAAACACAAAATTGGGCTAGATTGCCACTTGGGGTGATGGGTCGGGTGAATCTAATTAAGATGGTGCTGCTTCCCAAGTTCCTATACGTCCTTTGGCACACCCCACAATATATCCCGCTAAGGATATTTAAATCCATCCTTAACTCCTTTGTTTGGGGATCGAGTCGCCACAAACTGTCCTGGCAAGCTCTGAAAAACCCCTCGGAGTTGGGGGGACTGGCATTACCTGACTTCAACTTATACTATTTAGCGGCACAACTATCCCACTTTTTCCACTTAGATAAGCACGATAAGGAACGATACCTATCCCTAATGAACTCCCCCCTAGGACATAGATTCACACACCCCTTCCAGATTCTATTCCGAGGCACCAGTAAAATAGATAATAAGAAAGGGTTGCTATATCACCATTGCAGAGTATGGGAAGTGGTGCAGCGAAAACTCAAAACACCGGCTATACACTCTCATACCCCTCTATGGAATGATCCGAGCTTGGGGGAACTGCTGGAGGTGCCAGGTCACGAATTGTGGTTGGACCATGGAGTGGGGTTTCTGTCAGATGTTTATGCTGACAACACACTAAAATCATTCCAACAACTTAAGGAGGAATTCAACCTCCCTAACAATATGCATTTTCGTTACCTGCAACTCCGACACGCCCTCAGAGCGCAATTTAGCGATAGCCCCCCAGCATTGGAACAGCTAGATGTGCTCTATATTATGCTAGATTCAGACCATCGTAAACTGATCTCAGGATTTTATGATTCCTTGCTAAGACCCACAGCGATGCACATTGCATATAGGCTAAAAATACCCTGGTCTGAAGATATAGGCGGGTTGGAGGATGATGAATGGGAAGATGCCTTGGATACTTGCAAGAAAGTCTCCAGAAAGTTATCAGACCGCCTTACACAACTTTACATTATGCACAGGACGTACATGACTCCCCTCCGTTTGGCTAAATTTAAACCCAACCAGAACCCGCGATGTCCTAGGTGTGACAGCCCCTCTAGCACCTTCTTCCACCTTCTTTGGTCGTGTCCAGCAATACAGGATTATTGGTCCCAAATTGTGAAATTCATTCACGACGAAATGGGTTCCCCCCTCACACTATGCCCCAAACAATGTCTGCTGGGAATATTCCCAGATCCTGATTCAGATAAATTTCATAAGATCTTTCTCCAAGAAACACTTTTCACGGCCAGACTACTGATAGCCAGGAAATGGCTACAACCCATATCCCCGACACTTCAGGAATGGATCTCAGCTATAAATAATGTCTTACCGTATAAGAAAGAAATATATGTTCATAGGGGTTGCCCTGCAAAATATGGTAAAATTTGGGACACCTGGATAGGTAATGCCTCAACTTGTAATGCAATAGCTGAATGAATACCCAAAATATGCAAATTGATGAACATCATAGACATAATGGTTAATGAATATGCAGTATAGACTTGTTGTACAACATATTGATTTACCTAATACCACATATTGTGTCTATATACTTCCCCTGCTACCCCTTCCTGTATATTGATGTCAAATGTATACTGATCAAACTGTTAAAATACCGCTGTCTGAATATGCACTGTATGCAACTTACTCTTCTAATAAAACACCATTTTGTTTTGGAAAAAAAAAAAAAAAGATAGCGGCCTGAAATTCTGTGGAAGAGATGGTTCCTTCCCTGGCTTGGGCAGGGTGATTACAAGTGTTTTCAACATTTCTGATGGGAAGGAGGAAGAGGCAGCTGCAGCATTGAAAATAGTGGTTAGGTGGGGTGAGAGGATGTACTTGAATGTTTTATAGTATTCTCCTATATATCCATCAGGACCTGGGGATTTGTTTAGTGGTAGCGTATCAATAGCTTGAGACACTTCCTGGATTTTGAAGGGAGAGTTAAAGTGCATTAGTTGTGTTGGGGTTAGTTGGGGAAGAGACACTTTCTTCAGAAAGCCATTTATTGCCTCGGGGGTTGGTTGAATGGTATGTGGATCATCTGCCAAGTTGTACAGAGATCCATAATAATGGCTAAATGTGTCGGCTATGTTTTGTGGGTGATGATGTTTATCTTTAGTGAGCAGGTGTAAGATGTACGGTATCTTGGTTTTGTACCTGCAGCCCCGTAAGCATTGTGCTAGGAGTTTCCCCGCCCTGTTAACATTTACATAATAATTCATGTTTGGACGCCTAGTAGACTTTTCAAAATTTCCTAATAATAGTATTCGAAGATCATATCGAAGTTGGGATAATTGTTTAGACATTGAGGGTTTTTGTTTATTACTGATTTCTAAGTTGTGAATTTTGTTTGTGAGATCCTGTAATTGCTGTTGGTGCTGCCTCTTCCTCCTTGCCCCCAGATTAATAAAAATACCCCTCATGAACGCCTTATAGGCATTCCACAGTGTAAACTTATCATCCACAGAATCTACATTTTTGCTAAAATATTGCAATAAATGTTGTTCCAATGTAGTTTTGGTAAGCTTTTCCTGTAAAAGAAGCGGGTTAGCTCTCCAGATTGGAACAGGGTTCGAGGAGAATGAGTCACTTATTGTCAGCACTACAGATGCATGGTCAGACCACATAATATCATTTATGGATGCTGCTACAGTTCTGGTCAAGGTCCATTGATCTACTAGGAAGAGATCAATTCGTGAGTATGACCTGTGTGGTGAAGAAAAAAAGGTGAAGTCTTTTTCCCCTGCATGAAGGCATCTCCAGGCGTCGAATAAGTTTTGCTGATGTATAGTATTTTGAAGGGTTTGGGTTGTTCTGGTGGGGGTGGAATCAAGGTGTGAGTCTGGCATAAGTTTGAAGTCCCCACATATCACCAGAGCTCCTTTTTGGTGGGCCCGTATCTTTCAAAAGGTTTTTTTAATAAAGCGTATTCGGTTTGAGTTCGGGGCGTAAAGATTCACAATAGTGTACGTTGAGGAGTTATTATCGCAAATTAGTATTATGAATTGTCCTTGTGGGTCTGCAATCACTTCATGTTGATGGAATGTAACAGTGTCCCTTATTGCAATAAGAACTCCTCTTTTTTTTGAGTCTGCGTTTGCAGTAAAAATATGAGGGAACTGCTTATTTGTGCATTTTGGGGGGGATGAACTATTGAAGTGCTTTTCCTGTGCACATACGACATCGCTTTTGAACTGTTGGGCTTCCTTCCATAATGACTTACGCTTGACAGGGTGATTAAGTCCTTTGGTATTGAAAGAAATGTCACCCCCATGTGGTCAAAGAAGGTATAGTTGTTTGACATTCTGTGTACATATAAGTTCTTTTGTTAGTGGAGACCTCCCTCAAGTGGTCAAAACCGGTATAGGTTGTTTTGCTAAGTGCTAGTGCAGACCAGAGAAGTGTTGTACTCACATTTTGAAGTGCAGACATCTTTCCAGTTCTATTATCAGCCTGGCTATGCTGGCGAGGTCTCTTTGGAGGTGTTGATCTTGGAGAAACAGTAGTGGCTCCGTCTGAGAGCTGTAAAGGAATCTGTAAGTTCTGACTGTGTTGGAAAAATATAGTAAGAAGAAAAACAAAACTGACTATGAACATAAAAACTTGAACTTTGAATAACATTTTAAAGTTTTTCAAGTGAACATTGTGATCCAAGCATGGGTATTTCATACCCGAATGCAGCATTTTGCTGCTCAAGTGGTTTCAAGGGGGTGAGTTCGTGAGCCGTGAGAGGCTACTCTCCCCTTAGAACTGAAGAGAATACTTATTTGCTTTCCAGGTGGTCAGTGTCTTTTAGCATTCTTAGCCGTGACCTTTTGCCATTCAGGATTCGCATGAGGAATAATCCTAGGGGAGTCAGGCCTGTTGACAGGCTCTGGAATTATCTGCCATTCTTTGAGCAGAGATAGACCTTTTTCCAGTGAGTCTATGTTAAAGGTATGGCCCTCTTTGGTGATCATGATTTTTGTGGGAAAGCCCCATCTATAGTTGATCTTATGATTCCTGGGGGCTTTAGTTATTGTGGTGAGGCTCCTTCTTTTCTGGAGGGTGTATTGCGATAAATCTGCAAAAAATTGCAGATTTTGATACTGTGGGGGAATATGCTCCTTGGTGCGCATTACAGACATTAATTTTTCTTTTGCGTGGTAAAAATGTAACCGTAGTATTACATCCCTAGGGATCTGGTCGGGGAGGTATGAAGGTTTAGGCAGGTGATGGATCCTGTCTATGATCACATCTAGATCCATGAGTTCAGGAAGGATTTCTTTAAACAGAGTAGTGGTGTACTCACGCAGGTCTCCTTGCTGTATAGACTCTGGGATCCCTCTGATTTTTAAGTTATTCCTTCTATTTCTGTCCTCTATGTCAGCCATTTTAGATTTGAGCCCTTCTATTACCTCCTCTTTTTCATCATGGGCATCTACTAAATCATTTACAGTGGCTGCAAACTCCCCATCTTGTTTTCTATGTGCCCCACTCTGGATTCTACAGCCTGTATCTCCTTATTGAACTTTTGCATGCAGGACATCATGTCAGTTTGGATTGAGCTCCTTAGGGACAGTAACATGTCCTTTAGTACTGTGTCCATAACTGGCTGATTATTCGTTGGAAACACCTCAATGCTGTGAGGCAGCTCTCTAGTGTCCTCCCCAGAATCAGTGCAGGGACTAGCTGTGGGGCTGCATCCAGAGCCATCCATCCAGAATTTGGCTTTAGCTGGGCTTGCAGACTGAGGGGTATTAGGGTAGGATTGCTGGCTGCCTGGGGACCCACTATTTTTGCTGAGAGATGCAGAGTTAGCTGTGGTGGAGTGTGTGTTATAGGCCTGGGTGGATGTACGGCCGGCGCCATCTTGTCTACCTCCATGTGTCTGCCATGTAACGTAATCCGTCAGTTTCTGGGGCTTCCTGAGTTCTTTTCTTTTCCTGGCCATGGTCACCGATGCTATGATGTGCAGATCGCTCCGTTTTTGGGGTGAAAACCCCCTCTGGAAAGTTGCTGTGTGCTGCTGTCTGTCTGTGGGAGGAGAGGAGCTCAGCTCTCACACTTCCATCTCTCTCTGCAGCCGGCCACGCACCCCCGCCTATGGAGATTTTTAAGGGTAAAAGTTTGTCACCATTCCAGAAGCGGGCGCAATTTTGAAGAGTGACATGTTGGGTATCAATTTACTCAGCATGACATTATCTTTCACAATATAAAAAAAATTGTGCTAACTTTACTGCTGTCTTATTTTTTAATTTAAAAAAGTGGATTTTGCCCCAAAAAAGTACGCTTGTAAGACCGCTGCGCAAATACAGTGTGACAGAAAGTATTGCAACAACCGCCATATTATTCCCTAGGGAATATAATATTTGGGGGTTCTAAGTAATTTTCTAGCAAAAAAAACAGTTTTTAACTTGTAAACAACAAATCTCAGAAAGAGGCTCGGTCCTTAAAGTGGGGTTCCACCCAAAAAAACAAAAATACCTGAAAAATTCTAAAAAGAAAACCCCAAAAAAAATTTGGATATTTTTTTTTTTTACTTACCTCTAAATGCCTGTTGCTAGGTGGTCCCTCGTAGTCTGCCTCTTCCTTTGCCTGGGCTGGTGACATCACTTCCCCCTCAGCACAGGAAGGGCTCGGCTCTGCTCCCTCCCTCCTGTCAATCATCTGGGACCCATTACAGGTCCCAGGTGATTGAGCGGCCAATCAAGGCGCGCAATGCCGCTTGCGCATGCGCAGTGGGTGCCAGGCTGTGAAGCCACAGCCCAGCGCCCACAGTTGAAATGCCGGCGCCGACGAGCGGAGGGGGGGGGACGAGCGGGGCTTCGATCCCCCGCATCGCTGGACCCTGGGACAGGTAAGTGTCCAATTAAAAGTCAGCAGCTGCAGTATTTGTAGCTGTTGACTTTTAATTTTTTTTTTTTAATGGACCCCCTGGGTGGAACTCCTCTTTAAGTGGTTAACAACCAGCTCAAAGCGATATATTACCGCATGAAAATATGCAGTAATTACCGCATTATGGAAACTTTACCGTAGTAGTTATTTACTGCACAATTCTTAGTGAATTAAACATTTGAACAATGAATTCCGCATGTGTTATTTTACCGCATTTTTTTTCACTGTTATTTAATTCTCAGTGAATTGACCCCAATATTTGTTATCTACACTACATTTACCTGCGCAGATAATCTTTAGAACTAATAACAATGTAAGTATCGAAACAAGAGAAAAGGTAAACACATTCAAGCAGCAGTTCACATATGTATTTGTCTAGTGTGATTGAAGGCTAGGCAAATGCACTGAATTCAGCCTTTCAACCCTTTCACTACCACTGATGCATGACTTGCGTTGGTAGCTGCACAGGCTTTTAAACACACTATGGTTGATTTACTAAAGGCAATAGAATGTTCACTTTGCAAGGAAATGTCCCCAGAGCTTAGCGAATGATGTGAAGCTCTTCTGACCTCCGTCATCCGATCATGTGCAAGCAAAAATATTGTTGCTTTTTTATTTTCCTTGCACCTGATTGGTTATTCTTTGCAAAGTGTAATTTCACCATATTCACTAAGCTGTAGGGAACATTCCCATGCAAAGTGCAACTACTCTTGCAAAATTAACAGCCTTTTTACCTTTAGTAAATCAACCCCATTGGCTAAAAGACTGCAGGAAAAGGGTATGTTCAGGGTTTTCTATCATCAGTCAAAATTGCTGGAGTTCAGCTTTAATGCTTTTTTAAGAGGAAGTAAACCCTCTTAAAAAAAACAAGAAAACAAAAAGCCCTGCAAGAAAAAGGCATAATGAGCTAGTGTACATAGCGTACTAGCTCATTATGTATTACTTACCTCAGATCAAAGCCCCCGCAGTGGTCCTCGTCTCCCCCTCCGGCCGCCGACATGTCGCCCCGGAGTTACTTCCAGGTATCGCGGCTCCGGCGCTGTGATCGGCCAGAGCAGCGATGACGTCACTCCCGCGCATGCGCGTGGGAGCCGCCGGTAATGGCATGGAGACTGCAGAAAAGGCACATAGGTGCCATTGCTTCAGTTCTGCCCAGTGCGCATGTGCTGATGACATTGGCACATGCAGGGGACAGGGGATATCTCCTAAACCTTGCAGGTTTAGAAGATATCCTGTGTAGCTACAGGTAAGCCTTAATATAGGCTTACCTGTAGCATAAGGTTGTAAAATAGGGTTTACAACCACTTTAAGTGGCATAATCACATTGTACTATTCTTTTACTATATGACCTGCTGCAGACTGCTTTTCATTCATTACCTGTTATCTGCACTATATTTATCGGCACAGTTAATCTTTAGAACAAATAGTAAATATCCAAAGTAAACAAAAGGTAAACACTGTCAAACAGCAGTTCTGATAGTATGTATTTGCCTGGTGTGATTGAAGGATGGGCATATGCACAGCATTCAGCCATTTAACCCTTTTACTGCCACCAACGTAAGGCTTACATTGGTGGCAGCAAAGGCTTCTAAACAACACTCCCAGCTGCTATAGTGTATTCACTTGTTAAGCTGACTTGCGACTTTCTGCAGGATCATTTCCACTTTACAGCCATCAATTTACTTTCACACATATGGAAATGCTCTGCCCTACCTCTTCCTGGCTTTACCCCCTCTCCCTCACCATATATACTGGGCTCTGCTGCCCCTTCTTTGGGCCTACATTACATTAGGGGCATAGTAGACCCCTGATGTCTCTTTAACTACTTCCAGTCCGGGCCTTTTCTGGCACTTTTTGTTCAAATGTAACAATCAGTATTTTTTGCCAGAAAAATACTTAGAACCCCCAAACATTGTATATTTTTTTAAAGCAGAGACCCTAGAGAATAAATTGGTGGGTTTTACAACTTTTTATGTCATACGGTATTTGAGCAATGACTTTTCAAAGGCAATTTTTTGGGGAAAAATACACTTTTTTTAATTTCAATGTCAGCGACTGATGGCCTGGTCCAGCCCTTTGGTGAGTATGGGGTCCCTAGCCTGACCCCGATGATTGCTCACCTTCCTGCCTATTTGATGCAACATACACTCATTCATTTGATTTACTACTTGTATTACAGATTTAGCAAAGCATTTATCCCTGAAGAGCGAGCGTGGTCTCGCGAAACGTCGTCGGGAACTACTTATCCTTGCAAATTTTTCTTATGTTTGTATATTGAAAATTATTGTTTTACCATCTATGTGGATTGTCTCATGTTTACATTATATGCATATTTTGTCGGCCTGTAGTTATTGCTGTTGTGTTTCAGATGCGCAACAATTGTAATAAATCTACATTATTTTACTTCCATGACATGTTTCTTGACTAACCACATTCACCTCACTCAAAGTCCCAGGGCGAACCCCTTGTATATATGTATTCAATTAGGGATGGAGGTGATGTTGGGGTAACACCAGACCTTGGATCATTTATGTTTCAAGAAAACTGTTATACTGCTTGCTCTTCTATTGATGGTTCTCAAAAGATCAACTGTGTCTCTGCTATAGGAAAACAGGGATTTTACGTGTGGGCTTTATGGAAACCGTAACTCCAAATTCTTTCAATCTTAAAATTACTATGACTTGCCAGCAACAAAGAATAACTTTTTTGGATGTTGAAATCTGTATAATCGCAAATGGCAATTTAGGTTTCACTCTATATAGGAAACCATCCACTGGAAATACGATATTACATGCAGCAAGTTTACACACTGAGTCTTTATAATCTAGCATTCCATACAGCAAATTTTTAAGGGTTCCTCAAAACCATAGTAATAAATGTGACTTCTAAAGTGAAGTTGATGAATTGCAGTCACGCTTGTTGAAAAGAGGGTACTTAATAAGGACCCTTAAGAAGGCTTATAATAAAGTGAAAGTGTTAGAAAGGTCATCCCTGATTGCCCAAACAAAGTCTAAACCACCTACCCAAACTACTAGAATATTAAAAAGATTCTCTAGTCAACAAACAATTGTGGAAGATTTATAAGGAGCACTGGTATTGATTGGAAGTGGATGCAACTTTCTCTAAATACATCAAACCATACCAAGAGATAACCTACCGAAGTCCTTGATCTTTTGTGAGATCATTTGATGAAAGTCACAATGCTCCCTCTCAAAAACAGATATAAACCAGTGTAGGTACCTTTCCCTGTTTTTGTTTTGTTCTTTCATTCTAATGCCCCGTACACACGGTCGGACATTGATCGGACATTCCGACAACAAAATCCTAGGATTTTTTCCGACGGATGTTGGCTCAAACTTGTCTTGCATACACACGGTCACACAAAGTTGTCGGAAAATCCGATCGTTCTGAACGCGGTGACGTAAAACACATACGTCGGGACTATAAACGGGGCAGTAGCCAATAGCTTTCATCTCTTTATTTATTCTGAGCATGCGTGGCACTTTGTGCTTCGGATTTGTGTACACACGATCGGAAATTCCGACAACGGATTTTGTTGTCGGAAAATTTTATAGCCTGCTCTCAAACTTTGTGTGTCGGAAAATCCGATGGAAAATGTGTGATGAAGCCTACACACGGTCGGAATTTCCGACAACAAGGTCCTATCACACATTTTCCGTCGGAAAATCCGACCGTGTGTACGGGGCATTAGAGGTCCATCAGTCACTCTTCCTTATGGTTCCCAATGGATACCGAAATATCTTTTATTTAAGGAGATATGTTTGCAATGCATTTTATATAGGGAAGATCAAACAACTTTTTTTTTAAATGTATCAGAAACCATGTGTCCCTTGTGTCAAAGGAAAAAATGGAGGCACCAATTAGTAGGCACATAGACTTGTACCATAATTTTGATACATCAGCAATTCAATTTTATGCTTTGGAGCATATACTGTCATATGAATGTAAGCCTAGATGAATTTATATGCTGAATGATACCTGCCATTCAGGACTTAGTGATTCTTTAAGCCATTTTTGTAAATAGCATGAAATAATGTTGAATTTCTGCTCATTCTTGATACAATTGTGTTTTGTTTTTTTGTATTTATTTTGTTTTTCTATCCTTTGTCTTTGTATATGGATGCTACGATGTTGTTTTCAACTTTACTGTATGATAATGACTGGTACCAAGTGTGATGGTACTGATTTTTTCACCTTTTTTAGTTACCGGTACTTATATTTTTATATATTTTTTCTGTTTTCCAGGATTCAGTTTTCTGGCTATGTTTCCCCAAGTTGGATAAGGGGGTGTCCGTACAGACTCTTAACCTCCCTGGCGGTATGATTATGTCAGATTTTTGATGCTCAAAGCGGTACAGTACAATGTTTTGCATGGAAATTTGGCGTTTTATACTGTAGGCCTGTAATTCTTAGGAATAACACACTTAAATCTGTCCAAACAAGAGTCTTAGTAGACATCCCAGGTATGATAAAGTTTGAAACACAAAATCATAAATTATAATATATTAAATAACTATAAATAATTATAACAAATAATAATATAATAATAATAAAAATGATTAAATAATGTAATCAAATCAAAAACACTGAAATTTGCTCAGTTGCAGAATTGTCGCTGTCATTACTTTCAGTGTTTGATGACGAATTTCCCCACAAATCACTATCGCTCAATTCTGCAAGTGATTCTAATTTATTATCGCTGTTTTCTAGCTGGTCTAAAACTGCTTTTGATGTAAAGGGACGCTTTTTGGTTGCTATGGACAATCTCCAGTTTCCAGGCAGAAAGAATAGTATTTATAATATAAAACTGCATGCAGGGCACTGGACAAACTACTAGGGACAAAAGGGAGGTGAAATAATTTGATACAGTAATGTAATCTGTATGATTACAGTGTACTGTATGTATTGTGTGTTTTTAACTTTTTGAATTTGTCGCCGTGCTCCGTCCCTGTGCGTCGCAACGCTTGCAGAGAACGGAGCTCGGCACTGTGATGAAGAAAGCGGAGATAGCGGGGAGACATCGCTGGATCCTGGGGACAAGTTAGTAACTTTGCCTGTATCCTGCGATGCATTCCCGAGTGTGGCTCGGGGGTTACCGCTTTTGGTACTGAAAATTCACCCCGAGCCACACTCGGGAATACCACTAAGGAGGTTAAGGATTAGGATCCTCCCTCTGGGTGCACAGGGGACTCAGTAACCCCGATTTGTTCCTGGAGTGTCCCTGGGCCAGAGTGGTCGGCCAATTAGCAGGGCGTCTTTTCCACTCATCTGGGCCTCTTGCCTTGTTGGGATCGGGGTTGTTTCCTTGGGTTTGTCTCTGGTTGTTTCCTGGGGATGTGGTGGGGCTCCTGATAGGGGGTACTCTCTCTGCCTTCCCAGCTGTTTACATTGACAGTCCATGTTTCTGGGGCAGCCTTGTGGGCGGGCATTGCACTAGTGATGTGTACCTGGAGGTGGGGTGAGCGGGTGAAGTGTTCCGACCATGCACGCTGGTGGCCAACCAGTGTCTGCATCCCGCCAATGAGGTCAAACACCGGTGGAGTGGGGGGAGCCATAAATAGTTGTGGGCTCCCATCTTGCCAGAGTCCGGGAGAGAAACCCAGGCTGTGGTGTCTCCATTTCCAAGTGATATTAAACCTTAATTTTTTTTTAAATAACAAACATGTTATACTTACTTGCTCTGTGCAATACTTTTGCACAGAGCAGCCCCGATCCTGTTCTTCTGGGGTCCCCCCGCTGGCACTCCAGGCCCCTCCTCTTTTGCGGATGCCCCCCATAGAAAGCCGCTTCCCATGGGGGCACCGGTGCATGTTCGCTCCATAGAATGCATTAAGGTGAAAAACCTTAAGACTTCAGAACCACTTTAAGTAAGTGCATGCAAAACTTGTTTGATGGCTTTTTTATTAGATTTTTTTTGCTAAGCCTTATAATGGACTTTACCTCTGCCAGTGCTATTTATATATGGATTTCATTCTAAATAAATTTCAAGTGGACATTAGATCCTCCCTTTTTTGGCCTTTTTTTTCAGTTTTGTTTTCTGTGTGCCAACTTATTTAAGCATCCACTGGCATTTCTATATATGTGAGCCCTGGGTTTTAGTGAGATCCATATAGTAATTGCAGGTGCTATACTGGTGTCTGCATTTGCACTTTCCTTGTATTCACTTGTAGTTGCATCCCCCTCCAAGCTGTAAGGACTTAATGTAGTTTATCAACCTATGGGCACCCTCTAGGGGTTTTTGATTAATGTTTACTTAGTAAGTATGGAAGTTTATGTCTCCTGTTTTAACCAAGAGGATTTTGGGATTCATAATGATTGACATGCTTTGTGTGTACATTTATCACAGATTTTTGGTAGGCAGTTCTGGTGGCTCTCCTGCAGTGCACCATCACTTGGTATTCAATGCCACGAAAATTCTAGTGCGATCTTGGAATTCCATTAAATTGAGTTATCCTAGGAACTTTGTTCTCGGTTTTATCTGAGATAGTATATGATTTCTTGTGAATACTCGACCAAAATTTGGATAAATCGGAGGCAGTCCAAAAATCACACTGGTATTATCTGTCTTAGCATGCAGTGGTGGATATAAAATTATTTATTGTATTTGTTTGTGTTTTACTTAAATACAGTATAAGCTTCATATAGCCAATAAATTCTCCCTGAAGAAGCCACAGAGGCCTATACTGTAGGCCCTTGTTTGGTCGCATTGTGTTATGGGGTAACAACTCTATGCCCCTATCTCCCACAATCTCCTGCCTGTATATCATCCTGCAACATGCATTACCAACCATCTTCAACTGATGTGGTAAATATATGTAATGGCTGCGCTTAGAACAGTAAGTAGGTATGCCGCCCCCCTAAATGGAGCTTCCCTAGGTATTCTCCAAACAATTACAAATAAAGATAAATAATGGGGTGATGGCGCTCCTTATATGAGGTTATAATGAGCATGAACACATATAATGGGGGAAATGGTGAAGTGGGAAGCCAACCTGCTGACCCACCAGTGGGGATGCCCCACCTAACTAGAGATTATATATATAAATCTATATTGCCCCAATACAAGTAGGTGTATAGAATTAGAAATAAAAATAAATATAAATATAAAAATAAAAAGTGAAAAAGTGTAGTGTAAATAGTAAATCCCAAAAAAAAATGTAACTCTATGTGTATTAGATGTACCATTAATGATAGCACATAAATGTGACATACAGTACCTCTCTAAAGTGTTGAGTAAGATGTGAAAACCAAAATAAGTTATGGTGATAGCCCTAGTGGTAAACTAATGGTATAACTTCATATACCTAGATAGCCCAAAAACTGCAACTAGCAATTATAATAATGCCCATAGATCAACATGTATGACAAGTAGGGATGAGCCGAACACCCCCCGGTTCGGTTCGCACCAGAACCTGCGAACGAACTGAAAAATCGCACGAACGTTAGAACCCCATTGACGTCTATGGGACTCGAACGTTCAAAATCAAAAGTGCTCATTTTAAAGGCTAATTTGCATGGTAGTGTCCTAAAAAGGGTTTGGGGACCCGGGTCCTGCCCCAGGGGACATGTATCAATGCAAAAAAACTTTTAAAAACGGCCGTTTTTTCGGGAGCAGTGATTTTAATGATGCTTAAAGTAAAAAAAAAAGTGAAGTATTCCTTTAAATATCGTACCTGGGGGGTGTCTATAGTATGCCTGTAAAGTGGCGCGTGTTTCCCGTGCTTAGAACAGTCCCTGCACAAAATGTCATTTTTAAAGGAAAAAATCTAATTTAAAACTGCTTGCGGGTTTAATGTAATGTCGGGTCCTGGCAATATGGATGAAAATCAGTGAGACAAACGGCATGGGTACCCCCCAGTCCATTACCAGGCCCTTTGGGTCTTGTATGGATATAAAGGGGAACCCCGCACCCAAATCAAAATAAGGAAAGGTGTAGGGCCACCAGGCCCTATATACTCTGAACAGCAGTATACAGGCGGTGTAAACAAGACAGGGACTGTAGGTTTGTTGTTAAGTAGAATCTGTTTGTAATTTTGAACTGGTACATTTTTAACGTGTCTCCAGCCAAAAAATCTTTTTTAAGCTTTTTGGAAAACATAGGGAAGGGTTATAACCCCTGTGACATTTGTTTTGCTGTCTGTCCTCCTCTTCAGGAGATTTCACCTCACTTTTTGTCCCAATGACAAATGTTTTTTGAAAATGTGGGTTTTTTTGTGGAACAAAGATTGGAAAGCATCAGTGGAAAGGAGAATTGTTTTTCCATATTAACTCTTACAGGAGAGAATTTCCCTTCCTAGGGGTATATTTCATCTCACTTCCTGTTGTCTCCTTCCGTTTGCAAGTAGGAGTCGTTTGTAAGTTAGATGTTTGAAAGTAGGGGCCTGCCCTATATACTCAGCAAAAATTTGGGCCTTAGGTGTTGTTGTGGCCACAACACTGTAAGCCCTCACAGGGCCCTGCTGTGAAATATTAGATCAAGAATTGTAATTACATGCCCCTGTTGAACAGGGGCAGAAAAATTGGGCCTTTGGTGGCGGTGGTGGTGCTGGTGCCACAACACTGTAAGTCCTCACTCGCTCTTGGTGGGCGCAGAAATGGGCCCTGCTGTGAAATATTAGATCAAGAATTGTAATTACATGCCCCTGTTGAACAAGGGCAGAAAAATTGGGCCTTTGGTGGTGGTGCTGGTGCCACAACACTGTAAGTCCTCACTCGCTCTTGGTGGGTGCAGAAATGGGCCCTGCTGGGAAATATTAGATCAAGAATTGTAATTACATGCTGAAAAATTAGGCCTTAGGCACTGGTGCTGGTGCCACAACAATGCAACCCCTCACAGATACTCTAGTTGGAACGCAGAAACGAGCCCTGCTGCAAAGTATTGCATCAAAAATTGTAATTACACGCCCCTGTTAAAAAGGGGCTGAAAAATTGGGCCTTAGGCACTGGTGCTGGTGCCACAACACTGCAACCCCTCACAGATACTCTAGTTGGAACGCAGAAACGAGCCCTGCTGCAAAGTATTGCATCAAAAATTGTAATTACACGCCCCTGTTAAACAGGGGCTGAAAAATTGGGCCTTAGGCACTGGTGCTGGTGCCACAACACTGCAACCCCTAACAGATACTCTAGTTGGAACGCAGAAACGAGCCCTGCTGCAAAGTATTGCAACAAAAATTGTAATTACATGCCCCTGTTAAACAGGGGCTGAAAAATTGGGCCTTAGGCACTGGTGCTGGTGCCACAACACTGCAACCCCTCACAGATACTCTAGTTGGAACGCAGAAACGAGCCCTGCTGCAAAGTATTGCATCAAAAATTGTAATTACATGCTCCTGTTAAACAGGGGCTGAAAATTTGGGCCTTAGGCACTGGTGGTGGCGCCCAGAACCAAAAATTTTCTTACAAGCTATCAGCGTGATCATTGAGGAGGAAGAGGATAATTACTCAGGGATAGTCACTCAGCATCAGCATAGGCAGTCTTTGAAGGGATCTGAGATTTCAAAAAAATTTTTTTCGGTTACATCAGCATCAGGTGCTTGGTAGCTGGTGGTGATCCAAGACTGATTAATTTTTATGAAGGTCAGTCGATCGACCGAGTCGGTGGACAGACGCACCCTGTAATCGGTTACAAAGCCTCCAGCAGCACTGAATGTGCGTTCCGAAAGAACGCTGGATGCAGGACAGGCCAGTAGCTCAATTGCATACTGTGCAAGCTCTGGCCAGTGATCCATCCTCAAGACCCAGTAACCCAGAGGATTTTTGGTGGGAAAGGTGTCCAAGTCAGATCTTGCCCCTAGGTATTCCAGCACCATGTAAAACAGACGCTGGCGATGGTTACTGGAACCGATCATACCTTGGGGCTGCGGACCAAAAAATTGTCTGAACGCATCGGTCAGACGGCCACCTTCTCCACCGCTCCTTCTTTGACTGACCGAAACCTCAGCAACACGTTGTCCAGAAACAGGAGTTTGTAACCTCCCAGTCTCTGGGAATGCGTTGCACAGACCTTTCTGCAAGGCCTCCCGAAGATGTTTCATCCTCTGCTCCCTCTGCGATGGCAAGATAAGGTCCGCAACCTTACCCTTGTAACGTGGATCAAGGAGGGTTGCCAGCCAGTATTGGTCCTTCTCCTTGATACCACGAATACGAGGATCCTTACGCAGGCTTTGCAGGATCAGGGAGGCCATGCAGCGTAGGTTTGCTGAGGCATTCGGTCCGGAGTCCTCTGGGTCACTAAGGACGACATGGTCCGCAGCCACCTCCTCCCTGCCACGTACAAGTCCATGTGTTTCTTGGGACTGATCCCTTAAAGACTGCTGCTGATGCTGAGTGCCAGGCTCCACCTCCATACTGACACAATCTTCCTTCTCCTCTTCCTGTGTGATCGGCGGGCACGCAGGAACACTGTCTGGATAAAGGGGGCCTTGAGAGCTAAGGAAGTCCTCCTCTTCCTGCCTCTGTTCTGCCTCAAGTGTCCTGTCCATTATTCCACGCAGCGTGTGCTCCAACAGGTGGACAAGGGGGACAGTGTCACTGATGCATGCACTGTCACTGCTCACCATCCTCGTGGCCTCCTCAAATGGTGACAGGACAGTGCATGCATCCATGATCATGGCCCACTGGCGTGGGGAAAAAAAAACAAGCTCCCCTGACCCTGTCCTGGTGCCATAGTCGCACAGGTACTCATTGATGGCCCTCTGCTGCGTGTGCAGCCGCTGCAGCATGGCCAACGTTGAGTTCCACCTGGTGGGCATGTCACAGATTAGGCGGTTCTTGGGCAGGTTAAACTCCTTTTGGAGGTCCGCCAGTCGAGCACTGGCATTATATGACCGGCGGAAATGCACACAGACTTTCCTGGCCTACCTCAGGACATCCTGTAAGCCCGGGTACTTGCCCAAGAACCGCTGCACCACCAAGTTAAGGACGTGAGCCAAACAGGGCACATGGGTCATTTGTCCCTGTCGGAGGGCAGAGAGGAGGTTGGTGACATTGTCGCAAACCACCATTCCTGCCTTAAGTTGGCGTGGCGTCAACCACCTCTGAACCTGCCCCTGCAGAGCTGACAGAACCTCTGCCCCAGTGTGGCTCCTGTCCCCCAAGCACACCAGCTCAAGCACCGCATGGCATCTTTTGGCCTGCGTACTTGCGTAGCCCCTTAAAACGGCTACGGAGCACCGCTGGTTCCGAGGAAAAAGCACAGGAAGAGGCCTTGGAGGAAGAAAAAGAGGAGGGGGTGGAGGAGAGAGGTGTGTCACAATCATTAGTAGTGGCGTTTTGGAGGCGTGGTGGCGGAACAACCTCCAACACTACTGCACCTTGTCCTGCATCCTTCCCAGCTGCCAGCAGAGTCACCCAATGCGCCGTGAAACTTAGGTAACGTCCCTGTCCATGCCTGCTGGACCATGAGTCAGCAGTAATATGCACCTTACCGCTGACCGCTCTGTTCAGCGAGGCATGGACATTGCCTTCCACATGCCGGTAGAGAGCCGGAATCGCCTTCCGTGAGAAAAAGTGGCGTTTGGGTACCTGCCACTGAGGAACCGCACATTCCACAAACTCACGGAAGGGGGCAGAGTCTACCAACTGAAAAGGCAGCAGTTGAAGTGCTAGCAATTTTGCCAAGCTAGCATTCAACCGCTGGGCATGTGGATGGCTGGGAGCAAACTTCTTTCGGCGCTGCAGCAGCTGGGGCAGGGAAATTTGCCTGGTACAATCTGACGTCGGTGTATCAAAAGCAGATTGCCCACAAGTACTTGGCTGTGACACACCTAATTCTACACCTTCATTCCTCTCAGTGCAGGTCTCAGAGAGAACTGAAGGTATAGTGGGGTTGGAGATCTCAGCTGATGAGGAGCAAGGAGAGGTCCTCTTTGTTCTTTGGTGTGGGTCTTTTAGATACGCTTGCCAACGAACTGCATGGCAGGTCAACATATGTCTGGTCAAGCATGTGGTACCCATGCGGGAGATGTTTTGGCCACGCGAGATACGCTTGAGACATATGTTGCAAATAGCAGCGGTGCGATCTGATGCACTCGTCTCAAAAAAGGCCCACACCAAAGAACTTTTTGAATAACGCGCAGAGACTGCAGCGCCCTGCACATGTGGAGCTTTGGGGTGTGATGCAGTCAATGTGCTGCCCTTAGGCTGGCCCCTGGAGGGCATCCTGCCTCGTTGGTGATGTGCCGCCTCCTCCTCCTCCTCCTCCTCCTCTCTCCTATCAGGCACCCACGTTGAGTCAGTGACCTCATCATCCCCTCCCTCCTCATCACTGGAGCAAACCTAGCAGTATGCTGCAGCAGGGGGAGCATGACTGCCAGATTGCTGTCCTTCTTGGGCACCCCCTCTGTTCGTGCTCATGTTACTGCCTTCATCGAGCTCAGTATCATCATCAGAGCCTTCCAAACGCTGGGCATCCTCCTGGAGCATGTACCCAACACTGTGGTCAAACAGTTCGAGGGACTCCTCAGGAGGACATGGTGGGGCTAGGGAAGGATTCACTGATGACATTGAGCCGAGGGAAGAGGCCGCTGCTTTGCCAGACAAAGTACCCTGAGCATGGGTGAGAGAGGATGAGGAGGATGAGGACGGCTTGGTCATCCACTCGACCAAGTCTTCCGCATGTTGCGGCTCAACACGGCCAGCTGCCGAAAAAAAGGCCAAGCGTGTCCCACGGCCACGTGCTGATGAGGATGCACCGTCTCCACGACCAGCACTAGACACAGAGCCTGCTTGCCCTCTCTTATTGGCTTGTGACTGTCTGCCTCTCCTTCTTGGCCTTCCAGACATACTAATGGCCTGTAGCTGCACTAAGCTGGGATATAGATATATATATATATATATATATATATATATATATATACTGATACTGCAGCTAGCAAAATCAACTGCCTGCCTGTAGTATGAGAACACCACCAACCTTCTACAGGTAGCTTTAGCTGAACACTGTGCAGAGCTTGCAAAAAAATAACTTGTCGCTTTTTTAGCTGCCTGTGGTAGTGATAGGATCAGGAAAACATGACCAACCTTCTACAGGTAGCTTTAGGTGAACACTGTGCAGAGCTTGCAAAAAAATAACTTGTAGGTTTAGCTGAACACTGTGAGGAGGACGCACCACACTAACTTGTAGTTTTAGCTGAACACTGTGAGCAGGACACACTACACTAACTTGTAGCTTTAGATGAACACTGTGCAGAGCTCGCAAAAAAATAACTTGTAGGTTTAGCTGAACACTGTGAGGAGGACGCACCACACTAACTTGTAGTTTTAGCTGAACACTGTGAGCAGGACGCACTGCACTAACTTGTAGCTTTAGATGAACACTGTGCAGAGGTCTCACTACACTAACGTGTAGTTTTAGCTGAACACTGTGAGCAGGACGCACCACACTAACTTGTAGTTTTAGCTGAACACTGTGCAGAGGTCTCACTACACTAACTTGTAGTTTTAGCTGAACACTGTGAGCAGGACGCACTACACTAACTTGTAGCTTTAGCTGAACACTGTGAGCAGGACGCACTGCACTAACTTGTAGCTTTAGATGAACACTGTGCAGAGGTCTCACTACACTAACTTGTAGGTTTAGCTGAACACTGTGAGCAGGACGCACCACACTAACTTGTAGTTTTAGCTGAACACTGTGAGCAGGACGCACTGCACTAACTTGTAGTTTTAGATGAACACTGTGCAGAGGTCTCACTACACTAACTTGTAGTTTTAGCTGAACACTGTGAGCAGGACGCACTGCACTAACTTGTAGCTTTAGATGAACACTGTGCAGAGGTCTCACTACACTAACTTGTAGTTTTAGCTGAACACTGTGAGCAGGACGCACTGCACTAACTTGTAGCTTTAGATGAACACTGTGCAGAGGTCTCACTACACTAACTTGTAGTTTTAGCTGAACACTGTGAGCAGGATGCACTGCACTAACTTGTAGCTTTAGATGAACATTGTGCAGAGGTCTCACTACACTAACTTGTAGTTTTAGCTGAACACTGTGAGCAGGACGCACTACACTAACTTGTAGTTTTAGCTGAACACTGTGAGGAGGACGCACCACACTAACTTGTAGTTTTAGCTGAACACTGTGAGCAGGACGCACTACACTTACTTGTAGCTTTAGATGAACACTGTGCAGAGCTCGCAAAAAAATAACTTGTAGGTTTAGCTGAACACTGTGAGGAGGACGCACCACACTAACTTGTAGTTTTAGCTGAACACTGTGAGCAGGACACACTGCACTAACTTGTAGCTTTAGATGAACACTGTGCAGAGGTCTCACTACACTAACTTGTAGTTTTAGCTGAACACTGTGAGCGGGATGCACTGCACTAACTTGTAGCTTTAGATGAACACTGTGCAGAGGTCTCACTACACTAACTTGTAGTTTTAGCTGAACACTGTGAGCAGGATGCACTGCACTAACTGTAAATAGTCTAGCTGCCTGACTGTGGTACTAATAGGATCAAAAGAACACCAGCAATTTTCTTCAGGTAGCTGTAAATACTGTAACAAGACAAGCCTGCCTGTCAGTAAGAAGATAACTGGAACGGATCTAGCTAAACTGAATACAGTGTATATATATTGTAACCTGGGGGACAGGTAGCAGGTACAAAGCTCCCTGGGATGAGCAGTCTTTCAGGCACAGATACCAAATCCAGTGGAATAGTGACAAACAGTGCGGTGTTTATTTGTGATATATACAAGTCTATTTACAGGTGCTGTACAGTGTTCCAAAAGAAACAAATAGGAACAAAAATAGCCAAAACAAAACCTAGCCGTGTCTCGGCACTAACTAAACAATATTTACAGATCCTAACTACTAAGCTGAGCAAGCCTACAGCTTGTCAGCTTCCACATACCTTTTTGCACTCTTACACAGAAGTTCTCTGAGTATCCCAGGCCAAGAGCAAGGGCTGTCTTGCTCAGGTGAGCTTAAATTAGCCTGGGGGAGAGGACCAAGACCTGAACCGGACCATGGATCAGAGATCCCTGAACCTGTATGAGAGGAGCCTGGGAGATGTATAAACCCCGAACAGGACTTTTCCTGGCTCTCTCTGGGATGCTCTGCTACATATCCTCCCCCCTTGTTTCAACCCCAGGGTTGGAACACCTGTAGCCCAACAGGAGTGAACACGGGACAGGGCATCTACATTCCCCATCTCAACACCTGGCCTGTGTTTTACAGTGAATGAGTAATCCTGTAGAGCCAAAAACCACCGGTTCACCCGTCTATTAGTCTCCTTCTTTTGGGCCATCCATTTCAGAGGAGCATGGTCAGTTATTAACTCAAACTGGCGTCCTAACAAATAGTACCTGAGTGCGTCCACGGCCCACTTTATGGCTAAACACTCCTTTTCAATGACTGCATACCTTTGCTCATGGTCATTGAGTTTTCTGCTTAGGTACACCACAGGGTGTTCTTCCCCATTGTGTACCTGTGATAGTACTGCCCCGATACCAACATCAGACGCATCCGTCTGAACCAAAAAATCTTTGGAGAAATCGGGGGAGTACAGTATTGGTTGTGCACAAAGAGCCTTCTTCAGGACTTGGAAAGATTCCTCTGCTACTGAGGACCATTTCACCATTACCGAGTCTTTCCCTTTCGTAAGGTCTGTCAGTGGGGCAGCTATAGTTGCAAAATTTGGGATAAATCTTCTATAATACCCCGCAATGCCAAGAAAGGCCCTGACCTGCTTCTTGTTTGCAGGACGTGGCCATTCCTGGATGGCTTCTATTTTATTCACTTGAGGTTTTATGACACCACGCCCAATAGTGTAGCCCAAATACTTGGCTTCGTCTAGACCAATGGCACATTTTTTTGGATTTGCTGTAAAACCTTCTTTGAAGAGGGAATTGAGGACAGCCTGGACACGGGGCAAGTGAGACTCCCAGTCAGTGCTATGTACCACTATGTCATCTAGATATGCTGCTGCATATTGTCGGTGGGGTCTTAGAGTCCTGTCCATGGCCCTCTGAAATGTGGCGGGGGCATTTTGCAACCCAAAAGGCATTTTTTTATATTGAAAGGAACCCTCCGGGGTCACAAATGCAGTCTTCTCTTTGGCGCTACCAGTCAGGGGTATTTGCCAATAACCTTTTGTCAAGTCCAAAGTGGTCAGATAGCGAGCCTTGCCAAGTCGGTCTATAAGTTCGTCCACTCTGGGCATTGGGTACGTGTCAAACTTTGTCACTGCATTAAGCTTCCTGAAGTCATTACAGAACCTCCAAGTGCCATCCGGTTTTGGGACTAACACGATGGGGCTAGACCAGTCACTATTGGATTCCTCAATGACATCTAGCTCCAACATTCTTTTAACTTCCTCGCTGATGTCCTTTCTCCTCGCTTCAGGAATTCGGTATGGTTTGAGCTTGACACGGACCCCAGGTTCAGTAACGATATCATGCTGAACTGCTGAAGTCGTGCCAGGTAACTCTGAAAATTTCTCTCTATTTCTTATCAGGAATTCTCTAGTTTCCTGCTTTTGAG
Organism: Lithobates septentrionalis; assembly: GCA_037952835.1. Taxonomy (NCBI): domain Eukaryota; kingdom Metazoa; phylum Chordata; class Amphibia; order Anura; family Ranidae; genus Lithobates; species Lithobates septentrionalis. Next base: position 220,617 of record JBBDGP010001129.1, read on the forward strand.
AATATGACAGGGTGTCTGGAATCGTGACCTCAGGGATCAGAGGGGACTCAGTACCCTTAGGCGTTACCGGGAGGGACCTCGCAGTTAACGCCAGTCTATCCTTCCAGGGCTTTAACAGGTTTATGTGGTAAATCTGTTCGGGCTTCCTTTTTCCTGGTTGATATATTTTGTAATTGACCTCCCCAACTCTTTCAATTACTTCAAAGGGACCCTGCCACTTAGCCAGGAACTTGCTCTCAACAGTGGGAACTAACACCAGGACCCTATCACCAGGTGAGAAAACACGGAGTTGGGCCCCCCTATTGTATATCCTCTGTTGAGCTGTTTGGGCCTGCAGTAAGTGTTCTTTTACCATCGGCATGATTGCTGCAATCCTGTCCTGCATTTGAGCGATATGCTCAATGACACTTTTATGGGGTGTCTGCTCCCCCTCCCAAGTTTCTTTGGCTATGTCCAAGAGTCCCCGAGGGTGTCTCCCATAAAGCAACTCAAAGGGAGAGTACCCTGTGGAGGACTGGGGAACCTCCCTGATGGCAAACATCAAGTATGGTATCAGGAAGTCCCAGTTTTTCCCATCCTTGTCAACAACCTTTTTTAACATGCTCTTTAATGTTTTATTGAAGCGTTCCACCAAGCCATCCGTTTGAGGATGGTACACTGAGGTTCGCAATTGCGTCACCTTAAATAACTTGCACAGCTCTCTAGTTATTCGTGACATAAATGGGGTGCCCTGGTCTGTAAGGACTTCTTTAGGGATTCCAACACGACTGAACACCATAAACAGCTCTTTGGCAATGTTTTTAGCAGACGCGGTGCGTAAGGGAATGGCCTCTGGGTAACGGGTAGCATAATCCATGATTACGAGGATATGCTGATGACCTCGGGCAGACTTGGGGAGTGGACCCACAAGGTCCATGGCAATCCTCTCAAAGGGCACTTCAATAATGGGCAAGGGCACTAAAGGACTTCGGAAGTGTTGTAGTGGGGCTGACATCTGACACACAGGACAGGATTGACAATAATTCTCAATATCCTTCTGTATTCCGGGCCAATAAAACCTGCGCAACACCCTTTCCGTAGTTTTCTCAACCCCTAAATGACCTCCTAGCAAGTGCCCATGGGCAAGTTCCAACACCACCCGTCTGTATGGCTTAGGGACCACCAACTGTTCAACCACTTCATCATTTTTTTTACATACACGATACATTAAATCCTCATTGCTGCTAAAATAAGGAAAACAGAGCCTGTCCCCTGATTCGACAGGTACATCATTAATCACCATTACATTTTCCCAGGCCCTGGCAAGGGTTGGGTCTTTTCTCTGCTCGGTACCAAAATTTTCCTTGTGTACATTAAGGTCAGCAAACTCCAACGTAGGCTCAGATTCAGCAGATGGCTGTCCAGCTCCACTGGTTGTGGGGACCTCCTCAGGCTCCTCCAGCTCTCCTGCCATAACTGAGAAAGGAAAACCTGGGGAGCCCTGAGAAGAGTCCCCTGAACCCATATTGTCAGTAGCGGCCAGGAGTTCTGGCTCTGTCACTGAGTCAGCTACTGCGACCGGGTCGGGACGATCCCACAGTTCCCAAAACTTAGGGAAGTCCCTACCAATGATGGCCTTGTGCACCAAATGGGGCACAAGTCCGACCGGATGGGTCACCGTACCTAAGCCAGTTTTAAACTGAACAGTGTCTATAGGATACTCACGGGTATCCCCATGTACACAGATCACAGCAATTTTTTTAGCATGCAAATTCACAATGTCAACCATCTCAGCTGTAACCAAAGTCACTAGACTTCCAGAGTCTAGCAAGGCCGTAATAGGCTTATTATTAACAGTCATTTGGCACATGTGTTTTCCCATACTTGGTGCTGCAGCGCATGAAACAGCAGCAAACATAGACTGCCTTCTAATGGACAGATCGCACTGCATTGGTTCATCTGTCAATGGACAGTTTGCTGCAACATGTCCCAGTTCTTGGCAACGAAAACACCTGATGTTTCCCCAGTTGGGTTTGCTGACAGGCAGTAGCTTCCCTTGTTTGGGACGCCAAACTTCAGTCCTGGCACCAAAAATCCTCCCCCCTATTTCCTTGCCATGCTTACCACCCACTTCCCCTGGAACAGTCTTACCGGTTGCCTGGGGAGACCGTGGCTTTGGGCGGAAAGTCCGTGCGGCTGTAGGGGTGGTGACCAGGTTCTCTGCAGCAAAGTACCTTTCAACAAGTTCCACGAGGTTGTCCGCCGAGTTGGGGTCTCCTTGACTCACCCACTTCTGCAGGGGAACTGGTAGTGACCTCAGGAACTGGTCCATGACCACACGCTCCACTATTTGTGGCCCAGACAGGGACTCCGGCTGTAGCCATTTCCTCACCAAGTGAATTAGGTCGAACATCTGCGATCTTGGGGGCCTCTCGTCTTGGAAGAACCAGCTGTGGACCCGCTGTGCTCGAACTGCCAAGGTGACACCAAGTCGCGCCAGGATTTCCCGCTTGACCTTTTCATAGTCTCCTACTTCTGCTGACTCCAAATCATAGTAGGCCTTCTGCGATTCTCCAGACAGCAAGGGGGCGACCAGTCCTGCCCACTGGGTTTTGGGCCAACCTTCCCTCTCAGCGGTTCGTTCAAAGGTTAAGAGAAAGGCCTCTGGATCATCATCTGCAGTCATCTTGGAAAGAAAACGACCCACATGGATGGCTGAGGGCTTGTCTCCAACAACATTAACTTTAGCAGGTGACCACTGTGCAAGCGTCTCTACAACCGCAGCCAGGGTTTTCCTATCCCCTTTTGCATCAGTGGCTAGCTGTTCAAACAGCCTCTGCGATAGCTCCTGTACAGCACCAATCTGTTGGCACAGCGCCTTGGTTTGCTCCTGTGCGATAGCGTTTGTTTGTTGCTGTGCAGCATTGGATATCACCAATTGTTTTAGGATTTCCTCCATGTTTAGTCACTCTAGGTACTGGCCTTTTAAGTAGTAACTTACTACAGCTGGTCGCAGTCTCCACCATATGTAACCTGGGGGACAGGTAGCAGGTACAAAGCTCCCTGGGATGAGCAGTCTTTCAGGCACAGATACCAAATCCAGTGGAATAGTGACAAACAGTGCGGTGTTTATTTGTGATATATACAAGTCTATTTACAGGTGCTGTACAGTGTTCCAAAAGAAACAAATAGGAACAAAAATAGCCAAAACAAAACCTAGCCGTGTCTCGGCACTAACTAAACAATATTTACAGATCCTAACTACTAAGCTGAGCAAGCCTACAGCTTGTCAGTTTCCACATACCTTTTTGCACTCTTACACAGAAGTTCTCTGAGTATCCCAGGCCAAGAGCAAGGGCTGTCTTGCTCAGGTGAGCTTAAATTAGCCTGGGGGAGAGGACCAAGACCTGAACCGGACCATGGATCAGAGATCCCTGAACCTGTATGAGAGGAGCCTGGGAGATGTATAAACCCCGAACAGGACTTTTCCTGGCTCTCTCTGGGACGCTCTGCTACAATATATATATATGCAACACCTGGGATGCATATATATACACAATACACTGTAAGTGCAGCTAACTCACTGATTGTCCTGCCTAATCTAGCTAACTCAAATGAAATGACACTGTCTCTCTGTCTATCTATCTCTCTCAACGCCGGAACACACTACACAGGGCCGCCGTGCAAGCGGCCTTATATAGTGTGGGGCGTGTTCTAAACCCCCTCAGCCATAATTGGCCAAAGCCACCCTGGCTTTGGCCAATTACAGCTCTCTCTACCGACGGCGCTGTGATTGGCCAAGCAAGCGGGTCATAGTGCATGCTTGGCCAATCATCAGCCAGCAATGCACTGCGATGCCGCAGTGAATTATGGGCCGTGACGCGCCACACGAATTTGGCGCGAACGGCCCATAACGTTCGGAATTCGGCGAACGCTCGAACAGCCAATGTTCGAGTCGAACATGGGTTCGACTCGAACACGAAGCTCATCCCTAATGACAAGCTTAAATGAGCCGTTGGTGGACCATAAACTATGGCCAAGTCAAAGAGTCCATGGACATTATAGGCAAACAAAAAATCATAAAATGTTCATATAGCAGTCCATATGTTATGTATAAAATTATCTTCAGGAATCGTGAATAGAATTTCTCAAAAAGGTGACTTGAGTGCTCTCAATATTCTTGGTGACTTTGTGCTCCCCCTCAAGGGTCCCCACTCACCAGATCCAGTCACCCCAAAGGGGCAATGTGCATATAGATATAGCCTCAGCAGTCTCCTCGCCAGCGTGATCGGTAGAGCTCCAAGAGTGGTCCTCAGCTTTCATAGAAATAGTTTGAGCATGGTCATGGTGATTCCCTCATAAGAATAAAGGAACAGTGGCTCCCATAGTGTAGGATGTTAATTTATTATCGTTAAAAAACGTACTAATTGAAAAACCAAAACAAAAGATAATGTAAAATTATAAAAATATAAAAACAAAGTCCAGCAGCAAGATAGCAGGTATGCTCAAATCCTAAGTGCAGCTAGGATGGACAAGGCTACACCCAAAAAACGAGCATCAAGGGTACCGGCATCTGTAACGCTAGATGGAGACACTACCGAGCGCAAACACTCGGTAGTGTCTCCATCTAGCGTTACAGATGCCGGTACCCTTGATGCTCGTTTTTTGGGTGTAGGGGTGGAGCGCAAACACCCGGTAGTGTCTCCATCTAGCATTACAGATGCCGGTACCCTTGATGCTCGTTTTTTGGGTGTAGCCTTGTCCATTCTAGCTGCACTGCTATATGAACATTTTATGATTTTTTGTTTGCCTATAATGTCCATGGACTCTTTGACTTGGCCATAGTTTATGGTCCACCAACGGCTCATTTAAGCTTGTCATACATGTTGATCTATGGGCATTATTAATATTGCTAGTTGCAGTTTTTGGGCTATCTAGGTATATGAAGTTATTCCATTAGTTTACCACTAGGGTTATCACCCAACCTATTTTGGTTTTCACATCTTACTCAACACTTTAGAGAGGTACTGTATGTCACATTTATGTGCTATCATTAATGGTACATCTAATACACATATAGTTTAATTGTTTTGGGGATTTACTATTTACACTACACTTTTTTACTTTTTATTTTTATATTTATATTTATTTTTATTTCTAATTCTATACACCTACTTGTATTGGGGCAATATAGATTTATATATATAATCTCTAGTAAGGTGGGGCATCCCCACTGGTGGGTCAGCAGGTTGGCTTCCCACTTCACCATTTCCCCCATTATATGTGTTCATGCTCATTATAACCTCATATAGGGAGCGCTATCACCCCATTATTTATCTTTATTTGTCATCTTCAACTGATGTCACCATTTAAAGCAGGCTTTCCCTCCACTTCCAACACTTTCAAGGTATACAGCATTCTACTACCTACAGGACTTTCAATAAGGGTTTACACCCAATTTAAGAGACCTGCCAGTGTATACAAGCCCTAAAGTTATCTCTCCCTATGCAATTTATCAGCAGCACTCTATGTTTTCCTAAACATATCAAAAGTTCATTGTTCATATGACTGCTGGGAATCCACATTTTTATAATAAGGGGCTTGGCTTGTCCCTTCCAAGCTAACTGCCCTAAATTTAAAGGCCAAGCAGCGCAATATGGCTACTATAGTGAATTACCACATTAGTTCAGTGGGTCTGCAAACATGCAGATATTACACCTTGAACCCATCGAAGCTATGAACCCAACCCTCTTTGGTAGCTGAATCACTGAATCGATGTTTCTTATTGGAAGATTTATTCTCACTTCCTGTTCCTGTGCCAGCTGCAAAGTGTTGGAAGTGCCATTACTTCCTGTTCCATTTACAGTGGTCCCAAGGACAAGCAGAGAGGGAAAATCTCCCCAGTGGGGACATAGACTATGGTACGCTTAACCACTTGTTTACTGGGCACTTAAACCCCCCTCCTGCCCAGACCAATTTTCAGTTTTCAGCGCTGTCACACTTTGAATGACAATTGCGCGGTCATACAACACTGTACCCAAATGAAATTTTTATCATTTTTTTCTCACAAATAGAGCTTTCTTTTGGTGGTATTTAATCACAGCTGGGGTTTTTATTTTTTGCTAAACAAACAAAAAAAATGGAAATTTTTGAAAAAATAAAAATCATGTTTAATTGTTTGTTATAAAATTTTGCAAACTGGTAATTTTTCTCCTTCATTGATATGCGCTGATGAGGCGGCACTGGTGGGCACTGATAGGCTGCACTGATGGGCACAGATAGGCACAGATAAGGCGGCACTGATAGGCACAGATAAGGCGGCACTGATAGGCACAGTTAAGGCGGCACTGATAGGCACAGTTAAGGCGGCACTGATAGGCACAGTTAAGGCGGCACTGATAGGCACAGTTAAGGCAGCACTGATGGGGACAGATAAGGCGGTACTGATGGCCACTGATGGGCGCTGATGGGTCGCACTGAAGGGTGGCACGGATGGGTGGCGCGGATAGGTGGGACTGATGGGCACTGATAGGTACCACTGATGGGGGCACTGATGGGCGGCATTGATGGGGGGCCCTGATGGGCAGTGATGGGCGGCACTGATGGGCACTGGTAGGTGACACTGATGGGCACTGATAGGTGGCACTGATGTGCAGCACTGTTGCACTGATGTGGGCGCTGATGGGTGGCACTGATGGGTGGCACTGTGGGCACTGGGTGGCACTGTGGGCACTGATGGATGGCACTGTGGGCACTGATGGATGGCACTGTGGGCACTGGTAGGCAACACTGCTGCCTATTGCTTTGTGACAGTCTGATCGCCGTGATCGGGACTGATGTCCCGATCACGGCCGCCGGTGATCGGGTATTTTTTTCCTCCTCACGCTGTCAGCGCGAGGAGGAAAAATAGCCGATTACTGGCTCTGTTTACATCACATTATCAGCTGTCATTGGCTGACAGCTGATCATGTGGTAAGGGGTCGGGACCAACCCCTTACTCTGATCTGTGATCAGGCGAGTCTCATAGACTCGCTGATCACCGAGCGCGCCGCGAGCGCCCTGCAGGGGGTGCGCAGGCCGCTCGTGCACGGGACGACGTCAATAGACGTAGTCCCGGCAATTCAGATCCGCTCTGTTGCCGTCATTTGGCAATGGCCCGGATCTGAAGCGGTTAAACAAGGTTTTAACACTTTCCCACTAAAACATGTTCCAAAACTAAAAAGAGGTTTGCGATTTCCTTTAAAGTGACACTAAATATCTTTATACTCCAAAAAGAATCCATACACATTGACTAATTAACGGGCCTGTAATCCATTAGTTGCGGTCATGTGCACCGCTCTATGTGCACTGCAAATTCCATAGTCCCTAGTCCATCTTGGGATCGAGCAAAAGAGGGTGGCTATGTTCCTACATACAGTGGGACCATGGAGAATAAACATAACCACTCTCTACAGGAAGTCAGATCACAGCAGCAAAAAAAGGTATTTGGAGGTTTTTAAGAGGCCAAGAGCAATGGAAGGTACCGTCTTTATTGGCGTCTAACATGCACTTTTCTCCCCTTAAAATCAGGGGGAAATCGTGGGTGCGTGTTATACGCCCATCCCCCGCCGATTGTGAGCCTTTTGGCGGCTTTCAGCCGTTCTCGGCGGCTCTCGGCCATTCTCGGCGGCTGTCGGCCATTCTCGGCGGCTTTCACCGGCTCTCGCAGTCCCGCGTGAGCCGCCGAAAGCCACCAAGAGCGGCCGAAAGCCGCTGAGAACGGCCGAGAGCGCCCGAAAGCCACCGAGAGCGGCCGAAAGCCACCAAGAGCGGCCGAGTGCGTCCAAAAGCCGCCGAGAAAAGCCAGAAGCCGCCGAGAATGGCCAAGAGCGGCCGAAAGCTGCCAAGAGCGACCAAAAGCCGCCGAGGGCGGCCAAGAGCCGCCGAGAATGGCGGCGCCATTTTTAAATGGCAGTGTACTGATAAGTCTGCAAATGACACAGGGGTAAGGCTGCAGATGGACACTGACAAGGCTGCAATGATGGACAAGGCTACAGATGGACACTGACAAGGCTACAGATGGACACTGACAAGGCTACACTGACACTGACAAGGCTGCAGATGGACACTGACAAGGCTGCAGATGGACACTGACAAGGCTACACTGACACTGACAAGGCTGCAGATGGACACTGACAAGGCTGCACTGACACTGATAAGGCTGCACTGACACTGAAAAGGCTGCAGATGGACACTGACAAGGCTGCATTGATGGGCATTTAAATGTAAGTTTTCTTTCCTTAAACTTCCCTCCTAAAAGTTTTTTACCTTAAAATTCCCCATCTAAACTTGGGGTGCGTGTTATACGCCGGCACGTGTTATACACCAATAAATACGGTACATATCTGAGATAAGACTTAAAGCGTTTGCTACCCCAACATTTCATATTCCTGATATGTGCCTGCTGTAGCATGTACTTGTATGAAAAAGTATGCTGTTCTCTTTGTATTGCTTTCTTTGTGTGAAATCCCAGTCTCTTTGCTTTCCATTAGAAACTGACCACACTAAGCATGAGAACACAGCCTGGTCAGTTCTCTAGCTATGCTGGGAACTTTGTGTGCTCTGCTCCAATGATCAGCCTTGATCATTGACACAGTCCTGACACCCCCCCCCCCCCCACTGAAAAGCATCTCACTGGGAAGATCAGTGTACTGCTGTTTTTCCTCCCCCCAGTTCTTATGCAGCCGAGAACAGAGGGAACTGAGGGAATGTGATCTCTTATTAAAAAAAAGGGGGATAAAAAGGTATTTATAATGTTTTTTTTTTTTTATATCTATACTCAAATGTTTTGCCTTTCATTTCTATTTTAAACTGAATAGGTTGTTTTACAAGGTGATCGTTTATAAACACTTTAATAGAACTTATTTTAAACCAGAGTGTAAAGTGTAGCTTCAAGGTAAACAATGCAATAAGAACTCAAAGTATGCACTTCCTGAATTTTATATTTTTCCCTTGTAGAGCTCAGAAGTTAAACAGCCACTTTTTTTGCCTCTAAATTTAATGCACTACATATACTGAAAATGTGATTAATGGAAGTCATATTTTATTTATAACAGTAAATACAGTCTTTGCAAAAAGCAGTCATTTTTTAAAGCGCGTGACTTTACAGCAACCAAAAAGATTTTTAACTTGTCGACAAAAGTAAACTGAAATCTGATTTATTACTGCACTCTGCACATATTATTTTCACTTTCCCCCTGTGTAATTAATAAATAATATTTTCAAACTGCAAACTGAAATAATATCAAATTAGGCCATTCACTGAACACCCAATATCTACATATCAGACTTACCTTTTGGGGTACACGTGCTCCCATATGGGATTGAGAAAAACGAAAAGAAGTATAAGGAGCAGGACAGCCTGAAGAGGGATACAGAAATAAAGTTTAAGCTTGGAGAACTTCATTGTTGCAATCTAGAAATGAATGGGACATGTCAACATGCCGAGAAGTTTCTTGTGTGCTGTTGAGGTTGCCACTGCCAGTTGAACTTCTACAATGTTTTGTTCTGCATGACATCTAATTCCTCCTGAGCGTTTGTAGTTCCCACCAAAGGGTCCTCCTGTTTGCACTCTTGAAACACCCTGAAATTAAATATGCTCTTGTTTTTTCTTCTCATATAGGTAAAGATTGAGTGCCAAGAAATGTTCTAGTGAGAAAAGTGCAGTTCTCGCAAGAGATAGGATGAGAAGAGAGCACAGCCCAGCTGGCTGCAAAAAGCTAATCCAGGGAACATACAGAATTAATTGAACTCCAGATTATGAAGCACTATCGTAACCCACTGATTGCCACACCCTGTATATAAATATGTGCTTTTATGCCTCTGAAAGTCACTTCGCTGCCCTGATGTTTTTAACAATAGGTGCTTATCATAAGTATGTGGGGTGGTGCTTTTGTGCTATGGGGCACCTACCTGATCATGTTCAATGGATCAAAGGTTACCGGACATAGCATGTCCTATGCTAAGGTTCCCTAGTGCCTGCTATGGTATCTTTAACCACTTAACGTAGATGTAACCATCAATAAATATTGTAATAGTTTGCTAGAGGAATGTATATCATAAACAGTTGGGATTTTTTTTTCCATTAGAATATACTTTATTATTTGCTTTTGCATCTCAGTGCTACTGATCCCCTCCAGCCTTTTTGAACAACATCCTATCTACATGCATGTACTTCATCGGCAGCTGCATGTTATTATTATTATTATTATTATTATAAAGGATTATAGACAGTTTACAACATTAGGGCAGACAGTACAATTACAATACAATTCAGTACAGGAGGAATCAGAGGGCCCTGGTCGTTAGAGCTAACAATCTAGGAGGGAGGGTCAAGTTATACAAAAGAGTAATAGCTGTGGGGGATGAGCTAGTGGAGAAAATAGTGCAGTTGTTAGATGGAGGCAGGATAGGCTTCTCTGAAGAGGAAAGTTTTCAGGGATTGCCTAAAAGTGGATAAATTTGGAGACAGTCTGACAGATTGGGGTAGGGAATTCCAGAGGATGGGAGAGGCTCGGGAGAAGTCCCGGAGGCGGATATGGGAGGAGGTGATGAGGGAACTAGAGAGCAGGAGGTCTTGGGAGGAAGGAAGAGGGCGATTAGGTGGGTATTTTGAGACTAGGTTAGTGATGTCGATGTTATTGGTCAGGACAAGCTTCTAGATGTTAAAAAAGCAAAACACGTATGTGAAATGTGGTTGGCGTGGCCATGCATAGTCTCCACCAAAAACAACATAGGAGACCAGTGCATTTCACCTTACTACAGGAAGTGCCTGAAGATAGAACATTCATGGCAGGCTCACCAATTACTGTTTTAATGAAAGCTGCAGGTTTTAAAAGATCAAATTTGATCTTTGAAATTACGCAAACGTGTTAAAATGGTTTTAGTGATTGGGCTTTTATCTACTTCTAAGCTCCTGCACCTGTATATCCCCTACGGACAAGCGCAATCTTTGTATTTTAGCTATTGGCCCCGTTGCATTCTAAACAACATTATCAATATATAGAGATGTGATACATATATTGTTTTCTTGGAGAAGAAACAATGCTTTCCTTAGTGGAATTGTTATCCAAAAACGAGATCATTTTCTATATATTCTAAAAGTAAAAAGTAAAGTAAAAAAAAAAAAAATCTCCAGTTTTAAACCAACTAATGTTATTGTAGATAAAAAGCACACAAAATGGGTGCACACTGAGTGATATTAACAAGAAATTCACTGACATTTACCCACATGTGTTCTTGCTTAGAAAAAGGTGCTTACTGTAATTTTTGTGTTACTTTATCTGCACATTCACTGACAATTAAAAATACAATTATCTGGGTTGATGTGTCTATTAATACATTTTATAATGAAAATTTCTGATCCTGTACTCTTAACACTTTCATAAAACAGAGAATTTGACTTTTAGAAATATTCTTTGGTGAAAAAAACATTCAGGCGTGTTTTAAATGGTTGATTATCGACCAGCAAATTTTGTAAAAGTCACATTCTCTGCTTCATAAATAGACCCCTTAGGGTACATTCACACCAGGTGCAGTGGGACTGCGGTGGGTCACTATTCCAATACCTTGTGTGCTACCTGGCCACTGCATTGTGGTGGTGTGCTCTGAAAAAAAAAAATTTCCAGCACAGCGCAGTGCTAGGCAATCCACTGCCTCAAACCGCTTGGTGGCCCATAGAACATAATGAAATGTGTGACATTTCAATAAAGTTTGTTATAAAAAAAAAGTGAATAGGCTATGCACCGCAATTGGTGCAACAGCACTGTTGTCATCCCACTGCATACCCTCTGCTGCTTTCTAATGCAGCAGCTGGTGTGAATGTACCCTCAAGTATTAATTTCCTTTTTTGTTTGATTATTTTTAAATGAAAAACCAGTGCCCAAGAGGAGGTGACCACAAATGGTCCTCAGGTGCCAAGGGTCCTTTGGACCCTTAAAGGAGTTGTAAAGTCTCAGGATTTTTCACCTTAACCACTTCAGCCCCGGAAGGATTTACCCCCTTCCTGACCAGAGCACTTTTTACAATTCGGCACTGCGTCGCTTTAACTGCTAATTGCGCGGTCATGCAATGCTCTACCCAAACGAAATTTGCGTCCTTTTCTTCCCACAAATAGAGCTTTCTTTTGATGGTATTTGATCACCTCTGCCGTTTTTATTTTTTGCGCTATAAACGGAAAAAGACTGAAAATTTTGAAAAAAAATGATATTTTCTACTTTTTGTTATAAAAAAAATCCAATAAACTAAATTTTAGTCATACATTTAGGCCAAAATGTATTCGGCCACATGTCTTTGGTAAAAAAAATGTCAATAAGCGTATATTTATTGGTTTGCGCAAAAGTTATAGCGTCTACAAACTAGGGTACATTTTCTGGAATTTACACAGCTTTTAGTTTATGACTGCCTATGTCATTTCTTGAGGTGCTAAAATGGCAGGGCAGTACAAAACCCCCCTAAATGACCCCATTTTGGAAAGTAGACACCCCAAGGAAATTGCTGAGAGGCATGTTGAACCCATTGAATATTTATTTTTTTGTCCCAAGTGATTGAATAATGACAAAAAAAAAAAAAAAATTTACAAAAAGTTGTCACTAAATGATATATTGCTCACACAGGCCATGGGCATATGTGGAATTGCACCCCAAAATACATTCAGCTGCTTCTCCTGAGTACGGGGATACCACATGTGTGGCACTTTTTGGGAGCCTAGCCGCGTACGGGGCCCCGAAAACCCAGCACCACCTTCAGGATTTCTAAGGGCATACATTTTTGATTTTACTCCTCACTACCTATCACAGTTTTGAAGGCCATAAAATGCCAAGATGGCACAAACCCCCCCCCCAAATGACCCCATTTTGGAAAGTAGACACCCCAAGCTATTTGCTGAGAGGCATGGTGAGTATTTTGCAGCTCTCATTTGTTTTTGAAAATGAAGAAAGACCAGAAAAATTTTTTTTTTTTTTCTTTTTTCAATTTTCAAAACTTTGTGACAAAAAGTGAGGTCTGCAAAATACTCACTATACCTCTCAGCAAATAGCTTGGGGTGTCTACTTTCCAAAATGGGGTAATTTGGGGGGGGGGTTTGTGCCACCTGGGCATTCCATGGCCTCCGAAACTGTGATAGGCAGTGAAGAGTGAAATCAAAAATTTACGGCCTTAGAAAGCCTGAAGGCGGTGCTTGGTTTTCGGGGTCCCGTGCGCGGCTAGGCTCCCAAAAAGTCCCACACATGTGGTATCCCCGTACTCAGGAGAAGCAACGGAATTTATTTTGGGGTGTAATTTCACATATTCCCATGGCATGTTTGAGCAATATAACATTTAGTGACAACTTTGTGCAAAAAAAAAAAAAAAAAATTTGTCTCTTTCCCGCTACTTGTGTCACAATATAAAATATTCCATGGACTCGACATGCCTCTCAGCAAATAGCTTGGGGTGTCTACTTTCCAAAATGGGGTCATTTGGGGGGGGGTTGAACTGTCCTGGCATTTTATGCACAACATTTAGAAGCTTATGTCACACATCACCCACTCTTCTAACCACTTGAAGACAAAGCCCTTTCTGACACTTTTTGATTACATGAAAAAATTATTTTTTTTTGCAAGAAAATTACTTTGAACCCCCAAACATTATATATTATTTTAAAGCAAATGCCCTACAGATTAAAATGGTGGGTGTTTCATTTTTTTTTTTTCACACAGTATTTGCGCAGCGATTTTCAAACACATTTTTTGGGGAAAAAACACACTTTTTTAAATTTTAATGCACTAAAACACACTATATTGCCCAAATGTTTGATGAAAAAAAAAAGAGGATCTTAGGCCGAGTACATGGATACCAAACATGACATGCTTTAAAATTGCGCACAAACGTGCAGTGGCAACAAAATTAATACATTTTTGAAAGCCTTTAAAAGCCTTTACAGGTTACCACTTTAGATTTACAGAGGAGGTCTACTGCTAAAATTACTGCCCTCGATCTGACCTTCGCGGTGATACCTCACATGCATGGTGCAATTGCTGTTTACATTTGACGCCAGACCGCCGCTTGCGTTCGCCTTAGTGCGAGAGCAGGGGGGACAGGGGTGCTTTTTATTTATTTATTTTTTTTCTTTATTATTTTTTTGCTTTTTTATCTTATTTTTAAACTGTTCCTTTCATTTTTTTTTTTAAATCATTTTTATTGTTATCTCAGGGAATGTAAATATCCCCTATGATAGCAATAGGTAGTGACAGGTACTCTTTTTTGAAAAAATTGGGGTCTATTAGACCCTAGATCTCTCCTCTGCCCTCAAAGCATCTGACCACACCAAGATTGGTGTGATAAAATGCTTCCCCAATTTCCCAATGGCGCTATTTACATCCGGCGAAATCTAAGTCATAAAATGCTCATAGCTTCCGGTTTCTTAGGCCATAGAGATGTTTGGAGCCACTCTGGTCTCTGATCAGCTCTATGGTCAGCTGGCTGAATCACCGGCTGCATTCTCAGGTTCCCTGTTGAGACAGAAGAGCCAGAGAAAAACACGGAAGACGGTGGGGGGGGCATTCCCTCCCACTGCTTGTAAAAGCAGTCTAGAGGCTAATTAGCCGCTAGGATTGCTTTTACATGCTGGCTAAAAAGAATGATACCAAGATGATACCTAAACCTGCAGGCATCATTCTGGTATAACCACTCAAAGTCGTGAATGGCGTACCTGAAGACAAAAAAATGGTTAACAATAAAGCACAGTAAACGGTAAAGTATAAAAAATTGCATACCTGAAAAGCAAACATGATAAAACATAATAACAATAAAACATTGCAGAATAGAATACAGTAAAAAAAGAGCAGAACAATAGAGAGAGAGAATAGAGAGAGAGAACAATAAAACGACAACTATTTTTTTTTATTTTTGTTTGTGTTTTTTTTTTTTTTTTACACTTTTTTTTTGTAACTGTAACTTTTATAACTGTAACCGGTTCCAGGTTCGGGTCTCTCAAAATGCGATGGCATCTTGGGAGACCCTGTGAAAGTGTGCCTAGTCTGTGCAATGCTGTACCCTACGCTAATACTCAACTAGTGAATGGTAGCGTTCAAAACATTCACCAATGCAAAGACCAGGATTGTCAGGACAGGAGGGACAATAATAGTGAGTGTCACGCCTATATCCGCGCTTGCTGCAGACACAACATCTTTTTTGGGGGGGTTCGTTGGGTAGGGGTACTTGGGAGGATATATAAATGCCTCTCATGCAGCCGACTGCATTTGGTTGGGGATGTGAATGGGGGAAGTACGGGCGCTGCAGAAGCGGTGGGTTCCCAATTAGGATTGGCGAATGCAGCAGGAAGGGCACTATGGGCACGACGGGCCTGTGTTTGTCTTTTTGGTGGCAGCGGGACACTACTTGTGCTTGCCACCTCACCAGCTTGAACTGCACTTATGGGACTCGCCACGTCACCAAGTGTTACTGCAGTGCTGGTTTGACTACGACCGGGGTGTACTAGGCCGCTGACGCTTGCCAGTTCACCAAAACGCTACAAAAAAAAGTGACAGTGATCGATCGATACTGCACTTGGGTTTGGCTGGACTGGGCTGGGCCGGGCGGAGGGGCAAAACGCAGGTGCTAGCAGGTATCTGGGCTGATCCCGCTAACACTGCGTTTTTGGGAACCCTAAACTGCTGGGGACGCTAGTATAGATCTGATCGGATCAGATATTGATGCGTTCAGATACTATACCACTAAGGGAGGTGTACGGTGTGTGTACGGTGCGTGCGTGGGTGTTCGCGGTACTGGCGCTAATCTGACGCTGCCTAGGGCGACGCATATCACCGCCGGGCGATCAGGGGGCTAAACCTTTTTTCGGTAATAAACGGCGGGTGCCCTGACACTATAAAAAATAAACGAACTAACCAGCGTCACCCGTAACGGTTATACGGTGATCAGTGGTGGAAGGATTAACTAGGGGGCCATCAAGCGGTTAAAACATTTATTAGATAGTATATGGGGGTCCCTGTCGCTATAAAAAACTGACGGCGAACCTAAATATTTACGTCCCTAACTAGCGTCACCAGCGACACTAATACAGCGATCAGAAAAATGATCGCTTAGCGACACTGGCGACAGGGGGTGATCAAGGGGTTAAAACTTTATTAGGGGGGGTAAGGGGGGTACCCTAGACCTACAGGGGGCTAAACCTTTATTTGGTAATAAACGGCGGGTGCCCTGACACTATAAAAAATAAACGAACTAACCAGCGTCACCCGTAACAGTTATACGGTGATCAGTGGTGAAAGGGTTAACTAGGGGGCAATCAAGGGGTTAAAACATTTATTAGGTAGTATATGGGGGTCCCTGTCACTATAAAACGCTGACGGCGAACCTAAATATTTACGTCCCTAACTAGCGGAACCAGTGACACTAATACAGCGATCAGAAAAATGATCGCTTAGCGACACTGGTGAGGGGGGGTGATCAAGGGGTTAAAAATTTATTAGGGGGGGTAAGGGGGGTACCCTAGACCTACAGGGGGGTAACACTCACTACCCTAACACTGCTAACTGTCACAAACTGACACTATGCAGTAATCAGGAAAAAAAAAAAAAAAAACCTGCTTGGTGTCAGTTTGTGACGGGGGGGGGGTGATTGGGGGGGGATCGGGGGGCGATCGGGGGGGGATCGGGGGTGTAATGTATGCCTGGCATGTTCTACTGTGTGTGTGTTGGTGCACTTACATGTCATCTCTCCTCGGCGCTGGAACGGAAACTGGCCAGCCGAGGAGAGATGACATCACATCCTCTGCCTCTGTGTACTATACAGAGGCAGGGGATGTTTCTCATTGGCTGGGAGCGATCGCGAGGGGGGGGCCACGATCGGATGGCCTCCCCCTCGTCTCTCATCGCTTCCAACCAAATGCCGACCGCAGCTGGCACCGGGGGGGGGTCCGATCGGACCCCCAACACGCGGGAAGGCAATCACGTTTCAGGTACGTGATTTTGCCTGCCCGTGCCGCTCTGCTCACGTATATAGGCGTGAGGCGGTCGGCAAGTGGTTAAAGCGGAGTTCCACCCAAAAATGGAACTTCCACTTTTTGGATTCCCCCCCCCCCCCTCTGGTGTCACATTTGGCACCTTTCAGGGGGGAGGAGGGAGCAGATACCTGTCTAATACAGGTATTTGCTCCCACTTCCTGGCATAGATCACTGCGGCGTTTGCGGTGACCTACACCACTTCTGGCGCCTACACTGTCCTCCCCTGCTGTATTCTGGGAGACACACAGGTCCCAGAACACAGCAGGGACCAGAGAGGATGAGCAGCATGCGCAGTAGGGAACCAGGAAGTGAAGCCGCACAGCTTCACTTCCTTAATCCCTTACCGAGGATGGCGGCGGCAGCAGCTGAGAGCCGACGGATGGATGGGCTTCGGCTGCCGACATCGCGGGCTCCCTGGACAGGTAAGTGTCCATATATTAAAAGTCAGTAGCTGCAGTATTTGTAGCTGCTGACTTTTAATATTTTTTTTTCGGCGGACCTCCGCTTTAATGCATTCTATGCATTCCATGTTCGAGCAGCATTTAAAACTATTCTTCTGTTGGTCTCCCTCAGTGGCCATATTCAGGTAGTGATGCCATTGCTATCTCTTCCCCTTTTGCTTATGTGACTGGGGATTCCCAATGATGTCAGCGGTTCCTACCAGTTCTAGTAGAGTCCCTCATGCAGTAAGGCACTGAGATATAGGACTCATTTTTCTAACATTGAAATAATTCATTCTAATGCATTCTATGCATTAAGATAAAAAACCAGCAGCCGACCCAGCACCCTCTAATACTTACTTGAGCCCCATCTCTTTCCAGCAATGTCCATGAGTGCCTCGGCCATCCGGGACTCTCCCTCCTGATTGGTTGAGACACAGCAGCAGCGCCATTGCTGTCAATCAAAGTCAGTTAGCCATTTAAGAGAGAGGGGGGGTGGTGCCGAACCATGGCTCCGCGTCTGAATGGACACAGAAAGCTTTGGCTCAGCTCGGGTACCCCCATAGCAAGCTGGAGGGGCCAGGAGGGGCCGAAGAGGGACCCAAGAAGAGGATCTGGGATGCCCTGTGCAAAACCACTTTTTTTTATAGAAAAAAAGCTGAGACTTTACAATCACTTTAAGTCCCATAAGACATTCTGTTAGGTGCCTAAACACTGATTTTGTATTAATACTTTCTCACTTTCACAGTTACAAAATGTATTGAAACCCTAAAGCATGTTTTATGTTGCAGCTTACCAGTACTTGGATGTGGTGGCTGCATTTGTTTTCCTTTTTCAGGCGAAATTTGTTTTTTGAAATTACAGAAAAATTACAGTGTCCTTGTATTCTCCTGTGCAGTGAACTGGAATTTTAAACAATGTTATCAGCTTTCCTAGCTCTCTTCTGCGAATGAGTGTTGCCACCCCCGGATGTGTGTTACTGACAGGATCACAAGGGGAGAATAAATAGAAAAAGCCTTTAAGCTGAACTCCAGCCTGTCTCTCCCCACCATACAGCAATCTCCTCCTGCCCCCTCTAAATCTGGCCATAAATGGATCGGTTTGGTTATTTTTTGTTTTTTGATCAGCCAGGTGGCTGATCAAAAAAATTTATTAAAAAATAAACTGACTCCTCGATCCACAAAATCGAGGTGGATGAAGGAATGTTCTCTGGTGCATTATTGTGGTCTGACAGCAGGGAGTCAGAATACAACTTGCTGCATGCTCTGATCAAGTGCAACATTTTCAACATTCAATTGATTAATCAACTTCTCTCTAGCAGAAACAGCCATAGAGGGATTAAACTTTTACAGGTTTCTACTGAACCGGACAAATTTCAATCCATCTATGACAAGCTTAAGTACCGTTTATACTCGAGTATAGGTCGATCCGAGTATAAGTCGAGGCCCTAATTTACCACAAAAAACTGTGAAAAACGTATTGACCCGAGTATAAGAAGAGGGCGAGAAATGCAGCAGCTACTGTAAGAGGAAAAAGAGGGTCAACAATGCCCATCTGCAGCTGTATACCTCCCTGTGTCATGTGCATGTGTCCCTGTGTATGTGTGAATGTGTCCCTGTGTATGTGTCACCTACCTGTGTCCTGTGCATGTGTCCCTGTGTATGTGTGCATGTGTCCCTGTGTATGTGTGCATGTGTCCCTGTGTATGTGTGCATGTGTCACCTACCTGTGTCCTGTGCATGTGTCCCTGTGGTGATCTGCATCCTCCATGTGCCGCTCTGCACCGATCAGCCAGTGATATTACCATTAGGCGGCCATTCTACTGTTCAAAAGCCGCGCCTCCTCCTCATATGTGATAGGCAGAACACTCCATTTCCCAGCAGTCAGCGGTCAGCCTATCACGGACATTCTCTCATCCTCATACCACGGACGAGGATGAGAGAATGTCCGTGATAGGCTGTACACTGACTGCTGGGAAATGGAGTTTTCTGCCTATCACAGACGAGGAGGAGGCGTGGCTTTTGAACAGTGAATGGCCGCCGAATTGTATTATCACACGCTGGCCGCCGTCTGTCTGCATGACACGGTGATCATGCAGACAGATGGCGGTGACTCGAGTATAAGTTGAGGGGGGCACTTTCAGCCCAAAAAAAAGGGCTGAAAATCTCGACTTATACTTGAGTATATACGGTAATTGCTGGCTTAAAAGAACGATCTGAATTCCCTCTTTACTCACCTAAATCTGCCCTGAGTCTTGCCTTTTCCTTTGTGCAGAGGAAGCAGGTCCTTCCTTGGTTAATCATGTCACAGCCTGAATAACATGGACACTTCCTATTGGCTGTCCAGTGGCGGGGTTCTCCCAGGATCCAGAAAACAGACTGAAATTATAACATCGGCACAAGGGGACTGTCGGGGGCCAGGCGAAACTGGCCCATCTGCATTACAGGATTACTGGTCCTCCTCAGCTGGAAATGGGCTGCCAAGGGAAACAGCTGGTGGACCTGCTAAATGGTTAATTAATTTTTCCTGGAGATGGGCTATATAAAATACTACTGCACCTAAGAACCGGTCAGCTGCAATGTATTACATTTTTGATATCTTGAATTTTTAAATTTTATTAGACTATTGTGTTGCTGTGTGTTACAAATTTTATGGCATGCTTGCTTTTTGAGAAGTTCTGGTGCGCTGTTAGCCATCATTTTCTACGGGCTGCTTTAATGAATGACAGTTAACATGAGGCATAACTAGAGATGTAAAATTTCTAGAAATTTTAAAACCATGGGAGGAAAAACGTTTTTTTCCCGTTTTTTGTTTTCTGGCAAAAATGGACATTTTCATAAAAATTTTAAAAAATTTAGTGTAGTTTTACAAATTGAAAGTCATTCTGTCACACTGGGAAGGTGAAATGCAGTGTATACAAAAGTATTATGTGTGAAATAAAAGTATAGCTTATTCAGTAAATAAACTAAACTTACAAATAATTAAGTGCAGCGCTGAGAACACCCAGCAAAACCTAAAACATGGGTGAGAAGTTATATACACCAGTGAAGGTGTGAAAATATAGTGACAAAACATGAAATATGAAAAAAGACACAATAACCAATTAGGTATAATCAGAAATGTCTATAGTGAAATGTGGGGTAGCCAGGGACCAAAGTCCTTCAATAAAGTAACAGTGGAAGTCTTCCCGAAGGGAGAGGTACTATAAACCCTGGATGGTGAATTGACACTCGAATGGAAAGGCGACCACAAACACCAAGCCACACAAATCTTCAAATGGAAAAGGTTAGGTATCCTTACCGGATACCGGATATCTGCCGTATAGCAGTACGCCAATTGGGCATATGGAGGTAATCTCCTGTGATGTCCACCCGAGTGAGGCCCTGTAGGTCCCGGTCACCGGTGAAGAGTAGTTGTCCTGGGTACGAGTTGAGCCACTATCGCACACGTTCTCCAGTTCAGGAACAAAAGGGTCAGGAAAAACTAATGGAAAGTGGAACCATGGAAAAAGAAAAAAGGGGACTCCACATGGTGTAGGTCAAAAAACGAGGGGTTTTAATAGATAAAAACCATACTAGATAAATTTGATCACAAGCTAATAAAAATGGCAATGTGGGAAGCTGAGAACACCAGCCCTGTGCGTTTCGACCACACAGTCTTCAACAGGGGCATAAGCTTGTTTTTTAAAATGTAATTTTTCCTTACAAATGGAATAACAAGGACGGTATATGTTAAGCACATTTCAACATTTCAACTATACATGAGAAAAGGTCAACTTCCACCCCCAAAAAAAAAGACTATAGGTAAACATTATGCTGTGATGATGGAGAACATCAATAGGAATCATTTAAAGGTTAAAAAAGAAACTAATTTGTCAGACAAATTTACCCTCTTACATACCTCCCAACATTATGAGATGGGAATGAGGGACACCTACTAACAAACGTATGTAGGCATAGGACACGCCCCTGCCACACCCCCTTAAAGGAGAATTAACCAAAAAAAGATTCATTAAATCCACAAGGACTTTTTTTTACCACTACTATTCCTTTATAATGGCTTTTAAAATGTACAAATGCAGAAATTTAGAAATTGGATGAAAGGTTTAGCACTGGGAAACACTTTTTGAAAGATAAAAAGTGCATTTTATATACATCTATATGGATCAGACCAAAATGAGGGACAAATGAGGAGGAAAATGGGACAGAGGGACATTGCTTCAAATCAGGGACAGTCCCTCGAAATCAGGGACAGTTGGGAGCTATGCTTTTACCTGTCAATTAAAGCCTGAGAGGACAGAAATTATCATCTACTGTCTTCCAACTAAAGGAGGTACAAGATGGAGCCCACAGGCAAACTAAACTGGAGCCTTTCCCCATGCAGTGCCCCCTAGTGGCAGAAATGCATATTCCATTAGTTTGAGAACTGCATTGAGAAGAACTGCATAGACTGCATTGTCTTCAGCTAAGAGAATTTGCAATAATTGAAGTCTTTACATAAAGTCTCAGAAATCTTTCATTAAGGTCTTCATGTTATATAATACCATGTAATAGATTATTTATTATTCTGAAAGAACATATAAAAACAAAAAAACGGCTTTGAAAAAAAAAATTTTTCCCCAATCTTTTGATTTTTTTCGAGGCCTTCCCATCTCTAGGCATAACACATGTTAAAACACTGCAAAAATGTAAATAAGCCCCTAAAGAGTAACTCGGCTTTTGTTGAGAAAAAAACATTCCCCCCTGGGTGATCTACTGTATGTACATTGCAAGGATTTTAACAAACTTTGTTGCAGATTTCTACCTTTTGTTATTCTGAAAAAATCCCAGTGTGTTTTCTTTGTGGTAAGTGAATCTAATGGGAGTGGTTTCATAATTATCCATAAGCTGCTGCACCTGCAGGGCTCTAATGAGGAAAATTGCAAGGTCTGCATCCCTTTAGAGAGGATATTCTATTGGGAGTATCTCACCAAAAATGACATTTTTGTTGCAGGGGATGCCTGATGTCTGATTTGTAGTGCAGATTAGTGTAGACTAGACTGGGAAAATCAGTGAGCCAATCACTCAAACAGGATTTCCCCCCCCCCTTCCTCCCCTCTCCTTTCCCTTCCCCCCCTCCCCTTTCCCCCCCTCCTCCCCCCCCTCCCAGCACCTTCCCCCTTTTTCCCGTCCTTTCCTTCCCCCCCTTTTCCGTTCCCTTCCTCCGTTTCTCCCCACTCTTTCTCCCCCTTTCCCTCTTTCTCCCTTTTTCCCCCTTCCCCTTCTCATTCATTTTATCACTCTAATCCATTCTGTCTGGTCTTTCCCTTCCCCTCATCCCCTCCCCCCCCCCCTCCCATTTCACTCCGTTCATTCACTGGTGGTTTGTCGGCACCTTTACCTGATTGCTCTTTGCATATATTTTCTATGGTACATGGGGATTGACTGGCAGCAGGGCATTTGCTATCCTCCACTCGTTTTATTTTCACACACACTTTTTTGGTTCATTTCTTTTCTTTCACTTCCCCTCACATTCCCTTCCACTCCTTCTTTCCCTCTTTCCGTTTTTCCCTCTTCCCTATCCTTTTCCTCATATCTTTTCCTCCCCTTTCTCCCTTTTCCTTAGCAATGCCCCTGCACACCCATGTACCTACTATCCAACATTTCTATAGATCTCCATAGTTGGGGAATTTCTCAATCTGTGTGGATCAACCAATTGACCCCTCGCTTTTTAGTATTTAACACTTAATATT
This sequence comes from Lithobates septentrionalis, assembly GCA_037952835.1. Classification (NCBI taxonomy): domain Eukaryota; kingdom Metazoa; phylum Chordata; class Amphibia; order Anura; family Ranidae; genus Lithobates; species Lithobates septentrionalis. Next base: position 243,808 of record JBBDGP010001129.1, read on the forward strand.
TTTCTACTTCTAGCATTAACGTATACCCATTCAGGTGTATTTCGGGTTGTTCGTTGCCCCCTTCTCTCCTTCCCCCTCCTATATGGGGGGCTGATAGATGTGATCCCTCGCAAGATACACTTGGCCCACCACCCGCTCTCCTGGGAGTTGGTCCGACACGGGGGAGACAGGGGAACTGAGGAGAAACTGTACCACCTAAAATAAAATAATCTACAATGCTTAAATTGAACGCGGAAATGTCAGAATTCCTGTAATAGGTAATTATACGATCCAGGCAACTTTAGTAGATGGTGCACATATATAAGTTTGGTACTGTTGGATTTGATGCTATGTTTGACACATGTTGACCTTTTCACAGTGGACAACCATCCTCTGAAGAGGACCCGGGAAGGGTCGAAACACGTCAGAATTTACGTATACAACTTATGTTGTTCCACATACATGTACTGTATTACCCTCATTTATAGGCAATATCTGTTGCTACTTATTTTAAGAATCTAACATTTAAGATAACCTTGGTCGCCCTTTAATGCATTGTGTCTGGCACTTGGTTCAATTGTATGCTTTGTTCACTGTAATGGTATGTCATATTCAGGTCATGTCTTGACTCGATAGTCAGTATTTATCCTCAGCGATTTTTATAATATGCTTTTTATATATTTTTAGTACTAATAAAACTGAATTTTTTCAACTATCGATATTGTACTTCATTGGCTGCTTTAAAGCCCCGTTAGGGGGTTCTTGTATAATTTTTTACACTTTATGGGGTGTACGGCCCACCTGTCTACACTCATGTGAGTGCCCATGCTGTTTGTTTTGGGAGTGGTTTCATAATTATCAATCAGCTGCTGCACCTGCAGGGCTCTAATGAGGAAAATTGCAAGGTCTGCATCCCTTTAGAGAGGATATTCTATTGGGAGTATCTCACCAAAAATGACATTTTTGTTGCAGAGGATGCCTGATGTCTGATTTGTAGTGCAGATTAGTGTAGACTTCTGGGAAAATCAGTGAGCCAATCACTCAAACAGGAAATTATGTTTCTGGGGGTGGTCAGTACACAGTCTGCGTACAGAACACCTCCAGGTAGCCATATTGCATTTCATTTTAAGAATGATTACAGTGGCCGCAAATTAAAAAGGAAAGGTATTTTTTAATAACATTCAATTACAATATGACTTGTGTCACAATTATATACGCTATATTATTTTTCTTTATTTTATATTTTTTTCCCCACGAAAGTGGAGTTACCCTTTAACCGCTTCAGCCCCAGAAGATTTTACCCCCCTCCTGACCAGAGCACTTTTTGCGTCACTTTAACTGACAATTGCGCAATCGTGCGTGGCTCTCAAACAAAATTGACGTCCTTTTCTTCCCCACAATAAGAGCTTTCTTTTGGTGGTATTTGATCACCTCTGCAATTTTTATTTTTTGCGCTATAAACAAAATAAGAGCGACAATTTTGAAAAAAACGCATTATTTTTTACATTTTACTATAATAAATATCTCCCAAAAATATATAAAAAAACATTTTTTTTCCTTAGTTTAGGCCGATATGTATTTTTCTACATATTTTTGGTAAAAAAAATCGCAATAAGCGTTTATTGATTGGTTTGCGCAAAAGTTATAGCATTTACAAAATAGGGGATAGTTTTATGGCATTTTTATTAATAATTTTTTTTTTACTAGTAATGGCGGCAATCAGCGATTTTTATTGTGACTGCGACATTATGGGGGACATGTCGGACATTTTTGACACATTTTTGGGACCATTGTCATTTATACAGCGATCAGTGCTATAAAAATGCCCTGATTTCTGTGTAAATGACACTGGCAGTGAAGGGGTTAACCACTAGGGGGCAGGGAGGGGTTAAGTCAGTACTGGGGAGTGATTTCTAACTGTAGGGGGGGTGGGCTAGCTGTGACACTACACTGATCTCTGCTCCCGATGACAGGGAGCAGAGATCAGAGACACTGTCACTAGGCAGAACGGGGAGATGCTGTTTACATCAGCATCTCCCCGTTCATCCGTGAGGCGATCGCGAGTATCCCCACGGCGATCGAGTTCACGGGACCCGCGACCCGACTTATGGAGCTCCCGGTCGGCGCATGCGTGCGCCGCCGGTGGCGCGCATGCAATGGCATGGTGGGGATTTCAAATGGACGTACCTGTAAGCCCATTTGCCCAGCCGTGCAATTCTGCCAACGTACATCGGCGTGCGCCGGTCGGGAAGGGGTTAAAGGATAAGTATAGCCAAAGCTTTTTTTGGCTGTAGTTCTCCTATGGATCACAGGAGTGCACTTCGTTCAGCTAACAGCGGGTTAAAGCCTGCTCTCAGTTGGCATCACAGAGCGAGTCCAGGCTCTGAAAAGATCCCGACCATATGGTCAGGATCCACCCAGAAGCCTGGACCTGCAGCTAGCTTAGCTTTTCAGTGAGCAGCTGAGAGCCTGAGCTGGCCGCTCCCGTCACCTCCACAGCCCAGCGCTCCAGTGAGCGCTGGAGGGGCAGAGCAGGTGAGTTGGTGACTGGCAGTCACCAGCTCTCTGCTTGCAGAACACTGAGAACTGAGCGGTCGGCGGTGTTTGATCGCCCAGTTCTCAGTACAGAGGCAGCAGGGGACAGATGAAGCATGCCTCCACCTAGGTGAGTGTAAGGTTGTTTTGTACAGCACATACTGTTTTTTAGTATTCAGAAAAAGGACTGCAAACACTCGCTCCTGCTCTGCCCACTTGTTTCTCATGTCAGCATAGGATCTTCTAAGTTTAGACCAGTTTGAAATTTCAGCTGATATACAAGAGATAATAAAAATAGGATTAAAAACAAAAATTGTAGGTAAATAAATCCATCATTCTTTTTATGCTCCAGTCTTGTTTGTTTGTGATTTTTCAATTTGAAAAAATAAATAAATAAAAAGAGAGCAGAAAATATATTTAACTTTTTCTAAATCAATAGATGCTTTACATTTATTCAGAGTTCCTCTTGGATCCAGTATAAGATAATATTAAAAAAGAAATGGGAAGTTTTATAGTCTGAAACAATTCATCACCTAGCCTCCATTTCCTATAACCGATGAGGATTAATTTGTTCCTTGACAAATCCTTGACAAAACAAGGATATATATTATTCATTGTAGATATTCTTACGTGTACATATTCTACCATGACTTACTACATTATTTGTTTTCAGCATGGGTCACTCAATACTAATGAAAGAACTGTATTTATATTTCCAAAACATGCATTTAGTTAGTTATAGTGATCTTCTTTACAGAGCAAAAACTATTACTGCCTGGGCTGGTCATAGAGCCAGTTGCCTTTAATTATGATAATAAAACAGCATTTTTTTAAATTCTTTTATTATGGCAAAGCATCTCAGATACAACAAGTCAAGTCGTCTCCAAAAATTTACAGAATTTATCAGAGATATAATAAAGCAATACATCGTCGGCATATACCAAAAGACCAGGATCAAACAAGACCAGTGAATAAGTTTGCTGACTGCTTGTATACAGCTTTGCATATACTATAGGATCTAAAATTAGTGAACCAAGGGGCCTTAGGGCCCAAGAGTAGGGATGAGCCGAACACCCCCCGGTTCGGTTCGCACCAGAACCCGCGAACGGACCGAAAGTTCGCACGAACGTTAGAACCCCATTGACGTCTATGGGACTCGAACGTTCGAAATCAAAAGTGCTCATTTTAAAGGCTAATTTGCATGGTATTGTCCTAAAAAGGGTTTGGGGACCCGGGTCCTACCCCAGGGGACATGTATCAATGCAAAAAAAACTTTTAAAAACGGCCGTTTTTTCGGGAGCAGTGATTTTAATGATGCTTAAAGTAAAAAAAAAAAAGTGAAATATTCCTTTAAATATCGTACCTGGGGGGTGTCTATAGTATGCCTGTAAAGTGACGCGTGTTTCCCATGTTTAGAACAGTCCCTGCACCAAATGTCATTTTTAAAGGAAAAAATCTCATTTAAAACTGCTTGCGGGTTTAATGTCATGTCGGGTCCTGGCAATATGGATGAAAATCAGTGAGACAAACGGCATGGGTACCCCCCAGTCCATTACCAGGCCCTTTGGGTCTTGTATGGATATTAAGGGGAACCCCGCACCCAAATTAAAATAAGGAAAGGTCCCTATATACTCTGAACAGCAGTATACAGGCGGTGCAAACAAGACAGGGACTGTAGGTTTGTTGTTAAGTAGAATCTCTTTGTAATTTTGAACATTTTTAATGTGTTTAGCTCCAGCCAAAAAATCTTTTCTAAGCTTTTTGGAAAACATAGGGAAGGGTTATCACCCCTGTGACATTTGTTTTGTGTCTTTCCTCCTCTTCAGAAGATTTCACCTCACTTTTTTGTCCCAATGAAAAATGTTTTTTGAAAATTTGGGTTTTTTTGTGGAACAAGGATTGGAAAGCATCAGTGGAAAGGAGAAATTGTTTTCCCATATTAACTCTTACATGAGAGAATTTCCCTTCCTATGGGTAGATTTCATCTCACTTCCTGTTGTCTCCTTCCGTTTGCAAGTAGGAGTCGTTTGTAAGTTAGATGTTTGAAAGTAGGGTCCTGCCCTATATACTCAGCAGAAATTTGGGCCTTAGGTGTTGCTGTGGCCAAAACACTGTAAGCCCTCACAGGGCCCTGCTGTGAAATATTAGATCAAGAATTGTAATTACATGCCCCTGTTGAACAGGAGCTGAAAAATTAGGCCTTAGGCACTGGTGCTGGTGCCACAACACTGCAACCCCTCACAGACACTCTAGTTGGAACGCAGGAACGAGCACTGCTGCAAAGTATTGCATCAAAAATTGTAATTACACGCCCCTGTTAGACAGGGGCAGAAAAATTGGGCCTTAGGCACTGGTGCTGGTGCCACAACACTGCAACCCCTCACAGACACTCTAGTTGGAACGCAGGAACGAGCACTGCTGCAAAGTATTGCATCAAAAATTGTAATTACACGCCCCTGTTAGACAGGGGCAGAAAAATTGGGCCTTAGGCACTGGTGCTGGTGCCACAACACTGCAACCCCTCACAGACACTCTAGTTGGAACGCAGGAACGAGCACTGCTGCAAAGTATTGCATCAAAAATTGTAATTACACGCCCCTGTTAGACAGGGGCAGAAAAATTGGGCCTTAGGCACTGGTGCTGGTGCCACAACACTGCAACCCCTCACAGACACTCTAGTTGGAACGCAGGAACGAGCACTGCTGCAAAGTATTGCATCAAAAATTGTAATTACACGCCCCTGTTAGACAGGGGCAGAAAAATTGGGCCTTAGGCACTGGTGCTGGTGCCACAACACTGCAACCCCTCACAGACACTCTAGTTGGAACGCAGGAACGAGCACTGCTGCAAAGTATTGCATCAAAAATTGTAATTACACGCCCCTGTTAGACAGGGGCAGAAAAATTGGGCCTTAGGCACTGGTGCTGGTGCCACAACACTGCAACCCCTCACAGACACTCTAGTTGGAACGCAGGAACGAGCACTGCTGCAAAGTATTGCATCAAAAATTGTAATTACACGCCCCTGTTAGACAGGGGCAGAAAAATTGGGCCTTAGGCACTGGTGCTGGTGCCACAACACTGCAACCCCTCACAGACACTCTAGTTGGAACGCAGGAACGAGCACTGCTGCAAAGTATTGCATCAAAAATTGTAATTACACGCCCCTGTTAGACAGGGGCAGAAAAATTGGGCCTTAGGCACTGGTGGTGGCGCCCAGAACCAAAAATGTTCTTACAAGCTATCAGCGTGATGATTGAGGAGGAAGAGGATAATTACTCAGGGATAATCACTCAGCATCAACATAGGCAGTCTTTGAAGGGATCTGAAAAAAATTATTCAGTTACATCAGCATCAGGTGCTTGGTAGCTGGTGGTGATCCAAGACTGATTCATTTTTATGAAGGTCAGCCGATCGACCGAGTCAGTGGACAGACGCACCCTGTGATCGGTTACCACGCCTCCAGCAGCACTGAATGTACGTTCCGAAAGAACGCTGGATGCAGGACAGGCCAGTAGCTCAATTGCATACTGTGCAAGCTCTGGCCAGTGATCCATCCTCAAGACCCAGTAACCCAGAGGATTTTCGGTGGGAAAGGTGTCCAAGTCTGATCTTGCCCCTAGGTATTCCTGCACCATGTAAAACAGACGCTGGCGATGGTTGCTGGAACCGATCATACCTTGGGGCTGCGGACCAAAAAATTGTCTGAACGCATCGGTCAGACGGCCACCTTCTCCACCGCTCCTTCTTTGACTGACCGAAGCCTCAGCAACACGTTGTCCAGAAACAGGAGTTTGTAACCTCCCAGTCTCTGGGAACGCGTTGCACAGACCTTTCTGCAAGGCCTCCCGAAGATGTTTCATCCTCTGCTCCCTCTGCGATGGCAAGATAAGGTCCGCAACCTTACCCTTGTAACGTGGATCAAGGAGGGTTGCCAGCCAGTATTGGTCCTTCTCCTTGATACCACGAATACGAGGATCCTTACGCAGGCTTTGCAGGATCAGGGAGGCCATGCAGCGTAGGTTTGCTGAGGCATTCGGTCCGGAGTCCTCTGGGTCACTAAGGACAACAACGTCCGCAGCCACCTCCTCCCAGCCACGTACAAGTCCATGTGTTCCTTGGGACTGATCCCTTAAAGACTGCTGATGCTGAGTGCCAGGCTCCACCTCCATACTGACACAATCTTCCTCCTCCTCCTCCTCCTCCTCCTCGTCCTCTTCCTGTGTGATCGGCGGGCACGCAGGAACACTGTCTGGATAAAGGGGGCCTTGAGAGCTAAGGAAGTCCTCCTCTTCCTGCCTCTGTTCTGCCTCAAGTGCCCTGTCCATTATTCCACGCAGCGTGTGCTCCAACAGGTGGACAAGGGGGACAGTGTCACTGATGCATGCACTGTCAGTGCTCACCATCCTCGTGGCCTCCTCGAATGGTGACAGGACAGTGCATGCATCCCTGATCATGGCCCACTGGCGTGGGGAAAAAAAACCAAGGTCCCCTGACCCTGTCCTGGTGCCATAGTCGCACAGGTACTCATTGATGGCCCTCTGCTGCGTGTGCAGCCGCTGCAGCATGGCCAACGTCGAGTTCCACCTGGTGGGCATGTCACAGATTAGGCGGTTCTTGGGCAGGTTAAACTCCTTTTGGAGGTCCGTCAGCCGAGCACTGGCATTATATGACCGGCGGAAATGCACACAGACTTTCCTGGCCTGCCTCAGGACATCCTGTAAGCCCGGGTACCTGCCCAAGAACCGCTGCACCACCAAGTTAAGGACGTGAGCCAAACAGGGCACATGGGTCAGTTGTCCCTGTCGGAGGGCAGAGAGGAGGTTGGTGCCATTGTCGCAAACCACCATTCCTGCCTTAAGTTGGCGTGGCGTCAACCACCTCTGAACCTGCCCCTGCAGAGCTGACAGAACCTCTGCCCCAGTGTGGCTCCTGTCCCCCAAGCACACCAGCTCAAGCACCGCATGGCATCTTTTGGCCTGCGTACTTGCGTAGCCCCTTGAACGCCTACGGAGCACCGCTGGTTCCGAGGAAGAGGCCATGGAGGAAGAAGAAGAGGAGGGGGTGGAGGAGAGAGGTGTGTCACAATCAGCATTTTGGAGGCGTGGTGGCGGAACAACCTCCAACACTACTGCACCTTGTCCTGCATCCTTCCCAGCTGCCAGCAGAGTCACCCAATGCGCCGTGAAACTTAAGTAACGTCCCTGTCCATGCCTGCTGGACCATGAGTCAGCGGTAATATGCACCTTACCGCTGACCGCCCTGTCCAGCGAGGCATGGACATTGCCTTCCACATGCCGGTAGAGAGCCGGAATCGCCTTCCGTGAGAAAAAGTGGCGTTTGGGTACCTGCCACTGAGGAACCGCACATTCCACAAACTCACGGAAGGGGGCAGAGTCTACCAACTGAAAAGGCAGCAGTTGAAGTGCTAGCAATTTTGCCAAGCTAGCATTCAACCGCTGGGCATGTGGATGGCTGGGAGCAAACTTCTTTCGGCGGTGCAGCAGCTGGGGCAGGGAAATTTGCCTGGTACAATCTGACGTCGGTGTACCAAAAGCAGATTGCCCACAAGTACTTGGCTGTGACACACCTAATTCTACACCTTCATTCCTCTCACTGCAGGTCTCAGAGAGGACTGAAGGTCTAGTGGGGTTGGAAATCTCAGCTGATGAGGAGCAAGGAGAGATCCTCTTTGTTCTTTGGTGTGGGTCTTTCAGATACGCTTGCCAACGAACTGCATGGCAGGTCAACATATGTCTGGTCAAGCATGTGGTACCCAAGCGGGAGATGTTTTGGCCACGCGAGATACGCTTGAGACATATGTTGCAAATAGCAGCGGTGCGATCTGATGCACTCGTCTCAAAAAAGGCCCACACCAAAGAACTTTTTGAATAACGCGCAGAGACTGCAGCGCCCTGCACATGTGGAGCTTTGGGGTGTGATGCAGTCAATGTGCTGCCCTTAGGCTGGCCCCTGGAGGGCATCCTGCCTCGTTGGTGATGTGCCGCCTCCTCCTCCTCCTCCTCCTCCTCTCTCCTATCAGGCACCCACGTTGAGTCAGTGACCTCATCATCCCCTCCCTCCTCATCACTGGAGCAAACCTGGCAGTATGCTGCAGCAGGGGGAGCATGACTGCCAGATTGCTGTCCTTCTTGGGCACCCCCTCTGTCCGTGCTCATGTTACTGCCTTCATCGAGCTCAGTATCATCATCAGAGCCTTCCAAACGCTGGGCATCCTCCTGGAGCATGTACCCAACACTGTGGTCAAACAGTTCGAGGGAATCCTCATGAGGACATGGTGGAGCTAGGGAAGGAGTCACTGATGACATTGAGCTGAGGGAAGAGGCCGCTGCTTTGCCAGACAAAGCACCCTGGGCATGGGTGAGAGAGGATGAGGAGGATGAGGACGGCTTGGTCATCCACTCGACCAAGTCTTCCGCATGTTGCGGCTCAACACGGCCAGCTGCCGAAAAAAAGGCCAAGCGTGTCCCATGGCCACGTGCTGATGAGGATGCACCGTCTCCACGACCAGCACTAGACACAGAGCCTGCTTGCCCTCTCTTATTGGCTTGTGACTGTCTGCCTCTCCTTCTTGGCCTTCCAGACATACTAATGGCCTGTAGCTGCACTAAGCTGGGATAGAACACCTGTAATTTTCTTCAGGTAGCTTTATATACTGTAACCAGACAAGCCTGCCTGTCAGTAGGAAGATAACAGGAACGGATCTAGCTGAACACTGTGAGCAGGACACACTGTACTAAATGTAAATAGTCTAGCTGCCTGACCGTGGTACTAATAGGATCAAAAAGAACACCTGTAATTTTCTTCAGGTAGCTTTATATACTGTAACCAGACAAGCCTGCCTGTCAGTAGGAAGATAACAGGAACGGATCTAGCTGAACACTGTGAGCAGGACGCACTGCACTGAATGTAAATAGCAGGAACGGATCTAGCTGAACACTGTGAGCAGGACGCACTGCACTGAATGTAAATAGCAGGAACGGATCTAGCTGAACACTGTGAGCAGGACGCACTGCACTGAATGTAAATAGCAGGAACGGATCTAGCTGAACACTGTGAGCAGGACGCACTGCACTGAATGTAAATAGCAGGAACGGATCTAGCTGAACACTGTGAGCAGGACGCACTGCACTGAATGTAAATAGCAGGAACGGATCTAGCTGAACACTGTGAGCAGGACGCACTGCACTGAATGTAAATAGCAGGAACGGATCTAGCTGAACACTGTGAGCAGGACGCACTGCACTGAATGTAAATAGCAGGAACGGATCTAGCTGAACACTGTGAGCAGGACGCACTGCACTGAATGTAAATAGCAGGAACGGATCTAGCTGAACACTGTGAGCAGGACGCACTGCACTGAATGTAAATAGCAGGAACGGATCTAGCTGAACACTGTGAGCAGGACGCACTGCACTGAATGTAAATAGCAGGAACGGATCTAGCTGAACACTGTGAGCAGGACGCACTGCACTGAATGTAAATAGCAGGAACGGATCTAGCTGGACACTGTGAGCAGGACGCACTGCACTGAATGTAAATAGCAGGAACGGATCTAGCTGAACACTGTGAGCAGGACGCACTGCACTGAATGTAAATAGCAGGAACGGATCTAGCTGAACACTGTGAGCAGGACGCACTGCACTGAATGTCAATAGCAGGAACGGATCTAGCTGAACACTGTGAGCAGGACGCACTGCACTGAATGTCAATAGCAGGAACGGATCTAGCTGAACACTGTGAGCAGGACGCACTGCACTGAATGTAAATAGCAGGAACGGATCTAGCTGAACACTGTGAGCAGGACGCACTGCACTGAATGTAAATAGCAGGAACGGATCTAGCTGAACACTGTGAGCAGGACGCACTGCACTGAATGTAAATAGCAGGAACGGATCTAGCTGAACACTGTGAGCAGGACGCACTGCACTGAATGTAAATAGCAGGAACGGATCTAGCTGAACACTGTGAGCAGGACGCACTGCACTGAATGTAAATAGCAGGAACGGATCTAGCTGAACACTGTGAGCAGGACACACTGCACTAAATAGTCTAGATAGAAGATAACAGGAACGGATCTAGCTAAACTGAATACAGTGTATATATATATATGCAACACCTGGGATGCATATATATACACAATACACTGTAAGTGCAGCTAACTGACTGACTGTTCTGCCTAATCTATCTAACTCAAATCAAATGACACTGTCTCTCTCTCTCTCTATCTCTCAGCACACCGGAACACACACTACACAGGGCCGCCGTGCAGGCGGCCTTATATAGTGTGGGGTGTGTACTAAATCCCCTGAGCCATAATTGGCCAAAGCCACCCTGGCTTTGGCCAATTACAGCTCTCTCTACTGACGGCGCTGTGATTGGCCAAGCATGCGGGTCATAGTGCATGCTTGGCCAATCATCAGCCAGCAATGCACTGCGATGCCGCAGTGAATTATGGGCCGTGACGCGCCACACGAATTTGGCGCGAACGGCCCATATCGTTCGCAATTCGACGGACGGTCGAACAGCCGATGTTCGAGTCGAACATGGGTTCGACTCGAACACGAAGCTCATCCCTACCCAAGAGTAAACATCCCAAAAGTCAGTCAGTCAGTATAATTATAACTAATGAAACTGAGTAAATAACAGAAATAAGAGAAAACAGGTATGCAAATAGGTTCCTCTCCCAAAAGGTAAACAGATGTCCCAACATGAAAACCTGGGCTTCTGCCTGGTTTAACTCAATGAGGACTCAGAACTGGCAATATCCTGCAAACACGCTTCTGTACATGTGAAGCATCTCCAGGGCCACCACTGTTTTTTTATACTTTCAAAGGGGTCTTTCTGTCAGGTGGAGTAGACATGCGGCCGGATTTCTATTCAAATCGATGGAAGTCAAATGTTTTATGGTTGTCGTCACCTCCTCCCAAAAAAGTCTCAAAGCGGGGCGGGACCAAAAGATGTGGAATATTGTGCCGCCCACTGCATTGCACCGCCGAAACGTGTCAGGGTAGCACTATCCATCTTGTGGAGTACTTAAGGCACTCTGTAGCATCGGGATAGGATTTTATACCCAACTTTCTGATATTGGTTCACTACGGAAGCTTTGTGAGCCAAAAGGAGAATTTTTTCTGCATGTGGTATAAACTGAGTGTCTAGATCAGCTTCCCAACAGCAAACAAAATGTTGGAGTCGGTTCATCTGCATGGTCTGTCAGATAGCTATACAGCAAAGACAGTGTATGCCTGAAGGGTTCCGCCTTCCTACACAATGATTCAAAAAGAGTGAAGTCACGCGGGATATAGTGCGCTTTCTGAAAAGTCTGCACAAAGTGTCTAAGTTGGTTAGTGCTGAAGTTATACAAGGGTGGTTCTGAAAGCCTGGAGATGGCTGTGAGGAAAGGGAGCCCACCCTGTGACCACATGTCCACTACACAAGATTTCCCTAGCTGGGCCAGACTCCGCACTCTTCTACTGGTAAGTCCGGGAATGAAGTCAGGGTTTCCTTAAATGAGAATCAGAGAGGAGGGTAACGGTGATAAGTCTGTAGTGCCAAAGGTCGATAAAACAGCATTTTAACCACTTGACCTCTGCAAGATTTACCCCCCCCGTCATGACCAGCCCATTATTTGCTAAATGACACTGCGTTACTTTAACTGAGAATTATGCAGTTGTGCGACACTGTACCCAAATAAAGGTTATTTTTTTCCCACAAATAGTGCTTTCTTTTGGTGGTATTTTTTATTTTTTGTGCTATAAACAAAAAAAAGACCAACAATTTAGAAAAAAAAAAAAAACACAATATTTTTTACTTTCTGCTATAAAACATATCCAATAAAAGGAAGGAAAAAACTGCGCTAGTCCAGTAACACAAACAGGGGTGGACCAAACTCCCCAGCAAAGCTGCAATTAATGTGAAAAAAACACAAATACATATAAATATATGAATATCATGTAAATAATATTAAATAAGAGAAAATTTCTTATATAAATAAGAAAAAATCGCGCTAAATTAAGTCCGAAGTGAATCAAATTAAATGCATAAATTATGTAAAAAAGTCCCAATTAGGTGTAAACACTGCACACATTGATTTTCTGAAAATTCAAAATATATGAAACACCATGTGAAATCAAAGCTTACCAAATAGCAAGCCAAAACGTGCAATTGGCCTTAACCCCAGCCTGGGTGATGAATCTTTAGACCAGGAAATTGAAATCCTCCCACAGCAGATATGCGATCAAACAGTAAGCCAAAAAAGACAGTTGGCTAATACCCCAGGCTGGGTTGATGGTGGGACCTTGTGGAGTGTAGACCTCCTCGTCTCCTCAGCATGGGTTAGCAAAAATGCCAAGTGTTTAAATATAAAAAACAAAAATATACATAGCGTGATACCGTCAAGGTGAAAAATAAAAATAAACCAAGAATAGTGCCCTTCGCTATGTGAACAGCCAAGGTGAGGAAATAAAAATTAAAAATTAGACACTAAGTAAAAAGTATGAAATAGGATGCCCTATCACCAGACAAGAGATCTCCTTACCAGATATAGGCAAAAAAAAAGAGCATTTAGATAATGAAAGCGAAAAATCCATCCAGTGAGAAAAACAATACAAGTGGGGCCGTCACCGTACAGAGAGCCTCCTTACCAGATATCAAGTTAGACTATGCGAGTAACAACACCAACAGGATGCCAGGTTACGATAGAGGACTTGTATGAGGTGCAGAACGATCGTTCAGCAGATAAGGGAAGCATCTCCCGGAAGCATAAGGGAAGCATCTCCCGGAGCCACAATAAACATCAGATGATAACCGAAAAGAGATATATGTGGACCAATAGTGTAATATTGTCAACACTGGTTTATTAGATAAAAAGAGTAACACTTACATACAAACGATAAAAAGCTTGCATAAAATTTTTGCCGGCCGGCATAAGCAAAGACGTCCTGTCCTCCTCGACGAGACAGCGTGGTGACGTCAGCACGTACCTCCTCAGACGCGTTTCGTCATAACTAACATTCCCCATTGAGAATGTTAGTTATGACGAAACGCGTCTGAGGAGGTACCACGCTATGTATATTTTTGTTTCTGTTTTTTATATTTAAACACTTGGCATTTTTGCTAACCCATGCTGAGGAGACGGGGAGGTCTACACTCCACAAGGTCTGACCATCAACCCAGCCTGGGGTATTAGCCAACTGTCTTTTTTGGCTTACTGTTTGATCGCATATCTGCTGTGGGAGGATTTCAATTTCCTGGTCTAAAGATTCATCACCCAGGCTGGGGTTAAGGCCAATTGCACGTTTTGGCTTGCTATTTGGTAAGCCTTGATTTCACATGGTGTTTCATATATTTTGAATTTTCAGAAAATCAATGTGTGCAGTGTTTACACCTAATTGGGACTTTTTTTTACATAATTTATGCATTTAATTTGATTCACTTCGGACTTAATTTCTTAATTTCTTAATTTCTTGATAAATTTATGGCAATATGTATTCTGCTATATATTTATTGGTTTACGCAAAAGTTTTATGCCGCGTACACACGATCGGAATTTCCAACAACAAATGTTCGATGTGAGCTTGTTGTCGGAAATTCCGACCGTGTGTAGGCTCCATCGGACATTTTCTGTCGGAATTTCCAACAACAAAAATTTGAGAGCTGGATCTCAAATTTTCCGACAACAAAATCTGTTGTCGTAAATTCCGAGCGTGTGTAGACAAATCCGACGCACAAAATTCCACGCATGCTCTGAATCAATTACGAGACGGAAGCGCTCGGTCTGGTAAAACTAGAGCTCGTAATGGAGATACCACATTCGTCACGCTGCAAAGTTTTTAATCTTTTAATGCAGCACATTCTCTTCTTTATAATGCTAGAATAATGAAGTTGTTTTGCTGCTGATATTCACACAGAGTTCTGACAAACTGATTTATTTATTATTTCTTATGATCTCATGAATAATCTTCTTTTTTTTTTGTCGCCAGATCTCCAGAATAATGTTTATATTTTTTTTATCTAGTGATCTACTTTTCTTTTTGGTCAAGATCTCCTGATTTTTTTTTTCTAGTGATCTCCACAATATTTTTTGTCATTTTGTGTGTCAAGTTACCACAACACCATTAGGGATGAGCCGAACACCCCCCGGTTCGGTTCGCACCAGAACCTGCGAACGGACCGAAAATTTGCACAAACGTTAGAACCCCATTGACGTCTATGGGACTCGAACGTTCGAAATCAAAAGTGCTCATTTTAAAGGCTAATATGCATGGTATTGTCCTAAAAAGGGTTTGGGGACCCAGGTCCTGCCCCAGGGGACATACACTACCGTTCAAAAGTTTGGGGTCACATTGAAATGTCCTTATTTTTGAAGGAAAAGCACTGTACTTTTAAATGAAGCTAACTTTAAACTAGTCCTAACTTTAAACAAATATACTCTATACATTGCTAATGTGGTAAATGACTATTCTAACTGCAAATGTCTAGTTTTTGGTGCAATATCTACATAGGTGTATAGAGGCCCATTTCCAGCAACTATCACTCCAGTGTTCTAATGGTACAATGTGTTTGCTCATTGGCTCAGAAGGCTAATTGATGATTAGCAAACCCTTGTGCAATCATGTTCACACATCTAAAAACAGTCTAGCTCCTTCCAGAAGCTACAAAACTGACCTTCCTGTGAGCAGATTGAGTTTCTGGAGCATCACATTTGTGGGGTCAATTAAACGCTCAAAATGGCCAGAAAAAGAGAACTTTCATCTGAAACTCGACAGTCTATTCTTGTTCTTAGAAATGAAGGCTATTCCATGCGAGAAATTGCAAAGAAATTGAAGATTTCCTACAACGGTGTGTACTACTCCCTTCAGAGGACAGCACAAACAGGCTCTAACCAGAGTAGAAAAAGAAGTGGGAGGCCGCGTTGCACAACTAAGCAAGAAGATAAGCACATTAGAGTCTCTAGTTTGAGAAACAGACGCCTCACAGGACCCCAACTGGCATCTTCATTAAATAGTACCCGCAAAACACCAGTGTCAACATCTACAGTGAAGAGGCGGCTGCAGGATTTTGGGCTTCAGGGCAGAGTGGCAAAGAAAAAGCCATATCTGAGACTGGCCAATAAAAGAAAAAGATTAAGATGGGCAAAAGAACACAGACATTGGACAGAGGAAGACTGGAAAAAAGTGTTGTGGACGGATGAATCCAAGTTTGAGGTGTTTGGATCACAAAGAAGTACGTTTGTGAGACGCAGAACAAATGAAAAGATGCTGGAAGAATGCCTGACGCCATCTGTTAAGCATGGTGGAGGTAATGTGATGGTCTGGGGTTGCTTTGGTGCTGGTAAGGTGGGAGCTTTGTACAGGGTAAAAGGGATTCTGAATAAGGAAGGCTATCACTCCATTTTGCAACGCCATGCCATACCCAGTGGACAGCGCTTGATTGGAGCCAATTTCATCCTACAACAGGACAATGACCCTAAACACACCTCCAAATTGTGCAAGAACTATTTACAGCAGAAGCAGGCAGCTGGTATTCTATCGGTAATGGAGTGGCCAGCACAGTCACCAGATCTGAACCCCATTGAGCTGTTGTGGGAGCAGCTTGACCGTATGGTACGCCAGAAGTGCCCATCCAACCAATCCAACTTGTGGGAGCTGCTTCTAGAAGCGTGGGGTGCAATTTCTCCAGCTTACCTCAATAAATTAACAGCTAGAATGCCAAAGGTGTGCAATGCTGTAATTGCTGCAAAAGGAGGATTCTTTGATGAAAGCAAAGTTTGATGTAAAAACAATGTTATTTCAAATACAAATCATTATTTCTAACCTTGTCAATGTCTTGACTCTATTTTCTATTCATTTCACAACGTATGGTGGTGAATAAGTGTGACTTTTCATGGAAAACACAAAATTGTTTGGGTGACCCCAAACTTTTGAACGGTAGTGTATATCAATGCAAAAAAAACGTTTAAAAACGGCCGTTTTTTCGGGAGCACTGATTTTAATGATGCTTAAAGTAAAAAAAAAGTGAAATATTCCTTTAAATATCGTACCTGGGGGGTGTCTATAGTATGGCTGTAAAGTGGCGCATGTTTTCCCGTGCTTAGAACAGTCCCTGCACAAAATGTCATTTTTAAAGGAAAAAAAGTCATTTAAAACTGCTTGCGGCTTTAATGTAATGTCGGGTCCTGGCAATATGGATGAAAATCAGTGAGACAAACGGCATGGTACCCCCCAGTCCATTACCAGGCCCTTTGGGTCTTGTATGGATATTAAGGGGAACCCTGCACCCAAATTAAAAAAGGAAACAGCAGTATACAGGCTCTATACTCTGAACAGCAGTATACAGGCGGTGCAAACAAGACAGGGACTGTAGGTTTGTTGTTAAGTAGAATCTGTTTGTAATTTTGAACTGGTACATTTTTAACGTGTTTAGCTTCAGCCAAAAAATCTATTTTAAGCTTTTTGGAAAACATAGGGAAGGGTTATCACCCCTGTGACATTTGTTTTGCTGCCTGTGCTCCTCTCCAGAAGATTTCACCTCACTTTTTGTCCCAATGACAAATGTTTTTTGAAAATTTGGGTTTTTTTGTGAAACAAGGATTGGTGATAAAGCATCAGTGGAAAGGAGAAATGTTTTTCCCATATTAACTCTTACAGGAGAGAATTTCCCTTCCTATGGGGTAGATTTCATCTCACTTCCTGTTGTCTCCTTCTGTTTGCAAGTAGGAGTCGTTTGTAAGTTGGATGTTTGAAAGTAGGGGCCTGCCCTATATACTCAGCAGAAATTTGGGCCTTAGGTGTTGTTGTGGCCACAACACTGTAAGCCCTCACAGGGCCCTGCTGTGAAATATTAGATCAAGAATTGTAATTACATGCCCCTGTTGAACAGGGGCAGAAAAATTGGGCCTTTGGTGGTGGTGGTGGTGCTGGTGCCACAACACTGTAAGTCCTCACTCGCTCTTGGTGGGCGCAGAAACGGGCCCTGCTGTGAAATATTAGATCAAGAATTGTAATTACACGCCCCTGTTGAACAGGGGCTGAAAAATTGGGCCTTAGGCACTGGTGCTGGTGCCACAACACTGCAACCCCTCACAGATACTCTAGTTGGAACGCAGGAACGAGCCCTGCTGCAAAGTATTGCATCAAAAATTGTAATTACACGCCCCTGTTAGACAGGGGCTGAAAAATTGGGCCTTAGGCACTGGTGCTGGTGCCACAACACTGCAACCCCTCACAGATACTCTAGTTGGAACGCAGGAACGAGCCCTGCTGCAAAGTATTGCATCAAAAATTTTAATTACACGCCCCTGTTAGACAGGGGCTGAAAAATTGGGCCTTAGGCACTGGTGCTGGTGTCACAACACTGCAACCCCTCACAGATACTCTAGTTGGAACGCAGGAACGAGCCCTGCTGCAAAGTATTGCATCAAAAATTGTAATTACACGCCCCTGTTAAACAGGGGCTGAAAAATTGGGCCTTAGGCACTGGTGCTGGTGCCACAACACTGCAACCCCTCACAGATACTCTAGTTGGAATGCAGGAACGAGCCCTGCTGCAAAGTATTGCATCAAAACTTGTAATTACACGCCCCTGTTAGACAGGGGCTGAAAAATTGGGCCTTAGGCACTGGTGCTGGTGCCACAACACTGTAACCCCTCACAAATACTCTAGTTGGAACGCAGGAACGAGCCCTGCTGTAAAGTATTGCATCAAAAAATGTAATTACACGCCCCTGTTAAACAGGGGCTGAAAAATTGGGCCTTAGGCACTGGTGGCGGCGCCCAGAACCAAAAATGTTCTTACAAGCTATCAGCGTGATCATTGAGGAGGAAGAGGATAATTACTCAGGATAGAGATCATAGTAAAAAAAAAAAAAAAACGCAATGGGCGGGGTCCTGATGACCAGTATCGTTAGTCAAATCAGGTAACAGGTTACCGGCTCACCTAATAGGGTGGTGTTCCTTGTCAGAACAGGAGAAGTAGTCAAAATAAAAGGGGATTGGGGATAGGACCCAAGGTGTCCTTACCTTCAGTGAAGGAAAAGGAACACACTGCGGTTTAACCTGATATAACTTTATTAGAACAATTAGTAGAAAAACATTTAAATCATTGAAAGGAAAGCATAAACAATAGGAGATTGCATAAGGTAAAAACTGACAACGTTGTCACTTAAAAACGCATGCCCATGAGCTCAGCCATATCCAAGTCATCCACACGTGTCAATCATCTCATGTCATTAAGTGTGACTTAATATATAATGCTAACATATGTAAGCATTATATATTAAGTCACACTTAATGACTTGAGATGATTGACACGTGTGGATGACTTGGATATGGCTGAGCTCATGGGCATGCGTTTTTAAGTGACAACGTTGTCAGTTTTTACCTTATGCAATCTCCTATTGTTTATGCTTTCCTTTCAATGATTAAAATGTTTTTCTACTAATTGTTCTAATAAAGTTATATCAGGTTAAACCGCAGTTTGTTCCTTTTCCTTCACTGAAGGTAAGGACACCTTGGGTCCTATCCCCAATCCCCTTTTATTTTGAATAATTACTCAGGATAGTCACTCAGCATCAGCATAGGCAGTCTTTGAAGGGATCTGAGATTTTAAAAAAAATTATTCGGTTACATCAGCATCAGGTGCTTGGTAGCTGGTGGTGATCCAAGACTGATTCATTTTTATGAAGGTCAGTCGTTCGGCCGAGTCGGTGGACAGACGCACCCTGTGATCGGTTACAAAGCCTCCAGCAGCACTGAATGTGCGTTCCGAAAGAATGCTGGATGCAGGACAGGCCAGTAGCTCAATTGCATACTGTGCAAGCTCTGGCCAGTGATCCATCCTCAAGACCCAGTAACCCAGAGGATTTTCGGTGGGAAAGGTGTCCAAGTCAGATCTTGCCCCTAGGTATTCCTGCACCATGTAAAACAGACGCTGGCGATGGTTGCTGGAACTGATCATACCTTGGGGCTGCGGACTAAAAAATTGTCTGAACGCATCATTTAGACGGCCACCTTCTCCACCGCTCCTTCTTTGACTGACCGAAGCCTCAGCAACACGTTGTCCAGAAACAGGGGTTTGTAACCTCCCAGTCTCTGGGAACGCGTTGCACAGACCTTTCTGCAAGGCCTCCCGAAGATGTTTCTCCCTCTGCGATGGCAAGAAAAGGTCTGCAACCTTACCCTTGTAACGTGGATCAAGGAGGGTTGCCAGCCAGTATTGGTCCTTCTCCTTGAAACCACGAATACGAGGATCCTTACGCAGGCTTTGCAGGATCAGGGAGGCCATGCAGCGTAGGTTTGCTGAGGCATTCAGTCCGGAGCCCTCTGGGTCACTAAGGATGACATAGTCCGCAGCCACCTCCTCCCAGCCACGTACAAGTCCATGTGTTTCTTGGGACTGATCCCTTAAAGACTGCTGCTGATGCTGAGTGCCAGGCTCCACCTCCATACTGACACAATCCTCCTCCTCCTCTTCCTGTGTGATCGGCGGGCACGCAGGAACACTGTCTGGATTAAGGGGGCCTTGAGAGCTAAGGAAGTCCTCCTCTTCCTGCCTCTGTTCTGCCTCAAGTGCCCTGTCCATTATTCCACGCAGCGTGTGCTCCAACAGGTGGACAAGGGGGACAGTGTCACTGATGCATGCACTGTCACTGCTCACCATCCTCGTGGCCTCCTCAAATGGTGACAGGACAATGCATGCATCCCTGATCATGGCCCAATGGCGTCGGGAAAAAAACCAAGCTCCCCTGACCATGTCCTGGTGCCATAGTCGCACAGGTACTTATTGATGGCCCTCTGCTGCGTGTGCAGCCGCTGCAGCATGGCCAACGTTGAGTTCCACCTGGTGGGCATGTCACAGATTAGGCGGTTCTTGGGCAGGTTAAACTCCTTTTGGAGGTCTGACAGCCGAGCACTGGCATTATATGACCGGCGGAAATGCACACAGACTTTCCTGGCCTGCCTCAGGACATCCTGTAAGCCCTGGTACCTGCCCAAGAACTGCTGCACCACCAAGTTAAGGACGTGAGCCAAACAGGGCACATAGGTCATTTGTCCCTGTCGGAGGACAGAGAGGAGGTTGGTGCCATTGTCGCAAACCACCATTCCTGCCTTAAGTTGGCGTGGCGTCAACCACCTCTGAATCTGCCCCTGCAGAGCTGACAGAACCTCTGCCCCAGTGTGGCTCCTGTCCCCCAAGCACACCAGCTCAAGCACCGCATGGCATTTTTTGGCCTGCATACTTGCGTAGCCCCTTGAACGGCTACCGAGCACCGCTGGTTCTGAGGACAAAGCACAGGAAGAGGCCATGGAGGAAGAAGAAGAGGAGGGGGTGGAGGAGAGAGGTGTGTCACAATCATTAGTAGTGGCATTTTGGAGGCATGGTGACGGAACAACCTCCAACACTACGGCACCTTGTCCTGCATCCTTCCCAGCTGCCAGCAGAGTCACCCAATGCGCGGTGAAACTTAGGTAACGTCCCTGTCCATGCCTGCTGGACCATGAGTCAGTGATATGCACCTTACCGCTGACCGCCCTGTCCAGCAAGGCATGGACATTGCCTTCCACATGCCGGTAGAGAGCCGGAATTGCCTTCCGTGAGAAAAAGTGGCGTTTGGGTACCTGCCACTGAGGAACCTCACATTCCACAAACTCACGGAAGGTGGCAGAGTCTACCAACTGAAAAGGCAGCAGTTGAAGTGCTAGCAATTTTGCCAAGCTAGCATTCAACCACTGGGCATGTGGATGGCTGGGAGCAAACTTCTTTCGGCGGTGCAGCAGCTGGGGCAGGGAAATTTGCCTAGTACAATCTGACGTCGGTGTACCGAAAGCAGATTGCCCACAAGTACTTGGCTGTGACACACCTAATTCTACACCTTCATTCCTCTCAGTGCAGGTCTCAGAGAGGACTGAAGGTATAGTGGGGTTGGAGATCTCAGCTGATGAGGAGCAATGAGAGGTCCTCTTTATTCTTTGGTGTGGGTCTTCTAGATACGCTTGCCAACGAACTGCATGGCAGGTCAACATATGTCTGGTCAAGTATGTGGTGCCCAAGTGGGAGATGTTTTGGCCACGCGAGATACACTTGAGACATATGTTGCAAATAGAAGCGGTGCAATCTGATGCACTCGTCTCAAAAAAGGCCCACACCAAAGAACTTTTGGAATAACGCACAGAGACAGCAGCGCCCTGCACATGCGGAGCTTTGGGGTGTAATGCAGTCAGTGTGCTGCCCTTAGGCTGGCCCCTGGAGGGCATCCTGCCTCGTTGGTGATGTGCCTCCTCCTCCTCCCTCCTATCAGGCACCCACGTTGAGTCAGTGACCTCATCATCCCCTCCCTCCTCATCACTGGAGCAAACCTGGCAGTATGCTGCAGCAGGGGGAGCATGACTGCCAGATTGCTGTCCTTCTTGGGCACCCCCTCTGTCCGTGCTCATGTTACTGCCTTCATCTAGCTCAGTATCATCATCAGAGCCTTCTAAACGCTGGGCATCCTTCTGGAGCATGTACCCAACACTGTGGTCAAACAGTTCGAGGGACTCCTCAGGAGGACATGGTGCAGCTAGGGAAAGAGTCACTGATGCCATTGAGCCGAGGGAAGAGGCCGCGTTGGCAGCTGCTTTGCCAGACAAAGTACCCTGAGCATGGGTGAGAGAGGATGAGGAGGATGAGGACAGCTTGGTCATCCACTCGACCAAGTCTTCCGCATGTTGCGGCTCAACACGGCCAGCTGCCGAAAAAAAGGCCAAGCGTGTCCCAAGGCCACGTGCTGATGAGGATGCACCGTCTCCACGACCAGCACTGTTGCCTCTAGACACAGAGCCTGCTTGCCCTCTTTTTTTGGCTTGTGACTGTCTGCCTCTCCTTGTTGGCCTTCCAGACATACTAATGGATTGTAGCTGCACCAAGCTGGGATATATATATATATATATATATATATATACAGTGCCTTGCGAAAGTATTCGGCCCCCTTGAACTTTTCAACCTTTTGCCACATTTCAGGCTTCAAACATAAAGATATAAAATTTTTATTTTTTTGTGAAGAATCACCAACAAGTGGGACACAATTGTGAAGTGGAACGAAATCTATTGGATTGTTGAAACTTTTTTAACTAATAAAAAAATGAAAAGTGGGGTGTGCAAAATTATTCGGCCCCCTTGCGTTAATACTTTGTAGAGCCACCTTTTGCTGCGATTACAGCTGCAAGTCGCTTGGGGTATGTCTCTATCAGTTTTGCACATCGAGAGACTGAAATTCTTGCCCCATTCTTCCTTGCAAAACAGCTCGAGCTCAGTGAGGTTGGATGGAGAGCGTTTGTGAACAGCAGTTTTCAGCTCTTTCCACAGATTCTCGATTGGATTCAGGTCTGGACTTTGACTTGGCCATTCTAACACCTGGATACGTTTATTTGTGAACCATTCCTTTGTAGATTTTGCTGTATGCTTGGGATCATTGTCTTGTTGGAAGATAAATCTCCGTCCCAGTTTCAGGTCTTTTGCAGACTCCAACAGGTTTTCATCCAGAATGGTCCTGTATTTGGCTGCATCCTTTTTCCCTTCAATTTTTACCATCTTCCCTGTCCCTGCTGAAGAAAAGCAGGCCCAAACCATGATGCTGCCACCACCATGTTTGACAGTGGGGATGGTGTGTTGAGGGTGATGAGCTGTGTTGCTTTTACTCCAAACATATCGTTTTGCATTGTGGCCAAAAAGTTCGATTTTGGTTTCATCGGACCAGAGCACCTTCTTCCACATGTTTGGTGTGTCTCCCAGGTGGCTTGTGGCAAACTTTAGACGAGACTTTTTATGGATATCTTTGAGAAATGGCTTTCTTCTTGCCACTCTTCCATAAAGGGCAGATTTGTGCAGTGTACGACTGATTGTTGTCCTATGGACAGACTCTCCCACCTCAGCTGTAGTTCTCTGCAGTTCATCCAGAGTGATCATGGGCCTCTTGGCAGCATCTCTGATCAGTCTTCTCCTTGTCTGAGCTGAAAGTTTGGAGGGACAGCCATGTCTTGGTAGATTTGCAGTGGTCTGATACTCCTTCCATTTCAAAATGATCGCTTGCACAGTGCTCCTTGGGATGTTTAAAGCTTGGGAAATCTTTTTGTATCCAAATCCGGCTTTAAACTTCTCCACAACAGTATTACGGACCTGCCTGGTGTGTTCCTTGGTCTTCATGATGCTCTCTGCACTTTCAACAGAACCCTGAGACTATCACAGAGCACGTGCATTTATACAGAGACTTGATTACACACAGGTGGATTCTATTTATCACCATCAGTCATTTAGGACAACATTGGATCATTCAGAGATCCTCGCTGAACTTCTGGAGTGATTTTGCTGCACTGAAAGTAAAGGGGCTGAATAATTTTGCACGCAGCACTTTTCAGTTTTTTATTTGCTAAAAATTTTTAAAATATCCAATAGATTTCGTTCCACTTCACAATTGTGTCCCACTTGTTGGTGATTCTTCACAAAAAATTAAAATTTTATATCTTTATGTTTGAAGCCTGAAATGTGGCAAAAGGTTGAAAAGTTCAAGGGGGCCGAATACTTTTGCAAGGCACTGTATATACTGATACTGCAGCTAGCAAAATCAGCTGCCTCCCTGTAGTATGAGAACACCACCAACCTTTGACAGGTAGCTTTAGCTGAACACTGTGCAGAGCTTGCAAAAAACTAACTTGTAACTTATTTAGCTGCCTGCAGTAGTGATAGGATCAGGAAAACACCACCAACCTTCAACAGGTAGCTTTAGGTGAAGACTGTGCAGAGCTCGCAAAAAACGAACTTGTAGCTTATTTAGCTGCCTGCGGTAGTGATAGGATCAGGAAAACACCACCAACCTTCTACAGGTAGCTTTAGCTGAACACTGTGCAGAGCTCGCAAAAAAATAACTTGTAGCTTATTTAGCTGCCTGCGGTAGTGATAGGATCAGGAAAACACCACCAACCTTCTACAAGTAGCTTTAGGTGAAGACTGTGCAGAGCTCGCAAAAAACTAACTTGTAGCTTATTTAGCTGCCTGCGGTAGTGATAGGATCAGGAAAACACCACCAACCTTCTACAGGTAGCTTTAGGTTAACACTGTGCAGAGCTCGCAAAAAACTAACTTGTAGCTTATTTAGCTGACTGCGGTAGTGATAGGATCAGGAAAACACAACCAACCTTCTACAGGTAGCTTTAGCTGAACACTGTGCAGAGCTCGCAAAAAAATAACTTGTAGCTTATTTAGCTGCCTGCGGTAGTGATAGGATCAGGAAAACACCACCAACCTTTTACAGGTAGCTTTAGCTGAACACTGTGCAGAGCTCGCACTACACTAACTTGTAGTTTTAGCTGAACACTGTGCATAGCTCGCAAAAAACTAACTTGTAGCTTATTTAGCTGCCTGCGGTAGTGATAGGATCAGGAAAACACCACCAACCTTCTACAGGAAGCTTTAGGTGAACACTGTGCAGAGCTCGCAAAAAAATAACTTGTAGCTTATTTAGCTGCCTGCGGTAGTGATCGGATCAGGAAAACACCACCAGCTGAACACTGTGCAGAGCTCACAAAAAACTAACTTGTAGTTTTAGCTGAACACTGTGAGGAGGACGCACTACACTAACTTGTAGCTTTAGCTGAACACTGTGCAGAGGTCGCACTACACTAACTTGTAGTTTTAGCTGAACACTGTGAGGAGGACACACTACACTAACTTGTAGCTTTAGCTGAACACTGTGAGGAGGACGCACTACCGTAACTTGTAGCTTTAGCTGAACACTGTGCAGAGGTCAAACTAAACTAACTTGTAGCTTTAGCTGAACACTGTGAGGAGGACGCACTACACTAACTTGTAGTTTTAGCTGAACACTGTGAGGAGGTCGTACAACACTAACTTGTAGTTTTAGCTGAACACTGTGAGGAGGATGCACTACACTAACTTGTAGTTTTAGCTGAACACTGTGAGGAGGAGGCACTACACTAACTTGTAGCTTTAGCTGAACACTGTGAGGAGGTCGCACTACACTAACTTGTAGTTTTAGCTGAACACTGTGAGGAGGATGCACTACACTAACTTGTAGCTTTAGCTGAACACTGTAAGGAGGATGCACTACCCTAACTTGTAGCTTTAGCTGAACACTGTGCAGAGGTCACACTAAACTAACTTGTAGCTTTAGCTGAACACTGTTCAGAGGACGCACTACACTAACTTGTAGCTTAAGCTGAACACTGTGCAAAGGTTGCACTACACTAACTTGTAGTTTTAGCTGAACACTGTGAGGAGGACACACTACACTAACTTGTAGCTTTAGCTGAACACTGTAAGGAGGATGCACTACCCTAACTTGTAGCTTTAGCTGAACACTGTGCAGAGGTCACACTAAACTAACTTGTAGCTTTAGCTGAACACTGTTCAGAGGACGCACTACACTAACTTGTAGCTTAAGCTGAACACTGTGCAAAGGTTGCACTACACTAACTTGTAGTTTTAGCTGAACACTGTGAGGAGGACGCACTACACTAACTTGTAGCTTTAGCTGAACACTGTAAGGAGGATGCACTACCCTAACTTGTAGCTTTAGCTGAACACTGTGCAGAGGTCACACTAAACTAACTTGTAGCTTTAGCTGAACACTGTTCAGAGGACGCACTACACTAACTTGTAGCTTTAGCTGAACACTGTGCAGAGGTCGCACTACACTAACTTGTAGTTTTAGCTGAACAGTGTGTTGAGGACGCACTACACTAACTTGTAGCTTTAGCTGAACACTGTGAGGAGGATGCACTACCCTAACTTGTAGCTTTAGCTGAACACTGTGAGGAGGACGCACTACACTAACTTGTAGTTTTAGCTGAACACTGTGAGGAGGTCGCGCAACACTAACTTGTAGTTTTAGCTGAACACTGTGAGGAGGACGCACTACACTAACTTGTAGTTTTAGCTGAACACTGTGAGGAGGTCGCACAACACTAACTTGTAGTTTTAGCTGAACACTGTGAGGAGGACGCACTACACTAACTTGTAGTTTTAGCTGAACACTGTGAGGAGGAGGCACTATACTAACTTGTAGCTTTAGCTGAACACTGTGAGGAGGTCGCACTACACTAACTTGTAGTTTTAGCTGAACACTGTGAGGAGGACGCACTACACTAACTTGTAGTTTTAGCTGAACACTGTGAGGAGGTCGCACAACACTAACTTGTAGTTTTAGCTGAACACTGTGAGGAGGACGCACTACACTAACTTGTAGTTTTAGCTGAACACTGTGAGGAGGAGGCACTACACTAACTTGTAGCTTTAGCTGAACACTGTGAGGAGGTCGCACTACACTAACTTGTAGTTTTAGCTGAACACTGTGAGGAGGACGCACTACACTAACTTGTAGCTTTAGCTGAACACTGTGAGGAGGTCGCACTACACTAACTTGTAGTTTTAGCTGAACACTGTGAGGAGGACGCACTACACTAACTTGTAGCTTTAGCTGAACACTGTAAGGAGGATGCACTACCCTAACTTGTAGCTTTAGCTGAACACTGTGCAGAGGTCACACTAAACTAACTTGTAGCTTTAGCTGAACACTGTTCAGAGGACGCACTACACTAGCTTGTAGCTTTAGCTGAACACTGTGCAGAGGTCGCACTACACTAACTTGTAGTTTTAGCTGAACACTGTGAGGAGGACGCACTACACTAACTTGTAGCTTTAGCTGAACACTGTGAGGAGGATGCACTACCCTAACTTGTAGCTTTAGCTGAACACTGTGCAGAGGTCATACTAAACTAACTTGTAGCTTTAGCTGAACACTGTGAGGAGGACGCATTACACTAACTTGTACCTTTAGCTGAACACTGTGCAGAGGTCGCACTACACTAACTTGTAGTTTTAGCTGAACACTGTGAGGAGGATGCACTACACTAACTTGTAGCTTTAGCTGAACACTGTGCAGAGGTCGCACTACACTAACTTGTAGTTTTAGCTGAACACTGTTCAGAGGACGCACTACACTAACTTGTAGCTTTAGCTGAACACTGTGAGGAGGACGCACTACCCTAACTTGTAGCTTTAGCTGAACACTGTGCAGAGGTCACATTAAACTAACTTGTAGCTTTAGCTGAACACTGTGAGGAGGACGCACTAAACTAACTTGTAGCTTTAGCTGAACACTGCGAGGAGGACGCACTACACTAACTTGTAGTTTTAGCTGAACACTGTGCAGAGGACGCACTACACTAATGTGTAGCTTTAGCTGAACACTGTGCAGAGGTCACACTACACTAACTTGTAGCTTTAGCTGAACACTGTGAGGAGGACGCACTACCCTAACTTGTAGCTTTAGCTGAACACTGTGCAGAGGACACACTAAACTAACTTGTAGCTTTAGCTGAACACTGTGAGGAGGACGCACTAAACTAACTTGTAGCTTTAGCTGAACACTGCGAGGAGGACGCACTACACTAACTTGTAGTTTTAGCTGAACACTGTGCAGAGGTCACACTAAACTAAATTGTAGCTTTAACTGAGCACTGTGAGGAGGACGCACTACACTAACTGTAAATAGTCTAGCTGCCTGACTGTGGTACTAATAGGATCAAAAGAACACCAGCAATTTTCTTCAGGTAGCTGTAAATGCTGTAACAAGACAAGCCTGCCTGTCAGAAGGAAGATAACAGGAACAGATCTAGCTACACTGAATACAGTGTATATATATATATATATATATATATATATACAACACCTGGGATGCATATATATATACTCAATACACTGTAAGT
Source organism: Lithobates septentrionalis (assembly GCA_037952835.1). NCBI lineage: Eukaryota > Metazoa > Chordata > Amphibia > Anura > Ranidae > Lithobates > Lithobates septentrionalis. The sequence continues at coordinate 272,102 of JBBDGP010001129.1, forward strand.
GCAGCTAACTCACTGACTGTCCTGCCTAATCTATCTAACTCAAATGAAATGACACTGTCTCTCTCTCTCTAAGCACGCCGGAACACACTACACAGGGCCGCCATGCAGGCGGCCTTATATAGTGTGGGGCGTGTTCTAAACCCCCTGAGCCATAATTGGCCAAAGCCACCCTGGCTTTGGCCAATTACAGCTCTCTCTACTGACGGCGCTGTGATTGGCCAAGCATGCAGGTCATAGTGCATGCTTGGCCAATCATCATCAGCAATGCACTGCGATGCCGCAGTGAATTGTGGGCCGTGATGCGCCACACGAATTTGGCGCGAACGGCCCATATCATTCGCAATTCGGCGAAAGATCGAACAGACGATGTTCGAGTCGAACATAGGTTCGACTCGAACGCAAAGCTCATCCCTAAACACCATTATTATCTTGTATTTTTTAACCTCAAGGAGATTGGTTGGTGTTGGTGTCCCTTGTTAATTTGACATTGTATTTTTGATATGTACCTGCCTACTCACAAACTGTCCTTTTTGAAATAAAACACATAGCCAAGTATTTGTGATAAAAAATAGACATTTATTAACAAAATAAAGAGGAAGGCAACTCTGGAGAAACTGGTGAAATTGGCAAAGCCTTTGTACCCCAGGGCACACATCAACTATTTGACAGGCAAAACTAGTAGCCTGAGGAGTCCATTTAATAGGGAGTGTAATCCAGTCCAGGACTCCGAGAGATCAGGACCAGCAGCAGATGACATATATGTCCCGAGGCTGTGGTCTTACAACAGCCTGCGTCTTTTGCCAGACCAGACTAAACCCAGGCCATCACTCTTTTGTCTTTCTTCCATGCTTGCTTCCACGCTTGCTTCCAGGCTGTGGCTCTGGTGTTGGAGTTGTGGCAGAAGGTGGAGGAGGAGGATGGTCCAACTCACACAGGTGGGTTTTGCTTGTGAGTTCGCCCCTCAACCCCTTATTTAGGGCCAGATAGATCACTTCCTCACAAATGAGGCACTGGCCCACCTCCATTTCCTGCATTTTTCTGTCAGCCATGCAGGCATAGGCCTCTTGAATATTGGGGGGTGGTTCTGAGGGCCGCAGTAGCCTCCTGAATCAAAGAAAGCGCTAACTCCTCCACGTTCCTCCCCTTCCTGGTACTTTTTGTTGGAAGGTGGAGGGGAGGAACCTGGGATTCAGTCAGGCTACTGGGCCCGGCCACCTCCTGGCTGCCACTTACCCCCACCTCCTCCTGGCTGAGACTTTCCACGGCCTCCTCCTGGCTGAGACTTTCCATGGCCTCCTCCTGGCTGAGACTTTCCTGTGTATGAAAATGGGACATTAGTTTTAGTTTTTTGGCCATCAATTACACACAATTTTGAGCTCATGACTGTTGCAAATTGAATGTTAACAAATAGAAAAGACTATCATTCTGACACCAGCATTTTTCATTCTTGTCCCAATCATTTTTGGCTACTATTTTCTATTGATAAGTAAACCGCTTTGTTAATTCCGAAATTAGTGATCAAAACTAACATCTAGTTAACATCAATCAATTTTTGGACAAGAAATATGTTGAACAATTCTATACAGGCATACTCCGCTTTTAAGTACACAATGAGGTTTATTTACTAAAGCTGGAAAGTGCAAAATCAGGCTCACTTCTGCATAGAAACCAATGAGCTTCTAACCCCAGCTTGTTCAATTAAGCTTTGGTAATAAAACCTGGAAGCTGATTGGTTTCTATGCAGAAGTGAGCCTGATTTTGCACTTTCCAGCTTTAGTAAATAAACCCCATTGTGTACTTAAAAGTGGGGTATGCCTGTACCTGGCTCAAGCTGGGCTCCTCCACATCTTCCTGGGTGGAAGGCCCAGGTTGTACATCGGAAGCCTCATCTGATGTGGAAGGAAGAGTGTAAGGAAGAGTGGAAGGGAGGGTTGAGAGTGATGGCCTGATTTCAGTCTGGTCTGACAAAAACCGCAGTCTGTCGTAGTACCAGAGCCTGGGGACATAAATGTCATCTGCTTCTGCTCCTGATCTCATGGAATCCTGGACCTTTTTGTGCTCCCTATTATATGTGCTGCTCAGGCCACCAATTTTGCACTTCAAATAGGGGATGGTTGCCGTGGGAATCACCGGCTTCACCAATTCCAGCAATTGATCCAGCGCTACCTTCCTCTTTATTTTATTATTATAAAAAGGGTGAGACACCTGCCATGGACAGGGCAGCTCCCTGTATTTATCAATGAAGTTGGAGAGGAAGTCATGATCATTGAATCTATCCATTTTATCTGCAAGACACAACACAAGACAAACCCAAATGTCAGGCTAAACTCTCCTAATCTTGTCCCAATATGGGCCTCAATCTATAAGCAGTATAGGCTACTGATGCCCCAAGTTAAAATTGTACCTTCGTTAGCACGATCGGTGCTTACGCTACTCCGTCCTCTGCTCACAGATCGTACGTACTACGCACACGTTTTACACTTTATATACACTGCACATGCGTGAAACTCCACCCGCCCCTGACCTTCTTTCTAGTATATCCCCCCCTTTTTTTTGGCGCAGTGGGAGAGCACATGGCAAAGAAAGAGCAAGTGCATGCAGAGGAAAGCAGCAACAAGAAGGATGACGAAAGCCCGGAGCCACAAATGTCCCGATTACAAGGAGATTTAAGGCCTCAAATATGTCCTTTGTAGAGATGGCGGAGATGGTGGACATCTTGAAGAGGGCCGACTATGATGGGAAGCATGGACCTTACCCAAACCCAAATGTGAGAAAGGCCAAGATCATGGCTAAAGTTGTGAAAAGTCTGCAGAAGAATTTTGGGGTACGACGATCCAAGGATCAATTGAGGAAATGATGGTCAGACCTCAAATTGAGGGAGCAGGATCAGTACAGAAGAATTAAGAGAGTGCTGCAAAAAAGTAAGTATTTTGTCGTGTGTTCCTATTATTATTATTACTTTCGTGCTGCTCCATGTGCTTTTTTACTGTTGTACAGTTTAAAATGGCGTTTAAAATGGCAAGTTTCAGGTTTGTGGGCACAGTAATCGTTTGTAGTAAGCATCGTTTGTTCGCCCACTAATACAATGTTTTTGGCAGATGCAGGTTAACTACATTTGTTCATGCCTATTTGTATTAAAAGAAAGTGGTTGTCTAGATGGGTTTGTAACTAGAATGAAATGCAAACTTGATTCAGTGTAACGAGAGGACACTCAGCAGCTGCTTACACATCTGGACGCAGGAGCACTAGTGCGGGACACCAGAACACCCTTTTTTGAGTGTCCCACACAGGTGCCCCAGTGGATACTAGGGGTGTCTCCATGTGTGAAACTTACACAAAACAGATAAGTATTCTAGCTTTAGAAAGGGAAAAAAAATAATGTCTTCAGTTTGGAACAATTGTACGACACTTCCAAGCAATGTTTCACATTCCTAATTCTGTCCTCAAATATCTGTGTACTAAGTATACCTATTTTTTAATTCACATAGGGGAGAAAAGACTCAGGACATCAGAGGATACCAAGGACCCAACCTCCTAAAGAAGGGGAAGTCACCACACCACAACCTCAGGATGTGGAGGAAGGAGATGTTTATGAAGTGGGCGAAATAGTGACCACAACAGGTGAGTGTCTGAGACCACAGCTTCAGGTAGTAGATGTATGTCTGCATATTTATAATACGTGGTGTGTTTTTTTATTTTTAGGTGATGTGGATGTTGTGGAAGAAGAATCTCATTTCACCAGTGCAAGTGACACATCCTCATCGAGGAGATCATGGTGTGCAATCGTGATTTAGAGCTGATAAAGGAAAACATCAATGATGTTCAAAAAGAAATGTAGAACATCATTGATTTTTTAGGCAGATTTTAAAACACACAAAAATTGTATTGTTTTGTTGTGTCATTTCTTCTTTTAAGTCAAGTTTTAAAGTATTTTAAAAGCCAAATTTTGAAGATGCACACAGTGTGTCAACATGTGCTATCTGCCATCATGGGATATCAATGTACGCGTTTTGTCGGTGCAACCCCTTCCTCGCAACTAAAGTAGATGAGAGGAAGGGGTTGCACCCCCAAACACGTTCACTGATCCCCCATGATAGGAGCTAGCACATATTGACATTAGGCATGGGATCAGGAGGGAAATACACATTTTGACTCGTAATTTGTGTGCATCTTCAAAATTTGGCTTTTACAATGGTGACATCACCCCATCTGATGAAGGCAATATCAACACAGTTTGGACATACTAATGTCTGATATTGCCTTCACTTTGTCAAAGTTGAACTTTGTAAGTTCCTGAGTTGTGTATGTTTTATGGTTTTAAACATGCCTGTTTTACCCAAAAAAGGCTATTTGTACTGTCAAACCTAAAAATATTATAGAACAAATATGTTGGTTTGTTCAAAAAACCTTTTCTAACGCACATGTGAATGTGCACAGAGTAAAATGTTTTATACTCAACAATGTGTGGCTTCTTCTTTCAATACTCAATACCAGTTTTTGGAGTAAGTTGGTGTTTACAGTGACAATGGGGGTTATTTACTAAAGGCAAATCCACTTTGCACTACAAGTGCACTTTCAGTGAAGTTTCAGTGCAGTTTCAGTGTACACTTGCAGTGTACTTGTAGTGCAAAGTGGATTTGCCTTTAGTAAACAAACCCCCACAGTGCTCTAAAATTTGCCACAATCAGGCAATTTTCGGGACTCAAAACAATTAATTATTCATGGTGCTGAAAAGGATGTGTTTTTTTAGCATTAATGTATTACATACATTAAAACAAAAACCAGGTGTGTGTGTGTAGCAGACCCACAACATAATAGTCAGCTGAAGAAGAGATTGTCACCTCATGTATCAAATAAATTGCATTTGCACTATTGAAGAAAATGGCCAAAAAGAAAAGGCCATTGGAGAACCTAGGAGACAGCTAAAAGAAACACAAGCATTAAATCAAATGAAATATTATTTCAGTTTAAAATATAAATGTATTTTAAAAATGTTTCTCAAACATTTGCTGGCATATCAATGGCCCCCCTACCTGCAAAGTATTTCAGATATTTTTGACGGACTTTGCACGCGCTTTGGGGGAGCAAGCCAGGATGGCCAGCTTCAAGCACAGTCAGGGTTGACTGATCTGGCAATCCGGCCTCAGGCCCAACTGAGGCCACATAGTTCGAAGCATTTCTCTTTAGAAAGTTGTGTATAATGCAGAATGCAAGTACGATATGGTTTGTTTTATATTCCGCCATGTGAATTGGCTTCAGGAATAGGAGGAACCGGCTGGCCATTATGCCGAAAGCATTCTCCACCACTCTTCTGGCCCTGGCCAGCCGGTAGTTAAAAACCCTCTGGTCCGGGGTGAGGTAACCCTCTCCACTTCATTGAGAGCCAAATACATAATGTGTGTTATTTTGTCCAGGCCCTCCTTACATACACTATTGGCAGCCCACTGGACAGGTAAGAAGTGTCATAATACAAAAATATAAATATAAATACACACTATACCTTTACCTATCCAGATAATAGGAGAACAAAACTTGAAACAGCACCATTTGAAAGTATTCAGACAGGCCCTTGCACTACATGCTTTGGTGAATTCATCCATGAATTCGACCACAAAAGAGGTAGGTATAGTGTGTATGGGTTTGGCAAAGTCAGCAGATAGAGGATTGGTATCAGTTGACTTAGCAGTTGGGGGGAGAGAGGGTTCCAAATGAGTTTGGGACCCCCAAAAAAAGCCTCTGGCACTCTGCCTGAATTTAAGGACAAAAATAACATTTGGACATATTTTAGGGGGTGTTTAGGGTAAAGCACTACAATGGAGCTGACAAAATACATTGTTAAGTGACTAGGCTAGGTGTGTATGGGCCCAGGATAGCATGCTGGGGAGGTTAGTGAAGGCAAATATGCATGAAGGACAAAAAAGGAACTTTAAAAACTTCCAGCATGCATGAAAACAAAGAGGACATTCACAGCATATTATAATCATGGTAATTATGGAATGATGAAATAAATACAATACATTAGCAAACATTAAATACATAGAATGTGATGTTAAAGGAAAAAACTTACCTTAATATAGTCCTTCTGCAGGACTTGAATAATGGCAGAACAGGTCTCTGGAATAATGATCCCCAGAGCCCGGGGGGAGATGCCTGTCGAGCACTTGATGTCCTGCAGACTTCTCCCCGTCACCAAGCACCGCAAGGTGGCGACTAGCCTTTGTTCCGAAGTGATGGCTTGCCGCATGCAGGTGTCCTGCTTCGTAATATAAGGGGACAGCAAAGCCAACAAACGGTGAAAAATGGGGTCCGTCATCCGGAGATAATTCCTGAAATCATCAGGATTATTCTCACGGATCTCCCGCAACAAAGGCATGTGCGAGAATTGGTCACGCTGGAGTAGTCCCGTCGTACGCGTTGTACGTCAGCGCGTTCTTGCCGATCGGAATTTCCAAAAATATTTGTGCGACTGTGTGTATGAAAGACAAGTTTCAGCCAACATCCGTCGGAAATAAATCCACGGTTTGGTTGTTGGAAACTCAGATCGTCTGTACACGGCATTAGCGTCTACAAACTATGGGATATATACTGGCATTTTTATTTATTTTAAAAACATTTTTACAGTAATGGCGGCGATCAGTAACTTATAGAGGGACTGCGATATTGTGATGTACATTCGGGCACTAAATGACACTTTTTGGGGACCAGTGACACTAATACAGTGATCAGTGCTAAAAATATGCACTGTCACTGTACTAATGGCACTGGCTAGGACATCTAGAGCAATCAAAGGGTTAAATATGTGCCTAGCCAGTGTACTGTGGGAGGTGCTTTTACTAGGGGAAGTAATCGATTTTCTTTTCCTGCTTTGCAGGGAAAGAAAATCGATTACTACTCTGCTGACAGGTAGGGGCTCTGCCTTGTTTACGTAAGCAGAGCCCTGTCCTGTGTAAATTCATGATGATCGCTGGGTGCCGGCGGTAATCCATTGGCCAGCACTCGTGATCAACAACCCAGGTCGGCGGTGGGACACACGCGCCCCCTACCGGAAAGTGTCAGATCACAGACCGTATATCTAGTGTGATGATTTGGGGTATTTTAGCTCATTGGCAGCATCAAGCAATGAGTCCACTACTAGCTTGACAAAGGAGTGCAGCCGTCATGCCATTCACGGCTTGCTGACTCAGGAAACGTGTCGCATGTGTGTGACGTCATCGCCCCTCACCTGGATTGCTGTTTGCCTTCCAAGCCTCATTCTGGTACTCCTCCATCATTGCCGGCCGGTGGACACAGTGCATCTGAAAGACGAGTCTGATTACACATCCATGGCAGGGATGATCGACCTCACGGACCCCTCCCGTTACATCTTGGACTCTCGTATGCCTTTTTAACTCAACACAAATGTGAGTGCAATCTCTGTTGCTGCTCTTTTTATTAAAATTGTTTTTAAGTCTGCACCCAGAGGCGCCTCTTTTCTTTGTTTCATTCAGGCTCTGCACTTGCCGAGGTCTGGTAAGTGTCCATTTCACAGGGAGTGGGATTCGTACACAGAGTGAGAGAGTGTGCCCAAGAATCCATTGCAATGCGGAGAAATATTATTTTCCTCACAGACTCCATGGCAGACTATGTGGGTTAACCCCACCTCTTCTCCATTGCTATAGGACCCCACTCCCATAAATTTGAGCTCACCACTAGAGACTGCGTTCCTTTTTTGTCCTTCTCTTTGGACCTACAAACAATGCACTTACGTTTTTCGGAGGTCCAAATCGATCAGGGTTGTTGCTGGGCATACGTCCTAGCGGTGTGAAGATAGCCCAGGGTCCAGCCATGGGGGAGTTTACAGCTCCAGGCACCTTTGTCCAGTGGTGGGGGCAGCCTTTCGTATGCCCAGGCGAGGAAGCGGTGGATCGGCTGTCAGGTCTGAAGATTTATCTTTCCTGCATGGCAGAACATTTTTGTATGTGATCGTCTGTCTCCCCCTCACGTCCCCTCTTTCCTGCAAATTTTTGTTTCTTTTGCTTTTGCTACTATGGGGCCTGAACATGGCTCCCTCTTCCGGGTTGCGGCCCAGTGCGCTTCCGCACATGCTCAATCCTCGGGCGAAACCGAGGTTTCGCGCATGCGCAGTGCGGCCGGGGACCCAGCGGTCGCATGGGTGCTCTACGGCAGGTCGCCATTGCGCATTTCGTGACGTCATTACGGCAGGGATTTTAAACCCCTGTCAGCCCCTGTCATATTGGGAATTCCTGTGGGCAACTTGCTACAGCTCCTCCATGCACCAGGTGAAGGTAAGCTCCAGCCTGGGGCTATGGTGCAGGGTGGGGGGTCTGAGATGGCTCTTAAAGGGGAAGCTACACTGCATTTGCATTCCTTTCTCCTAGGACGAGTGAGCATTCCTACAAAGCTGCAGGATCGTCACCTATTCATCCGCCAGGTTGCCATAGACAGGCCTCTGTACGGCCAGCCCTCACGCTTTAAGTACGTGAGGTGTGAGAAGGGGGGCCAAGTCCACACTGCTATGGACATATCCCCTAAAGTCATGTTTTATTTGCTTCTCTTTTAGCCCTTCCAGGTCAGACAGTCAGTTTACTGTCCAAAATGGCAGGGACCTTGCCAGGCCGCAACGTCAACCTTCCTTATCCAGGTCCAGACGTGACTCTCCGTCTAGGACCCACCAGCAGAGGAGTTCCCATTCCTCCTCCAGACAAAGGAGATGTTCCCATTTCTCCTCCAGTCACCGCACCCACCGCCATGCCAGCCGCTCTGATCGCGGAGCCTGCTGGGGATGTTGGACACAAGTCCAGAGGGCAAGTCACTGTGTGATTCGTGATGCGGTTGGGGAAAAAGAGACAGAAAACCAACAAATGGAGTCTCTTGTTAAGCATGTGGTGCAGCAATCCCTAAAGGAGTGGGATACAACCCGCACGAGGAGCCAGTCCACCACTCTATCTGGCTCCCTGGCTGACGATGCCCAGGAGGATCCGGGCCCATTCCAGCCTTACAATGCCTCCCCTGGCTCTTCAGATAGCGAATTAGAGGGAGATGAATTTGTCAGTGGCTTCGGCTTCACCCTTGTTTCCCCACTAATTAAGGCCTTCAAAGAGGCCCTTAAGTGGGAAGATCCTTCCACTCCTCCGGCTAAGCAAAGAAAGTTCTTTAAGCACCTGGGGAAGGAACGCTCCAACTTCCCGCATCTTTCCGAATTGAAGAATATCATTGATAAGGAGTGGAGTAAGATAGACAAGAAGACTTCTATGTCAAGCAAAACCTCCGGATTATACCCCTTCAAGCTAGAAGAAGTGAAATATCTGGAAAATGCCCCTCTTGTAGATGCAGCATTGATGTGACTGATCAAACACGTCACTCTTCCTTTAGAGGACACTGTGTTCTTGAGAGGAAAATAGATCAAGACCTCAAGAGAATTTACGGGCTAGCCGGTATGGCTTGTAAACCCGCCTTGGCCCTTGCGGCTATGTCCAAGGCTATGGAAGCCTGGACAGAAAATGTAGACTCCGTGCTCAAGCTAGCAGTGGCCTTCCTGGGGGAAGCTTCTATTGATCTGATCTGCCTATTGGCTATCCTCGGTCATGGCTAAGTGGGCCCTATGGTTGCGCCCTTGGCTCGCTGATCCAGCATCTAAGCAGGCCTGGTGTAGGATCCCCTTGAAGGGCCCTCATTGTTTGGTAACAGGCTGGATAGCGCCATAGCCCAAGCCACGGGTGGGAAATCAGGTTTCCTGCCACAGGATAGGCGCCTGTTTGGTCAAAAGAAGCCTCAGCGCAGATTTCAGAAGGAATTGGGGCAGAAGTTGGACATCCTTCCAAAAGTCTGCTAAAAGCCAGGCGTCCAGTGGACGAGAGCCGGCTAAGTCATTTTGAGATTGGGCCTGCCCAGGCGGATTGGGTGGGGGCGCATCTGCTTCTCTTCCGGCACGTCTGGGTGGCCTCAATCTCGGACTACTGGACCATCAAGACGGTCTCCATAGGCCACACATGGTCCGTTACTAGTACTCCTCCCCCCAGATTTACCTTCACCCTGCTTCCATGGTCAGAAGAAAAGAAGCAGGTGTTACTGTCCTACGTGGATTCATTGATAGTACAAGGAGCCGCGGTGCCTGTCCCGAAAGGCGAAGAGTTGAAGGGGGTATACTCCCCTCTCTTCCTTGTGCAGAAGAAAAATGGTTCATGGCGCCCCGTGATAGACCTAATTTACTGTTATGACTAATTTCTGATTGGGACTCTAAAACAAAAATTTTTTATTACGTGTTATTTTATACATAGATAAGAAAGGGGTGGTGTGAGATGTTATTAAAAGCTAACAAATAGAAATATATTATTAAAAGCTAGCGAATAGAACAATTGCAAAAGTAAAACATTGAAAAGGGAGGGGGGGGGGAGTAGAGAGCGTTTAGTAGGAGATGTGTCTGTGTGTTAGGTGAAGGTTACAGAACACATTTCAACAGTGAGAACAAAATGGAGTCTCTTGTGCTTAACCGCTTCAGATCCGGGCCATTGCCAAATGACGGCAACAGCGCGGATCTGAAATACCGGGACTACGTCTATTGACATCGTCCCCTTTCCTCGTTCCCAGCGCGCTCTCATGAGTGCGCCTCAGGGAAAATCTGTGTTGGCCGTGTCCCTTGGACACAGCCAATCACAGATCGCTGTAAACGGCCAATCACAGCGGCCGTTTACAGCGCGATCGCCGCCTCCAATGAGAGATGATCTAAAAAGGTAAACAATTGAGATCATCCCTCATTGCCGGCTCTCTCTCCTCACACAGAGACAGCGTGTGAGGAGAGAGATTCTGTGAGTAGTGTTATCAGTATAATAACAGCGAAGTGTGCCCAAAAAGTGTCCAACAGTGCCCACAGTGACATCAATATAGTGCCATCTGTGCCCACCTGTGCACATCAGTGCCCACTTGTGCCATCAGTGCATCATCAGTGCCCATCTGTGCCCATCTGTGCCCGTCTGTGCCCATCAACGCCCGTCTGTGCCCATCAGTGCACATCTGTGCAATCAGTGCGCATCTGTGCAATCAGTGCGCATCTGTGCCAACTCATCAGTGCCCATCTGTGCCACCTCATCAGTGCCCATCTGTGCCATCTCATCAGTGCCCATCTGTGCCACCTCATCAGTGCCCATCTGTACCAATCAGTGCCCATCTGTCGCTTCAGTGCACATCTGTGCCGCCTTATCAGTGCCCATCTGTGTTGCCTTATCAGTGCCCATCTGTGCCGCTTCATCAGTGCCCATCTGTGCCACCTCACCTGTGCCACATCAGTGCATATCTGTGCCCACCTGTGCCGCCTCATTAGTGTAAATCTGTGCACATCTGTGATGCTTCCTCAGTGTCCATCTGTGCTGCCTCAGTGCCCATTTGTGCCGCCTCATCAGTGCCCATCTGTGCGATCAGTGCCCATCTGTGCCGCCTCATCAGTGCCCATCTGTGCGATCAGTGCCCATCTGTGCCGCCTCATCAGTGCATATCTGTGCCATCAATCAGTGCCACCTCATCAGTGCAGGCTTAGCACACAGCTGTGCAATCTCATAACCACCAGCAGCCATGTCCAAAAAAAGCTTTTCCGCCGAGGAGGCATACCAAATTCTTTCTACGGCCGACGAGAGCAACGGGGAGCTCTCTTTTTCAGATTCCCTTTCCAATTCGGATTCTGACGTAAATTACGAACCAGTCCTCAGTAGTGAAACACTTACAGACTCAGAGGAGGAAGAAACTCGGCCCGCCAAACGAAGGCGTTCTAGTGAGGAGGCAGTGGCATCCGCCCGCACCGCAGTGGCATCCGCCAGCAACGCAGTGGCATCCACTAGCACCGCAGTGCCTCGGCAAGAAAGGCCAAGTACCAGTGGGGTGTCACCCCAGCCCCAAAGGGTTAGGTCCCATGCCAGCCTTCCCTTTGCACTTCAGAACCCCTTGTGGCTTCCTCCTAATTCAGGAGAAGCTAGCGTTCCCCCTTTCACGGCCCAGCCAGGAGTCCAGGTGGATACAGAGAATTTCACCCCAATTAATTTTTTTAATTTAATTTTTACGGAGGACATGTTGGCGTCAATTGTGGCCCAGTGCAACCTGTATGCACAGCAATTTATTTTGCAAAATCCCACATCATATTATACCCGTCCCTATGAGTGGAGAGACCTGACAGTGGAGGAGTTCAAGGTTTTTTTGGGCCTCACATTTAATATGGGGCTCACCAAAAAAAACGAATTCCGTTCCTATTGGTCAACCCCCCCCTCCACCACATGCCGCTCTTCTCCGCGGTAATGCCCAGAACCAGGTATCTGATGATAATGAGGTTCCTACATTTCAGCGACAATACCCAGTACCCTCCCCGAACTGATACAAATTTTGACAGGCTTTACAAAATTCGCCCAATATTAAATTATTTTTCCGAAGTATTCCCCCAGCTGTTCACCCCGGACCAACAAAAATTTGTGGATGAGTCCTTTGTGAAATTTAGCGGCAGGCTTAAAATTAAGCAATTTATCCCCAGCAAAAGGGCCCGCTATGGGGTGAAGGTGTACAAACTATGTGACCGAGTCACAGGGTACACATATTCCTTCATAGTGTACGAAGGGAAGGACACCCAGCTGCAGCCTCCTAATTGCCCGGACTACTTGGGAACCAGCGGGAAAGTTGTTTGGGACCTCATATACCCCCTACTCGACAAAGGATACCACCTGTATGTAGATAACTTCTACACTTCTCTGCCCCTGTTCCACAACCTTCATCGGAAGAAGACGCCAACATGTGGCACCGTGAAAAAAAATCGGAAGGGCTTTCCTCAAAGTCTTGTTAATAAGAAGTTGAGAAAAGGAGAAACGGCATGTCTGCGTAACAAAGAGATTCTGGCAGTGAAGTGGAGGGACAGAAGGGATGTGTATACGTTGTCTTCCATCCACAACAACACCTATGTGGAAATCCCCAGAAGGAATGGCCCCATCCAGAAACCCACATGCATCCATCAATACAATTTGTTTATGGGGGGAGTCGACTTCAACGATCAAATGTTGGAACCATTTCTTGCCAGAAGAAAGACATACCATTGGTACAAAAAAGTAGCGATTTATTTTTTTCAATTGGCCATATACAACTCCTATATCATTTACCGCAAATCCACCCAAAACCCCCAACCCTTCATTGGCTACCAGGAGGAAATTTACACTGCCCTTATATTCCCGAACGGCCCACCAGTAAACATCCGATCAGATGTTGTTAGTCGACTCTCCGAACGCCACTTTCCAGATAAACTCCCTCCCAAACCAACAGGTTTAACATCGTCTGTTTGCCCGTTAGCCAAATTGTGAACGATATGGGCCGTTCGCGCCAAATTCGCGTGGCGCGTCACGGCCCATAATTCACTGCAGCATCGCAGTGCATTGCTGGCTGATGATTGGCCAAGCATGCACTATGACCCGCATGCTTGGCCAATCACAGCGCCGTCTGAACAGATAGCTGTAATTGGCCAAAGCCAAGGAGGCTTTGGCCAATTATGGCTCAGGGGATTTAGTACACGCCCCACACTATATAAGGCCGCCTGTACAGCGGCCCTGTGTAGTGTGTGTTCCGGCGTTGAAAGAGATAGACAGAGAGACAGTGTCATTTGATTTAAGTTAGGCAGGACAGTCAGTGAGTTAGCTGCACTTACAGTGTATTGTGTATATATATATGCATCCCAGGTGTTCAGTTAAAGCTACAAGTTAGTTTAGTGTGACCTCTGCACAGTGTTCAGTTAAAACTACAAGTTAGTGTAGTGCGACCTCTGCACAGTGTTCAGCTAAAGCTACAAGTTAGTGTAGTGCGTCCTCTGAACAGTGTTCAGCTAAAACTACAAGTTAGTGTAGTGTGACCTCTGCACAGTGTTCAGCTAAAGCTACAAGTTAGTGTAGTGCGACCTCTGCACAGTGTTCAGCTAAAGCTACAAGTTAGTGTAGTGGGTCCTCTGAACAGTGTTCAGCTAAAGCTACAAGTTAGTGTAGTGCATCCTCTTCATAGTGTTCAGCTAAAACTACAAGTTAGTGTAGTGCGAGCTCTGAACAGTGTTCACGACCAAGACCAAGGAACACACAAGGCAGGTCCGTAATACTGTTGTGGAGAAGTTTAAAGCTGGATTTGGATACAAAAAGATTTCCCAAGCTTTAAACATCCCAAGGAGCACTGTGCAAGCGATCATTTTGAAATGGAAGGAGTATCAGACCACTGCAAATCTACTAAGACCTGGCTGTCCCTCTAAACTTCCAGCTCAGACAAGGAGAAGACTGATCAGAGATGCAGCCAAGAGGCCCATGATCACTCTGGATGAACTGCAGAGAACTACAGATGAGGTGGGAGAGTCTGTCCATAGGACAACAATCAGTCGTACACTGCACAAATCTGGCCTTTATGGAAGAGGGAAAATGGTAGAATCAACCAGCGCTAATGAGCAATGCGTGATAGAAACGTATATGTATACAAAAAGTGCAGCTGCAAATAAAACTCCAAATATCTATGAAGTGGTAACCATATAAATAAACTTAATTGCGCTAGCAAAAAAAATGTTCTAGTAATGAAAAAAATTAAAGGTGCTTAGGAAACACAATGTGTGTATAAACAATGAGTGCATGAAATACTTATGCAAAAGTGCAAAATTATGTTAAAAGTCAATAATCATAAGCCAAAAAACCACTTATAATCCATAATAATATTAATCGCATTAAACCAAAAAGAAAAAACGCCCGTGCCCCCGTAGACGTCACGTATGACTAAACATGTAGGGCGTGGCCTCGCAGTGCTAGCCATCACGTGTTCTGAAGAGTTTATTTGCACAGGCGTTCTGCCTTTGATTATGCCGGCTTTTTAATGATACTTTTATATCTGGATTTTTTAATGTTCACTTGTGGTTTGTTTTAACCAATAAATACCCTAAACGCTATCACACTATTGGAGTTTTTTCTCCTTATGCCTTTTTCTCCTGTATACGGACTTTTCCATTTCTGAGTCCCCCCTCTGAGGTTGGAGTAGTTGGATCATCCCGGCCATACGGAAGTCGGCGGTATACGCTGTCAAGACCAGGAGATTAACACCTTGTCCCTGCAGAGGGTGAAATCTGCAAGCTCATAAGACCTTGCCACAGTGGAGGTCCAACATTTGGGGTAAGCGCACACCTACTACTTCTCTCATCGCTATCAATGCACATCTGATCAGAAGTATTTTGGCTCATCAATCCTTAGTGTGTGGTGATGAAACACATGAAGCGGACTTTTTTCTTTTTGGTTTAATGCGATTCATATTATTATGGACGGATTATAAGTGGTTTTTTGGCTTATGATTATTGACTTTTAACATAATTTTGCACTTTTGCATAAGTATTTCATGCACTCATTGTTTATACACACATTGTGTTTCCTAAGCACCTTTAATTTTTTTCATTACTAGAACATTTTTTTTGCTAGCGCAATTAAGTTTATTTATATCTTTATGGAAGAGTGGCAAGAAGAAAGCCATTTCTCAAAGATATCCATAAAAAGTCTTGTCTAACGTTTGCCACAAGCCACCTGGGAGACACACCAAACATGTGGAAGAAGGTGCTCTGATCCGATGAAACCAAAATCGAACTTTTTGGCCACAATGCAAAACGATATGTTTGGCGTAAAAGCAACACAGCTCAGGGCCGGTCCGAGGCGGGGTGCACGGGGTGCAGTGCACCCCAGCGCCAGAGAGGTGGGGGCGCTGTAGCGCCAGAGTGCTCCCTTCCCTCTTCCTCCTCTTGTTTGTGTCCTGCGGCGCCTTTCCGCTGGTGTTCTAAGAAGAAAGGCGCCGCTGTATTCAGTGCTCAAGCCCCTCCCTCCTTCAGCCAGCCGAAGATGAGAAGGGAGGCAGAGCGGCTGGTCTCTGTGTGGAGAGAGACCAGCCGTGCAGTGAGTGATGTCGCGGGGGGAGGGGGAGCGGAGCGGTCCGTGCTGACACATTCTCCTCCTCTCTGTGTCTCTCACTCCTGCTGTGTACTCTTCTGTTCTCCACCCGGGCGGCGCGGCTGCACACTCTCCTCTCCAGCTGCCGCCCGGGTGTTTTTATCATGTACTGTACCCTAATGGAGGGGGGGGGGGTCTGTAGTAATGGAGGAGGGGTCCTGCCCTGGGGGGTCATTACTAATAGAGGGGGGCTCTGTCCTGGGGGGTCTGTAGTAATGGAGGGGGACTCTGTCCTGGGGGGTCTGTAGTAATGGAGGGGGGCTCTGTCCTGGGTGGTCTGTAGTAATGGAGGGGGGGTCTGTAGTAATGGAGGGGGGTCCTGCCCTGGGGGGTCTGTAGTAATGGTGGGGGGCTCTGTCCTGGGGGGTCTGTACTAATGGAGGGGGCTCATGCCCTGGGTGCTATGTAGTAATGGAGGGGGTCTGTAGTAATGGAGGGGGGCTCTGTCCTGGGGGGTCTGTAGTAATGGAGGGAGCTCTGTCCTGGAAGGTCTGTAGTAATGGAGGGGGGCTCTGTCCTGGGGGTCTGTACTAATGGAGGGGGGTCCTGCCCTGGGGGGTCTGTACTAATGGAGGGGGGTCCTGCCCTGGGGGGTCTGTAGTAATGGAGGGGGGCTCTGTCCTGGGGGGTCTGTAGTAATGGAGGGGGGCTCTGTCCTGGGGGGTCTGTAGTAATGGAGGGGGTCTGTAGTAATGGGGGGGGTCTGTCCTGGGGGGTCTGTAGTAATGGAGGGGGACTCTGTCCTGGGGGGTCTGTAGTAATGGAGGGGGGCTCTGTCCTGGGGGGTCTGTAGTAATGGAGGGGGGCTCTGTCCTGGGGGGTCTGTAGTAATGGAGGGGGTCTGTAGTAATGGGGGGGGGTCTGTCCTGGGGGGTCTGTAGTAATGGAGGGGGACTCTGTCCTGGGGGGTCTGTAGTAATGGAGGGGGACTCTGTCCTGGGGGGTCTGTAGTAATGGAGGGGGGCTCTGTCCTGGGGGGTCTGTAGTAATGGAGGGGGGCTCTGTCCTGCGGGGTCTGTAGTAATGGAGGGGGGTCTGTCCTGGGGGGTCTGTAGTAATGGAGGGGGGCTCTGTCCTGGGGGGTCTGTAGTAATGGAGGGGGTCTGTAGTAATGGGGGGGGTCTGTCCTGGGGGGTCTGTAGTAATGGAGGGGGACTCTGTCCTGGGGGGTCTGTAGTAATGGAGGGGGGCTCTGTCCTGGGGAGTCTGTAGTAATGGAGGGGGGCTCTGTCCTGGGGGGTCTGTACTAATGGAGGGGGGTCCTGCCCTGGGAGGTCTGTAGTAATGGAGGGGGGGGGGGCTCTGTCCTGGGGGGGTCTGTAGTAATGGAGGGGGGCTCTGTCCTGCGGGTTCTGTAGTAATGGAGGGGGCTCTGTCCTGGGGGGGTCTGTAGTAATGGAGGGGGGTCTGTCCTGGGGGGGTCTGTAGTAATGGTGGGGGGTCTGTCCTGGGAGGTCTGTAGTAATGGAGGGGGGGTCTGTCCTGGGGGGTCTGTAGTAATGGAGGGGGGCTCTATCCTGGGGGGTCTGTAGTAATGGAGGGGGGCTCTGTCCTGGGGGGTCTGTAGTAATGGAGGGGGTCTGTAGTAATGGAGGGGGGTCTGTCCTGGGGGGTCTGTAGTAATGGAGGGGGACTCTGTCCTGGGGGGTCTGTAGTAATGGAGGGGGGCTCTGTCCTGGGGAGTCTGTAGTAATGGAGGGGGGCTCTGTCCTGGGGGGTCTGTACTAATGGAGGGGGGTCCTGCCCTGGGAGGTCTGTAGTAATGGAGGGGGGGGGGGCTCTGTCCTGGGGGGTCTGTAGTAATGGAGGGGGGCTCTGTCCTGGGGGGTCTGTAGTAATGGAGGGGGGCTCTGTCCTGCGGGGTCTGTAGTAATGGAGGGGGGTCTGTCCTGGGGGGTCTGTAGTAATGGAGGGGGGCTCTGTCCTGGGGGGTCTGTAGTAATGGAGGGGGTCTGTAGTAATGGGGGGGGTCTGTCCTGGGGGGTCTGTAGTAATGGAGGGGGACTCTGTCCTGGGGGGTCTGTAGTAATGGAGGGGGGCTCTGTCCTGGGGAGTCTGTAGTAATGGAGGGGGGCTCTGTCCTGGGGGGTCTGTACTAATGGAGGGGGGTCCTGCCCTGGGAGGTCTGTAGTAATGGAGGGGGGGGCTCTGTCCTGGGGGGGCTGTAGTAATGGAGGGGGGCTCTGTCCTGGGGGGTCTGTAGTAATGGAGGGGGGCTCTGTCCTGCGGGGTCTGTAGTAATGGAGGGGGTCTGTCCTGGGGGGTCTGTAGTAATGGAGGGAGCTCTGTCCTGGAAGGTCTGTAGTAATGGAGGGGGGCTCTGTCCTGGGGGTCTGTACTAATGGAGGGGGGTCCTGCCCTGGGGGGTCTGTACTAATGGAGGGGGGTCCTGCCCTGGGGGGTCTGTAGTAATGGAGGGGGGCTCTGTCCTGGGGGGTCTGTAGTAATGGAGGGGGGCTCTGTCCTGGGGGGTCTGTAGTAATGGAGGGGGTCTGTAGTAATGAGGGGGGTCTGTCCTGGGGGGTCTGTAGTAATGGAGGGGGACTCTGTCCTGGGGGGTCTGTAGTAATGGAGGGGGGCTCTGTCCTGGGGAGTCTGTAGTAATGGAGGGGGGCTCTGTCCTGGGGGGTCTGTACTAATGGAGGGGGGTCCTGCCCTGGGAGGTCTGTAGTAATGGAGGGGGGGGGGGCTCTGTCCTGGGGGGGTCTGTAGTAATGGAGGGGGGCTCTGTCCTGGGGGGTCTGTAGTAATGGAGGGGGGCTCTGTCCTGCGGGGTCTGTAGTAATGGAGGGGGTCTGTCCTGGGGGGTCTGTAGTAATGGAGGGGGGCTCTGTCCTGGGGGGTCTGTAGTAATGGAGGGGGGTCTGTAGTAATGGAGGGGGGCTCTGTCCTGGGGGGTCTGTAGTAATGGAGGGGGACTCTGTCCTGGGGGGTCTGTAGTAATGGAGGGGGTGCTCTGTCCTGGGGGGGTCTGTACCAATGGAGGGGGGGTCCTGCCCTGGGGGGTCTGTAGTAATGGAGGGGGGCTCTGTCCTGGGGGGTCTGTAGTAATGGAGGGGGGTCTGTCCTGGGGGGTCTGTAGTAATGGAGGGGGGCTCTGTCCTGCGGGTTCTGTAGTAATGGAGGGGGCTCTGTCCTGGGGGGGTCTGTAGTAATGGAGGGGGGCTCTGTCCTGCGGGTTCTGTAGTAATGGAGGGGGCTCTGTCCTGGGGGGGTCTGTAGTAATGGAGGGGGGTCTGTCCTGGGGGGGTCTGTAGTAATGGTGGGGGGTCTGTCCTGGGGGGTCTGTAGTAATGGAGGGGGGGTCTGTCCTGGGGGGTCTGTAGTAATGGAGGGGGGCTCTATCCTGGGGGGTCTGTAGTAATGGAGGGGGGCTCTGTCCTGGGGGGTCTGTAGTAATGGAGGGGGTCTGTAGTAATGGAGGGGGGTCTGTCCTGGGGGGTCTGTAGTAATGGAGGGGGACTCTGTCCTGGGGGGTCTGTAGTAATGGAGGGGGGCTCTGTCCTGGGGAGTCTGTAGTAATGGAGGGGGGCTCTGTCCTGGGGGGTCTGTACTAATGGAGGGGGGTCCTGCCCTGGGAGGTCTGTAGTAATGGAGGGGGGGGGGCTCTGTCCTGGGGGGTCTGTAGTAATGGAGGGGGGCTCTGTCCTGGGGGGTCTGTAGTAATGGAGGGGGGCTCTGTCCTGCGGGGTCTGTAGTAATGGAGGGGGGTCTGTCCTGGGGGGTCTGTAGTAATGGAGGGGGGCTCTGTCCTGGGGGGTCTGTAGTAATGGAGGGGGGTCTGTAGTAATGGAGGGGGGCTCTGTCCTGGGGGGTCTGTAGTAATGGAGGGGGGCTCTGTCCTGGGGGGTCTGTAGTAATGGAGGGGGGTCTGTCCTGGGGGGTCTGTAGTAATGGAGGGGGGCTCTGTCCTGCAGGTTCTCTAGTAATGGAGGGGGCTCTGTCCTGGGGGGGTCTGTAGTAATGGAGGGGGGTCTGTCCTGGGGGGGTCTGTAGTAATGGAGGGGGGTCTGTCCTGGGGGGTCTGTAGTAATGGAGGGGGGGTCTGTCCTGGGGGGTCTGTAGTAATGGAGGGGGGCTCTGTCCTGGGGGGTCTGTAGTAATGGAGGGGGGCTCTGTCCTGGGGGGTCTGTAGTAATGGAGGGGGGCTCTGTCCTGGGGGGTCTGTAGTAATGGAGGGGGACTCTGTCCTGGGGGGTCTGTAGTAATGGAGGGGGGCTCTGTCCTGGGGAGTCTGTACTAATGGAGGGGGGTCTGTCCTGGGGGTCTGTATTAATGGAGGGGGGGTCTGTCCTGGGGGGGTCTGTACTAATGGAGGGGGGGGGTCTGTCCTGGGGGGGTCTGTACTAATGGAGGGGGGTTTTCCTGGGGGGGTCTGCACTGTGTAAGGTCTGTACTTAGGGAGGGGTTTATACTTAGTGCAGGTTCTGCACTGATGGAGGGGGTCTATACTTAGTGGAGGGGGTCTATACTTAGTGGAGGGGGTCTGTACTGAGGGGCGATTATAGTTGGTGGAAGGGGGGGTGACCCCAACCATAGTGATGCCAATGCAGCTGCGGGCTCTTCTTTCCCCCCTCCCTCTCCCCCCTCCCTCTCCCTCTTGCGCACGCTGCTGTACTAGTGAGCAGCGCTTGCCAGCACAGCTGCCCACTATGTATCTTCCCCTGCCTTCATATACCCAGGGAAGAAACAGAATAGAAAAAGGAGCAGAGAAGAGGATTGTGGGACATGTAGTCCCGAGGACTGGCAGCCCCACTGTAACACAGAAACTGCAGCTCACACAGCATGCTCAGCTAAATGGGAGAGAGAGAGAGATACAGGAGCCCGGGAAAGCTTTCAGGGAAATACACCCAGGACTCCAGAGGGAGCGGACAGTGCTGAGAGAACCCCGCTGACCTGCGCCACCAGAGGGAAAGCCACACAGCCTAGCGCCATCCCTGGCAGAGAAAGGAATGGAGTCATTGCCGGAATATAGATCTGGGCTCTACACAGCGAAGTCGCCACGGGCAATTCAGAGTGAGCTGACTCCTGATCAGAGGAACCACCGCTGTATCGCTGGGTCAGGTGAGAGGGCCGATCGGCCATTATCTACTAACGTCCATAGGAACTGCAGTCTCTGATCATCTCCTTTATTATGTCTGCAGTCTCTAATCATCTCCTGTACTATGTCTGCAGTCTCTGATCATCTCCTGTACTATGTCTGCAGTCTCTGATCATCTCCTGTACTATGCCTGCAGTCTCCGATCATCTCCTGTATTATGTCTGCAGTCTCTGATCATCTCCTGTAGTATGTCTGCAGTCTCTGATCATCTCCTGTACTATGTCTGCAGTCTTTGATCATCTCTTATATCCTGTCTGCAGTCTCTGATCATCTCCTGTATTATGTCTGCAGTCTCTGATCATCTCCTGTATTATGTCTGCAGTCTCTGATCATCTCCTGTACTATGTCTGCAGTCTCTGATCATCTCCTGTACTATGTCCGCAGTCTCTGATCATCTCCTGTACTATGCCTGCAGTCTCTGATCATCTCCTGTATTATGTCTGCAGTCTCTGATCATCTCCTGTATTATGTCTGCAGTCTCTGATCATCTCCTGTATTATGTCTGCAGTCTCTGATCATCTCCTGTAGTATGACTGCAGTCTCTGATCATCTCCTGTACTATGTCTGCAGTCTCTGATCATCTCCTGTAGTATGTCTGCAGTCTCTGATCATCTCCTGTAGTATGTCTGTCTGCAGTCTCTGATCATCTCTTGTACTATGTCTGCAGTCTCTGATCATCTCCTGTACTATGTCTGCAGTCTCTGATCATCTCCTGTACTATGTCTGCAGTCTCTGATCATCTCCTGTACTATGTCTGCAGTCTCTGATCATCTCCTGTACTATGTCTGCAGTCTCTGATCATCTCTTGTATTATGTCTGCAGTCTCTGATCATCTCCTGTAGTATGTCTGCAGTCTCTGATCATCTCCTGTATTATGTCTGCAGTCTCTGACCATCTCCTGTACTATGTCTGCAGTCTTTGATCATCTCTTATATCCTGTCTGCAGTCTCTGATCATCTGTAGTATGTCTGCAGTCTTTGATCAACTCCTGTATTATGTCTGCAGTCTCTGATCATCTCCTGTACTATGTCTGCAGTCTCTGATCATCTCCTGTATTATGTCTGCAGTTTCTGATCATCTCCTGTATTATGTCTGCAGTCTCTGATCATCTCCTGTACTATGTCTGCAGTCTCTGATCATCTCCTGTACTATGTCTGCAGTCTCTGATCATCTCCTGTACTATGCCTGCAGTCTCTGATCATCTCCTGTATTATGTCTGCAGTCTCTGATCATCTCCTGTAGTATGTCTGCAGTCTCTGATCATCTCCTGTACTATGTCTGCAGTCTTTGATCATCTCTTATATCCTGTCTGCAGTCTCTGATCATCTCCTGTATTATGTCTGCAGTCTCTGATCATCTCCTGTATTATGTCTGCAGTCTCTGATCATCTCCTGTAGTATGACTGCAGTCTCTGATCATCTCCTGTACTATGTCTGCAGTCTCTGATCATCTCCTGTAGTATGTCTGTCTGCAGTCTCTGATCATCTCTTGTACTATGTCTGCAGTCTCTGATCATCTCCTGTACTGTGTCTGCAGTCTCTGATCATCTCTTATATCCTGTCTGCAGTCTCTGATCATCTCCTGTACTATGTCTGCAGTCTCTGATCATCTCCTGTACTATGTCTGCAGTCTCTGATCATCTCCTGTAGTATGTCTGTCTGCAGTCTCTGATCATCTCTTGTACTATGTCTGCAGTCTCTGATCATCTCCTGTACTATGTCTGCAGTCTCTGATCATCTCCTGTACTATGTCTGCAGTCTCTGATCATCTCCTGTACTATGTCTGCAGTCTCTGATCATCTCCTGTACTATGTCTGCAGTCTCTGATCATCTCTTGTATTATGTCTGCAGTCTCTGATCATCTCCTGTACTATGTCTGCAGTCTCTGACCATCTCCTGTACTATGTCTGCAGTCTTTGATCATCTCTTATATCCTGTCTGCAGTCTCTGATCATCTGTAGTATGTCTGCAGTCTTTGATCAACTCCTGTATTATGTCTGCAGTCTCTGATCATCTCCTGTACTATGTCTGCAGTCTCTGATCATCTCCTGTATTATGTCTGCAGTTTCTGATCATCTCCTGTATTATGTCTGCAGTCTCTGATCATCTCCTGTACTATGTCTGCAGTCTCTGATCATCTCCTGTACTATGTCTGCAGTCTCTGATCATCTCCTGTACTATGCCTGCAGTCTCTGATCATCTCCTGTATTATGTCTGCAGTCTCTGATCATCTCCTGTAGTATGTCTGCAGTCTCTGATCATCTCCTGTACTATGTCTGCAGTCTTTGATCATCTCTTATATCCTGTCTGCAGTCTCTGATCATCTCCTGTATTATGTCTGCAGTCTCTGATCATCTCCTGTATTATGTCTGCAGTCTCTGATCATCTCCTGTACTATGTCTGCAGTCTCTGATCATCTCCTGTACTATGTCTGCAGTCTCTGATCATCTCCTGTACTATGCCTGCAGTCTCTGATCATCTCCTGTATTATGTCTGCAGTCTCTGATCATCTCCTGTATTATGTCTGCAGTCTCTGATCATCTCCTGTATTATGTCTGCAGTCTCTGATCATCTCCTGTAGTATGACTGCAGTCTCTGATCATCTCCTGTACTATGTCTGCAGTCTCTGATCATCTCCTGTAGTATGTCTGTCTGCAGTCTCTGATCATCTCTTGTACTATGTCTACAGTCTCTGATCATCTCCTGTACTGTGTCTGCAGTCTCTGATCATCTCTTATATCCTGTCTGCAGTCTCTGATCATCTCCTGTACTATGTCTGCAGTCTCTGATCATCTCCTGTACTATGTCTGCAGTCTCTGATCATCTCCTGTAGTATGTCTGTCTGCAGTCTCTGATCATCTCTTGTACTATGTCTGCAGTCTCTGATCATCTCCTGTACTATGTCTGCAGTCTCTGATCATCTCCTGTACTATGTCTGCAGTCTCTGATCATCTCTTGTATTATGTCTGCAGTCTCTGATCATCTCCTGTACTATGTCTGCAGTCTCTGACCATCTCCTGTACTATGTCTGCAGTCTTTGATCATCTCTTATATCCTGTCTGCAGTCTCTGATCATCTGTAGTATGTCTGCAGTCTTTGATCAACTCCTGTATTATGTCTGCAGTCTCTGATCATCTCCTGTACTATGTCTGCAGTCTCTGATCATCTCCTGTATTATGTCTGCAGTTTCTGATCATCTCCTGTAGTATGTCTGCAGTCTCTGATCATCTCCTGTATTATGTCTGCAGTCTCTGATCATCTCCTGTATTATGTCTGCAGTCTCTGATCATCTCCTGTAGTATATCTGCAGTCTCTGACCTTCTCCTGTACTATGTCTGCAGTCTTTGATCATCTATTATATCCTGTCTGCAGTCTCTGATCATCTCCTGTAGTATGTCTGCAGTCTCTGATCATCTCCTGTAGTATGTCTGCAGTCTCTGATCATCTCTTGTACTATGTCTGCAGTCTCTGATCATCTCTTGTACTATGTCTGCAGTCTCTGATCATCTCCTGTACTATGTCTGCAGTCTCTGATCATCTCCTGTACTATGCCTGCAGTCTCTGATCATCTCCTGTATTATGTCTGCAGTCTCTGATCATCTCCTGTATTATGTCTGCAGTCTCTGATCATCTCCTGTATTATGTCTGCAGTCTCTGATCATCTCCTGTATTATGTCCGCAGTCTCTGACCATCTTCTGTATTATGTCTGCAGTCTCTGATCATCTCCTGTATTATGTCTGCAGTCTCTGATCATCTCCTGTATTATGTCTGCAGTCTCTGATCATCTCCTGTATTATGTCTGCAGTCTCTGATCATCTCCTGTACCATGTCTGCAGTCTCTGACCATCTTCTGTATTATGTCTGGGGGCTCTTTCTAACAGACTCTCTAACAGAAGCCCTCTCTGTGTGCATCAGAGAGACTCCCCTCCAGGTCTCATTAGTGTACGCTCTTCCTGTATTTTCTTTATTAAAAGATCACAGGAGGATCCCAGGGTAACAAAGACTTCTTAGGGGAGCATCTCTGTGTTTGAGTCGTTGCCATAGAAACATTTGTAAAGGGGAGGAGTTGGTAAGATGACCACGCCCATGTGGGGGCGCCAGAAATATTTCTGCACCCAGGCGCCGGTGACCCTAGGATCGGCCCTGACACAGCTTATCACACTCAAACCACCATCCCCACTGTCAAACATGGTGGTGGCAGCATCATGGTTTGGGCCTGCTTTTCTTCAGCAGGGACAGGGAAGATGGTTAATATTTGAGGGGAAGATGGATGCAGCCAAATACAGGACCATTCTGGATGAAAACCTGTTGGAGTCTGCAAAAGACCTGAAACTGGGACGGAGATTTATCTTCCAACAAGACAATGATCCCAAACATACAGCAAAATCTACAAAGGAATAGTTCACAAATAAACGTATCCAGGTGTTAGAATGGCCAAGTCAAAGTCCAGACCTGAATCCAATCGAGAATCTGTGGAAAGAGCTGAAAACTGCTGTTCACAAACGCTCTCCATCCAACCTCACTGAGCTCGAGCTGTTTTGCAAGAAAGAATGGGCAAGAATTTCAGTCTCTCGATGTGCAAAACTGATAGAGACATACCCCAAGTGACTTGCAGCTGTAATCGCAGCAAAAGGTGGCTCTACAAAGTATTAACGCAAGGGGGCCGAATAATTTTGCACGCCCCACTTTTCATTTTTTTATTAGTTAAAAAAGTTTCAAAAATCCAAAAATTTCGTTCCACTTCACAATTGTGTCCCACTTGTTAGTGATTCTTCACAAAAAATAAAAATTTTATATCTTTATGTTTGAAGCCTGAAATGTGGCAAAAGGTTGAAAAGTTTAAGGGGGCCGAATACTTTCGCAAGCCACTGTAAAGCTACATGTAGAAGGTTGGTGGTGTTTTCCTGATCCTATCACTACCGCAGGCAGCAAAATAAGCTACAAGTTAGTTTTTTGCAAGCTCTGCACAGTGTTCACCTAAAGCAGTGGTTCTCAACCTTTCTAGTGCCGTGACCCCTTGATAAAATTTCCCAAGTTGTGGGGACCCCTAACAGTAAAATTATTTTCGTTGGTCGCGTTTGCTGGCACAGTGGCAGCGTTTGCTGGCACAGTGGTGACAATTGATGGGCACAGTGGCTGCACAGTGGGACGTTTGCTGGCACAGTGGCGACAATTGATGGGCACAGTGGCTGCGTTTGGCACAGTGGCAACAATTAAAGGGCACAGTGGCTGCGTTTGATGGCACAGGTGGCGACGTTTGCTGGCACAGTGGCGACAATTTATGGGCACAGTGGTTGCGTTTGGCACAGTGGCAACAATTAAAGGGCACAGTGGCTGCGTTTGATGGCACAGTGGCTGCGTTTGATGGCACAGTGGCTGCGTTTGATGGCACAGTGGCTGCGTTTGATGGCACAGTGGCGACAATTGACGAGCACAGTGGCTGCATTTGATGGCACAGTGGCGGCGTTTGCTGGCACAGTGGTGACAATTGATGGGCACAATGGCTGCATTTGATGGCACAGTGGCGATGTTGCTGGCAGTGGTGACAATTGATGGGCACAGTGGCTGTGTTTGATGGCACAGTGGCGACAATTGATGAGCACAGTGGCTGCACAGTGGCAACGTTTGCTGGCACAGTGGCGACAATTGATGGGCACAGTGGCTGCGTTTGGCACAGTGGCAACAATTAAAGGGCACAGTTCCTGCGTTTAATGGCACAGTGGCAGCGTTTGCTGGCACAGTGGCAACAATTGATGAGCACAGTGGCTGCATTTGATGGCACAGTGGTGGGGTTTGCTGGCACAGTGGCGACAATTGATGGGCACAGTGGTGACAATTGATGGGCACAGTGGCTGCACAGTGGGACGTTTGCTGGCACAGTGGCGACAATTGATGGGCACAGTGGCGACAATTGATGGGCACAGTGGCGACAATTGATGGGCACAGTGGCTGCACAGTGGCGACGTTTGCTGGCACAGTGGCTGCATTTGCTGGCACAGTGGCAACAATTGATGAGCACAGTGGCTGCATTTGATGGCACAGTGGCGGCGTTTTCTGGCACAGTGGCGACAATTGATGGGCACAGTGGCGACAATTGATGGGCACAGTGGCTGCACAGTGGCGACGTTTGCTGGCACAGTGGCGACAATTGATGGGCACAGTGGCTGCACAGTGGCGACGTTTGCTGGCACAGTGGCGACAATTGATGGGCACAGTGGCTGTGTTTGGCACAGTGGCAACAATTAAAGGGCACAGTGGCTGCTTTTGATGGCATAGTGGCAGCGTTTGCTGGCACAGTGGCGACAATTGATGGGCACAGTGGCTGCATTTGATGGCACAGTTGTGGCGTTTTAATGGGGTTTTTTTTTTCAGATTTTTTCAGTTTGTTTGCGCCCCCACCACTTATTTATATATAAAGGTCCCGGTTGGTTCCTCAAAAGTGGTTATTCCGTGCCAGTGCTAGATACACAAAGTGTATAGCACCCAAACATGTATCTAGCACTGGCACGGAATAAACACTTTTGAGGAACCAACTGGGACATTTATATATATATATATATATATATATATATATATATATATATATATATATATATATATATATATAAATGTTAAGTAACATAATGAAAAAAATGTTATCTTGTCAGCTTCTCCTGTGTGTCTGACTTACCAGATGTCACAGTGACACAGGTGTTCTTCTTCAGGTGTTTCGTTGCCTCCCTCTTGGTACACTCATCCACAGCAAGTGGACTTCGGTGGGTGTAACAAGATGTCCGCTTGCCGACTTCTAAGTCTAAGCATTACTGTGGACGAGAGTACCAAGATGGCGGCGACGGAACGTCTCTCCTCTGCAGGAAGTGACATCTCGCTGGCCGAGACGGACGGACTCCGGCAGTAACTTCGGGTCCGTCTCGGCCAGCATCTCAGCTAGCATCCGCGACCCCCTGGAGAACCGGCAATCGACCCCCCAGGGGGTGGCGACCCCCAGGTTGAGAACCGCTGACCTAAAGCTACCTGTAGAAGCTTGGTGGTGTTTTCCTGATCCTATCACTACCGCAGGCAGCTAAATAAGCTACAAGTTAGTTTTTTGCGAGCTCTGCACAGTGTTCAGCTAAAACTACAAGTTAGTGCAGTGCGAACTCTGCACAGTGTTCAGCTAAAGCTACAAGTTAGTGTAGTGCGACCTCTGCACAGTGTTCAGCTAAAGCTACAAGTTAGTGTAGTGTGTTCTCTGAACAGTGTTCAGCTAAAGCTACAAGTTAGTGTAGTGCGACCTCTGCACAGTGTTCAGCTAAGGCTACAAGTAAGTGTAGTGCGTCCTCTGAACAGTATTCAGCTAAAGCTACAAGTTAGTGTAGTGCGTCCTCCTCACAGTGTTCAGCTAAAACTACAAGTTAGTGTAGTGCGAGCTCTGCACAGTGTTCAGCTAAAGCTATCTGTAGAAGGTTGGTGGTGTTTTCCTGATCCTATCACTACCGCAGGCAGCTAAATAAGCTACAAGTTAGTTTTTTGCGAGCTCTGCACAGTGTTCACCTAAAGCTACCTGTAGAAGGTTGGTGGTGTTTTCCTGATCCTATCACTACCGCAGGCAGCTAAATAAGCTACAAGTTAGTTTTTTGCGAGCTCTGCACAGTGTTCACATAAAGCTACCTGTAGAAGGTTGGTGGTGTTCTCATACTACAGGCAGGCAGTTGATTTTGCTATCTGCAGTATCAGTATATATATATATATATATATATATATATATATATATCCCAGCTTAGTGCAGCTACAGGCCATTAGTATGTCTGGAAGGCCAACAAGGAGAGGCAGACAGTCACAAGCCAATAAAAGAGGTCAAGCAGGCTCTGTGTCTAGAGGCAACAGTGCTGGTCGTGGAGACGGTGCATCCTCACCAGCACATGGCCGTGGGACACGCTAGGCCTTTTTTTCGCCAGCTGGCCGCGTTGAGCCGCAACATGCGGAAGACTTGGTCGAGTGGATGACCAAGCCGTCCTCATCCTCCTCATCCTCTCTCACCCATGCTCAGGGTACTTTGTCTGGCAAAGCAGCTGTCAACGCAGCCTCTTCCCTCGGCTCAATGGCATCAGTGACTCCTTCCCCAGGCCCAAAATGTCCTCCTGAGGAGTCCCTCGAACTGTTTGACCACAGTGTTGGGTACATGCTCCAGGAGGATGCCCAGCGTTTAGAAGGCTCTGATGATGATACTGAGCTAGATGAAGGCAGTAACGTGAGCACGGACAGAGGGGATGCCCAAGAAGGACAGCAATCTGGCAGTCATGCTCCCCCTGCTGCAGCATACTGCCAGGTTTGCTCCAGTGATGAGGAGGGAGGGGATGATGAGGTCACTGACTCAACGTGGGTGCCTGATAGGAGAGAGGAGGAGGAGGAGGAGGCACATCACCACCGAGGCAGGATGCCCTCCAGGGGCCAGCCTAAGGGCAGCATGCTGACTGCATCAGACACCAAAGCTCCGCATGTGCAGGGCGCTGCTGTCTCTGCACGTTATTCCAAAAGTTCTTTGGTGTGGGCCTTTTTTGAGACGAGTGCATCAGATCGCACCGCTGCTATTTGCAACATATGTCTCAAGCGTATCTTGCGTGGCCAAAACATCTCCCGTTTGGGCACCACATGCTTGACCAGACATATGTTGACCTGCCATGCAGTTCATTGGCAAGCGTATCTAAAAGACCCACACCAAAGAACAAAGAGGACCTCTCCTTGCTCCTCATCAGCTGAGATCTCCAACCCCACCTTCAGTCCTCTCTGAGACCTGCACTGAGAAGAATGAAGGTGTAGAATTAGGTGTGTCACAGCCAAATACTTGTGGGCAATTTGCTTTTGGTACACCGACGTCAGATTGTACCAGGCAAATTTCCCTGCCCCAGCTGCTGCACCGCCGAAAGAAGTTCGCTCCCAGCCATCCACGTGCCCAGCGGTTGAATGCTAGCTTGGCAAAATTGCTAGCACTTCAACTGCTGCCTTTTCAGTTGGTAGACTCTGCCCCCTTCCGTGAGTTTGTGGAATGTGCGGTTCCTCAGTGGCAGGTACCCAAACACCACTTTTTCTCACGGAAGGCGATTCCGGCTCTCTACCGCCATGTGGAAGGCAATGTCCATGCCTCGCTGGACAGGGCGGTCAGCGGTAAGGTGCATATTACCGCTGACTCATGGTCCAGCAGGCATGGACAGGGACGTTACCTAAGTTTCACCGTGCATTGGGTGACTCTTCTGGCAGCTGGGAAGGATGCAGGACAAGGTGCAGTAGTGTTGGAGGTTGTTCCGCCACCATGCCTCCAAAATGCCACTACTAATGATTGTGACACACCTCTCTCCTCCACCCCCTCCTCTTCTTCTTCCTCCATGGCCTCTTCCTGTGCTTTGTTCTCGGAACCAGCGGTGCTCCGTAGCCGTTCAAGGGGCTACGCAAGTATGCAGGCCAAAAGATGCCATGTGGTGCTTCAGCTGGTGTGCTTGTAGGACAGGAGCCACACTGGGGCAGAGGTTCTGTCAGCTCTGCAGGGGCAGGTTCTGAGGTGGTTGACGCCACGCCAACTTAAGGCAGGAATGGTGGTTTGTGACAATGGCACCAACCTCCTCTCTGCCCTCCGACAGGGACAAATGACTCATGTGCCCTGTTTGGCTCATGTCCTTAACTTGGTGGTGCAGCGGTTCTTGGGCAGGTACTCAGGCTTACAGGATGTCCTGAGGCAGGCCAGGAAAATCTGTTTCCGCCGGTCATATAATGCCAGTGCTCGGCTGGCAGACCTCCAAAAGGAGTTTAACCTGCCCAAGAACCGCCTAATCTGTGACATGCCCACCAGGTGGAACTCAACGTTGGCCATGCTGCAGCGGCTGCACACGCAGCAGAGGGCCATCAATGAGTACCTGTGTGACTATGGCACCAGGACAGGGTCAGGGGAGCTTGGTTTTTTTTACCCACGCCAGTGGGCCATGATCAAGGATTCATGCACTGTCCTGTCACCATTTGAGGAGGCCACGAGGATGGTGAGCAGTGACAGTGCATGCATCAGTGACACTGTCCCCCTTGTCCACCTGTTGGAGCACACGCTGCGTGGAATAATGGACAGGGCACTTGAGGCAGAACAGAGGCAGGAAGAGGAGGACTTCCTTAGCTCTCAAGGCCCCCTTTATCCAGACAGTGTTCTTGCATGCCCGCCGATCACACAGGAAGTGGACGAGGAGGAGGAGGATTGTGTCAGTATGGAGGTGGAGCCTGGCACTCAGCATCAGCAGCAGTCTTTAAGGGATCAGTCCCAAGAAACACATGGACTTGTACGTGGCTGGGAGGAGGTGGCTGTGGACCATGTCCTCCTTAGTGACCCAGAGGACTCCAGACCGAATGCCTCAGCAAACCTACGCTGCATGGCCTCCCTGATCCTGCAAAGCCTGCGTAAGGATCCTTGTATTCGTGGTATCAAGGAGAAGGACCAATACTGGCTGGCAACCCTCCTTGATCCACGTTACAAGGGTAAGGTTGCGGACCTTATCTTGCCATCGCAGAGGGAGCAGAGGATAAAACATCTTCGGGGGGCCTTGCAGAAAGGTCTGTGCAACGCGTTCCCAGAGACTGGGAGGTTACAAACTCCTGTTTCTGGACAACGTGTTGCTGAGGCTTTGGTCAGTCAAAGAAGGAGCGGTGGAGAAGGTGGCCGTCTGACTGATGCGTTCAGACAATTTTTTAGTCCGCAGCCCCAAGGTATGATCGGTTCCAGCAACCATCGCCAGCGTCTGTTTTACATGGTGCAGGAATACCTAGGGGCAAGATCTGACTTGGACACCTTTCCCACTGAAAATCCTCTGGGTTACTGGGTCTTGAGGATGATTCACTTTCCAGAGCTTGCACAGTATGCAATTGAGCTACTGGCCTGTCCTGCATCCAGCGTTCTTTCGGAACGCACATTCAGTGTTGCTGGAGGCTTTGTAACCAATCACAGGGTGCGTCTGTCCACCGACTCGGTCGATCGACTGACCTTAATAAAAATGAATTAGTCTTGGATCACCACCAGCTACCAAGCACCTGATGCTGATATAACCGAATAATTTTTTTTTAAATCTCAGATCCCTTCAAAGACTGCCTATGCTGATGCTGAGTGACTATCCTGAGTAATTATCCTCTTCCTCCTCAATGATCACGCTGATAGCTTGTAAGAACATTTTTGGTTGTGGGCGCCGCCACCAGTGCCTAAGGCCCAATTTTTCAGCCCCTGTTTAACAGGGGCGTGTAATTACATTTTTTGATGCAATACTTTGCAGCAGGGCTCGTTCCTGCGTTCCAACTAGAGTATCTGTGAGGGATTGCAGTGTTGTGGCACCAGCACCAGTGCCTAAGGCCCAATTTTTCAGTCCCTGTTAAACAGGGGCATGTAATTACAATTCTTGATCTAATATTTCACAGCAGGGCCCGTTTCTGCGCCCACCAAGAGCGAGGGAGGACTTACAGTGTTGTGGCACCAGCACCACCACCAAAGGCCCAATTTTTCTGCCCCTGTTCAACAGGGGCATGTAATTACAATACTTGAATATTTCACAGCAGGGCCCTGTGAGGGCTTACAGTGTTGTGGCCAAAACAACACCTAAGGCTTAAATTTCTGCTGAGTATATAGGGCAGGCCCCTACTTTCAAACATCCAACTTACAAACGACTCCTACTTGCAAACAGAAGGAGACAACAGGAAGTGAGATGAAATCTACCCCTAGGAAGGGAAATTCTCATCCCTAATCATCATCATTTTTTCAAAGGATATCATCACTTCAGGATTTTCTTGCAGTGACTGGCGTAAATCCAGGTGGGCTTTCCTTCCAACTTGACAGCGGAACCGGTTGTCAAAAGCACCAAATGTGGTCCGTCAAATTTTGGTTCTAGTGGCTTTCTGACGTGTCGCTTGACCACCACCCAGTCACCTGGTTGGATTCTGTGAACACCTGAAACAGAATCTGGGTCGGGGATAGATTTATAAACACCTTCATGTATTTTATTCAATGTTATTTGCAAAATCTGAACATATTCTAACAGACTAGAGTGAGAAGCCTGCAACTGTTGGGGAAAATATAGTCCTGTTTTGGGTGCCCCCCCAAATAAAATCTCATAGGGGGACAGCCCATGTGGTTGTTCAGGGGTAGTTCGTACAGAATATAGGGCTAATGGAAAAGCTTCCACCCATCCTTTTCCTGTATCTGCTTTAATTTTTGCACATCTGTTTTTCAAAATTCCATTAAGTCTCTCAACTTTACCACTACTTTGTGGATGATAAGGTGTATGGAAAGCTTGCTGTATGTGAAGGGCTTACATTACCTCTTTCATTACTTCCCCAGTAAAATGGGTTCCTCTGTCACTCTCAATAGTTTCAGGAACTCCATATCTACAAACTATTTCATTCAAAATTTTCTTTGCTGTTGTTTTTGCATTTGCTTTAGCTACTGGCCAGCTCTCGAGCCAACCTGACAACATGTCAACACAAACTAAAGTGAACTCATAGGTGCCTATTCTGGGCATCTTAATGTAGTCTATTTGAGTTCTTTGGAAAGGGAAATCTGGCTTAGGAGAATGCTTTTGGGGAACATGGACAGGCCTCCCTGCATTGTACAGAGCACAAGTGAGACATGAAGCACAAAACCTGGCTGCAAATGCACTAAATCCAGGTGCTATCCAATAGCAGTCAGTAAGTGCCACCATCGCACCCTTAGCAAGATGACTGACGCCATGTGCCAGTTGTGCTAAAACTGGGTACAAACTCCTGGGTAGACACCACCTGTTGTCAGCGCTCCACAGGCCCTGCTGATTTTGGGTAGCATTATGTTTGATCCACTTATCCTTCTCTTCATCGGGGGCCTGGTTCTGCAACTGAATTAGAGTTTCTACATCCCACTGCTCTTGATGAGGGGAATCTGTCCCCGCTACCTGGGGGACCCCTACAGTGGGTGTGACTACACATGCCATAAGGGCAGCATCCTTTTGCCGCTTGGTCCGCTAAAGCATTTTCTCTGGCTGCATTGTAATTTCCCCTTGCATGCCCTTTTACCTTCAAGATGGCAACTTCTGCTGGTTTCTGAAGAGCCTCAAATAGCCGCTCTATGAGTTTTTCATGTCTCACTGGCTTCCCTGCACTAGTCAGAAAGTTCCGTGATAGATAGGCCCAAAATCGTGAGCTATTCCAAACGTATAGCTGCTGTCAGTGTAAACGTTTCCCCTTTGATTCTCTAGGAGATGACATGCTTTGACTACAGCACACAACTCCGCTTCCTGTGCTGACATCTGGGGTGTCAATGCTTCCTGATGTAAAATGGTGTCTGTGTGTGGCTGACCATCATCAGTGTAAAATCTGGAACCATCTACGAATAAGTGTGTGTCACAATCTGATAAAGGCTCATCTTTTGCTGGTGTGACAGAGGCCCTTTCTACCTCCATAAGAGCCATACAATCATGAGAAAAACTCTCAGGTTCTACATCAGTACCATTTGTTGCATCTTCCTCATCAATTATAGGAAGAAGAGTAGCCGGATTTAAAGTAACACATCGTTTGATTGTTAAATTCAATGGAGCAAAAAGAGCAGACTGGTACTTGTCAAATCTACTGGCAGACACATGTCTGGTATTTACTTGATTCAAGAAAAGCCCGGAGCAAAGCAAATGAAATGACATAGGCGGAGGGCTTACATGACTGGGGAAACAGGGTAATAGTATCAGGAGAGGGAGTGTATCAGGTTGGTGCTGGGGGGAGGGGTTGGAGAGGAGATAAAAGGGAGGCCCCTCCCTATGAGTCATCATAGTTTTGGGAAAAGTTCAGCAGAAGCATGTCAGAGGTGGAGCAGCTCTTGGCCCAGCTCAGGGAGGAAGCAGCGTTGCAGGGTCTCCGGATGGCTGCAGGACACTTATTCTAAAACGAACAGCAGCAGGTGACATTACAGGGGGGAGGTAGGGCATTCGGGCGTGTAGGCCCAGGCCGCCGGAGCAATTTTCTCACCGGACCGTCACTCTAGGCCACAGCGTCAGTCAGGGGGTACCCTGCCAGGGACTCCCGACGGGACCCTAGGCCCAGTGGGCAGCAGCGCGGGATGGGGGGAGTCCTGTGCGGTCTCCCCTCCAGCACAGGAGGTCACCAGGAGGACAGTCTGGGGGCTCCGGGGCGGCATTGCGGCCTACTAGGCAGTGGAAACAGGAGGGCACGGGCCCCGCCCCTAGCGCTACGTCAGTCGGCCTGAGGCCTACCATTGAGGAACAAAGCAACCGGGGTTCCCGGGTTTTCTTATGCACCGCCAAGGGACCTTAGGAGGAGCAGTGGGGGACAGCCGGGGAGGACTTCCAGGCAAGCGGAGGCCAGCAGGACTGAGGCCCCACACACTGGTCCTGGTAAGGCCGTCCAGAAGCCGGTGAGCGGGTACGCAATGCGGGGGGGGTTCGGAGGTCGGCGGAACCATCAGCAGCTGGTGCTGTTATGCCTGGCGGGCTCTCATCAGAAGAGGAAGAAGGGTCTGGACAGAGGTCGGCAGGAGAACTGGGAGTCGGAAGAAGAGGCTGCCCCCCCCCAGCAGTGCAACGTCGTTGGAAAGCAGATGGTCGGCTGATGGGGCAACTCCTGTGCAGCCCGGTAAGTCACCTTTACACTTATATCATGAGGGATTGTCTGTTAGCATAGGGCAAGAGGGCAGGACAGATGGGTCCGGCGGGAAGGACGGCGGTGGCTGAGGCAGCTGGGGGGGCTGCGGGGTTACTGGGTTTTCTTGCTGGGACATAGGAATTGATGCAGAAGTTGGGGCATGCGGATAGAGCCCCCGCTGGGCCGGTGTCAGCCTGGGTCCCGCCAGCAAGAGTAGTCGGCCAAGCCATTTTGCTGGGGGGTGCGGTAGCTCCGGTAGTTCCGGCCTTGACAACATGCCCGTCACAGGTAAAACAGGTGGGGTTACGCAGGGGACGACCAAGGTGGTGGTGGCGGGGGAAGCTGCGGGCAGACAGGAAGTCATCAGACTAGCTGGTTCTGCAAAATGCGAGGTCTATGTTTGGTATGAGGGGCCATTGGGTGCACACTTGAAGCCTGAAGTATGAGAAAAGATGTGGTAGGGTGAGTATGCAGAGATTTTTTCCCTGCTGCAGTTAGCAAAAATTTAACCTGGATAGGGTTAAACCAGATCATTCAAAGGAGGACAGAGAGAAGAGGGGATACCGGTTGATCCCGACGACATTTGCCAACTGGCTACAGGAGTTTTACCATCAGTGCAAGGGTGAGTGGGGAAAAAGAACCCCGAATACTGTTTGGCACTCTTTTGTTACTAGGATTTGATAGGGGAGGCGGATAGAGCTTACGGGGGCACGGAGTGGCTGAGGTATGTTGAGCATTTTCGTCAGTGGAGAGTTATCCGTCCGGCGTTGAGATGGGACCATAAGGACATCAGCCTGTGACTGTGCTTGAGGATGGCTGCGTGGGCTCCGCACCAGTTAATTTTCAGGGGAGGCCGGTGGACTTTCGGCTCAGGGACAGGCGGCCGGCAACAAAAAAGGGGTATGCTGGCTGTACAATGCTAGGACCTGCACGTTCAGAGGGATGTGCCGGTACAAGCACTAGTGTGCAGGGGTGGATGGTCTCATCAGTTGTCCAGAGGTTGCAAGCAAGGAATAGGTCGTGCTGGAGAGGTTGGACACAAGAGGGAGTACCACAGTGATGATGAAAAGGATGTGGCCGTTTTCTCGGTAGGTATCCGGATTGGAAAGTGGCTCAGTTGCGGGATTCAGGTTTCACAGCTGGCGTTAGGATTCCATGTATTTTAGAGGTGATTCCCCGGTGTCTTGCACTTTGTGATCGGCCATGCGACAGCCAGATGTAGTTTCTGAGGAACTTAGTAGGGAAGTTGCATGGGGTCGCATGGAGGGCCCCTTTCCGTCTGCACTGTTTCGCTGATTTGGTAGTTTCCTCTTTGGAGTAGTGCCAAAGTAGGAGCCCAACAAATTTAGGTTGATTCACCACTTTCTTTTCCAAAAGGGGGTCGGTTAATGATGCCATTGACCAGGAGACATGTTCGGTGAGTAGTACATCGTTCGCTGCTGCGGTGGGTTGGGTGCGTCATTACGGCAAGGGGGCATTGATGGCGAAGGTGGAGGTGGAATCAGTTTTTCGGCTACTCCCAGTTCACCCGGATAGCTTCTGGTTGCTGGGTGTGTCATTGGAATGAGTAATTTTGCGTCGTCCAATGCCCACCGATGTGTTGCTATGTATTTCTGTGCACTGTTTGAGCAATTTAGCTCAGTTGTGGGATGGGTGGTAAGGGATGTGTCGGGCGGGAATTCGATCATCCATTGCCTGGACGATTTCATTTGCATGGTACCAGCTTCTTCCAGAATCTGCGCGGGGCTCCTGGCTACGTGGGAACACAGAGCGGACCGGTTTGGCATTCCGGTGGCACCTGAGAAGACGGGGGGGCCTAGCACGGTCATCACGTTCCTGGGCGTTGTCTTGGACTCGGGTGCAATGGAACGCAGGTTGTCGGTAGATAAGCTGCCGAATTTAAAAGGGGAAATTACAGGTGTGATTGGTTTAAGCGTGGTCATCACGTTCCTGGGCGTTGTCTTGGACTCGGGTGCAATGGAATGCAGGTTGTCGGTAGATAAGCTGGCGAATTTAAAAGGGGAAATTGCAGGTGTGATTAGTTTACGCAAAGTCAGCTGCGAGTACTGCAATCGTTCGGGGGTAAGCGGAATTTGGCATGTCACATTGGGCCAATGGGGGCGGGATTTTCTATCATGGGCTTTTGGCAAGTACAGCCGGGATCAGGTCTCCCACGAGCGT
Source organism: Lithobates septentrionalis (assembly GCA_037952835.1). Taxonomy (NCBI): domain Eukaryota; kingdom Metazoa; phylum Chordata; class Amphibia; order Anura; family Ranidae; genus Lithobates; species Lithobates septentrionalis. The sequence goes on from JBBDGP010001129.1 coordinate 309,965, forward strand.
TGTGTGCTTGGTTAAAGCGCACAGGGAGGACTTGAGGGTATGGCATACCTTTTTTGTTTGGGAATCCTTTCACGGACGGGCTCTATGGATTTTAGGGCCCGTTAGCAATTTTGACATGGAAATTATTACAGATACTGTTGGCTCTACGGGTTTTGGGTTTTTTTATTCCAGGGTCAGTGGAGTGCTGGTCCAGGGCCGCGGTCATGGCTTGAAGCGGGAGTTAGGAAGAATTTAGTGTTGCTGGAATTGTTTCCGGTGGGGCTGGCGGTGAAATTGTGGGGTGGTTCGTTCAGGGATCTGAAGGGGATGGAAGGAAGGGCTGGCGTTCGTTCAAAAGGCTGGTGAAGGGTCAGCTGGCCTGGCAGTTCGTTTACTGGTGTTGTATTTCAAGTGAGGCATATGGAAGAGGGGGTGTCCACTCCTGCTATGAATATGAAGTTAGCTGGTTTAGCTTTCCTATTCAAATTGCAAGGTCAACCTGATTTCACACAAGATTTTGGGGTGAGACGGGCGATTAAGAGTTACCGGCGATCGGTGGCCCGCAGGGATGCCAGGAGACCAGTAACCTTTGTCATGATGCGGGGTATGGTAGCATATTTGGGGGAGTGTGTTGATCTGAATATCAGGCCATCTTGTTCAAGGTGGCCTTTTTGTTAGCGTTCTTTGGGGTGTTTCGGATAGAGGAGTTGGTCAGTCCTTAAAAAGGTTGATGGGGGAATTGGGAGTCACGAGGTTATATGTGGAGATGACGGGCTGGCTTTATTTTTGCGTAGATCGAAGACCGATCAAATGGGTAAAAGGGAGGTCAGTACAGGTGCTCCAGTGCCAGGATCACTGCTGTGCCTCATGTAGATGGATCTACTGTATCGCGCTTTCATATTGTTGATGATTTTTTGTAAGAAAATGTTTACGGGCATTGGGGTGGGTAGAGGAGTTTTCCTCTCATTCATGTTGGATAGGGGCTGCTACGGAGGCAGCCAGAAGTGGACTGGATGTGGATTCGGTAAAAGCGTATTGGTTGGTGGGAATCAAGGAGGTCCCAGACAGCAGTTCGGCCTCACCTTGTGGTTGGGTTGTGAAGTATTAGGGTGGGGAGGAGTTTGATGTTAGGCCCTGCGTGATATGGAATACTATTTGGTCATGGTGTTGGGTTTGCTCTCTTATGATTTCAGAATCGGTGGCAGGAATAGTCTGGATAATGGGTCATTCCTAGGTGTTCTGGAGGGACAGGAGGGGTGATGTTGGGTAAGAAGGCAGGCATATGGGTTTTTATAGACGGAAGGCTGTATTCGTGGTTGGGAGTCCCTGGGATGTTATGGGGTAGGATTGTTACTGAAGTGCATCGGTATGCCAAAAGGGACAGGCTGCCCGACGTTTTTGCACGTGGGCGGCAACGGTTTGGGGGTTAGGTCCATGTTGGACATTACGCGGGACATCAAATTCGATGTGTGGCGGTTATTGAGGGATTTTCCTGGCATGGTCATTGTTTTGGTCGGACATAGTGGCTCGTACATGGCGGATGGCCAGGTCGGTGGAAAGGGTTAGTAGGGCCAGGAGAAAGATTAATAGGGAGGTGAGCAAGTTCATGGTTAGGCATGGGGGATTGGCTATTAGGCACGTGGAATTGGAGTTTGAGAAATGGAGATACCTGAGGGCAGATGGGGTGTATTTGCATGAGGTGGGTATTGACATGTGGGTGTTTCGGATTACAAGAGGGTATTCAGAGAGCACTTCGGGTGTGGAGGGGCACCCATAGGTAAGGTGTTTCCTTTGGGTGCTGTGGCGGGTGTTGGTCTTTGCAGGGGAAGGAAGATATTTCAGAAGGAAGAGTTCAGGAACTATCGTTGCTATGGGTCCTGATGGTGGTTTCCAGCTAATGGAGATTAGCTGGAAAGTGTTAATGGGGGCACTGCGGTTAGTGGTTGTCTCTGAGCCAGCATGTCGGCTTGAGGCCTATTAATACACTTGGAGGGGTACCGCAGTGCAGTATTGTTTTTCCACAGATGGTTATGAAGTTCCTGCAAAGACCAACGCTAGGAGATTGATGGGTTGATTAACAGATGTTTCAATGTTTTATGTTAATTTGAATATATATATTTGTTTAAATAAATTAGGCTGCTACGGCCTTGTTAACTCCAACCTTGGTGTGGTCTCAATTAATAAGGTAAGGTTAAGAGGTTGGGGTTTATAAGTGGTGGTAGAGTTACCTCTGTTATACAACAGTCATGATTTCCTGTACTGAATGTGGCACATACGGGATCAGAGCAGAATCTAGTACAAGCTCAGTTACTTTGTCTAGCAGCAAAATGCAGGCTGCTATGGCTCGCATACAACTGGGGTAGCCTTTGATGACAGGGTCTAATGAGGCTGATACATACATCACAGGCCTCTGTTTGTCTCCATGTAGCTGGGTGAGTACACCTGCAGCAAATCCATTGACTTCATGACAGAACAACGAAAAAGTCTTAGACCCCTTTCACACCGAGGGCGTTTTGCAGGCGCTATAGTGTTAAAAATAGCGCCTGCAATCCACCCTCAAACAGCTGCAGCATTGTCTCCAGTGTGAAAGCCTGAGGGCTTTCACACCGGAGCGCTGCGTTGGCAGGACGTCAGGAAAAGTCCTGTCAGCAGCTTCTTTAGAGTGGTGAAGGAGCGGTGTGTTTACCGCTCCTCCACCGCTGCTCCATATTTAAATCAATGGGGCAGCGCTGGGATACCGCCAGGAAAACGGCGCTATCGCGGCGCATTGCGGGCGGTTTTAACCCTTTCTCGGCTGCTAGCGGGGGGTAAAAGCGCCCTGCTAGCGGCCGAAATGCGCCGCTAATCCGACAATAAAACGACGCTAAAAATAGCAGCGTTTTACTGCCGACGCTATGGGCGGCTTGGTGTGAAAGGGCTCTTAGTATAGTCAGGAAGTCCAATGGCGGGAGTTTCAGACAAAATTTTAATAAGCTCCTTTATCTACAATTCATTGTCCCATGTGAGTTTGAAAGGGTTTCTAGTGGTAGCCTCATATAGAGGAGCCATAAGTTCTGATGCATTTGGAATCCAGTCCCTACAATAACCCCAGGAAGGCACGTAGTTGCCGTACATTTCTTGGCTTTTCAAAGTTTTGTAGAGTTTTAACTCGATCTGGGGTAAGGTGACGGATTCCATGTGAAATGCACTGACCCAGGAAGATCACTTTCTCTTGGCAGTATAGTGTGACCCGGAGGAAAAATCTAGACGGAGGGTCGGCATGACTATGGGAGGAACAGGTCGGCTAGGGTTAAGTTTTTACTGAGTTAGTTTGGGAAAAAAGGGTAGCTTACCTTATTGGAGGAGCAGGTCAGGTGTTTGGGGTGGAGCAGGAAAAAGGGCTTGGCAAGTTGCACAGGCTGTTGGGAAATCATTCCACAATATTCCTTGTTGGTAGAAGTTCTGTCGGCCCCTGCGGAGAGAAATACAGGCAAGATGAGCGATTTGGAGGCCTTGTGGAACCAGGTCAGGGCTGCAGCCTCTACACGGGGTCCTCAGTGGCTCCAGAAACAGCTATTCGGCATGTTAGGGGGGTCGGGGGTTGATCCATCTCCTCCTGGATCTCCCCCTTCATCTAAGCGCGCTAGGAGGGTTCGCCCTCCTGAGCGGTTGAGCCCTTCACATACCCCCCGGGTCCGGCGGCCGCATGGGAGCTCCACACGGAACCCTTCAGTGTCCCCTGCTGGGCCATCAGCTTCTGGCTCCAGCGGAGGGCCTGGGAGGAATCCCCAGTATCGGCGGGACCTGTGGGAGGGGGGGACGCTGCGCTCTCTTCCCCCCTCCTCCCCCTCTGCAGTGACACAGGACAATGCGGCCGGCTCTCCTGCTGATGTGCCTAGCAGGAGGCCGGCTCGGCGCGGGACACAGTCGGATGCAGGGAGGGGCGGGAGCCCTGTCCCTTCTGGAGCGGTGGGCAGAGCGGACCGTGTGTGCCAGGAGGTCCGGTACCTGCGCTCGTCGGCGGCATCATCTGCAGGCTCAGCTCCCTCTCCTGTGGCTGGAGCGTCGGCTCGGCGTGGGAAGGCTGGTGAAACAGGCAGCAGAAGGCAGTTGGCGCCCTCTGCTGCTTCTCCACAGACATTACAGTCATCTTCAAGCATTAAAGGGCCAGCGACCCCCTTCCACGGTTGGGGGTGCACGTGAACCCCGCAGCTGTCAGATGGAGGCGGATGAAGATGCTGATACGCCGGGGCGTGCGGAGCCGGAAGAATCGAGGGGAAGGACGCCTGCGGCACAGTCCGTGCGTGAGTCGTCAGCAGAATCCGGCGAGGTGTCCAGCGATGACGGCGATGGGCGATCACCGACCGTGCGCCCTACTGTGCAGAGTCAGCTGGGATCCGGATGTGCGGCTGCTCGGGATGCGCAGGCAGCCTGGTGAGTCCAATTTTATTTCTGTAGGGCAAGGGGTTGGGTTCACAGCGGGTGGACAGGGGGGGTCACGGGGCAGGGAGCAAGCGGGTCAGATAGGTAGGGAACCTGGTGTGGCAGGTTTGGCGGAATTTTTTGCGGGTTTTCGGGAATTGTTGGACCGTTGCGCTGCGCCTGGGCCCTCGGGACCAGTAGCGGGGCCGACGGGGGCGTGGGTCCCTGCCGTGACCGCGTCGGATGGTTTGGACCATGATGCCCCCATTATGTGTAGTTCTACGCTGCCGCCGGCGGTGAGCACGGCGTCCCAGCGGGAAGGACAAACGGATACAGAGATCCCATTATCCTCGGTGGTAGTTGAGTCTGCTTCTCAGACGGTGAAGGTCAGTGGCACGGAGTCGCGTAAGGCTAAGGAGTCGGGGGACGATGGGGTTCGTTTGGGTGATAGAGCGCATGGTGAGGTTTATGTATGCTTCGAGGGTCCGTTAGGGGTGCACCTCAAGCCCGAAGTTAGGGAGAGGATTTGGCGGGGGGAATATGTGGAGATATTCTCCCTCTTGCCGCTGGAGAAGTTTAATATAGATAAAGGTAAAGCAGATGAGAGTAAAAAGGAGGAGGAGGAGAGGCGACGTTGGCGGCTTATCCCTAGGACTTTTTCTAACTGGCTGCAAGCCTTTGCCATATTGGCCAGCGTCATAGGTGAAAAGGAGCCGGAGAATTGTTCTCCGCTTTTTTGCTATTTAGACGCTATTGGGGAGGCTTATAGAGTATATGGAGGTCTGGCATGGCTTCGCTATGATGAACAGTTTCGCCAGCGAAAAGCTGTCAGACCTCAGCTAAGATGGGACCATAAGGATATTGGGCTTTGGATGAAGCTCATGGTGCTCATGGTGCAGGCTCGGGCTTCGGGCCAGCCCTTTCCAGGGGGGGGGGGGGGGGGCGGCGGTTCAGGCGCTGGGCAGCCGGCCTCACAACGAAAAAACTACTGTTGGCAGTTCAACGAAGGAGCGTGCCGCTTTGGCACGACCTGTCGGTTCCGTCACGAGTGCTCCGGATGCGGAGGATCTCACGGTTTTGCCAAATGCTTCAAGAAGGGGAAGCTGCAATCTAGTGAGTCCGCTTCAAAAAGGGAAGACGCCGGTAAATCTGTCCGAGATGCTGCCGTACCTAAGTAAGTATCCCAGAAGGGAGGCGGCGGTTTTTCTTGCCGAGGGCTTTGCCTATGGTTTTCGCATTCCTTGTTCGCTACCCTTGTCTGGGGATTCTGTGCCCAAGAATCTGAAATCTACTTCTCAGTTTCCTCAGGTGGTGACGGATAAGTTAGCTAAGGAGGTGGAGATGGGTAGAATGGCTGGCCCAGTCGATCACCCACCCATACCTGTGTTGCATGTGTCTCCTTTGGGGGTGGTGCCTAAGAAGGAACCACATAAATTCATCACTTGTCGTATCCTAAGGGATCTTCGGTGAATGATGCGATTGAGCCTGATTTGACGTTGGTGTCCTATACGTCGTTTGATACGGCTGTCAGTTGGGTTCAGAGATATGGGCAGGGGGCATTATTGGCTAAGACGGACATTGAGTCCGCTTTTCGTTTATTGCCGGTTCACCCAGATAGCCAGCCGTTGCTGGGTTGTTTATGGGGTGGCCAGTTTTTTGTTGACCGTTGTCTTCCCATGGGTTGTTCTATTTCTTGTTCTTATTTTGAGACGTTTAGTACCTTTGTCGAATGGGTGGTTCGGGAAGAGTCACAAGTGCGCTCGGTTCTGCACTACCTTGATGATTTTCTTTGTATTGGCCCCCCGAAGTCCACGGTTTGTTCGGTCTTGTTACGAACATTGGAAGGCGTGGCGTGGCGTTTCGGGATTCCTCTTGCACCAGAAAAGACAGAAGGGCCTTCGACAGAGATGCAATTCTTGGGTATCATCATTGATACACAGGCAATGGAGTGTCGCTTGCCGACGGCTAAATTGGAGGACTTGCGATTGTTGGTGAGGGCGGCCTTACAGGTGAAGAAAGTTAGGCTGAAGCAATTACAGTCTTTGCTGGGGAAGCTTAATTTCACCTGCCGCATCATGCTGATGGGGCGCATTTTTTGCCGTCGCCTGAGTGCCGCTACTTCTGGGGTACGAATGCCACATCATTTTATTCGGCTTTCGGCCGAACACAAGGCGGATCTGCGGGTATGGGAGGAGTTTCTGGCCACCTATAACGGGAGGTCCTTGTGGATGGCCCCGGTGGTGTCGGCCTTTGATTTCGATTTGTACACGGATGCAGTGGGCAGTTTGGGTTTTGGGGCGTACTGTCAAGGGGCATGGTGCGTGGAGGCGTGGCTGGAGGAATGGCGTGTCGCGGGCTTCTTGAGTAATCTGGTGTTATTGGAGCTTTTCCCGATTGTGGTGGCACTGGACATTTGGGGGTCTCGCTTTCGAAATCGGCGAGTTTGTTTTCACTGTGATAACATGGGGGTGGTGGCAGTTGTGTCTAGTCTGTCTGCTTCGTTTCCGCCCGTAGTGCGTTTATGACGTTTTTTGGTCCTTCGTTGTTTGAGTTTGAATTGTTTTGTAAAAGCTGTACATGTATTGGGTGTGGAGAATTCCATTGCTGATGCCCTGTCTCGTTTTCAGTGGGACAGGTTCCGGAAGCTGGCGCCGGCGGCGGAGCAGAGGTCGGTTCCTTGTCCTACGCATCTGTGGAGACTGGCATTGGAATAGCTGGTGGCTTGGTACAGCGTTCAGTGAGTGCGGGAACATGGGCGGCTTACTCTTCGGTTTGGCGTGAATGGGACGAACTGGTAAGTTCCGTGGGGGGTTGTGTTTCGGATCAGGACAGGCTTTCACTGTTGTTGTATGTGATTGGGATGCAGTTTTCCAAGGGAGAGTCGGTATCGAAAATGAACCGGAGATTGGCTGCGTTGGCTTTTCTTCATAAGCTACAAGGCCTGCGGGATATTACGAAGGACTTTATGGTGTGTCAGGCCATGAAGGGTTTCCGGCGCGGACGCGTGGTAAGAGATACCAGGCGCCCTGTGTCCTTTGGGCTGCTACAGGATATGGTAGGAATCTTGCCCAGGGTTTGTTCCTCGCCTTATGAGGTTCAACTGTTTACGGCAGCCTTTTCTTTGGCTTTCTTTGGAGCCTTGAGGATTGGGGAGCCGGTGAGCAAAAATAAACGCGGTGTGGGGGGTTTGATGTTTTCGGAGGTACAGATCAATGCGAATAGCGTTCAGCTCCTTATCAGTAGATCTAAAACTGATCAATTGGGCAAAGGGGTTTATGTGACGTTATTTAAGGTGCTTCCGGAGGCAGTGTGTCCGGTACTTTCTGTTCAGCGCTTCGCTCAGGTTCTGAAGGGCGTGCAAGGGCCTTTTTTACAGCACGAGGATGGTTCATCCTTGTCGCGTTTCCAGTTTGTGGCAATTTTTAAGCGCTGCTTGTTGACGGTTGGAATGCCAGCCTCTCAATTTAATACTCATTCTTTTAGGGTAGGGGCAGCTACGGAGGCAGCTCGTTGGGGTTTGAGTCCACAGATGGTTATGCGCATAGGGAGGTGGGAATCTGATAGTTTTAAAATTTATGTACGTCCGCACATGCTGTAATGTTTTTTCATGATGTTATTGATCTGTTGTAGTTATGTTTTGGGCTATATGTTTTCTTTGGTTGTCTGTTACAGGTTTTCCTCAAGGCCTGGTGTGGATTCTGGGCGACTCTTATGTCTTCTGGGGGGCGATCAGAGCGGATGCGCGGCCCGAAGGGAGACAGCTTGGAGTTCCCCGGAGTGAAGCAGTATGCAAATGGTTGGGAGTTAGAGGCATGATGTGGGGACGGGTTCTTCCGGAATTCCACTATTATTCTAGAGTGGACAGGCCTCCTGATGTTTTGGTGCTCTCCATGGGAGGGAATGATATGGGGGTCCGGGCAGCTAGGGACATTGTTCGGGATGTAAAGTTTGACATTCTGCGACTGATGCGTGACTTCCCTGGGGTTATCATAGTGTGGTCAGACATAGTGGCACGACACACTTGGCGACATGCGTGTTCTGTTGAATGCTTGAATAAAGCACGGCTAAAGGCCAACAGGGAGATTGGGCGTTTTGTGTCTCGTCTTGGGGGTGTGGTGGTTCGCCATCGGGATCTGGAAGACCTATCTATTAGGTATTGGAGGGATGACGGTGTACATCTGAATGCGGTTGGAACTGATTTTTGGTTTTTAGGATTGCAGGAAGGGGTTCAGAGGGCTCTGCAGGTGTGGAGGGACTCGCTTTAGTGAGGTGTCACTCAAGCTCGCATGGCGGGTCAGGGGGTCTTTGGGGGTTCAAGAATTAAAACAGTTTATTACATTTTGGGGGACCCATACAGGGTATGGGATCCCACCTTGGTTGGTTGTTGGTGGTTCTCCCAGGACTTAGGTCCCAAGGGAAAGAGAAATTTGGAAAGTGGCAATGTCCTCGAGCCGGCTGGGGCACAGCTGAGGTCACAGTTGTTATTGAGCAAAATGGGACCACAAAGACCCCCTCCTGGTGTTAAAAATTGTTCTGTTTATGGTTATATATATTTTGGTTAATAAAAGGCTGTTGTGGCCATTAAAACCCATGTCACGCAGCATTGTGTGGTTATTATAGGTGTAAGATAATTGTAAGACCGCAGTTGACGAATCCTATAGTCAAGTGTGACCCGGAGGAAAAATCTAGATGGAGGGTCGGCATGACTATGGGAGGAACAGGTCGGCTAGGGTTAAGTTTTTACTGAGTTAGTTTGGGAAAAAAGGGTAGCTTACCTTATTGGAGGAGCAGGTCAGGTGTTTGGGGTGGAGCAGGAAAAAGGGCTTGGGAAGTTGCACAGGCTGTTGGGAAATCATTCCAGAATATTCCTTGTTGGTAGAAGTTCCCTCCCTCCCGCCCTACATTTGGTTATGGGTTTTAAAAAAAAAAAAAAAAAAAGAGAGAGAGAAAGGGGAGAATAAAAAAAAAAATATATATATATATATATATATATATATATATATATATATATATATATATATATATATATATATATATATATATATATATTTATAGTTTTCTTGCAAAAATTTGTCACAGCAGCTGGCGGGTCAGGGGGTCTTTGGGGGGTCAAGAATTAAAACAGTTTATTAAATTTTGGGGGACCCATACAGGGTATGGGATCCCACCTTGGTTGGTTGTTGGTGGTTCTCCCAGGACTTAGGTCCCAAGGGAAAGAGAAATTTGGAAAGTCGCAATGTCCTCGAGCCGGCTGGGGCACAGCTGAGGTCACAGTTGTTATTGAGCAAAATGGGACCCCAAAGACCCCCTCCTGGTGTTAAAAATTGTTCTGTTTATGGTTATATATATTTTGGTTAATAAAAGGCTGTTGTGGCCATTAAAACCCATGTCACGCAGCGTTGTGTGGTTATTATAGGTGTAAGAGTGTAAGACCGCAGTTGACGAATCCTATAGTCATGTAGCTTATCTTTACTAACTTTGTTGTTACTGTTATAGAGAAACCTGAGAAGGCTTACTGTTTCTCTGCTACAAATGTACTTTGTATCAGAACAAATAAGCAAATCGTCTATGTACTGAAGCAAAACTGTGTTTGGGTGTGAGGGGGACCATGCTTTAACGCAGTACTATATTCAGAGGGGCTACTCACACAGCCTTGGGGCAATCTTGTCCATGCTAACTTTTTTGCATCATGGGTAAATGAAAAAAGGTGCCAGCAATCTGGGTGCAGGGGCACTGAAAAGAAAGCATTTGCAAGATCAATCACTGTAAAGCAGGTGCTGGAGGCAGGTATTCCACTTAGTAAAGTGCGGGGGTTGGGAACGTTCGGGGTATCTGCCTCAATTATATTGTTAATGGCTCTTAAATCATGCACCATGCGATATGTCACCTGCCCACCCTTCTTGTCTGGCTTCTTTTCAAGTGGGAACAGGGGTGTATTGACGTGGGACAACCACCCGTGCTGCTTTCAGTTGAGTGATTTGATCCTTTATCCCCTCAGTCTGAGCAATACTCAGTGGGTACTGTTTAATCTGTGGGAGATGGGCTCCTGGTTTAATTTTTATCATGACTGGAGTGCAATCCAGCAGACCTACATCATATTTGCTGGTGGCCCATAATTCAGCGGGAATCACTTTCAATTCTGGTGGAAATGGCGGAGTGGAGTCTTGGATTAAAAATACTCCACAGGCAGAATTTAAAACTTCTCCTGACAGACTACTGACCACTTGGACTCCTGTAGGAGTGTAGTCTATGTTTGCTAAAATTTGGTTCAAAATGTCAGCTCCCAAAAGATTGGTAGGAACTGTGTCTGAAACTAACACTTTAGTGACAATTTGTGTTTGCTGTCCTAGTTTAAATGGCTTGGACTCAACCAAATCAGTAGAGGTCCCGGTTAGGCCAACACCAGAGATAACATTTGTAGATAATAATCCTGGAGGTAAGTCCTCTATATGGAAAACAGGATAGGGGAGTTCTTGTAAAAATACTTTTACTCTGGCCTCGGGACCATTGTCTCCCCTATTTAACATGATTGATACTGGCATGCCATTTTCCTATGCCTGATCCACTGCTTTTGGCAGAGAACTGGGATCAGCATGAGGTGCCTCTAAGCTCTTTTCCAGTCTATGGTCAGGAAGATGGCAGAATTTGGCTATGTGTCCTTCCCCATCACAATTGTAGCATATAATTGGTCCCCGATTGCCATGATTTCTGAAATTGCCTTTGCCTATTCCTCTTCCTCTCTGCTTCCCCATGTACATAACCTTGGGTTTGCTGTCTTTTTGGTTAATACTGTTTTCTATGGATAACAGGATAGGCACTACGTCTCGAATAGACATATTGCCTGCCTCAGGCCTTGCTGTGAACAACTTTTCTTTCAACTGGGGTATTAAACCATCAAACCATCAAGAAACCTTTGTTTCACCAGTTGTGTAGACGGACTTGCAGTTTCTCCCACCTTCTCTTTCTCCCACCTTCAGGTCTGGTATGGAATTTAGGGGGAACCCCACGTCATTTTTTTTTTAAATTTTGGCCGGGGTTCCCCTTAATATCCATACCAGACCTGAAGGGCCTGGTATGGAATTTAGGGGGTCTCCCACATCATTTTTTTTTTTAATATTGGTTTTTGGGTTGCCCTGTGGGGAATTCCCATGCCGTTTTTATCAATGAACTTCTATGTGTATTGTTGGCAATGCAATAGCCGCGGGTAGTTTTAAATGGCTTTTTTTCCTTCGAAATGTCATTTTGCTGTCAGACTGTTCTAAACACAGGAAACATGCGCCCCTTTACAGGCATACTATAGACACCCCCCAGGTACGAAATTTAAAGGGATATTACACTTTTATTGTTTGACTTTAAGCATTATTAAAATCACTGCTCCTGAAAAAACGGCCATTTTTAAAACTTTTTTTTGCATTGATCCTTGTCCCCTGGGGCAGGACCCAGGTCCCCAAAAACTTTTTATGACAATAACTTGCATATAAGCCTTTAAAATTAGCACTTTTAAATATTAATGTTCGTGTCCCATAGACTTTAACGGTGTTCGCGTGTTCGAGCTAACTTTTTTCCTGTTCGCATATTCTAGTGCGAACCGAACACGGGGGGTGTTCGGCTCATCCCTAGTCAGTAGCAGAAGCCTCATATGCTTCCTGTGCAGCGCTTAGTTTGTTTGCAAACCCAATTGGATTCTTTCTAGGATCTCCCAATCCCTCTAATATGGCTCTCATATCTTGGGGACTAAAAGGTACATGCCATTTAATTTGAGACTTACTGTCAACAGCTTCAAAAACTAATTGGGTTCTGACAGGATAAACTGCAACAGATTGCTCTGTGCCAGGGGCAGAAGGGGTGGCCTCTCCCTTCCTTCTCTCTTCATCTTGTTGCCACAATTTGGAAATTATGGTTTGCTCCGGAAGTTTAGACTCTATCTCTCTTTCTCTGGCCAAAGCCTTAATTTCAGAGAGATCTAGTTTTGCATATGTGCCTTTTGATTTATGCCAATCATCTGTTTCTAGGATATGAGCCAAAACCCTCTTTGTAGGTTGATACGGGGCTGTTAGAGCTCTCTACTATATTGCATAGCTCATCTTTTATGTGTTCCATGTAATCTAATTCTTTTGCTTTTGTGTGTGGACTCCTTAAAGCCAAACTGGCAGCCACATAAGGTGGGGGGTCCTCCTCTACAGAGTCTTCTGGCCAAACGTAGTAAATCTCCGTCAAGCCAGTTTGATTTGCTACTTTAGCTTCTGTCTCCCATGTGCAAGCTATTCTTCACATTCCTTCACTGCACAGTAGTGGGCCATAATCGTGCAGAAAAGTTTGCCATACTTTTAAATCAAAAGTCCCTTCAGATTTTAAAGGCTTAGCTGTTCCCTTTGTCCATTCTACCCATTTATCTAGGGGCTCAGTATAGGCGGAACCGTACCTTAAGTTCATAAATTCTCTAGCGCTCATCTTGCGCTGGGCATTTTCTGAAGGCCTCTCTCCCTTCATTCCCTTAATTAATTTAATGCCCATAATGACTGGCCAGTCTTCTCTACTTGTGCCTATACCCTCTTGCCTCTAAAACAAATAGTACAGCAAATCTGCAGATTTACAAGAATAGTCTCCACTTATCTACGTGGATAGAAGGGGTTTATGACCATAGACAAAACACTCATTAAGAGACCCTCCTCATCTCTTCTCTTCTCTGTGAGTTTTATCTGACCCTACCATGCGCCTCTGACCGAGGTCGCCCACAAGGAGTCAACACAAGGAACTGCAGAGGATTTTCCCTATCCACACACAGTCTAACCCGTGAAGGGGGACACATACACATTCACACACACACGTTACCCAACCAGAAAGGTCTCAGAGTGGTCTGGTTTCCTTGAGAACTGACAGATAGGATACATAGGAAAAGGCAGAAATATAGCAAGCTTAAGGGCAGCTTACCTAGAGGGCATTTGAGGTCTGCGTTTCCCGATGACCCCGATCGAAGCGCGGCTCCTTCTGGAAACTCTGCCAATCTCCTGGTATTTGACTTGCCAAGATTGTTATGTCTAATTTCTGATTGGGACTCTAAAACAAAAGTTAATACTGCAGCTGCAGGAACAGATTCACAGGACTCAATCACTGTGTTTAAAATGTCCGTTCAGTGGCAACATTTATTATTACATGTTATTTTATACATAGATAAGAAAGGGGTGGTGTGAGATGTTATTAAAAGCTAACAAATAGAAATATATTATTAAAAGCTAGCGAATAGAACAATTGCAAAACTAAAACATTGAAAAGGAAGGGGGGGAGTAGAGAGCGTTTAGTAGATGTGTCTGTGTGTTAGGTGAAGGTTACAGAACACATTTCAACAGTGAGAACAAAATGGAGTCTCTTGTGCTTAAATGAACAGTACAGTGAATGTCCATGTCATTTACCTAAACAAGCTTATAAAATACGAAAGATTCAAAATGGAGACATTGTTTACCATCCAGCAAGCGGTGCAGCCAGGCGATTGGCTAATCTCAATCAACTTAAAAGATGCCTATTTTCATGTGCCTGTGGCAGAAGAATTCCACAAATACCTCTGGTTCAGAGTCAGGCAAGAACATTTACAGTTCACTTGCCTCCCTTTTTGGTTGACAACCTCACCCGAGTCTTTTCAAAAGTTCTTCTGGCCGTAGTGGCCGTCATCAGAACAAAAGGGATATGCTTGTACCACTATCTCGATGACCTCCTGCTACTGTCCCAAGACAAGAAGCAGCTATTGATCCACAGAGAGCAGGTTATCACCACACTGCTCGAGTTTGGTTGGCTCCTAAACTTAGAGAAAAGCCATATGGAACTAGGGATGAGCCGAACACCCCCCCGGTTCGGTTCACACCAGAACCTGCGAACAGACCGAAAATTCGCACTAACGTTAGAACCCCATTGAAGTCAATGGGACTCGAATGTTCAAAATCAAAAGTGCTAATTTTAATGGCTAATTTGCATGGAATTGTCCTAAAAAGGGTTTGGGAACCCGGGTCCTGCCCCAGGGGACATGTATCAATGCAAAAAAAAGATTTAAAAACGGCAGTTTTTTCAGGAGCAGTGATTTTAATGATGCTTAAAGTGAAAAAAAAAGCGAAATATTCCTTTAAATATCGTACCTGGGGGGTGTCTATAGTATGCCTGTAAAGTGGTGCGTGTTTCCCGTGCTTAGAACAGTCCCTGCACAAAATAACATTTTTAAAGGGAAAAAAGTAATTTAAAACTGCTTGCGCTTTAATGTAATGTCGGGTCCCGACAATATGGATGAAAATCAGTGACCCCCCCCCCCCCAGTCCATTACCAGGCCCTTTGGGTCTTGTATGGATATTAAGGGGAACCCCACACCCAAATTAAAAAAAGGAAAGGCGTGGGGCCCCCCGGCCCTATATACTCTGAACAGCAGTATACAGGTGGTGCAAACAAGACAGGGACTGTAGGTTTGTTGTTAAGTAGAATCTGTTTGTAATTTTGAACTGGTACATTTTTAAAGTGTAGCTCCAGCCAAAAAATCTATTTTTAAGCTTTTTGGAAAACATAGGGAAGGGTTATAACCCCTGTGACATTTGTTTTGCTGTCTGTGCTCCTCTTCAGAAGATTTCACCTCACTTTCTGTCACAATGACAAATCTTTTTAGAAAATTTGGGGTTTTTAGTGAAGCAAGGATCGGTGATATAGCATCAGTGGAAATGAGAAACGTTTTTCCCATATTAACTCTTACAGGAGAGAATTTCCCTCCCTAGGGGTAGATTTCATCTCACTTCCTGTTGTCTCCTTCCGTTTGCAAGTAGGAGTCATTTGTAAGTTGGATGTTTGAAAGTAGGGGCCTGCCCTATATACTCTGCAGAAATTGGGGCCTTAGGTGTTGGTGTTGCCACAACACTGTAAGCCCTCAGAGCGCCCTGCTGTGAAATATTAGATCAAGAATTGTAATTACATGCCCCTGTTGAACAGGGGCAGAAAAATTGGGACTTTAGTGATGGTGGTGGTGTTGGTGCCACAACACTGTAAGTCCTCACAGTTACTCTTGGTGGGTGCTGGAACGGGCCCTGCTGTGAAATATTAGATCAAGACATGTAATTACATGCACATGTTGAACAGGGGCAGAAAAATTGGGCCTTTGGTGGTGGTGGTGCTGGTGCCACAACACTGTAAGTCCTCACAGTTACTCTTGGTGGACGCTGGAAGGGTTCCTGCTGTAAAATATTAGATCAAGAAATGTAGTTACATGTCCCTGTTGAACAGGGACAGAAAAATTGGGCCTTAGGCACTGGTGCTGGTGCCACAACACTGCAACCCCTCACAGATACTCTAGCTGGAGCGCAGGAACGAGCCCTGCTGCAAAGAATTGCATCAAAAATTGTAATTACATGCCCCTGTTAAACAGGGGCTGAAAAATTGGGCCTTTATCCACTGGTGGCGGCACCCAGAAACAAAAATATTCTTACAAGCTATCAGCATGATCATTGAGGAGGAAGAGGAGAGTCACTCAGCATAACAGGATAGTCACATCAGCATAGGCAGTCTTGAAGGGATCTGACATTTCAAAAATATTTATTCGGTTACATCAGCATCAGGTGCTTGGTATATGGTGGTGATCCAAGACTGATTCATTTTTATGAAGGTCAGTCGATCGACCGAGTCGGTGGACAGACGCACCCTGTGATCGGTTACAAGGCCTCCAACAGGACTGAATGTGCGTTCCGAATGAACACTGGATGCAGGACAGGCCAGTAGCACAATTGCATATTGTGCAAGCTCTGGCCAGTGATCCATACTCAAGACCCAGTAACACAGAGGATTTTCGGTGGGAAAGGTGTCCAAGTCAGATCTTGCCCCTAGGTATTCATGCACCATGTAAAACAGACGCTGGCGATGGTTGCTGGAACCGATCATACCTTGGGGCTGCGGACTAAAAAATTGTCTGAACACATCGGTCAGACAGCCACCTTCTCCACCGCTCCTTCTTTGACTGACCGAAGCCTCGGCAACACGTTGTCCAGGAACAGGAGTTTGTAACCTTCCAGTCTCTGGGAACGCGTTGCACAGACCTTTCTGCAAGGCCTCCCGAAGATGTTTCATGCTCTGCTCCCTCTGCAACGGCAAGATAAAATCTGCAACCTTACTCTTGTAACGTGGATCAAGGAGGGTTGCCAGCCAGTAACGATCCCTCTCCTTGATACCACGAATATGAGGATCCTTCCGCAGGTTTTGCAGGATCAGGGAGGCCATGCAGCGTAGGTTTGCTGAGGCATTAGGTCCAGAGTCTTCTGGGTCAGTAAGGACGACATGATCTGCAGCCACCTCCTCCCAGCCACGTACAGTCCATGGGTTTCTTGGGACTGTAAATGATCCCTTAAAGACTGCTGCTGATGCTGAGTGCCAGGGTCCACCTCCATGCTGACACAATCCTTCTCCTCCTAGTCCTCTTCCTGTGTGATCGGCGGGCACGCAGGAACACTGTCTGCATAAAGGGAGCCTTGAGAGCTAAGGAAGTCCTCCTCTTCCTGTCTCTGTTCTGCCTCAAGTGCCCTGTCCATTATTCCATGCAGCGTGTGCTCCAACAGGTGGAAAAGGGGGACAGTGTCACTGATGCATGCACTGTCACTGCTCACCATCCTCGTGGCCTCCTCAAATGGTGACAGGACAGTGCATGCATCCATGATCATGGCCCACTGGCCTGGGGAAAAAAACCAAGGTCCCCTGACCCTGTCCTGGTGCCATAGTCGCACAGGTACTCATTGAGTACCCTCTGCTGTGTGTGCAGCCGCTGCAGAATGGCCAGCGTTAAGTTCCACCTGGTGGGCATGTCAAAGATTAGGCGGTTCTTGGGCAGGTTGAATTCCTTTTCGAGGTCTGCCAGCCAAGCACTGGCATTATATGACCGGTGGAAATGCACACAGACTTTCCTGGCCTGCCTCAGGACATCCTGTAAGCCCGGGTATCTGCCCAAGAACCGCTGCACCACCAAGTTAAAAACGTGAGCCAAACAGGGCACATGGGTCAGTTGTCCCTGTCGGAGGGCAGAGAGGAGGTAGGTGCCATTGTCGCAAACCACCATTCCTGGCTTAAGTTGGCATGGCGTCAACCACCTCTGAACCTGCCCCTGCAGAGCTGACATAATATCTGCCCCAGTGTGACTCCTATCCCCCAAGCACACCAGCTCAGGCATCTTTTGGCCTGCGTACTTGCGTAGCCCCTTGAACGCCTACAGAGCAACGCTGGTTCCGAGGAAAAAGCACAGGAAGAGGCCATGGAGGAAGAAGAAGAGGAGGGGGTGGAGGAGAGAGGTGTGTCAGAATCACCAGTAGTGGCATTTTGGAGGCGTGGTGGCGGAACAACCTCCAACACTACTGCACCTTGTTCTGCATCCTTCCCAGCTGGCCAGCAGAGTCACCCAATGCGCCAATTTTTCTCATGGAAGGCGATTCTGGCTCTCTACCGGCATGTGGAAGGCAATGTCTTGGCCTCGCTGGACATGGCGGTCAGCGGTAAGGTGCATATTACTGCTGTGAAACTTACTGCTGTGAAACGTCCCTGTCCATGCCTGCTGGACCATGAGTCAGCGGTAATATGCACCTTACCGCTGACAGCCATATCCAGCGAGGCCAAGACATTGCCTTCCACATGCCGGTAGAGAGCCAGAATCGCCTTCCATGAGAAAAAGTGGTGTTTGGGAACCTGCCACTGAGGAACCGCACATTCCCCAAACTCACGGAAGGGGGCAGAGTCTACCAACTGAAAAGGTAGCAGTTGAAGTGCTAGCAATTTTGCCAAGCTAGCATTCAACCGCTGGGCATGTGGATGGCTGGGAGCGAACTTCTTTCTGGGGTGCAGCAGCTGGGGCAGGGAAATTTGCCTGATACAATCTGACGTCGGTGTACCGATAGCAGGTTGCCCGAAAGTACTTGGCTGTGACACACCTAATTCTACACCTTCATTCCTCTCAGTGCAGGTCTCAGAGAGGACTGAAGGTATAGTGGGGTTAGAGATCCCAGCTGATGAGGAGCAAGGAGAGGTCCTCTTTGTTCTTTGGTGTGGGTCTTTTAGGTATGCTTGCCTATGAACTGCATGGCAGGTCAACATATGATTGGTCAAGCATGTGGTGCCCAAGAGGGAGATGTTTTGGCCACGCGAGATACGCTTGAGACATATGTTGCAATCGTCTCAAAAAATGCTCACAACAAAGAACTTTTGGAATTACGCGCAGAGACAGGAGCGCCCTGCACATGCGGAGCTTTGCGGTGTGATGCAGTCAGTGTGGTGCCCTTAGGCTGGCCCCTGGAGGGCATCCTGCCTTGTTGGTGATGTGCCTCCTCCTCCTCCTCCTCCTCCTCCTCTCTCCTATCAGGCACCCACGTGGAGTCAGTGACCTCATCATCCCCTCCCTCCTCATCACTGGAGCAAACCTGGCAGTATGCTGCAGCAGGGGGAACATGACTGCCAAATTGCTGTCCTTCTTGGGCACCCCCACTGTCTGGGCTCACGTTACTGCCTTCCTCTAGCTGAGTACCATCATCAGAGCCTTCAAAACACTGGGTATCCTCCTGGAGCATGTACCCAACACTGCGGTCAAACAGTTTGAGGGACTCCTCAGGAGGACATGGTGGGGCTAGGGAAGGAGTCACTGATGCCATTGAGCCGCGGGAAGAGGCCACGTTGATAGCTGCTTTGCCAGACAAAGTATCCTGAGCCTGGGTGAGAGAGAATGAGGAGGATGAGGACGGCTTGGTCATCCACTCGACCAAGTCTTCTGCATGTTGCGGCTCAACACGGCCAGCTGCCGAAAAAAGGCCAAGCGTGTCCCACGGCCACGTGCTGATGAGGTTGCACCGTGTCCACGACCAGCACTGTTGCCTCTAGATACAGAGCCTGCTTGCCCTCTTTTGTTGGCTTGTGACTGTCTGCCTCTCCTTGTTGGCCTTCCAGACATACTATTGGCCTGCAGTGAGATGTAGCTGCAGAAAACTGGGATGTATATATATAACGATTATACTGCAGCTAGCACAATCAACTGCCTGCCTGTAGTATTATTAGTATGAAAACACCAGCACTTGTCTTCAGGTAGTTATACTGTAGGTGCAACTGTGCAGGGTACACAGTACAGTAACTGGAAATACTTCAAAGAGCCCACACAAGCACCTGGCTTCAGGTAGCTATACTGTAGGTGACACTGTGCAGGGTACACAGTACAGTAACTGGAAATACATCAAGAGCCTACACAAGCACCTGGCTTCAGGTAGCTATACTGTAGGTGCAACTGTGCAGGGTACACAGTACAGTAACTGGAAATACGTCAAGAGCCTACACAAGCACCTGGCTTCAAGTAGCTATACTGTAGGTGCAACTGTGCAGGGTACACACACGGTAACTGGAAAAACTTCAAATAGCCTATACAAGCACCTGGCTTCAGGTAGCTATACTGTAGGTGCAACTGTGCAGGGTACACAGTACAGTAACTGGAAATACTTCAAAGAGCCTACACAAGCTACTGGCTTCAGGTAGCTATACTGTAGGTGCAACTGTGCAGGGTACACAGTACAGTAACTAGAAATACTTCAAAGAGCCTACACAAGCTACTGGCTTCAGGTAGCTATACTGTAGGTGCAACTGTGCAGGGTACACAGTACAGTAACTAGAAATACTTCAAAGAGCCTACACAAGCACCTGGCTTCAGGTAGCTATACTGTAGGTGCAACTGTGCAGGGTACACAGTACAGTAACTGGAAATACTGTAAAAACACCTGCCTGCCTGTCAGTATATTAGGAAGAGAAGAACAGGATCTAGTTATACTGAATATAGTGTATATATATATATATATATATATATATATATATATACACACAACACCTGGGATGCATATATATACACAATACACTGTACGTGCAGCTAACTGACTCGACCTGCCTACTCTATCTAAGTTAAATCAAATGACACTGTCTCTCTCTCTTTCAAGCCAGAACACACTACACAGGGCCAACGTGCAGGTGGCCTTATATAGTGTGGGGCGTGTACTAAACCCCCCTGAGCCATAATTGGCCAAAGCCTCCTTGGCTTTGGCCAATTACGGCTCTCTGTACACACACAGCGCTGTGATTGGCCAAGCATGCGGGTCATAGTGCATGCTTGGCCAATCATCAGCCAGCAATGCACTGCGATGCCACTCGAATTTGGCGCGAAGGGCCCATATCGTTCGTAAACCAAAAAGAATAAAAAATTACTGCGCTTCCCTACACCCCCAAGCTGCAGTTCTAATTCATAGGTACAAGAATCAGATATATAAAACAATTAACAGAACCGCGCTAAAAAACTATAGTGGATAAAATTCCCATCAACCAAAATATCTCAAATATTGTGTTAAAATCAAAACAACATAATATATTCTAAACCCAAATATCAACACAACATGATTGTGATTAATTAGATAGTTATTGGATATTGTGACTGTATTGAAAAAACTTTGAAGCAAATAAATTGTAAGAGGTGATAAAAAAGAATAAGTCCGTGACTGATAGTGACTTCAAATGAAAACAGTCCTTAATGTAGATAATTCCACCAGTAGTGATTGAAGCCTTAATGGACAAAAACACCTCGTGAGAAGGATCCACCACCTCTAAAGATGTACGCTTACCAGAGGTAAGCTTAATCAAAGCTTATGTTCAAAATCCACTCTGCGGGGACACCACCATCGGTCTCAGCATGGAGGGAGGATCACCCGGAACTCTCCGTCATAGAGGCCAAAATTCAACAGGGGGAACCCAGGGAAATGAAAGACACATCCTCCATAGTGTGAATCCGCATAAACAATTTAATAAGCAAAAGTAAAAGTAGCACACTTACATAGATGTATCGAATAAACAGCATGTATTGTATAACAGCCGGCCGGCCTGCATGCACCCGTTCACAGTGAGAAAGAAACGATGACGTCAGCGCGTCTGCCTTCCGACGTACGTTTCGTCCTATTGGACGTTGTCATAGGAACCATATCGTTCGTAATTCGGCGAATGACCGAACACACGATGTTCGAGTTGAACATGCGTTCGACTCGAGCACAAAGCTCATCCCTATTTGGAACCAGTTCAGCGCCTGGTATACCTAGGGACCCAGTTTGACTCTGTGGAAAGCACCATCTCTCTCCCAGTAGAGAAGATCCCAGTCATCCGAGGGAGAATCTCATTGCTATGAGCTCCTCACGCCTAAAGGCCTCACAGTGCCTAAAAATTATATGGTCTCTATGACCCCCATGGTCAAATGGTCCCTGTGGAGGTTACGCCCTTTCCAGACAGGGTTTCTCCGTCAGTGGAACTCAGGAGACGTCAAACAGTCCATTCACATAACCTCAATGATGAGGAACAGCCTCTTCTGGTGGCTTCAGCGCAAAAACCTGCTCACCTGCCACTCCATTGCCCCCTTCTCATGGGTCACAGTCACTACCAATGCCAGCGGTGCTGGTCGGGGAGCCCTTTGCAGGTCAGAACTCGCTCAAGGCAGGTGGGATGCACGTCTTCACAACCCGGGCTCAAACATCCTGGAACTACGGGCAGCCTGGTGTGCCCTTCAATCTTTCACTCATCTCCTGAAAAGGGGAGTCAGTTTTACTGAGAATGGACAACATCACAGCGGTCTCCTATGTGAAGAGGCAAGGGGGCACTCAGAGCTCCACACTGCTCCAAGAAATCGAGTCCATCATGTCCTGGGCTCAGAAAAACCTGGCCAATATTTCAGCGGTCTTTGTCCCCGGAGTCCAGAACGTCCAAGCGGACTTCCTGTTTCGCACACAGTTAGACAACAACGAGTGGTCTCTTCATGTGCAGACATTCAAATGTATCCTGTCTTTGGGAGTCAATCCTGAAGTAGACCTATTTGCATCCCCCTGCAACTTCAAGATTAAGAAGAATTACACTCAGGGCCGTTGCGGCCAGGCTTTCGGAGTAGACGCCCTCACAGATCAGTGGAGCTTCAACATGGTATAGACCTTACCCCCGCTTCCGATCATCCTCAGGTTCTTACAGAGACTCCAAGCGGAAGCAGTCAAGATGGTAGTGATTGCACCTTACTGGCCGAACAGGCCATGATTTCCCCTCCTGACCCAGCTCAGCTTCCGGGACCCGGTGCCTCTTCCTACCAGGCCAGATCTTCTCAGGGGGCAGTCCTGCACCCTTGTCCGGTGTCACTAAGACTGATGGTCTGGTTCTTGAGCGGGAAAGGCTTGAATCTCTCGGGTTGCACTTCAAGAGTGATTTCCACCCTCATGAGCTCGAGAAAAGCGAGCACGAATAAAGTCTATGGGAGGATATGGGCCAAGTTAGTTGAATCCTCTTCCTCGACGGGCAGATCGTTCAGGGATCCAGGAGTTGGTGATATCCTTGGCCTCCTCCAATCATTCCCCAAAGAAGACCAAGATTTCCCAAATGGGATCTTTCCCTTGTTCTCGACTCACTGTCTGGTCTTAGGACCACAAGATCCGCTCCGCTTTCCATCAAAGATCTTTTTGCAAAAGTTGCCTTCCTAGTTGCCATTACTTTGGCCAAAAGAGTTTCTGAGATCGGGTCCTTGGGTCATGAAGAACCTTTCCTGACTTTCTTTCCGGACCAGGTGGTCCTCATCCCTATGCTCGGCTCAAACCCGGAAGTTACTTCAGTATCCCATGAGAACCAAAACATTTTCCTACCTACATTCAGGCCTCCGGGGTCCTCTGAAGTTCATCCTCTGGATGTAGGTGAAATACTGAAGGAATACTTGCAAGTTACTTCCTCCTATAGATGCTCCGACTACCTGTTTATCTTGCACTCAGGCAGTATCAGAGGGAAGCGAGTTTCGTCCAGAACGATTGCGGCTTGGATTGTCCAGTCCATCTAGCAAGCTTATAGGGCCAAGGGCTTGGCTCCTCCAGAGGCGGTGACGGCACATTCCACCAGGGGTATGGCGGCGTCTTGGGCAGCAGCCCGGCATGTGGCTCCAGACGTCATGTGTAAAGCGTCCTTATGGGCCTCCATTAATACCTTTATGTCACATTATTGCATAGAGCCTGCGTCTCTATCTTATGTGAACTTTGGTTTAAGAGTCCTGTCAGTTGACGGGCTGAATTACATTTCTTTTTGATCTGTATACCAACCCGTGTGGATTGGCTAGTTATTTCCCACACATAGTCTGCCATGGAGTCTGTCAGGAAAACGGAAAATTTATTATCAATACTTACCGTAATTTTCCTTTCCTAATGGACTCCATGGCAGACGGAGTTCCCACCCATCGGTCAAAGAATTGGCTAGTTACGGAACGCAGTCTCTAGTGGTGAGCTCAAATTTATGGGAGTAGGGTCCTATAACATTGGAGAGGAAGCAGGGTTAACTCACACGTAGTCTGCCATGGAGTCCATCAGGAAAGGAAAATTACGGTAAGTATTTATAATAAATTTTCCGTTTTGATCTCCTCTGTAAACTTTTGTTTGTTTGTACATATATATATATATATATATATATATATATATATATATATATATATACACAATGGCAATAATGAGACAATGTAAAAAATAGAAATAAAATATAAGGTGCAATAAATACTGTAAAAAATGCAGAAAATATAAAAGAATCAGATGAGTGAGGTGGGAACATCCAAAAAAATAGCTTTGGGGAAATCGGTTATAAATTACTAATAAATATATAATATGGAGAAAGATCAGCATATAACTGTACCACATCCTGATCAAATAGACAAAATCCATTTGAGCACACAGTGGACTTAGGTGCAAACTACAGCCAATTTAAAATTATATCTTTTATTAATATATTTATACAGTGCATTCATAAAGTATTCAGACCCCCTTCACTTTTTTCAATTTTGTTATGTTTTTTTTTGTTAACTACAGTTACTTAAATTCATACTTTTTTTATTAATCTACACTCAGTATACCATAATGACGAAGTGAAAACAGAATTCTAGAAATGTCTGTGAATTTATTAAAAATAAAAAAATGTAACTATCACATGTGCACAAGTTTTCAGACCCTTTACTTATCTTTGGCAGCAATTACAACCTCAAGTTTTTTGAGGTATGACGCAACAAGCTTCGCACACCTGGATTGGGGGATTTTCTGCCATTTTTCTTTGTAAATCCTCTCAAGCTCAGTCAGGTTGGATGGGGACCATCGGTAGACAGCCATTTTCAGGTCTGTCCAGAGATATTCAATAGGGTTCATGCCAGGGCTCTGGCTGGGCCACTCTAGGACATTCAAAGTCTTGGCTGTGTGCTTAGGATCGTTGCCATGTTGGAAGGTGAACCTTCAGCCCAGTCTGAGTTTCTGAGTGATGTGGAACAGGTTTTCATTGAGAATATCTCTGTACTTTGCTCCATTCAGCTTTCTCTCAACACTGACCATTCTACCAGTCCCTGCTGCTGAAAAACACCCCCACAGCATGATGCTGCCACCACCATGCTTCACTGTTGGGATGGTATTGGGCAGGTGATGAGCGGAGCCTGGTTTCCTCCAGACATAACATTTAGAATTGAGGCCAAACAGTTTAATCTTGCTTTCATCAGACCAGAGAATTGTGTTCCTCACAATCTGAGAGTGCTTCAAGTGCTTTTTTTTCCAAACAAACTTTCATGTGTTTTGCACTGGGGAGAGGTTTCTGTTTACTCGTTCTGCCATAAAACCCAGATCGGTGGAGGGCTGCAGTGATGGTTGTCCTGGAACAGTCTCCTAGATGAAGTCCCATGACTGTGATGTAACGCGTAGGGTGTGAGTGGAGGCAGATATAGACAGGAAATTATGTGTTAGGAAGTCCGGTATCTGGCTATGAGTGATTTTTAAAGCATTTTTATATCATTTTATGTGTGAGTGCATTTCTCTTAATAAATTTACCATTTTTTTCATTTACGACACTGTGGGAGCCCTTAATTTATGCTTCTTTCAATAAGATTATTGCATGATGGCCACATGAATACTTAAGGGATCTTAAAGGAACCACATCCCTGCAATTCCTGGAGGCAGAAATGGTGTACTAAGGGAGAGTCCAGTGTCAGTGGAACGGAGGTTGAAGTGGTTCTATGCTTTGGAACTGGGAATTCAGATTACTTTGCTAACACATGCTTCTTTTCACAAGATTGGAGGTGAGAGTTCTGGAGGGAGCACATGCTGTTTTATCCATAAAGATAAGTGTAAGTGAAGAGTCTTGACTCATAAGATAAGGTTCAGTGCCTGTAGGTTATAAACCATAAATTGGAGGTGATTGCGCTCCAACCCCAAGACTAAGTAATAAAAAGTATCCCGAACAGGCGGGGAAAGAAAAGCAGGGCTGAATGGAGAAGCAACAACCAGGTTTAAATAGCAAAAAATGGCAATTTATTGGCATGAACACATGTTGACAGGTAGCAGGGTAATGACCCAATATAGTACTGTAATGATAAAATGACGCCGACCACCTGTGAGGGTGGATCTACCGCGTCTACAGACAGGGGGAACAGACTGACATAATACAAATAACATGTAACAAAACAAAAACCAGCGTCCGGACGCACAGTATATTGATGTCAGACCTGCAGTCCAGTGGGGCGTATATGAGCCAATGCTCTGTGGGGTTACAGGGCTGACATCAATCCCAAGGGTGAAGGGGCACAGAGGGGGGGGGGAGGGAGAAGGGAGGGAGGGCTAGAGGCTGTTGGAAGGGTATTTGAAGTCCATCAAGTATCTGAGAGCTGATAACTGTATCAAAGCTTATTATCTTGCTGATGTACATCAGATGGTATGTCCGTATATACTCTAATGAGGGGACTTGTAAGTAAGTGTCCTGCTGTGTGGAAGTACATCACACTCGTCACAGCGAATGGCAGGAAACAAGTGTCACCTTGTAAAGAGTTCAGCGCATCAGGCTGTATAGGCTAAGAAATGGAGAGACCTGGTTACTTTACCGTCTCAGGCGGGTACCATTGTGCATATGAAGAAGCCGGCGTTCAAGGCGCGGGATCGCTGCACCGCTGTGTGGTATTCAGGGTCCCTGCGCTGGGTGCCGAATGCACGGAGTTAGTATTTCTGAGAGGCTCAGCAGGTCGTTTCTGTATGCAGTCTCAGCGGTCTCCTCCTCTATTCCTCCTCGATGTCCTGTGATCACATGATCAGATTTCTCCCATGGAGTCATGTGCTCCTAAGCACCAATAGGGAATGGTACCTGAGCATGGCGTCCGGGCGGAAATGACGTAACGCGTTTCACAACTAGGAGTGTGTAGCTTCGTCTGACGTAGTGGGTGATTCCCGAGGGCTCCTTTTGTAGTGATGTTCCCGCCTCGGTTACACCCACAGGAGGATAAAATGACAAAAAAAGGAGGGGCTATCCCTGTACTGTGTACTGATCGGATTGCTGTGGATCACTGATCGTTACTCATCTGGAGGTTTCTTGATTATAGTTAATACTATTGCAATCGTGTAACAGATTCCAAACCTATAGTTTAATATAGGATATTAAGAAGCCCAGGCAAGATGTTAGAGAGGGGTGAATTTCCCATTATTAATTGGCATGATGAATCTACCATCGTCCATTGTGTATAGGGGGTAAAAACAATTACCTGTCGAGTTTGTGGAGGGGAAAGGAATGGAAGGGGAAGAGGGAAAAAGGAAAGGGAGAAGGGGAAAGGAAAAGCATGGGAACAGCAAACTCAAACTATACATAAATAGGAAACAGGCCATAATACAGTGTGGGTGTGGGTAAACCGAATCAACTGCGGTACCCGTCGCCCATCTGTGTATGTATGGCTAGAGTAGAGTATACCATACTAGTCAGGGGAAGCTCCGGCATAGGGTTATGTAAGATCAATAGAAGATCTCCCCCAGGGGTATAAAGAACTAGGGCAACAGGAAAGGTTGTAGATTTAATTCAGTGTTGAGGCCCATAGGCGCAAATGAGCCCAACCGGAAGATCCATCGTTTTTCCTGTTGCTGGAGTATCTGATCAAAATCACCCCTTCTGGAGGAGAGATTGAGGGCATAGATGCCCTTCACCTTCATGCCGGAGATTTTGCCCTGATTAAATTGGGCGAAATGCCTAGCTACCGGTTTTTCCGGATTTTTTTCCTCAATTTCTCTCATGTGCTCACCAAGACGGATTCTAAATTGTCGTTTTGTTTTACCTATATACATTTTATTGCATGGGCAGGTAATCATATAGATGACCCTCTTGGTGGCACAGTTAATTAGGTTTTTTATGTAGAACTCTGTTTTATTTTGAGAGTCACTAAAAACCGCAGTTCTATGAACAAGTGGGCATACTTGGCAATGTCCACAGGGGAACATCCCCTTAGTTCTGGGAAACTGGGAGAGCCAGGTGGTGTCCTGGCTCCTGACATGTTCTGATTGAATAAAATGATCACCGAGGTTGCGTGCCCTCCTAGCCGTCATTGTCGGGGAAGGTCCCACTATTTGTGCTAGGCCAGGAGTATTAGTCAGGATCCCCCAGTGTTTTTGTAGTATAGATCTAACGGTATTGCATTGGGTACCGTATTGTGTGATAATCCTTACCGGTCCAGGGTTGGTGACGAAAGGGGGGGAGGGGAGGAAGGGAGGAGGGGAGGAGGAATGAACCTGGTCAGTTTTTTGTAGAAGGGCCGAACGGTCCCGTGCTGCCGCTTTTCGCTTTGCTCTACGGAGCTGTTTGTGGGAGTACCCACGTTCACGGAAGCATCGGTATAAATCATTACTTTCCCGCCTATAGTCAGCTGCATTGGTGCAGTTGCGTTTAATGCGGAGGAACTGGCCCACTGGGATGCCATCCTTAAGCCAGTGTGGGTGATGGCTGTCGGCTCGCAGGAGTGTGTTGGCCGAGGTTTCCTTTCGGTAAGTGTGGGTGACCAGGGAAAGGTCCTCAATCCCAATGGAGAGGTCCAAAAAGGGGATCCTGGTGTAATCACATGTAAAAGTTAATTTGATGTTACGATCGTTACAGTTGAGGATGTCAATGAATTCCCCTAGGGAGTCCCTGTCACCCATCCATATAACGAACACGTCATCAATGTATCTGAGCCACGTGTGTACGTGGCTCAGATACATTGGCGAGGTATAGACCAGATCCTCCTCCCACATACCCAGGTGCAGGCAGGCGTATGCTGGGGCCCACGGTGCACCCATAGAAGTGCCCTTAATTTGTTGATAAAAGTTGGTTAGGAATTGGAAATAGTTGTTATGGAGGGCAAAAGTAAGTAAGTCCACCAGGAACTCATTTTGTGGTTCACAGTTCGGGAAGTGTTTCTCAAGGAACGTCTCCACAGCTTTTATGCCCCACTCGTGGGGGATCGAGGTGTATAGTGATTCCACGTCGATCCCCACGAGAAGGGGGGCCCCGGGTAAGTCGATTTGGGCTATATGCCCAAGGACATCACCAGTGTCCCTGACATATGACCTGAGATCAGTAACCATATCCTTAAGGAGGTTATCAAGGTACTTCCCCACCCGCTCCAGGGGTCCCTTGATGGCCAAAACGATAGGTCTCCCTGGGGGGTTAACCAGGGACTTATGCACCTTGGGGATGGCATAAAAGGTGGGGATGTTGTATTCCTCCACTTGGAGGTAATTTAGTTCACGCTTACTTAGTAGGCCTTCCTCACCTGCAAAGCGCAGCATAGTGTTGAGGTTGAGAATTAAATTGGCAAAGGGGTCTGTGGACATTTTCCTATAGGTATTAGTGTCTCCTAGGAGGCGAAACACCTCCCTCTCATAGTCTCTCTCGTTAAGCAAAACCACATTTCCCCCTTTATCACTATTTTTTATAATCAATTGCTGCGCTTCAGTAAGCTCCCTGATAGCCCTTCGTTCTTCGGATGTGAGGTTATCAGTGGTCTTACAGTCCCAATCCACCTTAGCCAGATCAATCTGTACAAGGTCAAGGAAGAGGGTCAGCCATTTGTTTTTACTTAGGGGGGGCATCTTATTGGATCGTATATTGAGTTTGGATGGTCTCTTATGGGGACCAGGATCCTCCTCCCCTATCCCCTCATTCTCCTCCAGGAGGGAATTAAGGATCTCCAGGGTCTCCCTGTCTTTGCTATTGTGGAGTTCATCCACATCTCCGGACCGGGACTCATGTGTATATAAAGAGCGAAAAAAGACCTTACGGAGAAAAAGGGAGATATCTTTAAAAACAGTGAACTCGTCCATGCAGTTTGTGGGTGAAAAGGACATACCACGCT
Organism: Lithobates septentrionalis; assembly: GCA_037952835.1. Classification (NCBI taxonomy): domain Eukaryota; kingdom Metazoa; phylum Chordata; class Amphibia; order Anura; family Ranidae; genus Lithobates; species Lithobates septentrionalis. The sequence continues at coordinate 339,522 of JBBDGP010001129.1, forward strand.
GTAGGAGGTCTATATGTCTTTGTTCAAGTTTGAAGTTGGAAAGGTTGACAATTTTCATATCAGCCTGTCCCTCTCCTTTAGTTAGTTCTATTGGTTTTGTTGGCTCCTGGTGCGCGTTCCTCCTGTCGTTCCCTGTCGGTTTTCTTTGTTTTGGGGGCCTGATGTCTGTGTGTATGCGGTGTCTTGTCCTGTCTGTCCTCCCCACCTTCGCCCGCTGCCCCCTGGTTTTCTAAAAAAGTCACACTCTTGGTTATATTGTCCTCGTCAGTGTCGCTGTGGGGTTTGTGGCCCCTTGAGGATGATCTACGTCTAGATCTACTTCGGCTGCGGCGTGGTGTGAGGTCAAAGATCTCCCCTCTCTCCCAGTCCCCCAGGTCCCGCCTAAATTTTGATTGTTTTGTCGCCTTCAGTGTCTGTTGTGTTTTCTCTATCTCTGTTTTTTAGTGTGTCATTCAATTTCTGAAATTCCTCATGACCTTTAAACGGATCCAGGCCTGTGGAGCTCTCAGCAATGGCTGCTGCCAGTTCCCCAAGCTGGGTCCTTTCTTCCTCTACTATGAGTTTCATCACTGAGATTCCATGATGGATGCATAGCTCTTTCCATTTTTCAAGGAATCCAGGACTGTGAAGGTGTTCAGCTGGTATTGTTTTATCTCTCAACCCTCTCGGGACTATCTTGTTAGCAATGTATGTCTCTAGAAAACAAATGTCCCATTTCCTATTTAAGTGTTTAATAAGCAGTTTCTTATGATCTTTAAATCGTGATTTTATCTCCTCTTCCTGTGATGGTGTAGAAACTGAATCTTTTTTGAAAGCCTGATTGATTTCCTGATCTATGTCTTCCCCTAGAACAAAAGCCATGCTAAGGGGCAATGACACGAAAGATTCCAGCAGGAGGGGCGTGGCCTGAAGCTTCATGGAGTGAGGTGTGTGGTGTGAGAGCTCCGGCTACCAATATCCTGGAAAACCATCCTGCGGGGCTACATCACCCCTAAAACTTGGCACTAGACACCACAAACCATTCGGCAGCCTTCCGTGACCATGTCGCCTCCTAAACGCAATACCGGGACTCTCGGGAAGCTCGACAAGTACCGCCACGAGGAGCGGGAGTCGGCGGCCGAAGATGGCGCCCAGCCGGACTTAGGGGAGAAGGCCCAGACATCCGGAGATACTGCTCGGATCCTAGAGGCGGTTTCGAATTGCCAAACAACCCTTACCTCCAAGATCGAAGAGGTCAAGGTGGACATTTCGCTCATCCGGCAAGATATCCACAAACTCAGGGAGAGAGTGTCCGAGACGGAGCGCAGAATCGGCCAGGCAGAGGACGAAATCCCGCCATTACAGGTCAATGTTGAGAGACTACAGTATCAGCTAAACACAGTCCTTAGCAAACAGGACGAGATGGAGAACAGACTGCGCCGATGTAACCTCCGCTTTGTGGGACTTCCAGAAAAAGCAGAGGGCTCAAACCCCCCAACATTCCTGGAGAATCTCCTGATAACCAATTTTGGCAGAGAGGCCTTCTCCTCTACCTTTGTTGTGGAGCGCGCGCACCGGTTGGCGGCGCGACCGCCTGCTCCTGGAGCCCCCCCGAGAACCTTCATAGCGAAATTATTGAACTTTCGCGACAGAGACACCATCCTCGCCTAACCCGGGAGAAGGGGAATATCCCATTTGGAGATGCACACGTGGCGGTATATCCTGACTTCTCCGCCGAAGTGCAGAGGAAGAGAGCACAATTCTCTGAGGCCAAGCGCCAGCTGCGCAACCGCCACCTAGTCTACGCCATGCTGTTCCCAGCGCGCCTCCGTGTGATCCGGGACGGAAAGGCTCACTTCTTCGAGGATCCCTCGGCGGTGATTTCCTGGCTGGAGGGCTGAGCAGTGACCGCTGACGACACTTTGATCCGAGAATTGAACCGCTGATTCCTCACCCGGCGGTATACAAGAGCCCTTCACCTCGGAGCAACTTACCACGCAAACAGTGAGTCACCCCCTCCCCCACATCGAGGGCTACCTCTGCCATATGACCATATACCTCTTTCATCCACCCCATGTCTCAGTTTTACAGCCACTCAACTTAGCTAATACTTTCTAGCCCTTGCTAAAATGCTTGCCCAGCCGGGCTCCGGCACTTTGAAACACCCCCCTCAGACGTTCGGATGCTGGTTTGTTCAGCATCGCCATGTCCTTCAGATAACTTTTGTTCGCCCTCAGCGGCTTGCGGGATGGCTTTTGCCCCAACCACAAACATGCACTTAAGTATCCTGCTCGAATCACCACCTGACTGGGGTGCTACCCTGCAACCGCACCAAGTAATGTTTCCCTGGCCAGCAGCAGCCCCCACGGACGCGGAGGGTTGCCACAAGTTCAATAAGCCAAGCTGGTCCAGAGCTGGCACAGTTTTAGTTTTTGTTTACGTTTTTGTTATTTTATTGGTTAAAGGTATTGATCCTCTTTCTAATGAGCAATGTCATACATTACATGTCATGCAACTCATGGCTGATGCGTACATGTCTGCATTCGTCGCCTTGGTCACACGCAGGGTTGTCCGCAGGTCGGTGGGGCCCACTATCCGGGTCTGTCCGGCCACCATATGGGACCGCCCTGGTGAGACCTATGCGACTGTAACTGACTTTTGTCTTAATGGAGCGCCCTGCATGGGGCCAATTTTGTCGGATGGGGCGGGTGGTTATCTCCTGCTGGTCCGATTGGCCACATTTCACTCACATAGCTAATGGCTTCCTTAAAAATTGTGACGTGGAATGTGAGGGGGCTACGTGACAGGTCCAAACGTCTTGCCGTACTGTCCCATCTTAAGCGCATGCATGCGGATGTACTTGTATTAGTGGAGACCCACATAACAGGGCAACTTCAAATGGCTCTCAAAAAGCCCTGGGTGGGCTGGACATATCAAGCTCCATTTACTAACAACTCCAGAGGCATAGCTGTCCTCATAGCCAAAAAGGTTAACTTTCAACTGCACAATTTAAAATCGGACCAGCAGGGGAGATTCTTATTCCTGCATGTAACAGTGGGAGGGCTTGAACTTCTTTTGTTAGCTTTCTATATACCCCCACCCTTTCAATTCACTGCCCTCAAAGAGGGCCTGGCTTTCATGTCTGAGCATCCCACAACACCAGCAATCTGGCTGGGGGATTTCAATACAGTGATTAACCCCACACTCGACAGGCTCCACCCATCAGACGCACCACAGAACAGGCAGACTCTCACAAGATTTGGCAGATTCCTCTCGGAGTTTGCCTTATCCGATAGCTGGAGACTCAAATACCCCGACACACAGGCTTACTCCTGTTTCACGCCCGCGCAAAATGCAATGTCTCGCTTGGACATGATTTTACTCACTCCCACTCTCATCCCGAACCTCCTTGCAGCGGGGTTCGGCTTGAGGGTTCTCTCAGACCACTCCCCCTATTGGATTACCCTGAGGCTACCGTCCTCCACGCCATCTCGCCTCTGGAGGCTAAATCCATTTTGGCTAACAATCCTCAACGACGTTGAGATCATACAGCGAGAGTGGTCCTATTATTTCCAGACTAACCAGGGGTCGTCCTCGCCTGGAATGGTGTGGGAGGCCTTCAAGATTCATGCCCGCCTGATCCTATCCACACACATCAACAGACACAAGGCCTCCTCAAACAATACTCTGCTACAGGCTGAGGAGTATTTAGGCTCCCTCGAACAGGCTTTCCTCTCCAACCCCACACCCTCCAATTCCGCCCAACTGCGCTTGCAATCTAGACTCACAGACAGCTTACACTTTGAGAAAGCCAAAAAAGGAATCTTCTTTAAAAAACAAAGGGTCTTTGAGCATGGGGAGCGGGCTGGGAAACTCTTGGCCTACATGGCCCACCTAGACCATACGCCTCCGGTGGTGGTCCAGCTCCGCTCACAAGATGGCACCATGCTCACGGACCCTGAACAAGTAGCCCAAGAATTCAAAAGATTTTATGCTGATCTATACACCTCTAGGGCTAACCAATCCATGGACGAACTGCACCTTCTCTTAGATAGTGTAGACTTCCCCTCCCTCTCAGATACCCAGATTGAATCACTAGAGGCCCCTATAACAGAAGAATGCATTAAAGTGGCGATGGCGAACCTCCCCTCATCTAAGGCTCCGGGCTCGGATGGCCTCCCTCTGGAGTTCTACTCCCAGTTCCAAGAGGTCCTCATCCCCAGACTAGAGGCCCTATACACACACATACATAAGTCCGGGACACTCCCACGCACTATGAGTGAGGCATTGATTGTCCTCATTCCCAAACCAGGCAAAGACCCCCTCCAGCCCGAATCCTATCGCCCGATCTCTCTCCTCCAGCTGGATGTGAAAATCCTCGCCAAAATTCTCGCCATGAGACTCAACAAGGTCATCCTCAGCCTCATCCACCCCGACCAAACAGGCTTTATGCCCAATAAGAATACAGCGTTTAACCTAAGAAGGCTATTTTCAAACTTACAAGCCACGCATGATGAGCCTGGGTCCAGAGTGGTAGTCAGCCTAGACGCCGCCAAGGCATTCGACTCTGTGGAGTGGGGCTACTTGTGGGAGTGCCTCCGCAGATTCGGCTTTGGCCCCAGGTTCATCAGGTGGCTCCAACTTCTCTATCAAGACCCTACTGCTAGGATCCAGGTTAATGGCAAACTATCCACCCCATTCTCACTGTCCAGGGGAACGCGTCAGGGATGCCCAATATCCCCCATGTTGTATGCGTTGGCGGTCGAGCCATTGGCCATAGCTATTAGAGCACACCCTGGCATCAGGGGCCTCCGTCGGGGGCAACTGACCGAGGTGCTCAGCTTATATGCGGACGATATGTTACTATACTTGTCGGACGCGGGCCCTTCGCTGGCCTCGGCTCTGCGGCTTATTCAGCAACATGGGACCTTCTCAGGGCTACAAATTAACTGGTCTAAGTCCCAAATACCCCCCATTGATGTTTCTGTCCCAACACACACTCAGGTATCCCTCCCATTAATACGGACTAGCCAACTCAAATACCTGGGCATCCAATGCTCGCGTTCCTTAACTGACTATATACTTCTGAACATTGAACCAATGTTTGCGTACTTAAAAAACAAGACACAAATCTGGTCCAGGCTCCCGCTGGGGGTGATGGGTCGTAACAGCTTGGTGAAGATGATTCTTCTTCCCAAGCTGCTATACCTATTCTGGCACGCCCCACTTTATGTCCCAGCTCACATTTTTAGATCCCTCGAGTCTATACTCAACACGTTCATCTGGGGCACCTCCAGACATAAGCTTTCATGGCAGACCCTTAAATGCCCTACTCATCTAGGGGGCACCGCCACCCCAGACCTCACATTCTACTACCTGGCCTCACAGCTATCCCACTTTTACTATTTCAACAGACATGACAAACTCCGCTATTCAACTCTGGTATGCACACACGCCTCTGATGTCGTGGCGCACCCCTTCCAGATACTCTTCTGCAAACATAGGGGCAACTCAGGTCCTGGGGGAGGCAATAGACTGATGCAACATCACAGTAGAATATGGCAACGCACACTTCAAATCATAGGAGCCCCTCCCATCCATGCTCATACCCCAATATGGGATAATCCTCAGCTCCCTGAACTACTGAACATCCCTGACTATAAGCTATGGATTTTTTTCAAAGTCATATACCTCTACCAGGTAGTGGCGGGAGGGGAGGTCAAACCATTTCAGGCTCTAAAGGATGAATTTGCCCTCCCTAACCACATGCTTTTCAGATATCTCCAGATTCGTCATGCCCTCCAATCCCAATTCAGCAATAACATCCCCGCTCTAGAAGTAGTGACTGTCACTGACCTTCTCTTAGGCGACGACCCGAAAAAGATGATCTCCACCCTATACAATACCCTCCTGACACCCGTAGCCACTAACCATACGCAAAACCTAAGGGTCCAGTGGGAGACTGACATTGGGACCCTGGATGACGACCAGTGGGGAGACGTGCTAGGGACCAGCGCAAGAGTATCTCCGAAATTATCAGATCGCCTCACCCACTTATACATTCTCCACAGATCCTATCTCATCCCTGCACGTATCCGCAAGTACAGGCCAGACGCCAACTCGGCCTGCCCTCGCTGTGGTGACACCTCTAGTACCTTCTATCACCTGATCTGGTCTTGCCCACTTATTCAAAATTACTGGCTGCAAATAGTCAAATTTCTCCATGATCAAATGGGCTCTCCTCTGACGCTGTGCCCTCGCCAATGCTTGCTTGGCCTGCTCACAGTATCGGAGGAGGAGAAATACTTATCAATATTCATGCAGGAGACCCTCTTCACGGCCAGATTGCAGATTGCGCAACAGTGGCTTCGGCCTAACCCCCCAACAGTGCAGCAGTGGAAGAGGGCGGTGAATAACGTCTTACCCTATAAAAAAGCTCTGTATTCCCATCGTGGATGTCCTGCCAAATACCATAAAATATGGGACAGATGGATAACAGAGGCATCTACATGCTCAGACTAGCATTTCACAGCACAGACATGTGCGAAGGCACAATGTCTTCTACCTCCACATATATCCAAACTTTTAACACCCCAATGTATGATATGTACCTTACTACTGGCTTGTACTGACATGTCGCAAATATAAATGTATAAACCTGTACCTTTGATTTCAACATCCATTATGTACTGTTAACCATTACCTTTAAGATGTACTGACTCTAATGCTCAATAAACTCTATCTCTGATTAAAAAAAAAAAGACAGAAAAAAAAAAAGATTCCAGCAGGAATGCCAGGACCAAATCACAGCATATCCTATAACAGTACTGGGTCAGAAACCTGATACCATAGAGTGACTCATGAATGGATCACAAGTGATCCGAGAAAACTGGGTAAAGATAAGTGTAAGTGGAGAGTCTTGACTCATAAGATAAGGTTCAGTGCCTGTAGGTTATAAACCATAAATTGGAGGTGATTGCGCTCCAACCCCAAGACTAAGTAATAAAAAGTATCCCGAACAGGCGGGGAAAGAAAAGCAGGGCTGAATGGAGAAGCAACAACCAGGTTTAAATAGCAAAAAATGGCAATTTATTGGCATGAACACATGTTGACAGGTAGCAGGGTAATGACCCAATATAGTACTGTAATGAAAAAATGACGCCGACCACCTGTGAGGGTGGATCTACCGCGTCTACAGGAAAAGCAAAAGAGAGAGGCGCCTCTGGGTGCAGACTAAAAACAAAGTTTATTTCATAAAAAAGTAGTGATCATCAAACTCACATTTGGAAGGTCGTCAATAGGCATAAAGTAGTAGTCAATACTGAGAAGAACATCATCCATCAAAGGTACAAGACAGTCAGAATCAACTCCTAGCAGGGGGCTCTGCCTGTGTGTGAGGAGAGGTACCGCTGAGATGTGAGGCCGGCCGCAGCGGTGACAGGTCACAGTACTAGGCCGAGAGCATGGAAGACTGTAAACATCCGACGAGGAGTGATGACGTCATGTGTCGAGCGACGCGTTGCAGGGCGTACGGGCTGTGATGACGTGACAGCCGCGCCCCTTCATCAGGCTCGAGCCTGATGAAGGGGCGCGGCTGTCACGTCATCACAGCCCGTACGCCCTGCAACGCGTCGCTCGACACATGACGTCATCACTCCTCGTCGGATGTTTACAGTCTTCCATGCTCTCGGCCTAGTACTGTGACCTGTCACCGCTGCGGCCGGCCTCACATCTCAGCGGTACCTCTCCTCACACACAGGCAGAGCCCCCTGCTAGGAGTTGATTCTGACTGTCTTGTACCTTTGATGGATGATGTTCTTCTCAGTATTGACTACTACTTTATGCCTATTGACGACCTTCCAAATGTGAGTTTGATGATCACTACTTTTTTATGAAATAAACTTTGTTTTTAGTCTGCACCCAGAGGCGCCTCTCTCTTTTGCTTTTCCTCAGGACTAGAATGTGGTTTCACTTCTTGATGAAGGCAGCCCTGCTCGTGGACCTATCATGACAAACTGGACCCTTGAAATCCTTATGTTCACATGACAGTGAGACTTTACCCTATATATGTTAATGAGATATTCAATCTCTCCACTTTGGACATATACATGTGGACATTATCTATCCATTTAATGTAATGTGAGGCTGGAAAGATTTCAGTTTGTTCCCTATCCCTCTGTTCTTACCATTGTTGTTATTGTTGTTATCACCAGTTTTTTGCGCCTTCACTTGCATACTACCGCGTCTACAGACAGGGGGAACAGACTGACATAATACAAATAACATGTAACAAAACAAAAACCAGCGTCCGGACGCACAGTATATTGATGTCAGACCTGCAGTCCAGTGGGGCGTATATGAGCCAATGCTGTGTGGGGTTACAGGGCTGACATCAATCCCAAGGGTGAAGGGGCACAGAGGGGGGGGGGGGGAGGGAGAAGGGAGGGAGGGCTAGAGGCTGTTGGAAGGGTATTTGAAGTCCATCAAGTATCTGAGAGCTGATAACTGTATCGAAGCTTATTATCTTGCTGATGTACATCAGATGGTATGTCCGTATATACTCTAATGAGGGGACTTGTAAGTAAGTGTCCTGCTGTGTGGAAGTACATCACACTCGTGACAGCGAATGGCAGCAAACAAGTGTCACCTTGTAAAGAGTTCAGTTCAGTGTAAAGGTTTTTGTTTTGTTACATGTTATTTGTATTATGTCAGTCTGTTCCCCCTGTCTGTAGACGCGGTAGATCCACCCTCACAGGTGGTCGGCGTCATTTTATCATTACAGTACTATATTGGGTCATTACCCTGCTACCTGTCAACATGTGTTCATGCCAATAAATTGCCATTTTTTGCTATTTAAACCTGGTTGTTGCTTCTCCATTCAGCCCTGCTTTTCTTTCCCCGCCTGTTCGGGATACTTTTTATTATTGTTTTATCCATAAGCAGTATTATTTACATTCACTGTGTGGGCCTTACTTACCACGGAAGATCACAAGTATTTTGTAATGGAAGAGTTTTACTGAAGAACTGTGCACATAATTTTGGACTGATTTTTTTATAATATGATCAAGTTTTGGGGGAGCCTGGGGGAAGCACAATGCAATTATTTCAGGCTGACAGGAGCTCATTGAGGAGCAATTGTCTCCTGTTATGGGCTCCAGGCAGCCATCTTGGGGAGGAAAGCAATCCTGTTGGATGCCAAGGTCCTATGAGTTTTGAGCAGCCAACTTCACTAGGAATTCTACAAATGGTAGTATCCTGCATCATTTGGTGTGCCCACAGTGTAGGAGTAAGTCAGGGACAGAACCCCTGCTGGATAGGGAGAGAATAGGAGGAACAATAGGGAGAGGTACCTGTTGAGGAGGGACAGAGCAGGTTTCCCTTTACATGGTGTCTCCTCTGTCAGCTTCCTGGAAGAGTCTCCCACTGGCAGCCATATATTTGCTGGGACATTTGGGGATATCAGTGTGAACAAGTTATAGCCTCCTACTAGGGGAGTGTTCCTCTGGCATTCTGTGGTATGTGAATGGCTGATATATTACTAGTTGGAAAAGTACCCTCTTCTGCGACTTGCAACGTATGTTGTGCCATTGCTGTAAATTGCAGTTTTTCATTTTAAATGTGCAACTTAGGCTGCATGCATGTTCTGGGTGACTAAACAGGTAAATAAAGATAAAGATGTCAACATGAGGTTTGCATCCTCATAAAGTAGTTGGAAATGGCAGATTTTATTTTTATATCTTGACAAGATACCTTAAAAAAATAAAATTACAGTCAACAGATATCCTGTTTCTAGAGCATAGCATCATAGCATCTAGAGGATAGCCAATCCCCAGACATGTCCTATCGTGATGAAACGCGTAGGGTGAGCCTGTGATACTGACGTCATCACGTTCTGTCTCTTCAGAAACTGAAGAAACAGCAAGCAGCAAGCAGAGGAAGCTCGAGGAGCCGCCGCCAGTCTATGCATTGACACATCGCTTATTTATCAGCGTTATGACGTAAATGCAATCTATTTGAATACAATAAATCATTCTTTTAGGTACTGCACTATGGGAGCAATTTTTGTTTATGTTTTTGAGTAACAAGAATCCAGCAGTTTGGAACATCCAGATAGGTTTTTGGGAGACCGAATTCCCTGCGCTTGGTGAGACCGCCATTGTGGTCATTTCTGCGGGTAAGGAGACATACTCACTCTGGGTGTAACACTTACTTGGAGGAAGGGCCTTTTTCTTCACGACTTCGTGCCCACACTGTGTCTTCATATCTACATGGATACCGTCTGAATCACTGCTTATCCTCATTTGGGACTTTGTCTTAGTTTTAAATAATTTCTTTCTCTTCCCACATTTTTTGATTGTGCTTTTTTTTTCACCGTTGGTTTATGTAGATTTTTCAGGTTAATGATTTCATTCACTTCAATGATTTATGTGAGTTTTCATGATTTTTTGATTTCATTCACCTGAAATTATTTTTGGCATTTGTATCATATATTTGCCATGTACAGAGTTTCATATTGTTTTAATAGGTTCACCTTATTATACATGCAATATTGATTCTCAGATTCTTACATTATACACATTGGGACTCTGCTTTAGTTTTCCCCCTTTTTTAAGGTTTTTTCACCATTTCTGAATAATTTGACATGAATTTAAATTTTTTATTTTTCTCACATTGATATTAGCGCTGCACCCACCCAATGTTTTTTCACTGATTTGAGTTTGTATAAGACTTTTTGGTGCTGGCAGCTTCACTGATTTGATTTATTTCTATTTTTTTATACATTGTTATTTGAGCGCAGCGTTAACCGTTTGGTTTCCTTTATTAACATAATAACATGCTTGCAGTGTCACTCTCTATGATTGATTTAATAGTTTGTATCAATTTTATTATTTCTTTTGGTCCGTCAGTATCTCACCAGGGACGGATGTATACTTCCTGTCCCAAGTGCTGGCACAAGGTCATCCAGTGCACAGGGTGAAGATGTCAAACTTCCCCTTCCCATCCTATATATTATGCAGGAGTCAGTTTCTTTTCAAGAAAAGTATTTAACCACTTGTGCTCCGGAAAGTTTTACCCCCTTTGTTTTTCACAATTTTTTTTTTACATACTGTCACCAGTACAGTTTTGCATCATCATGTGACTGATGTGGCAGTGACCAGGGACACTGACGGGTGACAGTATATTAAAAAAAAATGAATTCAATTTTTTTCTTGTTTTTCATTTTTCAACTTTTTTATTTTTTATTTTTCAACTTTTATTTTCATTTTTACTACTTTGTTTTTATATACTTCCATCAGAGTAATTCAGTGTCACCATAGTAAAACTGTACTTCTCTGGGGGCTGTTAGTACTGAGAGTCATCCACTTCCAACATAGCAGCTGTCAAGAAGGCACATCTGGCTAGCTCAGTGAAGCTGGCCCCCCTACAACCAGCACAAATAAAAACTCAAGTGTGTTTCTTTAGTGCTACGTTTGTGCTGTTTTGTGCCGTAAAAATTAACATTTGTGCTGCTTTTATTTTTACAATATTAGCAATTGTTTTTTCAGACTATGACATAACCTAGCCCCCCTACAACAGCCAAATGACATGAAACCGGGCTGGTTAGTTAGTGCAGCGTTTGTGCTGGTTTGTGTTGTTTAAATTTCTATTCTATCCTTTATTGTTTTTGCGTTATTAAAGTGGAGGGCCACCCTGAAAAAAAAAATTCACCAAAAATACAAAAAAAAATTTAAAAAAAATTTGATTTTTTTTTTTAAACCTACCTAAACCCTTGTTGCTAGGCAGTCTTCCTAATCTGCCTCTTCCTATTCCGCAGCGTGTTCTGCTCCTCGGTGAGCGGCCCTGTTGTCTTCTGGGAACTGTGTGTGTTCCCAGAACACCACGGGGCCATTCACAGAGTGCCGCGCCGCTCACGCATGCGCAGTAGGAAACTGGCAGTGAAGCCGCAAGGCTCCACTGCCTGTTTCCCTTTCCTAGGTGCCGGGTCCCAAGAGCCAAGGGACGGGTCGGCCTCGGGCGGCCGACATCGCGGGCACCCAGGACAGGTAAGTACTTATTTAAAGTCAGCAGCTACAGTGTTTGTAGCTGCCGACTTTTATTTTTTTTTTTTTTACGGCCGGAATCCTGCTTTAATGATTTATTAAACGTCAAGAAAAGTAATTTAGCCCCCCTACAACACCCAAAGCACACAAAACTGCTTTCGTTGGTTAGTGCTACGTTTGTGCTGGTTAGTGCTGTTTAAATTTCCATTCTATCTTTTATCGTTTTTGCGTTATTAACCACATGCCGACCAGCGCACAACTATATATGTCAGCACAATAGCTCGGCTGGGCAAATGGGCGTACAGGTACGTCCCCTTTAAATCGCGGCATAGTGGGCGCACGCGCGCGCCTACCGTGTGCTCCATGAACGTGCCCGCAGGTCCCGCTGACTTGATGTCCGCCGGGGGCCTGCGATCGTGTGACAGAGCGCCAGAACAGGGAGATGCCTATGTAAACAAGGCATTTCCCAGTTCTGCCTAGCAACATGACAGAGATCTACTGCTCCCTGTCATCGGGAGAAGTGATCTCTGTCATGTTCTAGTGAGACAATCCCCTTCACAGTTAGAATCACTCCCTAGGACACACTGAACCCCTTGATCGACCCCTAGTGTTTAACCCCTTCCCTGCCAGTGTCATTTACACAGTAATCAGTGCATTTGTATAGCACTAATCACTGTATAAGTGACAATGGTCCCGAAATAGTGTCAAAAGTTTCCGATGTGTCCGCCATAAAGTTGCAGTCACGATAAAAATTGCAGATCGCCACCATTACCAATAAAAAATAATAATAAAAATACCATAAATCTATCCCCTATTTTGTAGATGCTATAACTTTTGTGGAACTTTTTTATGTAGAAGAATATATATTGGCCTAAACTGAGAAAGAAATTTGTTTTTTTATATATTTTTGGGGGATATTTATTATAGCAAAAAGTAAAAAATATTGCTTTTTTTTCAAAATTTCTCTCTTTTTTTGTTTATAGCTCAAAAAATAAAAACCGCAGAGGTGATCAAATACCACCAAAAGAAAGCTCTATTTGTGGGAGAAAAAGGACATCAATTTTGTTTGGGTGCAATGTCGCACGACCGCGCAATTGTCAGTTAAAGCGACGCAGTGCCGTATCGCAATAAGTGCTCTGATCTGGAAAGGGTAAATCCTTCCGGGGTGTCAGAAACCATGAAATCAGGCTGAGACAGAAGTACAGTTATATGACACTTGTTTAATAATAAAAGTAAAAAAGAACAAACGTAGTCAAAACATAGCCAAAGTTCAGTTAGCAGGATGGATAGTCAGCCAAGCCAGAAGTCAGGGATCAAAGTAGTGGAACAGCAAGCAGGATCTGGAGCCAGAAAGGATGTCAGCAAAGTCAGTCTTTAAACAGGAACGCAGGTGATAGTTCGTTGTGATGTGACCAAGGCGAAGGCAGAGCTCCTCTGGACTGGGCAGCTTAAGTAGGCAAGACTGACAAGCAGGATCACCAACAGCTGAGTAACTGTGGAGAGAGATGGGAGCTGGCAATTAGCCGACAGCTGAGCAGCCAGCTCAGAGAAGGAAGGGCTGAGCCCAGCCCTGACAGTACCCCCTCCTCAACGACCCCTCCCCCTCGGAGGACCACCAGGCTTGAGGGGAAAACGTCTATGGAAATCACGGAGGAGGACAGGGGCGTGTGCGTCCAAGGATGAGACCCAAGAGCGTTCCTCTGGACCGTACCCTTTCCAATGCACCAGGTACTGTATGCGTCTACAGGAGTCAACAAAGAACTGTACTTCATACTCCTCATGGTTCTCAACCTGTACAGCGTGAGGACGTGGCACCGAGGTGGTAAAGCGGTTGCAGACCAAACGTTTTAATAAGGAGACAAGAAATACATTTGAAATACGCATATTAGAATGAAGGTCTAATGCGTAAGCCACTGGCTTAATCCTGCAATGAATACGGAAAGGCACAATAAACCGAGGTGCGAACTTCAGTGAGGGAAAAGGAAGTCGGAGGTTGCGAGATGACAGCCAGACCCTGTCCCCAACCTGGTAGGAAGGCGCAGGCAGGCGTCTGCAGTCAGCATGGAGTCTTTAATTATCACTAGCATGACGCAAAGCCTCCTGGACTTGTGCCCAAGTGAAAGAAGACCACAGAGATGCTCCTCTAACGGGAATACTCTGTGGAACAAATGAGTAAGGCAACATGGAAGGTTGGAAACCATAATTCGCCATAAACGGGGACAATCAGGAAGCAGAATTCAAGGCACTGTTGTGAGCAAACTCTGCCCACGGTAATAGGTCTGACCAGTTGTTATGATGATCAGAAATATAGCAACATAGGAATTGCTCCAAGGACTGATTGGCTCGTTCTGCATCCCCATTAGACGGCGCGTGATACGCAGAGGAGAAAGCAAGCTGAATTCCCAACTGTGCACAAAAGGCTCGCCAGAACCAAGACACAAACTGACTACCCCTGTCCGAGACAATCACCTTGGGTAGCCCATGTAAGCGAAAGATCTCCTGAGCAAAAATGGAAGCCAGTTCCTTAGAAGCGGGCAACTTCTTAAGTGGAATACAATGACACATCTTTGTGAACCGGTCAACCACCATAAGGATAACAGTGTTGCCTTGGGAGTTCACAATGAAATCCATAGACAGGTGGGTCCAGGGCCTCTCTCCATTGGGTATGAGTTGTAGGAGGCCCACTGGAAGGTGTAGTGGATTCTGAGCACACACGGAACAGGCAGCTAAGAAAGCAGTTACATCAGCGCGTAAACTAGGCCACCAGAATTGTTGGGAAATGGCCCAAACAAGTTGATTCTTCCCAGGGTGGCCAGCTGCCTTGGGAGAATGGTAAGTCTGGAGCACGGCAGTACAGAGACTCTCTGGGACAAAGCAGCGGTCACAAGGTTTCTCATGAGGGGCATGGTCCTGAGCAGCAAGAATTTTGTCACCCAAAAGAGAAGTGAGACTGGTGCGAACCGTAGCCAGAATACGATCAGGAGGAATCACAGGAACCGGAACCGACTCCAACTTGGGAGTGGAGGAAATTTTTAGGGACAAGGCGTCAGCCCTTACATTCTTAGTACCGGGTAAGAATGAGACAATGTAATTGAAACTTGACAAGAAAAGAGCCCATCGTGCCCTTCTGGGAGAGAGGCGTTTAGTAAGATTCTTATGGTCAGTAAGAATGAGAACCGGCACAGTGGTACCTTCGAGGAGATGTCTCCATTCTTTCAGGACTAAAATGATCGCCAACAGCTCTCTGTCACCAATCTCGTAATTGCACTCCGCAGATGACAATTTCTTGGAAAAGTAGCCACAAGGCTGCATAGCGCTCCCAGAGGTAGGACATTGAGACAGAAGGGCGCCAACACCAGTCTCAGAAGCATCAACCTCAAGGATAAAAGGTAACGTAGGATCAGAATGTGCCAACACAGGGGCAGAAACAAGGGCAGCCTTGAGACTCTCAAAGGCCTTAATGGACTCCGAAAACCAACTCTGTGGGTTACCGTCCTTTCTGGTCATATCATTCAGGGGCTTGACCAGAGACGAGAAGTTACGAATAAACTTCCGATAATAGTTGGCAAAGCCCAGGAAATGATGCAGACGACGTAAACACACTGGTTGGGGCAACTGTAGGACTGCCGAAAGTTTCTCTGGGTCCATCGAAAAAATAGCAGTGTAAAGGACATAGCCCAGGAATTTAACCTGTTCATGATGGAACTCGCACTTCTCCAGTTTCTGAAGCACACAACAGACATCTGTGTAGTGGCTCTCCAGGGACTTGGAAATTATGAGGATATCATTGAGATAAACCACCACACATAACTGCAACAAATCTCGGATGACATCGTTAACCACTTGACGACCGCCTCACGCCGATGTACGTCGGCAAGGTGGCACGGACAGGCAAAATCACGTACATGTACGTGATTTGCCTTCCGTGGGTGGGGTGTCCGATCGGACCCCCCCCCGGTGCCCGAGGCGGTCGTGTTTTGTCCCACGGCGATCGGAGGTGAGGGGGAGGCCATCCGTTCGTGGCCCCCCCCTCGCGATCGCCGCCGGCCAATCGAATCATTCCTTTGCTGCTGTATGCTAAACAGCAGCAAAGGAAATGATGTCATCTCTCCTCGGCTCGGTAATTTCTGTTCCGGCCCGAGGAGAGAAGACATCTATGTGAGTGCACAACACTACACACACACAGTAGAACATGCCAGGCACACAAAACACCCCGATCTCCCCCCGATCCCCCCCCCCTGTCACAAACTGACACCAAGCAGTGGTTTTTTTTTTTTCTGAGTACTGCATGGTGTCAGTTTGTGACAGTTACAGTGTTGGGACAGTTACTGTTACCCCCCTTTAGGTCTAGGGTACCCCCCTAACCCCCCCTAATAAAGTTTTAACCCCTTGATCACCCCCTGTCACCAGTGTCGCTAAGCGATCATTTTTCTGATCGCTGTATTAGTGTCGCTGGTGACGCTAGTTAGGGACGTAAATATTTAGGTTCGCCGCCAGCGTTTTATAGCGTCAGGGACCCCCATATACTACCGAATAAATGTTTTAACCCCTTGATTGCCCCCTAGTTAACCCTTTCACCACTGATCACCGTATAAGTGTTACGGGTGACGCTGGTTAGTTCGTTTATTTTTTATAGTGTCAGGGCACCCGCCGTTTATTACCGAATAAAGGTTTAGTCCCCTGATCGCCCGGCGGTGATATGCGTCGCCCCAGGCAGCGTCAGATTAGCGCCAGTACCGCTAACACCCACGCACGCAGCATACACCTCCCTTAGTGGTATAGTATCTGTAAGGATCAATATCTGATCCGATCAGATCTATACTAGCGTCCCCAGCAGTTTAGGGTTCCCAAAAACGCAGTGTTAGCGGGATCAGCCCAGATACCTGCTAGCACCTGCGTTTTGCCCCTCGCCCAGCCCACCCAAGTGCAGTATCGATCGATCACTGTCACTTACAAAACACTAAACGCATAACTGCAGCGTTTGCAGAGTCAGGCCTGATCCCTGTGATCGCTAACAGTTTTTTTGGTAGTATTTTAGTGAACTGGCAAGCAGCAGCCCCAGGCAGCGTCAGGTTAGCGCCAGTAGCGCTAACACCCATGCACGCACCGTACACCTCCCTTAGTGGTATAGTATCTGAACGGATCAATATCTGATCCGATCAGATCTATACTAGCGTCCCCAGCAGTTTAGGGTTCCCAAAAACGCAGTGTTAGCGGGATCAGCCCAGATACCTGCTAGCACCTGCGTTTTGCCCCTCCGCCCGGCCCAGCCCAGCCCAAGTGCAGTATCGATCGATCACTGTCACTTACAAAAGACTAAACGCATAACTGCAGCGTTCGCAGAGTCAGGCCTGATCCCTGCGATCGCTAACAGTTTTTTTGGTAGCGTTTTGGTGAACTGGCAAGCACCAGCGGCCTAGTACACGCCGGTCGTAGTCAAACCAGCACTGCAGTAACACTTGGTGACGTGGCGAGTCCCATAAGTGCAGTTCAAGCTGGTGAGGTGGCAAGCACAAGTAGTGTCCCGCTGCCACCAAAAAGACAAACACAGGCCCGTCGTGCCCATAGTGCCCTTCCTGCTGCATTCGCCAATCCTAATTGGGAACCCACCGCTTCTGCAGCGCCCGTACTTCCCCCATTCACATCCCCAACCAAATGCAGTCGGCTGCATGAGAGGCATTTTTATGTCCTCCCGAGTACCCCCCCCCTACCCAACAAACCCCCCCAAAAAAGATGTTGTGTCTGCAGCAAGCGCGGATATAGGCGTGACACCCACTATTATTGTCCCTCCTGTCCTGACAATTCTGGTCTTTGCATTGGTGAATGTTTTGAACGCTACTATGCACTAGTTGAGTATTAGCGTAGGGTACAGCATTCCACAGACTAGGACACACTTTCACAGGGTCTCCCAAGATGCCATCGCATTTTGAGAGACCCGAACCTGGAACCGGTTACAGTTATAAAAGTTAGTTACAAAAAAAGTGTAAAAAAATAAAATAAATAAATATATAAAATAAAAAAAAATAGTTGTCGTTTTATTGTTCTCTCTCTCTATTCTCTCTATTGTTCTGCTCTTTTTTACTGTATTCTATTCTGCAATGTTTTATTGTTATTATGTTTTATCATGTTTGCTTTTCAGGTATGCAATTTTTTATACTTTACCGTTTACTGTGCTTTATTGTTAACCATTTTTTTGTCTTCAGGTACGCCATTCACAACTTTGAGTGGTTATACCAGAATGATGCCTGCAGGTTTAGGTATCATCTTGGTATCATTCTTTTCAGCCAGCGGTCGGCTTTCATGTAAAAGCAATCCTAGCGGCTAATTAGCCTCTAGACTGCTTTTACAAGCCGTGGGAGGGAATGCCCCCCCCCCCCCCACCGTCTTCCGTGTTTTTCTCTGGCTCTCCTGTCTCAACAGGGAACCTGAAAATGCAGCCGGTGATTCAGCCAGCTGACCATAGAGCTGATCAGAGACCAGAGTGGCTCCAAACATCTCTATGGCCTAAGAAACCGGAAGCTACGAGCATTTTATGACTTAGATTTCGCTGGATGTAAATAGCGCCATTGGGAAATTGGGGAAGCATTTTATCACACCAATCTTGGTGTGGTCAGATGCTTTGAGGGCAGAGGAGAGATCTAGGGTCTAATAGACCCCAATTTTTTCAAAAAAGAGTACCTGTCACTACCTATTGCTATCATAGGGGATATTTACATTCCCCGAGATAACAATAAAAATGATTTAAAAAAAAATGAAAGGAACAGTTTAAAAATAAGATAAAAAAGCAAAAAAATAATAAAGAAAAAAAAAAAAAAAAAAAGCACCCCTGTCGCCCCCCGCTCTCGCGCTAAGGCGAACGCAAGCGGTGGTCTGTCGTCAAACGTAAACAGCAATTGCACCATGCATGTGAGGTATCACCGCGAAGGTTAGATCGAGGTCAGTAATTTTTGCAGTAGACCTCCTCTGTAAATCTAAAGTGGTAACCTGTAAAGGCTTTTAAAGGCTTTTAAAAATGTATTTATATTGTTGCCACTGCACGTTTGTGCGCAATTGTAAAGCATGTCATGTTTGGTATCCATGTACTCGGCCTAAGATCATCTTTTTTATTTCATCAAACATTTGGGCAATATAGTGTGTTTTAGTGCATTAAAATTTAAAAAAGTGTGTTTTTTCCCCAAAAAATGCGTTTGAAAAATCGCTGCGCAAATACTGTGTGAAAAAAAAAAATGAAACACCCACCATTTTAATCTGTAGGGCATTTGCTTTAAAAAAAATATATAATGTTTGGGGGTTCAAAGTAATTTTCTTGCAAAAAAAAAATAACTTTTTCATGTAAACAATAAGTGTCAGAAAGGGCTTTGTCTTCAAGTGGTTAGAAGAGTGGGTGATGTGTGACATAAGCTTCTAAATGTTGTGCATAAAATGCCAGGACAGTTCAAAACCCCCCAAATGACCCCATTTTGGAAAGTAGACACCCCAAGCTATTTGCTGAGAGGCATGTCGAGTCCATGGAATATTTTATATTGCGACACAAGTTGCAGGAAAGAGACAAATTTTTTTTTTTTTGCACAAAATTGGCACTAAATGATATATTGCTCAAACATGCCATGGGAATATGTGAAATTACACCCCAAAATACATTCTGCTGCTTCTCCTGAGTACGGGGATACCACATGTGTGAGACTTTTTGGGAGCCTAGCCGCGTACGGAACCCCGAAATCCAAGCACCGCCTTCAGGCTTTCTAAGGGCGTGAATTTTTGATTTCACTCTTCACTGCCTATCACAGTTTCGGAGGCCATGGAATGCCCAGGTGGCACAAACCCCCCCCAAATGACCCCATTTTGGAAAGTAGACACCCAAAGCTATTTGCTGAGAGGTATAGTGAGTATTTTGCAGACCTCACTTTTTGTCACAAAGTTTTGAAAATTGAAAAAAGAAAAAAAAAAAGTTTTTTCTTGTCTTTCTTCATTTTCAAAAACAGCAAATAGCTTGGGGTGTCTACTTTCCAAAATGGGGTCATTTGGGGGGGGTTTGTGCCACCTGGGCATTCCATGGCCTCCGAAACTGTGATAGGCAGTGAAGAGTGAAATCAAAAATTTTCACCCTTAGAAATCCTGAAGGCGGTGATTGGTTTTCGGGGTCCCGTGCACGGCTAGGCTCCCAAAAAGTCCCACACATGTGGTATCCCCATACTTAGGAGAAGCAGCAGAATGTATTTTGGGGTGCAATTCCACATAGGCCCATGGCCTGTGTGAGCAATATATCATTTAGTGACAACTTTTTGTAAATATTTTTTTTTTTTGTCATTATTCAATCACTTGGGACAAAAAAAAAATATTCAATGGGTTCAACATGCCTCTCAGCAATTTCCTTGGGGTGTCTACTTTCCAAAATGGGGTCATTTGGGGGGGTTTTGTACTGCCCTGCCATTTTAGCACCTCAAGAAATGACATAGGCAGTCATAAACTAAAAGCTGTGTAAATTACAGAAAATGTACCCTAGTTTGTAGACGCTATAACTTTTGCGCAAACCAATAAATATACGCTTATTGACATTTTTTTTACCAAAGACATGTGGCCGAATACATTTTGGCCTAAATGTATGACTAAAATTGAATTTATTTGATTTTTTTTATAACAAAAAGTAGAAAATATCATTTTTTTTCAAAATTTTCGGTCTTTTTCCGTTTATAGCGCAAAAAATAAAAACCACAGAGGTGATCAAATACCATCAAAAGAAAGCTCTATTTGTGGGAAGAAAAGGACGCAAATTTCGTTTGGGTACAGCATTGCATGACCGCGCAATTAGCAGTTAAAGCGATGCAGTGCCAAATTGGAAAAAGACCTCTGGTCCTTAGGC
Source organism: Lithobates septentrionalis (assembly GCA_037952835.1). Lineage (NCBI taxonomy): Eukaryota > Metazoa > Chordata > Amphibia > Anura > Ranidae > Lithobates > Lithobates septentrionalis. Next base: position 360,402 of record JBBDGP010001129.1, read on the forward strand.
AGCATAATGGTCCGGGGCTCAAGTGGTTAATAAATTCCTGGAAAACTGTCGGGGCATTACAAAGGCCAAAAGGCATTACGAGGTACTCATAATGGCCTGTTCTGGTATTAAACGCAGTTTTCCACTCGTCGCCCTCCTTAATCCTCACAAATTGTATGCCCCTCTCAAATCAAGCTTCGTGCTCCCTTGAGGCGGTCAAATAACTCTGTAATCAACGGAATCGGATAGGCATTCTTAATCGTGAAAAGACTGAGACCCCTATAATCAATACAAGGTCTCAGTTCACCACTCCTCTTCTTTACAAAGAAGAAACCAGCACCAGCAAGGGATGAGGGGTTGTGCCTTTGTATCCAAGGATAACCAATAACCAGCGGAAACTTAGATGAGGAAGTAACTTGGAATTGGATTATCTCATGGTAAAGAGCCCCTACGGGCATGGACAACGGAACCGTCTCATGAGTCACATGGGCAGGCTGTAGAGGTCTCCTGTCAAGAGCCTCAATGGCAAGTGGAGTGTCACGCAGCTGCAGCGGAATCGAGTGCTTCGATACAAATGCAGCATCAATGAACAGGCCTGCAGCCCCAGAGTCGATTAGAGCCTGTATCTTGAAGGATGACTCAGCCCAAGAAAGGGTGACCAAAACCAGGGGCTTATCCTTCTGGATAACTGGGGATGAGACAACGTCACCTAAGGTCTGTCCGTGACAGGACCTCAAGTTTCGGTGTTCCCTGGACGGGTAGGACAGGACTTCAAAAAGTGACCTGCCTGGCCACAATAAAGGCACAATCTCTCCCTCCTCCTAAAGGCTCTCTCATCCACAGAGATATGCGTGAAACCCAAGTGCATGGGTTCACCTTCACTGCCCGACTCGGTACCAGGAGGCATGGGAGGTGAGGGAGGCACGGGTGGGACTGCAAAGTTCGCAGAAAAACTTACAGGAGGCTTTTGCAAGCGCTCCTTAACCGCTTGCTATCCGCGCTATAGCCGAATGACGGCTACAGCGCGGACCTGCATTCCCGGGAGGCCGTCATATGATGGCCTCCGCTGTGCACGTGCCCTGCGCGCGCCCTGCAGGGCGCGCGTGGAGCGCGCTGTGATCACCGAGTCACTGAGACTCGGGTGATCACCGATCCGTGTAAGGGGCCGGTCCCGGCCCCTTACCATGTGATCAGCTGTCAGCCAATGACAGCTGATCACATGATCAAAACAAAAGCTCGGTAATCTTTTTTTTTTCTCCTCGCGCTGACAGTGCGAGGAGAAAAAAAAGCCGATCACCGGCTCAGCAGCAAGGGACATCGGTCCCGAAGAGGAGGAGGCAATAATGCCTCAATTGTGCCACCAGTACCCCCGGCCAGTGCCACCTTACATTGCCACATCACAGTGCCCACAGTGCCCACCAGTGCCACGTATCAATGCCCATAAGTGCCACCTATCAATGCCTACAGGTGCCACCTATCAATGCCCACCATTGCCACCTAACAATGCCCACCAGTGGTGCCAATCAGTGCCACCTAGCAGTGTACAAGATCAGTGCCCATTATTGCCACCAATCAGTGCCCATCACTGCCACCCATCAGTGCCCATCACTGCCACCTATCAGTGCCCATTGGTGCCGCCTCATCAGCGTACATCAATGAAGGAGAAAAATTACCCTTTTAAAAAATTTTATAACAAAATATAAAAAAAAATAAAAAATTTTTTAAAAATTCGGTCTTTTTAAATTTTTTTAACAAAAAATAAAAATCGCAGAGGTGATTAAATACCACCAAAAGAAAGCTCTATTTGTGGGTAAAAAAATGATAAAAATTTCATTTGGGTACAGTGTTGTATGACCGCGCAATTGTCATTCAAAATGCGTCAGCGCTGAAAGCTGAAAATTGGTCTGGATAGGAGGGGGGTTTAAGTGCCCGGTAAGCAAGTGGTTAAAAGAGAGTCTTTCTCTGAATCTGGAGTCAATGAGGATGGCAAACGTGATCAACCTCTCCAGCTCAGTGGGTATATCTCGGGCTGCTATCTCATCCTTGATGGTATCCGAGAGACCATGAGAAAAAGCAGCCACGAGGGCCTCATTGTTCCACGCAACCTCTGCTGCCAGAGTACGGAATTCAATGGCATAGTCGCCAACAGCTCTCTTACTCTGTTCAATGGACATGAGGCACTTGCCAGCAGAAGCGGAGCATGCGGGAAACGTCAAATACCCTTTTAAATGAAGCCACAAACTCAGGGTAACTCAAGACAACAGGTTTTTGCGTCTCCCATAGAGCGTTTTCCCAGGCCACAGCTCTCTCAGAAAGCAAAAATATCATAAAAACCTACTTTGCTTCTGTCCTTGGGAAACGCCTGGGGCAGCATCTCAAAGTATATCTCAATCTGGTTGAGAAACCCCCTATTGGACTGGATCGCCCCCAAATCGCTGGGGAAGCGGAGCAGAACCAGACATACCTCTAAATAGAGGTAAAACTCGAGGTGGGTGCCTGCACAGAGACTGGAGCAGCAGCAGGGTCGGCCTGCAACATAGGTTGTATCGGAGCGGCCATAGTGAGAGATTCCAGGTGAGCTGTATGACTCAGGAATAGGGATCAGTTTTGAGTTTGAGTCGAACCCATGTTCGACTCCAACATCGCCTGTTCCACCATTCGTCAAATTGTGAACGTTATGGGCCGTTCGCGCCAAATTCGAGTGGCGCATCACGGCCCATAATTCACTGCGGCATCGCAGTGCATGGCTGGCTGATGATTGGCCAAGCATGCACTATGACCTGCATGCTTGGCCAATCACAGTGCCGTCTGTACAGAGAGCCGTAATTGGCCAAAGCCAGGGTGGCTTTGGCCAATTATAGTTTAGGGGGTTTAGTACACGCCCCACACTATATAAGGCCGCCTGCGTGGCGGCCTTGTGTAGTGTGTTGCAGCGGAGAGAGATAGGCAGAGAGACAGTGTCATTTGATTTAAGTTAGATAGAGTAGGCAGGCGAGTCAGTTAGCTGCACTTACAGTGTATTGTGTATATATATGCATCCCCGTGCTGCGGCCGACCGTTAGAATTGCCCGGCACAAAAAGCCGCCCAGTTCCTATTCTGGGCGGCGTTCTTGGAGGCTGATAGACGTTTTACATCACCACCCACAGCCTTCATCTTGCCACTCCAGCGGACATGCGCAGTATGCCGGTGGGGCATACTGTATCGGTGGGCTGGGTGTGCATGACGCCGCTCCGACGTGCTGACGCTTGCGCATAGGCGGTAGGGGCCGCGCTGCACACACTCAGCCCAGGGGGCAGTCGGACGTTTCCCTGGTAACCATCACAGCATCAACTGTGTGCAATCTACTGTGCCAGCTGATTGGGGTTTAAAATCCAAGGCCAGCTTACTCCCAGATCGAGCACTTTGTAGCTGGATGTTGGGATGTGCGGCTGGTCTTTTCAACTTCTCCTCTACTAAGGTAATTGCTTCCTCCAACATACCTCTTCTATTTACTGTTAGCCTATATTGTAGCATTAAACCTATGTAGCCATTGGCCAGCACTCTGTCTTAGCTTTCTCTTGAAGACAAATTTAAATTGTTTGTTCTATACAAGATAAAATATATCTCTCTATGAGATATTTTTGTAATGAGCTAGATAATTACCTTACATTGTATATACACAGGTTTAAATTTTTATCTGCTATCAATATATTTTTGCTTTGCCTAATTTGGCTGCTATAGTGTCCAAGCATTTTCTTTGGCATTTGCAACCTCACACCATAGCTAAAATAGCATTCATATCTATATACTGCTGGTCACTTCAGTGCCTGGATATATTCCCAGGCACTGGTGACCATGTTTTGAACTTCATTTATCTTTATTATTTATATTAATATTATTCATTCTTACTTCTAGCTGCTAGATCAGCAGGTATGTATATATATATATAAAGGAAAAAAAAGAAACCGCACTAAAGAGCTAATAAAACATATATATATATATATATATATATATATATATATATATATATATATATATATATATATATATACACTTTTCTTTACTCCCAGGGATTCCATTTGCCCCAGTATATTCTTATGGCTGTCTTTTTGCCGTGGAGTGCGGGGGGGACCTCTTCCTCCTGAGTAGGGATGAGCTTCGTGTTCGAGTCAAACCCATGTTCGACTCGAACATCGGCTGTTCGGTCGTTCGCCGAATTGAGAACGATATGGGCCGTTCGCACCAAATTCGTGTGGCGCGTCACGGCCCATAATTCACTGCGGCATCGCAGTGCATTGCTTGCTGATGATTGGCCAAGCATGCACTATGACCCGCATGCTTGGCCAATCACAGCGCCGCCTGAACAGAGAGCCGTAATTGGCCAAAGCCAAGGAGGCTTTGGCCAATTATGGCTCAGGGGATTTAGTACACGCCCCACACTATATAAGGCCGCCTGCACGGCGGCCCTGTGCAGTGTGTTCCGGTGTGCTGAGAGATAGAGAGAGAGAGAGACAGTGTAATTTCATTTGAGTTAGCTAGATTAGGCAGGACAGTCAGTCAGTTAGCTGCACTTAAAGTGTATTGTGTATATATATGCATCCCAGGTGTTGCATATATATATATACACTGTATTCAGTTTAGCTAGATCCGTTCCTGTTATCTTCTAGACTATTTACATTTAGTGCAGTGCGTCCTGCTCACAGTGTTCAGCTAGATCCGTTCCTGTTATCTTCCTACTGACAGGCAGGCTTGTCTTGTTACAGTATTTACAGCTACCTGAAGAAAATTACTGGTGTTCTTTTGATCCTATTAGTACCACAGTCAGGCAGCTAGACTATTTACATTTAGTGCAGTGCGTCCTGCTCACAGTGTTCAGCTAGATCCGTTCCTGTTATCTTCTTACTGACAGGCAGGCTTGTCTTGTTACAGTATTTTGAAGAAAATTACTGGTGTTCTTTTGATCCTATTAGTACCACAGTCAGGCAGCTAGATTATTTACATTTAGTGCAGTGCGTCCTGCTCACAGTGTTCAGCTAGATCCGTTCCTGTTATCTTCCTACTGACAGGCAGGCTTGTCTTGTTACAGTATATAAAGCTACCTGAAGAAAATTACTGGTGTTCTTTTGATCCTATTAGTACCACAGTCAGGCAACTAGACTATTTAAATTTAGTGCAGTGCGTCCTGCTCACAGTGTTCAGCTAGATCTGTTCCTGTTATCTTCCTACTGACAGGCAGGCTTGTCTTGTTACAGTATATAAAGCTACCTGAAGAAAATTACTGGTGTTCTTTTGATCCTATTAGTACCACAGTCAGGCAGCTAGACTATTTACATTTAGTGCAGTGCGTCCTGCTCACAGTGTTCAGCTAGATCCGTTCCTGTTATCTTCTTACTGACAGGCAGGCTTGTCTTGTTACAGTATTTTGAAGAAACTTACTGGTGTTCTTTGATCCTATTAGTACCACAGTCAGGCAGCTAGACTATTTACATTTAGTGCAGTGCGTCCTGCTCACAGTGTTCAGCTAGATCCGTTCCTGTTATCTTCTTACTGACAGGCAGGCTTGTCTTGTTACAGTATTTTGAAGAAAATTACTGGTGTTCTTTTGATCCTATTAGTACCACAGTCAGGCAGCTAGACTATTTACATTTAGTGCAGTGCGTCCTGCTCACAGTGTTCAGCTAGATCCGTTCCTGTTATCTTCTTACTGACAGGCAGGCTTGTCTTGTTACAGTATTTTGAAGAAAATTACTGGTGTTCTTTTGATCCTATTATTACCACAGTCAGGCAGCTAGACTATTTACATTTAGTGCAGTGCGTCCTGCTCACAGTGTTCAGCTAGATCTGTTCCTGTTATCTTCCTACTGACAGGCAGGCTTGTCTTGTTACAGTATTTACAGCTACCTGAAGAAAATTACTGGTGTTCTTTTGATCCTATTAGTACCACAGTCAGGCAGCTAGACTATTTACATTTAGTGCAGTGCGTCCTGCTCACAGTGTTCAGCTAGATTCGTTCCTGTTATCTTCTTACTGACAGGCAGGCTTGTCTTGTTACAGTATTTTGAAGAAAATTACTGGTGTTCTTTTGATCCTATTAGTACCACAGTCAGGCAGCTAGACTATTTACATTTAGTGCAGTGCGTCCTGCTCACAGTGTTCAGCTAGATCCGTTCCTGTTATCTTCCTACTGACAGGCAGGCTTGTCTTGTTACAGTATATAAAGCTACGTGAAGAAAATTACTGGTGTTCTTTTGATCCTATTAGTACCACAGTCAGGCAACTAGACTATTTACATTTAGTGCAGTGCATCCTGCTCACAGTGTTCAGCTAGATCTGTTCCTGTTATCTTCCTACTGACAGGCAGGCTTGTCTTGTTACAGTATATAAAGCTACCTGAAGAAAATTACTGGTGTTCTTTTGATCCTATTAGTAACCCAGTCAGGCAGCTAGATTATTTACATTTAGTGCAGTGCGTCCTGCTCACAGTGTTCAGCTAGATCCGTTCCTGTTATCTTCTTACTGACAGGCAGGCTTGTCTTGTTACAGTATTTTGAAGAAAATTACTGGTGTTCTTTTGATCCTATTAGTACCACAGTCAGGCAGCTAGACTATTTACATTTAGTGCAGTGCGTCCTGCTCACAGTGTTCAGCTAGATCCGTTCCTGTTATCTTCCTACTGACAGGCAGGCTTGTCTTGTTACAGTATTTACAGCTACCTGAAGAAAATTACTGGTGTTCTTTTGATCCTATTAGTACCACAGTCAGGCAGCTAGACTATTTACATTTAGTGCAGTGCGTCCTGCTCACAGTGTTCAGCTAGATTCGTTCCTGTTATCTTCTTACTGACAGGCAGGCTTGTCTTGTTACAGTATTTTGAAGAAAATTACTGGTGTTCTTTTGATCCTATTAGTACCACAGTCAGGCAGCTAGACTATTTACATTTAGTGCAGTGCGTCCTGCTCACAGTGTTCAGCTAGATCCGTTCCTGTTATCTTCCTACTGACAGGCAGGCTTGTCTTGTTACAGTATATAAAGCTACCTGAAGAAAATTACTGGTGTTCTTTTGATCCTATTAGTACCACAGTCAGGCAAGTAGACTATTTACATTTAGTGCAGTGCGTCCTGCTCACAGTGTTCAGCTAGATCTGTTCCTGTTATCTTCCTACTGACAGGCAGGCTTGTCTTGTTACAGTATATAAAGCTACCTGAAGAAAATTACTGGTGTTCTTTTGATCCTATTAGTAACCCAGTCAGGCAGCTAGATTATTTACATTTAGTGCAGTGCGTCCTGCTCACAGTGTTCAGCTAGATCCGTTCCTGTTATCTTCTTACTGACAGGCAGGCTTGTCTTGTTACAGTATTTTGAAGAAAATTACTGGTGTTCTTTTGATCCTATTAGTACCACAGTCAGGCAGCTAGACTATTTACATTTAGTGCAGTGCGTCCTGCTCACAGTGTTCAGCTAGATCCGTTCCTGTTATCTTCTTACTGACAGGCAGGCTTGTCTTGTTACAGTATTTTGAAGAAAATTACTGGTGTTCTTTTGATCCTATTATTACCACAGTCAGGCAGCTAGACTATTTACACTTAGTGCAGTGCGTCCTGCTCACAGTGTTCAGCTAGATCCGTTCCTGTTATCTTCTTACTGACAGGCAGGCTTGTCTTGTTACAGTATTTTGAAGAAAATTACTGGTGTTCTTTTGATCCTATTAGTACCACAGTCAGGCAGCTAGACTATTTACATTTAGTGCAGTGCGTCCTGCTCACAGTATTCAGCTAGATCTGTTCCTGTTATCTTCCTACTGACAGGCAGGCTTGTCTTGTTACAGTATTTACAGCTACCTGAAGAAAATTACTGGTGTTCTTTTGATCCTATTAGTACCACAGTCAGGCAGCTAGACTATTTACATTTAGTGCAGTGCGTCCTGCTCACAGTGTTCAGCTAGATTCGTTCCTGTTATCTTCTTACTGACAGGCAGGCTTGTCTTGTTACAGTATTTTGAAGAAAATTACTGGTGTTCTTTTGATCCTATTAGTACCACAGTCAGGCAGCTAGACTATTTACATTTAGTGCAGTGCGTCCTGCTCACAGTGTTCAGCTAGATCCGTTCCTGTTATCTTCCTACTGACAGGCAGGCTTGTCTTGTTACAGTATATAAAGCTACCTGAAGAAAATTACTGGTGTTCTTTTGATCCTATTAGTACCACAGTCAGGCAACTAGACTATTTACATTTAGTGCAGTGCGTCCTGCTCACAGTGTTCAGCTAGATCTGTTCCTGTTATCTTCCTACTGACAGGCAGGCTTGTCTTGTTACAGTATATAAAGCTACCTGAAGAAAATTACTGGTGTTCTTTTGATCCTATTAGTAACCCAGTCAGGCAGCTAGATTATTTACATTTAGTGCAGTGCGTCCTGCTCACAGTGTTCAGCTAGATCCGTTCCTGTTATCTTCTTACTGACAGGCAGGCTTGTCTTGTTACAGTATTTTGAAGAAAATTACTGGTGTTCTTTTGATCCTATTAGTACCACAGTCAGGCAGCTAGACTATTTACATTTAGTGCAGTGCGTCCTGCTCACAGTGTTCAGCTAGATCCGTTCCTGTTATCTTCCTACTGACAGGCAGGCTTGTCTTGTTACAGTATTTACAGCTACCTGAAGAAAATTACTGGTGTTCTTTTGATCCTATTAGTACCACAGTCAGGCAGCTAGACTATTTACATTTAGTGCAGTGCGTCCTGCTCACAGTGTTCAGCTAGATTCGTTCCTGTTATCTTCTTACTGACAGGCAGGCTTGTCTTGTTACAGTATTTTGAAGAAAATTACTGGTGTTCTTTTGATCCTATTAGTACCACAGTCAGGCAGCTAGACTATTTACATTTAGTGCAGTGCGTCCTGCTCACAGTGTTCAGCTAGATCCGTTCCTGTTATCTTCCTACTGACAGGCAGGCTTGTCTTGTTACAGTATATAAAGCTACCTGAAGAAAATTACTGGTGTTCTTTTGATCCTATTAGTACCACAGTCAGGCAACTAGACTATTTACATTTAGTGCAGTGCGTCCTGCTCACAGTGTTCAGCTAGATTCGTTCCTGTTATCTTCTTACTGACAGGCAGGCTTGTCTTGTTACAGTATTTTGAAGAAAATTACTGGTGTTCTTTTGATCCTATTAGTACCACAGTCAGGCAGCTAGACTATTTACATTTAGTGCAGTGCGTCCTGCTCACAGTGTTCAGCTAGATCCGTTCCTGTTATCTTCCTACTGACAGGCAGGCTTGTCTTGTTACAGTATATAAAGCTACCTGAAGAAAATTACTGGTGTTCTTTTGATCCTATTAGTACCACAGTCAGGCAAGTAGACTATTTACATTTAGTGCAGTGCGTCCTGCTCACAGTGTTCAGCTAGATCTGTTCCTGTTATCTTCCTACTGACAGGCAGGCTTGTCTTGTTACAGTATATAAAGCTACCTGAAGAAAATTACTGGTGTTCTTTTGATCCTATTAGTAACCCAGTCAGGCAGCTAGATTATTTACATTTAGTGCAGTGCGTCCTGCTCACAGTGTTCAGCTAGATCCGTTCCTGTTATCTTCTTACTGACAGGCAGGCTTGTCTTGTTACAGTATTTTGAAGAAAATTACTGGTGTTCTTTTGATCCTATTAGTACCACAGTCAGGCAGCTAGACTATTTACATTTAGTGCAGTGCGTCCTGCTCACAGTGTTCAGCTAGATCCGTTCCTGTTATCTTCTTACTGACAGGCAGGCTTGTCTTGTTACAGTATTTTGAAGAAAATTACTGGTGTTCTTTTGATCCTATTATTACCACAGTCAGGCAGCTAGACTATTTACACTTAGTGCAGTGCGTCCTGATCACAGTGTTCAGCTAGATCCGTTCCTGTTATCTTCTTACTGACAGGCAGGCTTGTCTTGTTACAGTATTTTGAAGAAAATTACTGGTGTTCTTTTGATCCTATTAGTACCACAGTCAGGCAGCTAGACTATTTACATTTAGTGCAGTGCGTCCTGCTCACAGTATTCAGCTAGATCTGTTCCTGTTATCTTCCTACTGACAGGCAGGCTTGTCTTGTTACAGTATTTACAGCTACCTGAAGAAAATTACTGGTGTTCTTTTGATCCTATTAGTACCACAGTCAGGCAGCTAGACTATTTACATTTAGTGCAGTGCGTCCTGCTCACAGTGTTCAGCTAGATTCGTTCCTGTTATCTTCTTACTGACAGGCAGGCTTGTCTTGTTACAGTATTTTGAAGAAAATTACTGGTGTTCTTTTGATCCTATTAGTACCACAGTCAGGCAGCTAGACTATTTACATTTAGTGCAGTGCGTCCTGCTCACAGTGTTCAGCTAGATCCGTTCCTGTTATCTTCCTACTGACAGGCAGGCTTGTCTTGTTACAGTATATAAAGCTACCTGAAGAAAATTACTGGTGTTCTTTTGATCCTATTAGTACCACAGTCAGGCAACTAGACTATTTACATTTAGTGCAGTGCGTCCTGCTCACAGTGTTCAGCTAGATCTGTTCCTGTTATCTTCCTACTGACAGGCAGGCGTGTCTTGTTACAGTATATAAAGCTACCTGAAGAAAATTACTGGTGTTCTTTTGATCCTATTAGTAACCCAGTCAGGCAGCTAGATTATTTACATTTAGTGCAGTGCGTCCTGCTCACAGTGTTCAGCTAGATCCGTTCCTGTTATCTTCTTACTGACAGGCAGGCTTGTCTTGTTACAGTATTTTGAAGAAAATTACTGGTGTTCTTTTGATCCTATTAGTACCACAGTCAGGCAGCTAGACTATTTACATTTAGTGCAGTGCGTCCTGCTCACAGTGTTCAGCTAGATCCGTTCCTGTTATCTTCCTACTGACAGGCAGGCTTGTCTTGTTACAGTATTTACAGCTACCTGAAGAAAATTACTGGTGTTCTTTTGATCCTATTAGTACCACAGTCAGGCAGCTAGACTATTTACATTTAGTGCAGTGCGTCCTGCTCACAGTGTTCAGCTAGATTCGTTCCTGTTATCTTCTTACTGACAGGCAGGCTTGTCTTGTTACAGTATTTTGAAGAAAATTACTGGTGTTCTTTTGATCCTATTAGTACCACAGTCAGGCAGCTAGACTATTTACATTTAGTGCAGTGCGTCCTGCTCACAGTGTTCAGCTAGATCCGTTCCTGTTATCTTCCTACTGACAGGCAGGCTTGTCTTGTTACAGTATATAAAGCTACCTGAAGAAAATTACTGGTGTTCTTTTGATCCTATTAGTACCACAGTCAGGCAACTAGACTATTTACATTTAGTGCAGTGCGTCCTGCTCAGAGTGTTCAGCTAGATCTGTTCCTGTTATCTTCCTACTGACAGGCAGGCTTGTCTTGTTACAGTATATAAAGCTACCTGAAGAAAATTACTGGTGTTCTTTTGATCCTATTAGTAACCCAGTCAGGCAGCTAGATTATTTACATTTAGTGCAGTGCGTCCTGCTCACAGTGTTCAGCTAGATCCGTTCCTGTTATCTTCTTACTGACAGGCAGGCTTGTCTTGTTACAGTATTTTGAAGAAAATTACTGGTGTTCTTTTGATCCTATTAGTACCACAGTCAGGCAGCTAGACTATTTACATTTAGTGCAGTGCGTCCTGCTCACAGTGTTCAGCTAGATCCGTTCCTGTTATCTTCTTACTGACAGGCAGGCTTGTCTTGTTACAGTATTTTGAAGAAAATTACTGGTGTTCTTTTGATCCTATTATTACCACAGTCAGGCAGCTAGACTATTTACACTTAGTGCAGTGCGTCCTGCTCACAGTGTTCAGCTAGATCCGTTCCTGTTATCTTCTTACTGACAGGCAGGCTTGTCTTGTTACAGTATTTTGAAGAAAATTACTGGTGTTCTTTTGATCCTATTAGTACCACAGTCAGGCAGCTAGACTATTTACATTTAGTGCAGTGCGTCCTGCTCACAGTGTTCAGCTAGATCCGTTCCTGTTATCTTCCTACTGACAGGCAGGCTTGTCTTGTTACAGTATATAAAGCTACCTGAAGAAAATTACTGGTGTTCTTTTGATCCTATTAGTACCACAGTCAGGCAGCTAGACTATTTACATTTAGTGCAGTGCGTCCTGCTCACAGTGTTCAGCTAGATCCGTTCCTGTTATCTTCTTACTGACAGGCAGGCTTGTCTTGTTACAGTATTTTGAAGAAAATTACTGGTGTTCTTTTGATCCTATTAGTACCACAGTCAGGCAGCTAGACTATTTACATTTAGTGCAGTGCGTCCTGCTCACAGTGTTCAGCTAGATCCGTTCCTGTTATCTTCTTACTGACAGGCAGGCTTGTCTTGTTACAGTATTTTGAAGAAAATTACTGGTGTTCTTTTGATCCTATTAGTACCACAGTCAGGCAGCTAGACTATTTACATTTAGTGCAGTGCGTCCTGCTCACAGTGTTAAGCTAGATCCGTTCCTGTTATCTTCCTACTGACAGGCAGGCTTGTCTTGTTACAGTATTTACAGCTACCTGAAGAAAATTACTGGTGTTCTTTTGATCCTATTAGTACCACAGTCAGGCAGCTAGACTGTTTACATTTAGTGCAGTGCGTCCTGCTCACAGTGTTCAGCTAGATCCGTTCCTGTTATCTTCCTACTGACAGGCAGGCTTGTCTTGTTACAGTATTTACAGCTACCTGAAGAAAATTACTGGTGTTCTTTTGATCCTATTAGTACCACAGTCAGGCAGCTAGACTATTTACAGTTAGTGCAGTGCATCCTGCTCACAGTGTTCTGCTAAACCTACAAGTTAGTGGGGTGCGTCCTGCTCACAGTGTTCAGCTAGATCCGTTCCTGTTATCTTCTTACTGACAGGCAGGCTTGTCTTGTTACAGTAAATACAGCTACCTGAAGAAAATTGCTGGTGTTCTTTTGATCCTATTAGTACCACAGTCAGGCAGCTAGACTATTTACAGTTAGTGCAGTGCGTACTGCTCACAGTGTTCAGCTAAACCTACAAGTTAGTGGGGTGCGTCCACCTCACAGTGTTCAGCTAAAGCTACCTGTAGAAGGTTGGTGGCGTTCTCATACTACAGGCAGGCAGTTGATTTTGCTAGCTGCAGTATCAGTACATATATATATATATATATATCCCAGCTTAGTGCAGCTACAGGCCATTAGTATGTCTGGAAGGCCAAGAAGGAGAGGAAGACAGTCACAAGCCAATAAGAGAGGGCAAGCAGGCTCTGTGTCTAGTGCTGGTCGTTGAGACGGTGCATCCTCATCAGCACGCGGCCATGGGACACGCTTGGCCTTTTTTTCGGCAGCTGGCCGTGTTGAGCCGCAACATGCGGAAGACTTGGTCGAGTGGATGACCAAGCCGTCCTCATCCTCCTCATCCTCTCTCACCCATGCCCAGGGTACTTTGTCTGGCAAAGCAGCGGCCTCTTCCCTCGGCTCAATGTCATCAGTGATTCCTTCCTTAGCCCCACCATGTCCTCCCGAGGAGTCCCTCGAACTGTTTGACCACAGTGTTGGGTACATGCTCCAGGAGGATGCCCAGCGTTTGGAAGGCTCTGATGATGATACTGAGCTCGATGAAGGCAGTAACATGAGCACGGACAGAGGGGGTGCCCAAGAAGGACAGCAATCTGGCAGTCATGCTCCCCCTGCTGCAGCATACTGCCAGGTTTGCTCCAGTGATGAGGAGGGAGGGGATGATGAGGTCACTGACTCAACGTGGGTGCCTGATAGGAGAGAGGAGGAGGAGGAGGAGGAGGCGGCACATCACCAACGAGGCAGGATGCCCTCCAGGGGCCAGCCTAAGGGCAGCACATTGACTGCATCACACCCCAAAGCTCCACATGTGCAGGGCGCTGCAGTCTCGGCACGTTATTCAAAAAGTTCTTTGGTGTGGGCCTTTTTTGAGACGAGTGCATCAGATCGCACCGTTGCTATTTGCAACATATGTCTCAAGCGTATTTCACGTGGCCAAAACATCTCCCGCTTGGGTACCACATGCTTGACCAGACATAGGTTGACCTGCCATGCAGTTCGTTGGCAAGCGTATCTAAAAGACCCACACCAAAGAACAAAGAGGACCTCTCCTTGCTCCAACGCCACTAGACCTTCAGTCCTCTCTGAGACCTGCACTGAGAGGAATGAAGGTGTAGAATTAGGTGTGTCACAGCCAAGTACTTGTGGGCAATCTGCTTTTGGTACACCGACGTCAGATTGTACCAGGCAAATTTCCCTGCCCCAGCTGCTGCACCACCGAAAGAAGTTTGCTCCCAGCCATCCACATGCCCAGCGGTTAAATGCTAGCTTGGCAAAATTGCTAGCACTTCAACTGCTGCCTTTTCAGTTGGTAGACTCTGCCCCCTTCCGTGAGTTTGTGGAATGTGCGGTTCCTCAGTGGCAGGTACCCAAACGCCACTTTTTCTCACGGAAGGCGATTCCAGCTCTCTACCGGCATGTGGAAGGCAATGTCCATGCCTCGCTGGACAGGGCGGTCAGCGGTAAGGTGCATATTACCGCTGACTCATGGTCCAGCAGGCATGGACAGGGACGTTACCTAAGTTTCACGGCGCATTGGGTGACTCTGCTGGCAGCTGGGAAGGATGCAGGACAAGGTGCAGTAGTGTTGGAGGTTGTTCCGCCACCACGCCTCCAAAATGCTAATGATTGTGACACACCTCTCTCCTCCACCCCCTCCTCTTCTTCTTCCTCCATGGCCTCTTCCTCGGAACCAGCGGTGCTCGGTAGTCGTTCAAGGGGCTACGCAAATACGCAGGCCAAAAGATGCCATGCGGTGCTTGAGCTGGTGTGCTTGGGGGACAGGAGCTACACTGGGGCAGAGATTATGTCAGCTCTGCAGGGGCAGGTTCAGAGGTGGTTGACGCCACGCCAACTTAAGGCAGGAATGGTGGTTTGCGACAATGGCACCAACCTCCTCTCTGCCCTCCGACAGGGACAAATGACCCATGTGCCCTGTTTGGCTCACGTCCTTAACTTGGTGGTGCAGCGGTTCTTGGGCAGGTACCCGGGCTTACAGGATGTCCTGAGGCAGGCCAGGAAAGTCTTTGTGCATTTCCGCCGGTCATATAATGCCAGTGCTCGGCTGACGGACCTCCAAAAGGAGTTTAACCTGCCCAAGAACCGCCTAATCTGTGACATGCCCACCAGGTGGAACTCAACGTTGGCCATGCTGCAGCGGGTGCACATGCAGCAGAGGGCCATCAATGAGTACCTGTGTGACTATGGCACCAGGACAGGGTCAGGGGAGCTTGGTTTTTTTCCCCACGCCAGTGGGCCATGATCAGGGATGCATGCACTGTCCTGTCACCATTTGAGGAGGCCACAAAGATGGTGAGCAGTGACAGTGCATGCATCAGTGACACTGTCCCCCTTGTCCACCTGTTGGAGCACACGCTGCGTGGAATAATGGACAGGGCACTTGAGGCAGAACAGAGGCAGGAAGAGGAGGACTTCCTTAGCTATCAAGGCCCCCTTTATCCAGACAGTGTTCCTGCGTGCCCGCCGATCACACAGGAAGAGGACGAGGAGGAGGAGGAGGAGGAAGATTGTGTCAGTATGGAGGTGGAGCCTGGCACTCAGCATCAGCAGCAGTCTTTAAGGGATCAGTCCCAAGAAACACATGGACTTGTACGTGGCTGGGAGGAGGTGGCTGCGGACCATGTCGTCCTTAGTGACCCAGAGGACTCCGGACCGAATGCCTCAGCAAACCTACGCTGCATGGCCTCCCTGATCCTGCAAAGCCTGCGTAAGGATCCTCGTATTCGTGGTATCAAGGAGAAGGACCAATACTGGCTGGCAACCCTCCTTGATGCACGTTACAAGGGTAAGGTTGCGGACCTTATCTTGCCATCGCAGAGGGAGCAGAGGATGAAACATCTTCGGGAGGCCTTGCAGAAAGGTCTGTGCAACGCGTTCCCAGAGACTGGGAGGTTACAAACTCCTGTTTCTGGACAACGTGTTGCTGAGGCTTCGGTCAGTCAAAGAAGGAGCGGTGGAGAAGGTGGCCGCCTGACCGATGCGTTCAGATAATTTTTTGGTCCGCAGCCCCAAGGTATGATCGGTTCCAGCAACCATCGCCAGCGTCTGTTTTACATGGTGCAGGAATACCTAGGGGCAAGATCAGACTTGGACACCTTTCCCACCGAAAATCCTCTGGGTTACTGGGTCTTGAGGATGGATCACTGGCCAGAGCTTGCACAGTATGTAATTGAGCTACTGGCCTGTCCTGCATCCAGCGTTCTTTCGGAACGCACATTCAGTGTTGCTGGAGGCGTGGTAACCGATCACAGGGTGCGTCTGTCCACCGACTCGGTCGATCGACTGACCTTCATAAAAATGAATCAGTGTTGGATCACCACCAGCTACCAAGCACCTGATGCTGATGTAACCGAATAATTTTTTTTGAAATCTCAGATCCCTTCAAAGACTGCCTATGCTGATGCTGAGTGACTATCCCTTAGTAATTATCCTCTTCCTCCTCAATCATCACGCTGATAGCTTGTAAGAACATTTTTGGTTCTGGGCGCCACCACCAGTGCCTAAGGCACAATTTTTCAGCCCCTGTTTAACAGGAGCGTGTAATTACAATTTTTGATGTAATACTTTGCAGCAGGGCTTGTTCCTGCATTCCAACTAGAGTGTCTGTGAGGGGTTGCAGTGTTGTGGCACCAGCACCAGTGCCTAAGGCCCATTTTTTCTGCCCCTGTTTAACAGGGGCGTGTAATTACAATTTTTGATGCAATACTTTGCAGCAGGGCTCGTTCCTGCGTTCCAACTAGAGTGTCTGTGAGGGGTTGCAGTGTTGTGGCACCAGCACCAGTGCCTAAGGCCCAATTTTTTCAGCCCTTGTTTAACAGGGGCGTGTAATTACAATTTTTGATGCAATACTTTGCAGCAGGGCTCCTTCCTGCGTTCCAACTAGAGTGTCTGTGAGGGGTTGCAGTGTTGTGGCACCAGCACCAGTGCCTAAGGCCTAATTTTTCAGCTCCTGTTCAACAGGGGCATGTAATTACAATTCTTGATCTAATATTTCACAGCAGGGCTCTGTAAGGGCTTACAGTGTTGTGGCCACAGCAACACCTAAGGCCCAAATTTCTGCTGAGTATATAGGGCAGGACCCTACTTTCAAACATCTAACTTACAAACGACTCCTACTTGCAAACGGAAGGAGACAACAGGAAGTGAGATGAAATCTACCCCTAGGAAGGGAAATTCTCTCCTGTAATAGGGCGTACACACGGTCGGACTTTGTTCGGACATTCCGACAACAAAATCCTAGGATTTTTTCCGACGGATGTTGGCTCAAACTTGTTTTGTCTACACACGGTCGCACAAAGTTGTCGGAAAATCCGATAGTTCTAAACGCGGTGACATAAAACACGCACGTCGGGACTATAAACGGGGCAGTGGCCAATAGCTTTCATCTCTTTATTTATTCTGAGCATGCGTGGCACTTTGTCCGTCGGATTTGTGTACACACGATCGCAATTTCTGACAACGGATTTTGTTGTCGGAAAATTTTATCTCCTGCTCTCCAACTTTGTGTGTCAGAAAATCCGATGGAAAATGTCCGATGGAGCCCACACACGGTCGGAATTTCCGACAACACGCTCCGATCGGACATTTTCCATCGGAAAATCCGACCGTGTGTACGGGGCATAAGAGTTAATATGGGAAAAACATTTCTCCTTTCCACTGATGCTTTCCAATCCTTGTTCCACAAAAAAACCCACATTTTCAAAAAACATTTTTCATTGGGACAAAAAGTGAGGTGAAATCTTCTGAAGAGGAGGAAAGACAGCAAAACAAATGTCACAGGGGTGATAACCCTTCCCTATGTTTTCCAAAAAGCTTAAAAAAGATTGGAGCTAAACACGTTAAAAATGTACCCGTTCAAAATTACAAAGAGATTCTACTTAACAACAAACCTACAGTCCCTGTCTTGTTTGCACCGCCTGTATACTGCTGTTCAGAGTATATAGAGCCTGGTGGCCCCACACCTTTCCTTATTTTAATTTGGGTGCGGGGTTCCCCTTAATATCCATACAAGACCCAAAGGGCCTGGTAATGGACTGGGGGGTACCCATGCCGTTTGTCTCACTGATTTTCATCCATATTGCCAGGACCCGACATTACATTAAACCCGCAAGCAGTTTTAAATGAGATTTTTTCCTTTAAAAATGACATTTGGTGCAGGGACTGTTCTAAACACGGGAAACACGCGTCACTTTACAAGCATACTATAGACACCCCCCAGGTATGATATTTAAAGGAATATTTCACTTTTTTTTTTTTTTACTTTAAGCATCATTAAAATCACTGCTCCCGAAAAAACGGCCGTTTTTAAAAGTTTTTTTTGCATTGATACATGTCCCCTGGGGTAGGACCCGGGTCCCCAAACCCTTTTTAGGACAATACCATGCAAATTAGCCTTTAAAATGAGCACTTTTGATTTCGAGCGTTCGAGTCCCATAGACGTCAATGGGGTTCTAACGTTCGTGCGAACTTTCGGTCCGTTCGCAGGTTCTGGTGCGAACCGAACCGGGGGGTGTTCGGCTCATCCCTACTCCTGAGGACAACACTATTCAGCTTACATTTATAGACCTCTCTGATGCCCTTTTGCCTTAAGAAAGCTGTCCCACCGGCACAATTATTGGGTGCTATTTTGACTGCAAGCTTTTAATGTGATTTAACGAAGCATTGTAAGACTACTTCATCATTCAATGTTATGTAAGTGCTCTATTGTAACACTCTGAACATGTATTTTTGTATCTTTACATGTCATGGTAATTTATTGATTATATATCTTTAATTATATCTTAGATGAACCCCTCCCCTTTTCTACACCCCTGAAGAAGGACTAAACTATATCCCGAGACGCGTTGGGTGTGAGGAGGTTTTTTCATGTATATATCCTGTATGGTGACAGAAACGAATTGTTTAGATAAATCAATTTTTTATTACAATTTTTTAACTCTGTTTATTCATAAATAAAATTTGTTCATTATTATATTATTTTGTATACTTCGGTACACTTTTTACACAAGATACTACTAGGTGCCTTAAAAGTCCACTTAGGGGAACTTCTCTTGTCTCTGTCATTTATATATGCATCCTGGGTGTTGTATTTATATATATACACTGTATTCAGTTTAGCTAGATCCGTTCCTGTTATTCTCTTCCTATTGACAGGCAGGCAGGTGTTTTTACAGTATTTACAGTATTTACAGTTAGTGTACTGTGTCCTTCCTTTGCACAGTGTGCACCTAAAGCTACCTGAAGACAATTGCTGGTGTTCTCATACTAATAATACTACAGGCAGGCAGTTGATTCTGCTAGCTACAGTATCAGTATATATATACATCCCAGCTTTGTGCAGCTACATCTCAATGCAGGCAATTAGTATGTCTGGAAGGTCAACAAGGAGAGGCAGACAGTCACTAGCCAATAAAAGAGGGCAAGCAGGCTCTGTGTCTAGAGGCAACAGTGCTGGTCGTGGAGACGGTGCATCCTCATCAGCACGTGACCGTGGGACACGCTTGTCCTTTTTTTCAGCAGCTGGCCATGTTGAGCCGCAACATGTGGAAGACTTGGTATAGTGGATGACCAAGTCGTCCTCATCCTCCTTATCCTCTCTCACCCAGGCTCAGGGTACTTTGTCTGGCAAAACAGCTGCCAACGCGGCCTCTTCCCTCGGCTCAATGGCATCAGTCACTCCTTCCCTAGCCCCACCATGTCCTCCTGAGGAGTCCCCCGAACTGTTTGACCACAGTGTTGGGTACATGCTCCAGGAGGATGCCCAGCGTTTTGAAGGCTTCGATGATGGCACCCAGCTAGAGGAAGGCAACAATGTGAGCCCAGAGAGAGGGGGTGCCCAAGAAGGACAGCAATCTGGCAGTCATGTTCCCCCAGCTGCAACATACTGCCAGGTTTGCTCCAGTGATGAGGAGGGAGGGGATGATGGATGATGATGAGGTCACTGACTCTACGTGGGTGCCTAATAGGAGAGAAGAGGAGGAGGCACATTTCCAACGAGAAAAAAATTGGAAAAATTTGGATGATTCGCGCTATGAAATTAGTGAATGTGTGGTCAAGTTGCCACACCAAAAACTCTAAATATAACCAGTGTTAGTGAATACATAAACCATCTGTGCAGTAATATGTCACCATTAGTGCAAACAAATGTCAAATAAGGTCCAAACGTAATACATATATTGAAAAATTATTGTGAATAATAAAAAATAGTCCATAGAAGGAACCCAAAAAATGTGAAAAAGCAATCCCGGGACTTTCAACCGCATGGAACCTTGGATGTGCAGGACCACCACCAATAGTAAGAGCCTGGCCGCTTACCAGAACCCCATGACCCCCCGTTACAGAGGGTCAAAGAGGGCTTTTGAAATCCTACTGGTCCGGAATTCCCGAAAACAGAGATGGAGATGGGATCTGGAGGGGGCGTCAGGTGCAGGGATAGAGATGGATGGGTCCGCAGGAAGGGGGCTCAGCCCTCAGCATGGAATTGTCATCATGAGAGAAAAGAAAGGGAGGGCTCCCATAGTGTAAAATCAGATGGCAATTTATTAAAGTAAAAAACGTGAACACTCACATGAAAGTAAGAAAATCAGCATCATCACATGGAAGAATAAACTGTGGCACCGGCCGGATGACCACAGACAACTCGTCCTGTTGGATGTACAGCGACAGTGGGAGGTGGTGCGATGATACCGCTCAGCCCTACGCTGCGTTTCGCAAGAAAATTGCGTCTTCCAGGGGCACGAGCTGCTCATCGCATCACCTCCCTTAAATAACAGATAATGAGCCTCACCTTGAAACCCCACACCGGACTTCCGTGTTAGCCTCTAGCGCACATACTACTAGTGCGCATGCGCGAACCGGAATTAAATATACTTGTGAGCCTAGAGCGCTCCTGGCCTCGGCGTTACCGCGCATGTGCGGCCAACAACTTTGAGATATACACCCCCCAAGTTAATCACATACTATACGGCAACACTGTGGGTTGCTACGGGTGACTTTTTTTGATGTGGTCATTTGTGGCTATAGGCGTTTTTTATATTTTGCATCAGTTAGCAATTTTTTTAATCATGATTCATTCATGCATTATGCCTGTTCTCTTGCATCCCCTTGTCACTTGTGCCCACCCACAGAGCCGTCCGACCGTTATCAAACGAGGTGACTAGCTTTGGTGGTGTGCATTTTCATTAAGGCCACTAGGGGTCGTTTTTTGTACTTTGTCCATGTCCCTATATGACACATTTTTGGAGTTTGGTTTGTGCGTGTCATCATCCACGCCCCATTTTTTTCTATAGGTGTATTAACACCAGGTAAGTGTGTTTATATGGGCTTGGTACATCTCATATTGGTTTTGTACTTATACATTTTCCCAGCTTGGTTACAATTACATGCCAGGATCAGGGATTGCTGAGAGTGATCTTTTGGTAGTGCTTTGTCCCGACAGCAATCTCATGATCTAGCCTAAAATGCCTCAAATACATTGCACTAGCTGGCATTTTTATTTCATTTATTTTTTATAGATTGCGGTTTTGTTTTTTCCTTCACCTTACTCCCATCTGCACTATATACAGAGCCGTCTGTCTGTTTACTATACGTAGAGACTGACATTAGGGGGCGCGCCTGCGCAATGAGAATCTGACGATCTCTTCCCTGAGTGGGCGGTTCTTATCCCTTGATCTGGCATTGGTGACGCCTATTGAGTCCATGGCCGCACATGCGCAGTAACGCCGAGGCCAGGAGCCCCCTAGGCTCACAAGTATATTTAATTCCGGTTCGCGCATGCGCACTAGTAGTATGTGCGCTAGAGGCTAACACGGAAGTCCGGTGTGGGGTTTCAAGGTGAAGCTCATTATCTGTTATTTAAGGGAGGTGATGCGATGAGCAGCTCGTGCCCCTGGAAGACGCAATTTTCTTGCGAAACGCAGCGTAGGGCTGAGCGGTATCATCGCACCACCTCCCACTGTCGCTGTACATCCAACAGGGCGAGTTGTCTGTGGTCATCCGGCTGGTGCCACAGTTTATTCTTCCATGTGATGATGCTGATTTTCTTACTTTCATGTGAGTGTTCACGTTTTTTACTTTAATAAATTGCCATCTGATTTTACACTGTGGGAGCCCTCCCTTTCTTTTCTCTCATGATGACAATTCCATGCTGAGGGCTCAGCCCCCTTCCTGCGGACCCATCCATCTCTATCCCAGCACCTGACGCCCCCTCCAGATCCCATCTCCATCTCTGTTTTCGGGAATTCCAGGCCAGTAGGATTTCAAAAGCCCTCTTTGACCCTCTGTAACGGGGGGTCATGGGGTTCTGATAAGCGGCCAGGCTCTTACTATTGGTGGTGGTCCTGCACATCCAAGGTTCCATGCGGTTGAAAGACCCGGGATTGCTTTTTCACATTTTTTGGGTTCCTTCTATGGACTATTTTTTATTATTCACAATAATTTTTCAATATATGTATTATGTTTGGACCTTATTTGACATTTGTTTGCACTAATGGTGACATATTACTGCACAGATGGTTTATGTATTCACTAACACTGGTTATATTTAGAGTTTTTGGTGTGGCAACTTGACCACACATTCACTAATTTCATAGCGCGAATCATCCAATTTTTTTTCTTGTTTATGTCATGTGTTTGTGTCACATTTAAGATATCGCTGCTTTCTCTCACATTTTAGATACCTTTGAAGCGCAATTATATTTTTTTCTTTTTTCTCTACATTTCC
Organism: Lithobates septentrionalis; assembly: GCA_037952835.1. Classification (NCBI taxonomy): domain Eukaryota; kingdom Metazoa; phylum Chordata; class Amphibia; order Anura; family Ranidae; genus Lithobates; species Lithobates septentrionalis. Next base: position 383,145 of record JBBDGP010001129.1, read on the forward strand.
AACGAGGCAGGATGCCCTCCAGGGGCCAGCTTAAGGGCAGCACACTGACTGCATCACACCGCAGAGCTCCACATGTGCAGGGCGCTGCTGTCTCTGCGCGTTATTCCAAAAGTTCTTTGGTGATAAAAAACCCCTGGGGAAACTTCCTATTTTTTGTAAAGTTCTTTGGTGTGGGCCTTTTTTGAGACGAGTGCATCAGATCCCACCGCTGCTATTTGCAACATATGTCTCAAGCGTATCTCGCGTGGCCAAAACATCTCCCGCCTGGGCACCACATGCTTGACCTGACATATGTCAATCTGCCATGCAGTTCGTTGGCGAGCGTACCTAAAAGACCCACACCAAAGAACAAAGCGGACCTCTCCTTGCTCCTCATCAGCTGGGATCTCCAACCCCACTATACCTTCAGTCCTCTCTGAAATCTGCACTGAGAGGAATGAAGGTGTAAAATTAGGTGTGTCACAGCCAAGTACTTGTGGGCAATCTGCTATCGGTACACTGACGTCAGATTGTACCAGGCAAATTTCCCTGCCCCAGCTGCTGCACCGCCGAAAGAAGCCATCCACACAACCAGCGGTTGAATGCTAGCTTGGCTAAATTGCTATCACTTCAACTGCTGCCTTTTCAGTTGGTAGACTCTGCCCCCTTCCGTGAGTTTGTGGAATGTACGGTTCCTCAGTGGCAGGTTCCCAAACGCCACTTTTTCTCACGGAAGGCGATTCCGGCTCTCTACCGGCATGTGGAAGGCAATGTCTTGGCCTCGCTGGACAGGGCAGTCAGCGGTAAGGTGCATATTACCGCTGACTCATGGTCCAGCAGGCATGGACAGGGATGTTACCTATCTTTCACCGCGCACTGGGTGACTCTTCTGGCAGCTGGGAAGGATGCAGGACAGGGTGCAGTAGTGTTGGAGGTTGTTCCGCCACCACGCCTCCAAAATTCTACTAGTAGTGATTCTGCCACACCTCTCTCCTCCACCCCCTCCTCTTCTTCTTCCTCCATGGCCTTTTCCTGTGCTGATTTGTCCTCAGAACCAGTGGTGCTCCTTAGGCGTTCAAGGGGCTACGCAAGCATGCAGGCAAAAAGATGCCATGCGGTGCTTGAGCTGGTATGCTTGGGGGACAGGAGCCACACTGGGGCAGAGATTTTGTCAGCTCTGCAGGTTCAGAGGTGGTTGACGCCACGCCAGCTTAAGCCAGGTATGGTGACACTGGCTGCAAGGACCTTTTTCTGTCCACATTCACCCTATTATTTGGTATTGCTATATTAATCTTTTTTTTGTTACATTTTTGAGAGACTATTTTCTGGGACTTGCCCAAAGACTATTCTTGGTTGTTAATTTTGAATACATGATTCTTGAAAGAGCTGATCACATTGACATGCGGAGACGAATTGTCTGGTCACCAGGGCTGCCTTTAGTGCTGTCTTAATTAACATGTTAATTATATAATTGTATTCTAAGTTTTTGCTAGAGGGGAGGGGGGGGTATCCATGAGTCAGCCCTACCTCGTTATCTAACCCCTTGTGTTAAATGTGTATAAAAAGGCTGTGTTCTGTCCAATAAAGCATTCAAGATTCTACAAGCTATTTTCGGCTAGACTTGTATTCAATGCAGCTATAATAATATATCTCTCTGATGGTCAGACTGGAGGAAGTGGTGTTACTGACGGAAGCACTCAGTGGAGGGTGGGATAGGATCCGTCACAGGTGGTTTGCGACAATGGCACCAACCTCCTCTCCGCCCTCCGACAGGGACAACTGACCCATGTGCCCTGTTTGGCACACGTCCTTAACTTGGTGGTGCAGCAGTTCTTGGGCAGGCACCCAGGCTTACAGGATGTCCTGAGGCAGGCCAGGAAAGTCTGTGTGCATATCCGCAGGTAATATAATGCCAGTGCTCGGCTGGCAGACCTCCAAAAAGGAATTTAACCTGCCCAAGAACCGCTTAATCTGTGACATGCCCACCAGGTGGAACTCAACATTGGCCATGCTGCAGTGGCTGCACACGCAGCAGAGAGCCATCAATGAGTATCTATGCGACTATGGCACCAGGACAGGGTCAGGGGACCTTGTTTTTTTTTCCCCATGCCAGTGGGCTATGATCAGGGATGCATGCACTGTCCTGTCACCATTTGAGGAGGCCACAAGGATGGTGAGTAGTGACAGTGCATGCATCAGTGACACTGTCCCTCTTGTCCACCTGCTGGAGCACACTCTGCATAGAATAAAGGACAGGGCACTTGAGGCAGAAGAGAGGGAGGAAGAGGAGGACTTCCTTACCTCTCAAGGCCCCCTTTATCCAGACAGTGTTCTTGCGTGCCCGCCGATCACACAGGAAGAGGAGGAGGAGGATTGTGTCAGCATGGAGGTGGAGCCTGGCACTCAGCATCACCAGCAGTCTTCAAGGGATCATTTACAGTCCGAAGAAACCCATGGACTTGTACGTGGCTGGGAGGAGCCACGTACTAACCACTTGAAGACAAAGCCCTTTCTGACACTTTTTGTTTACATGAAAAAATTATTTTTTTTTGCAAGAAAATTACTTTTAACCCCCAAACATTATATATTTTTTTAAAGCAAATGCCCTACAGATTAAAATGGTGGGTGTTTCATTTTTTTTTTCACACAGTATTTGCGCAGCGATTTTTCAAACGCATTTTTTGGGGAAAAAACACACTTTTTTAAATTTTAATGCACTAAAACACACTATATTGCCCAAATGTTTGATGAAATAAAAAAGATGATCTTAGGCCGAGTACATGGATACCAAACATGACATGCTTTACAATTGCGCACAAACGTGCAGTGGCAACAAAATAAATACATTCTTAAAAGCCTTTAAAAGCCTTTACAGGTTACCACTTTAGATTTACAGAGGAGGTCTACTGCTAAAATTACTGCCCTCGATCTGACCTTCGCGGTGATACCTCACATGCATGGTGCAATTGCTGTTTACATTTGACGACAGACCGCCGCTAGCGTTCACCTTAGCGCGAGAGCAGGGGGCGACAGGGGTGCTTTTTTTTTTTTTTCTTTTTTTTATTTATTATTTTTTTGCTTTTTTATCTTATTTTTAAACTGTCCCTTTCATTTTTTTTTTTTAATCATTTTTATTGTTATCTCAGGGAATGTAAATATCCCCTATGATAGCAATAGGTAATGACAGGTACTCTTTTTGAAAAAATTGGGGTCTGTTAGACCCTAGATCTCTCCTCTGCCCTCAAAGCATCTGACCACACCAAGATCGGTGTGATAAAATGCTTTCCCAATTTTCCAATGGCGCTGTTTACATCCAGCGAAATTGAAGTCATGAAATGCTCATAGCTTCCGGTTTCTTAGGCCATAGAGATGTTTGGAGCCACTCTGGTCTCTGATCAGCTCTGTGGTCAGCTGGCTGAATCACCGGCTGCATTCTCAGGTTCCCTGTTGAGACAGGAGAGCCAGAGAAAAACACGGAAGACGGTGGGGGGGGGGCATTCCCTCCCACGGCTTGTAAAAGCAGTCTAGAGGCTAATTAGCCGCTAGGATTGCTCTTACATGAAAGCCGACCGCTGGATGAAAAGAATTATACCAAGATGATACCTAAACCTGCAGGCATCATTCTGGTATAACCACTCAAAGTCGTGAATGGCGTACCTGAAGACAAAAAAATGGTTAACAATAAAACACAGTAAACGGTAAAGTATAAAAAATTGCATACCTGAAAAGCAAACATGATAAAACATAATAACAATAAAACATTGCAGAATAGAATACAGTAAAAAAGAGCAGAACAATAGAGAGAGAGAATAGAGAGAAAGAGAACAATAAAACGACAACTATTTCTTTTTTATTTTATATTTTTTTATTTATTTTTTTTTACACTTTTTTTGTAACTAACTTTTATAACTGTAACCGGTTCCAGGTTCCGGTCTCTCAAAATGCGATGGCATCTTGGGAGACCCTGTGAAAGTGTGCCTAGTCTGTGCAATGCTGTACCCTACGCTAATACTCAACTAGTGAATGGTAGCGTTCAAAACATTCACCAATGCAAAAACCAGGATTGTCGGGACAGGAGGGACAATAATAGCGGGTGTCACGCCTATATCCGCGCTTGCTGCAGACACGACATCTTTTTTTGGGGGGGGTTCGTTGGGTAGGGGTACTCGGGAGGACATAAAATGCCTCTCATGCAGCCAACTGCATTTGGTTGGGGATGTGAATGGGGGAAGTACGGGCGCTGCAGAAGTGGTGGGTTCTCAATTAGGATTGGCGAATGCAGCAGGAAGGGCACTATGGGCACGACGGGCCTGTTTGTCTTCTTCTTGGTGGCAGCGGGACACTACTTGTGCTTGCCACCTCGCCAGCTTGAACTGCACTTATGGGACTCACCACGTCACCAAGTGTTACTGCAGTGCTGGTTTGACTACGACCGGGGTGTACTAGGCCGCTGGCGCTTGCCAGTTCACCAAAACGCTACCAAAAAAACTGTTAGCGATTGCAGGGATCAGGCCTGACTCTGCGAACGCTGCAGTTATGTGTTTAGTGTTTTGTAAGTGACAGTGATCGATCAATACTGCACTTGAGTGGGCTGGGCTGGGCCGGGCGGAGGGGCAAAACGCAGGTGCTAGCAGGTATCTGGGCTGATTCCGCTAACACTGCGTTTTTGGGAACCCTAAACTGCTGGGGACGCTAGTATAGATCTGATCGGATCAGATATTGATCCGATCAGATACTATACCACTAAGGGAGGTGTACGGTGCGTGCGTGGGTGTTAGCGGTACTGGCGCTAACCTGGCACTGCCTGGGGCTGGTGCTTGCCAGTTCACCAAAATGCTACCAAAAAAACTGTTACCGATCGCAGGGATCAGGCCTGACTCTACGAACGCTGCAGTTATGTGTTTAGTGTTTTGTAAGTGACAGTGATCAATCGATACTGCACTTGGGTGGGCTGGGCCGGGCGGAGGGGCAAAACGCAGGTGCTAGCAGGTATCTGGGCTGATCCCGCTAACACTGTGTTTTTGGGAACCCTAAACTGCTGGGGACGCTAGTATAGATCTGATCGGATCAGATATTGATCCGTACAGATACTATACCACTAAGGGAGGCGTATGCTGCGTGCGTGGGTGTTAGCGGTACTGGCGCTAATCTGGCGCTGCCTGGGGCGACGCATATCACCGCCGGGCGATCAGGGGGCTAAACCTTTATTAGGTAATAAACGGCGGGTGCCCTGACACTATAAAAAATAAACGAACTAACCAGCGTTACCCGTAACACTTATACGGTGATCAGTGGTGAAAGGGTTAACTAGGGGGCAATCAAGGGGTTAAAACATTTATTAGGTAGTATATGGGGGTCCCTGTCGCTATAAAACGCTGACGGCGAACCTAAATATTAACGTCCCTAACTAGCGTCACCAGCGACACTAATACAGCGATCAGAAAAATGATCGCTTAGTGACACTGGCGACAGGGGGTGATCAAGGGGTTAAAACTTTATTAGGGGGGGTTAGGGGGGTACCCTAGACCTAAAGGGGGCTAACCCTAACTGCCCTAACACAGTAACGGCCACAAACTGACACCATGCAGTAATCACAAAAAACAAAACAAAAAAAAAGAAAACTGCTTGGTGTCAGTGTGACGGGGGGGAAGGGTGATTGGGGGGTGATCGGGGGGCGATCGGGGGGGGGATCGGGGTGTTTTGTGTGCCTGGCATGTTCTACTGAGTGTGTGTGTGTTTGTGCACTCACATTGATGTCTTCTCGCCTCGGCGCCGGAACGGAAAATACCGAGCCGAGGAGAGATTACATAATTTCCTTTGCTGCTGTTTAGCATAGGAATGTTCTGATTGGCCGGCGGCGATCGCGAGGGGGGGGCCACGAATGGATGGCCTCCCCCTCACCTCCGATCACCGGGGGACAAATGAGGACCGCCTCGGGCATCGGGGGGGTCCGATCAGACCCCCCACCCGCGGGAGGCAGATCACGTATATTTACGTGATTCTGCCTGCCCGTGCCGCCTTGCCGACGTAAATCGGCGTGAGGCGGTCCTTAAGTGGTTAAGGAGATGCTTGAGCTGGGAGTCATTGAGCCATCCAGCAGCCCCTGGGCTTCCCCGGTGGTCCTTGTACCGAAGCGGGATGGCACAACTCGCTTCTGTGTAGACTACCGCAGATTAAATGAGTGCACCACCACTGATGCTTACCCTATGCCCCGGGTCAATGATCTGTTAGATCGCATTGCTCGGGGAAAATTCCTGACAACCCTTGACCTATGCAAAGGGTACTGGCAAATTCCTCTGGATGCGGAATCTATTCCGAAATCGGCGTTCATTACCCCATTTAGTTTATACCAGTCTAAAGTAATGCCATTTGGGATGAAGAATGCACCGGCAACTTTCCAGAGGATGGTAGACCAACTTCTTAAAGGCCTCCAGGACTATGCTTGTGCATATCTGGACGACATTGCGATCTACAGTGATACCTGGGAGGACCATCTGGTTCACCTGGGTGTCATGTTAGACCGCATCAAAGCTACAGGACTAACCCTTAAGCCAGAGAAATGCAGCATAGGGATGTCCGAGGTACAGTACCTTGGACATCGAGTAGGCAGTGGACAACAACGGCCCGAGCCCGCTAAGATTGAGGCAGTTGCCAAGTGGCCGACCCCCCGTACTAAACCCCAGGTCCTGGCGTTCCTCGGCACAGCTGGGTACTATAGGAAATTTTTCCCCCAATATAGTTCCTTCGCTAAGCCCCTGACAGACCTGACTAAGAAGCACCTTCCCCGACAGGTACTGTGGTCCCCCGAGTGTGAAGCTGCCTTCCAACGATTAAAGAATGCACTAACTTCAGCTCCTGTTCTAGCTGCCCCTGACCCAACCAAACGTTTTTGTGTCCACAGAGATGCCTCTACATTTGGGCTGGGTGCAGTACTGAGCCAAGTAGGACCTGATGGCGGTGAGCACCCAGTGGCCTACATCAGTCGGAAGCTGCTACCCAGGGAAGTCTGTTATGAAGCCGTGGAGAAGGAGTGTTTGGCGCTGGTGTGGGCTCTCAAGAAATTCCAACCTTATCTCTACGGACGATCTTTTACGGTGCTCACCGACCACAATCCATTAATCTGGCTTAATCGGGTCTCCAGGGATAATGGACGTTTGTTACGATGGAGCTTGGCACTGCAGCCTTACAATTTTACCATACAGTATCGGCCAGGAAAGCAGAATGGGAACGCTGATGGACTTTCCCGGCAAACTGAACTATAAAACTCTCCCGGACAGCCCCAAGCTGACCCGTGGTGGATCTAGTTGGGTCTGCCGGACTATGGGACAGGGGGGGGCACTGTCGCGGACACTGGCTGCAAGGACCTTTTTCTGTCCACATTCACCCTGTTATTTGGTATTGCTATATTAATCTTTTTTTTGTTACATTTTTGAGAGACTATTTTCTGGGACTTGCCCAAAGACTATTCTTGGTTGTTAATTCTGAATACATGATTCTTGAAAGAGCTGATCACATTGACATGCGGAGACAAATTGTCTGGTCACCAGGGCTGCCTTAAGTGTTGTGTTAATTAACATGTTAATTATATAATTGTCTTTTAAGTTTTTGCTAGAGGGGAGGGGGGGAGTATCCATGAGTCAGCCCTACCTCGTTATCTAACCCCTTGTGTTAAATGTGTATAAAAAGGCTGTGTTCTGTCCAATAAAGCATTCAAGATTCTACAAGCTATTTTCGGATAGACTTGTATTCAATGCAGCTATAATAATATATCTCTCTGATGGTCAGACTGGAGGAAGCGGTGTTACTGATGGAAGCACTCAGTGGAGTGTGGGATAGGATCCGTCACAGGTGGTTTGCGACAATGGCACCAACCTCCTCTCCGCCCTCCGACAGGGACAACTGACCCATGTGCCCTGTTTGGCTCACGTCCTTAACTTGGTGGTGCAGCAGTTCTTGGGCAGGCACCCAGGCTTACAGGATGTCCTGAGGCAGGCCAGGAAAGTCTGTGTGCATATCCGCAGGTCATATAATGCCAGTGCTCGGCTGGCTGACCTCCAAAAGGAATTTAACCTGCCCAAGAACCGCTTAATCTGTGACATGCCCACCAGGTGGAACTCAACATTGGCCATGCTGCAGCAGCTGCACACGCAGCAGAGAGCCATCAATGAGTATCTATGCGACTATGGCACCAGGACAGGGTCAGGGGACCTTGGTTTTTTTTCCCCACGCCAGTGGGCTATGATCAGGGATGCATGCACTGTCCTGTCACCATTTGAGGAGGCCACAAGGATGGTGAGTAGTGACAGTGCATGCATCAGTGACACTGTCCCTCTTGTCCACCTGCTGGAGCACACGCTGCATGGAATAATGGACAGGGCACTTGAGGCAGAACAGAGGGAGAAAGAGGAGGACTTCCTTACCTCTCAAGGCCCCCTTTATCCAGACAGTGTTCTTGCGTGCCCGCCGATCACACAGGAAGAGGAGGATTGTGTCAGCATGGAGGTGGAGCCTGGCACTCAGCATCACCAGCAGTCTTCAAGGGATCATTTACAGTCCGAAGAAACCCATAGACTTGTACGTGGCTGGGAGGAGGTGGCTGCGGATCATGTTGTCCTTAGTGACCCAGAGGACTCCCGACCAAATGCCTCAGCAAACCTACGCTGCATGGCCTCCCTGATCCTGCAAAGCCTGCGGAAGGATCCTCGTATTCGTGGTATCAAGGGGAGGGATCATTACTGGCTGGCAACCCTCCTTTATCCACGTTACAAGGGTAAGGTTGCGGACCTTATCTTGCCGTCGCAGAGCCAGCAGAGGATGAAGCATCTTCGGGAGGCCTTGCAGAAAGGTTTGTGCAACACGTTTCCAGAGCCTGGGAGGTTACAATTTCCTGGTCCTCCTGGACAACGTGTTGCTGAGGCTTCGGTCAGTCACAGAAGGAGCAGTGGAGAAGGTGGCCGTCTGACCGATGCGTTCAGACAATTTTTTAGTCCGCAGCCCCAAGGTATGATCGGTTCCAGCAACCATCGCCAGCGTTTGATTCACATGGTGCAGAAATACCTAGGGGCAAGATCAGACTTGGACACCTTTCCCACTGAAACTCCTCTGGGTTACTGGGTCTTGAGGATGGATCACTGGCCAGAGCTTGCACAGTATGCACTTTAGCTACTGGCCTGTCCTGCATCCAGCGTTCTTTTGGAACGCACATTCAGTGCTGCTGGAGGCTTTGTAACCAATCACAGGGTGCGCCTGTCCACCGAATTGGTCGATCAGCTGAGAGGGGGAACTTGGTGGTGGTAGTTAATGTTTCACAACATTTCAGGTATTAGTCCATGTAAGGATAAAATGATGCTAAATAAATGGAAGGCAGCCAGTCTATAAAAGCTAGAAGAAGCTCTGGAACAATAAAAAAGAAAGAAGGACAGCGCCCTCTAAGTGCAGCATGTATGTTAAAAATATTTATTACAATAGATAAAAACACTCAAATTTGAGTTGCTAAAAACCAGCATGTAAAGTAGTTTCATCCGCGTGCTCTCGGGGGATGTGGGTGTCACGGGCCAGTGGGGGGGTTCCTGGGATGTGAGTCCTGTGACCTGGGTCCTGGTAGCTGTTCCGGTGGTGCTGAGGGTCCTCAGAGCCTCCGGGCGGCCAGGATGTCGGTCATGGATCCTCCGTGGAGCGCCGTGCTGACCTGCGTCTTCACTACCGGGCGCGGGGTGAGGCGGGCGGTGCTTCACGTTCAGGGCATGCGTGCTACTTCATCAGGCTCGCTGGTGGCCATATTCAGTGTGGGAATTTATAGCATAGGCACTGGGAGGGGTGGAGAGGTAATTGAGAGGAGGGCGGGACTATGTATAATGATTGGGCGCGTACGTAACCATGGTAATGGGGTGTACACAATGTGGAAGGGGAGTGAAGGGAGACGGGGAGTGGACGGGGCGGGGAGTGAGGGGGGAGGAGATATGCAAATTAGTATGTTGTGGTAATAACATATATGTGTGTATATGGATCGTGGGGTAAGGAGAAGGCGGTCTATATGAAGAGGATTGTTGTATTGATCATAGTGGACGGGATCAAAATATAAATATATATATATATATATATCTATATAGATATATAGATATATATATATATAGATATATAGATACACATATCTATATATATATATATATATATATATATATATATATATATATACATATACATATACATACACGTAAACATATATGGGAAGGGAATACAAAAATGCAGAAAACGGTATATAATTAAATAGGTATGTAATTATAGGGAGAGATGGGTGGTATATATGAGAAGAAATGACGCAATGATGGAAAAGGAATAAACTATGTACAGTGTATATACGTGTGTAAACACAAAGAACCGTTTATAAAGGATCCTTTCACACACACATACACATATATACACATTTAAATGACGCGTAAGATTGGGACAAAAGGAGGGGGGAGTGTGTTTCCAGACGGGTATTTGGGAATGAGAGGAATGTTATGGGAGATACTGGGAAATAAATAAAAGTAAAAATAATAAAAATATATATAAATAAAAATAAAGATAAATATAAAAATAAAAATAAAAATACAAGTACAAATAAATACAAATAAAAATAAAAATAAAAATAAATATGAAAATAAAAATAAAGAAATAAAAATAAAAATGTAAATAAAAATAAAAATAAATATAAATATAAAAATAAAAATAGAAATAAAAATAAAAATAGAAATAAAAATGGTATGTGTTATACACTAGGGCTATGTGGATAGGGGTAATGGGTGGGAGACAGGTATACACTCACACTAGTGCAGGGCCCATTCCTGCACCCACCAAGAGTAACTGTGAGGGCTTACGGTGTTGTGGCAACACCACCACCACCACCAAAGGCCCAATTTTTCTGCCCCTGTTCAACAGGTGCATCTAATTACAATTCTTGATATAATATTTCACAGCAGGGCCCGTCCAGCACCCGCCAAGAGTAACTGTGAGGACTTACAGTGTTGTGGCACCAGCACCACCACCACCACCAAAGGCCCCGTTTTTCTACCACTGTTCAACAATGGCATGTAATTACAATTCTTGATCTAATATTTCACAGCAGGGCTCGTTCCTGTGCCCACCAAGAGTAACTACTTTCAAACATCCAACTTACAAATGACTCCTACTTGCAAACGGAAGGAGACAACAGGAAGTGAGATGAAATCTACCACTAGGAAGGGAAATTCGCTCCTGTAATGCCCTGTACACACGATCAGACATTGATTTGACATTCCGACAACAAAATCCATTTTTGACGGATGTTGGCTCAAACTTGTCTTGCATACACACAGTCGCACAAAGTTGTTGGAAAATCCAATCGTTCTGAACGTGGTGAAGTAAAACACGTACGTCGGGACTATAAATGGGGCAGTAGCCAATAGCTTTCGTCTCTTAATTTATTCTGAGCATGCATGGCACTTTGTGCGTCGTATTTGTGTACACACGATCGGAATTTAAACAATCGGATTTTGTTATCGGAAAATTTTATATCCTGCTCTCAAACTTTGTGTGTCGGAAATTCCGACGGAAAAAGTCTGATGGAGCCCACACACGATCGGAATTTCCGGCAACACAATCCGATCGCACTTTTTCCATCGGAAAATCCGACCGTGTGTACAGGGCATAAGAGTTAATATGGGGAAAACGTGTCTCCTCTTCACTGATGCTTTATCACCAATCCTTGTTTCACTAAAAACCCCAAATTTTCAAAAAACATTTGTCATTGGGACAGAAAGTGAGGTGAAACCTTCTGAAGAGGTGCACAGACAGCAAAACAAATGTTATGGGGGTGATAACCCTTGCCTATGTTTTCCAAAATGCTTAAAAATAGATTTTTGGCTGGAGCTACACTTTAAAAATGTACCAGTTCAAAATTACAAACAGATTCTACTTAACAACAAACCTACAGTCCCTGTCTTGTTTGCACCGCCTGTATACTGCTGTTCAGAGTATATAGGGCCTGGGGCCCCACGCCTTTCCTTTTTTTTAATTTGGGTGCGGGGTTCCCCTTAATATCCATACCAGGCCAAAAGGGCCTGGTAATGGATTGGGGGGGGGGGTACCCATGCCGTTTGTCTCACTGATTTTCATCCATATTGCCAGGACCCGACATTACAATAAAGCCGCAAGCAGTTTTAAATGACTTTTATTCCTTTAAAAAATTCATTTTGTGCAGGGACTGTTCTAAGCACAGGAAACACGTGCCACTTTACAGGCATACTATAGATACCCAACAGGTACGATATTTAAAGAAATATTTCACTTTAAGCATCATTAAAATCACTGCTCCCGAAAAAACGGACGTTTTTGAAACTTTTTTTTGCATTGATACATGCCCCTGGGGCAGGACCCGGGTCCCCAAACCCTTTTTAGGACAATAATTTGCATATTAGCCTTTAAAAGTAGCACTTTTGATTTTGAACGTTCGAGTCCCATAGACTTTAATGGGGTTCTAAAGTTCGCACGAACTTTCGGTCCGTTCGCGGGTTCTGGTGCGAACCGAACCGGGGGGATGTTCGGCTCATCCCTACTCAGGAGCGTTTGTAACGCCATGGCAAACTGAGCCATGCAGTGATCCAGTTCACCCAAGCTGAAAAAAATATTACCAACAAGTGGATTGACTGCATCTTCTGAATTCATGGCCTTCATCTACTGTCAGAAACCATGAAATCAGGCTGAGACAGAAGTACAGTTAAATCATACTTGTTTATTTATAAAAGTAAAAAGAACAAACGTAGTCAAAACATAGCCAAAGTTCAGTAACCAGAACGGATAGTCAGCCAAGCCAGAAGTCAGGGATCAAAGTAGTGGAACAGCAAGCAGGATCTGGAGCCAGAAGGGATGTCAGCAAAGCCAGTCTTTAAACAGGACAGCTGGCGATATTTTCTTGTGATGTGTCCAAGGGGAAGGCAGAGCTCCTCTGGACAGGAAGGCTTAAGTAGACAGGACTGATGAGCAGGATCATGAACAGTTGAGCAACTGTGGAGAGAGATGGGAGCTGGAAATTAGCCGACAGCTGAGCAGGCAGCTCAGAGAAGGAGGGCTGAGCCCAGCCCTGACACGGGCTGAAGTGGTTAATGATTTATTAAATGTAACTAAAGGTCACTCAGCCCCCCAACACACAAAAGACACAAAACTGGTCTCGTTGGTTAGTGCTACGTTTGTGCTGTTTAAATTTCCATTCTATCTTTTATCGTTTTTGCATTATTGATGATTTATTAAAGGTCACCAAAGGTCACTCAGCCCCCCTACAACACCCCAAAGACACGAAACTGGTCTCGCTGGTTAAATTTACATTTGTGCTGCTTTTATTTTTACAATATTAGCAATTGTTTTTTCCAGACTATGACATCAACCAGCCCGCCTACAACAGTCAAAAGACACGAAACTGGGCTGGTTGGTTAGTGCTATGTTGGTACCGTTTAAATCTCTGTTCTATCTTTTATCATTTTTGCATTATTAATGATTTATTAAAAGTCACCAAAGGTCACTCAGCCCCCCTAAAACACCCATAAGACACTAAACTGGTTTTGTTGGTTAGTGCTACGTTTGCGCTGGTTTGTGCTGCTAAAATTTTTATTTGTGCTGTTATGGTTTTTAAATTATAACATTTTTTTTTTATCAAACCCCACCCACTTTGCCCTCCTACAATCAGCACAAGGAAAAACTTAAGTGTGTTTCTTTAGTGCTACATTTGTGCTGCTTTTATTTTTACGGTATTAGCAAATGTTTTATCCAGACTATGACATCACCCAGACCCCCTACAACACTCTCTCACTATCAGTGGCCCCCGAGGCAGAGCTCACTAACCAGGTACATGACAGGGGGGCGGGGTGATGTCATTGTCTGGAAAAAACAACTGCTATTATCCTAAAAAAAAGCAGCACAAATTAAAATTTTTATAACACAAAAAATCACAAACATAGCACTAACATATGGTATGTTTATATTTAGGATTTAATAACATGGGGTGCAAAGTGGGTGGGGTGTGATCAAATAAAAACAAGCTGTTTTAACTAAAAAAAACATAATAGCACAAATAGAAATTTTAACAGCACAAACCGCTAGCACTAATCAACAGTTTTGTGTCTTTTGGATGTTGTAAGGGGGCTGGGTGACTTTTGGTGACCTTTAATAAATCATGCTAAAACGATAAAGGATTGAACGGAAATTTAAACGGCACAAACCAGCACAAACGCAGCACCAACCAACCAGCCAGGTTTTAGTGTCTTTTGGCTATTGTATGAGGGCTGGGTGATGTCATCGCCTGGAACAAACAATTGCTAATATCTCACAAATAAAAGCAGCACAAATGTAAATTTTTACGGCACAAAACAGCACAATTGTAGCACTAATGAAACACACTTGAGTTTTTATTTGTGCTGATTGTAGGGGGGCCAGCTTCACTGTGCTATCATTTCCATATAACTTCCAACAGAAAAGCAAGAACTAGAGGAAGTCTTTGGCAGATGTTATACTGTATAAGTAACTAAATGCCAAAGACCCTACAAAACAGAACCCTAAACATGGTAAAAGTTGCCAATTTTGTAACAATAATAGGTGCTCCTATATGGAGGAAAACGATAAGAGATACCTAATGGCACCTGGAAGATGCCATCTACAAATGGCTGCAAAAGAATGTAACTTTCAGCTTTTCCAGCAAAGTTTTCATATTTATATTTATTATTCAACGGTTGTGGCAGGGTGCCTTCAGTTTGAGTAGATTTCCTGCTTGTCTTTTTTTCTATGTATCCCCCTAGTGTGATAGGGATATTTCTTGTGACCTCATTTTGCTTCTTTTGTTCACTCATTACGGAGTGTATTTTTACATTTGGCATGGTCACATTTTTGTCACTCTCTCTCTATAGGATTATTAGTACATACCTTGGTTTGACACCTTAAAGGGGATTTATTGTTTCTTACTGGTCTGAGTTTTATTGGGGTTATACTTCTTTATTTGAGTCTAGGTTCACACAGGAGCGATACAGGAAACTGCATGTGATTTGGACAGGAATCGCACCGCATCATAGCACCAAATCACATGCGACTCTTTGCAGTGCAATTTGAGCCTATTCATTTTGTATGGGCACAAATCACACCGCACCAAATTTTGCCACACCAAAATTTGCCTCACCTATGCAATCCGATTCTGGCAATCACACTGCATTTTGTGAACTGGTTTTGGGTTTTGTTGTTAATTTAAAAACGCATAGGATTCGCTGTGTTTCCCACACTGCATATATGTGAACCAAGGCTAAAGGGAAAAGTTGGTTGGAAGGGATTTTATTAGTGGGTCTTGTTGTTTTATGTCTTTTTGACTATATGGGTCTATTGGTAATTTGTTTTTCACACACACTTCATACAACATTCACCAAAGATTCACATGGTTGTTACCTCAAATCCAATTAGGATTGACAGGTGTATGAATTTTGTGTGAAAACATTTATACATAGACCCTTAACTCTGAGCTTACACAGCTATGTGGCACTAGAGAAGTGAGCCTTTTTCTGAAGTACAGTATACGCACTCAGTGTTTGTTCTGGAAGTGCCCCCCCAAAGCATTCTCCCAGCACAGGGACCAAGCTGTCACCGACAGTTCTGGGTCCTCTACTAATGGTCATCAGCTGGGAAAACTGAATCTCCAGTGCCACAGGGGAGGTTGCTCTGGCACAAAGTTTTTAGGGGCACAAAATTGCAAAAGATCAAAGCCACACAGTTGGGGGTGGATTGCAGTTCAGGACCAGTGGCAGAATGGATAGCTCCCAGCAGTGAGAGCTATGTGTGCCTTGTGGAGGAGATCAGTGCCCGGCATGACAACCAGGGGGTACATGGCATGTGGGCACACTCATACACAGGGGCACCATTACAGTCATAAGCTGGCAGAGGGATCTCTCCCAGGGTGTGGGCACTTTTGAATAGATGCAGACAGGAGGATAATGACATCGAACATGGTGGCATGGTAGGCTAGTTCCATTGCACAGAACATAGCTGGCACCTGTGTACCATTTTGCAGTTGTACAGGGTGGAGACACGGGATGGGTGTTTGGCTGAACAGATAGAGAAGTCTGGAAGATGAGCAGGAAGACATGGTGGGCCTAAGGCCCCTGAGAGGGAGCCTAGAGGCTCTTGAAGTCCCGATTTTGCTCTTATGCCCCGTACACACGGTCGGACATTGATCGGACATTCCGACAACAAAATCCATGTATTTTTTCCGACGGATGTTGGCTCAAACTTGTTTTGCATACACACGGTCGCACAAAGTTGTCGGAATTTCCGATTGCCAAGAACGCGGTCACGTACACTGCGTACAACGAGACTAAAAAAGGGCAGGTCCGAACCAAGCGCGGCACCCTTTGGGCTCCTTTTGCTAATCTCGTGTTAGTAAAAGCTTGGTGAGAGACGATTCGCTCTTTTTCAGACTCGTGGCTTTCAGATCGTTTTCTGCTGTTCAGTTTGTGCTTGTGGGTTTGAATCTGCTCTTCAGTGCGTGCAGCGAGTTACGCGTGACTTTGTCATTGTGTTCTTGTTCGTTCGTTACTGTTTTTCAGGTCGCTCTTCACAGGCCTTGCTGTTCTTCCGTGCGTTGTTACTTCGTTCTGAGCAGCCGACCGTTTTCTAGCCATGTTGCGTATACGTACTCATCGTAGAGTTCGTGCTGTGCGGGGGCTTGGTGTTGGGGTCCTTACCTTGGCACAAGTCCAGTCCATGAACGGGGTGGGGAGGAGTTCATGGACCAAGAATTGGTTGCTTCAGCATGACCAGTTCTGTCACATGCCTTTGCTCCGTGAGATCCGTGAGAATAATCCTGATGATTTCAGGAACTTTCACCGTTTGTTGGCTTTGCCTACCCCTTATATTAGCAGGCAGGATACCTGCATGAGGCAAGCCATCACTCCGAAGCAGAGGCTCCTCGCCACCCTGCGGTACTTGGCGACGGGGAGAAGCCTGCAGGACCTCAAGCTCTCGACAGGCATCTCCCCCCAGGCTCTGGGGATCATTATCCCAGAGACCTGTTCTGCCATCATCCAGGTCCTGCAGAAGGACTATATTAAGGTAAGATTTTTATCCTTTAATATCACATTTTATTGTATTTAATGTTTGATAATATGTATTTCTTTCCTCATTCCCTAATTACCATGATTGTAATATGCTGTGAATGTCCCCTTTGTCCTCATGCATGCTGGATTTTTATGTAATTATTTTTTTTGTCCTTAATACATATTTGCCTTCACTTACCTCCCCAGCATGGTCTCCTGGCCCTATATTCACCTCATGTAGTCACTTAACAATGTATTTTATCAGCTCCATAGTAGTGCTTTACCCTAAATACCCCCTAAAATGTTTAAAAATGTGATTTGTGCTTAAAATTCAGGCAGAGTGCCAGAGGCTTTTTGTTTGGGGTCCCCAAATCATTTGGAACCCTCCCTCCCCCCAACTGCTAAGTCAGCTGATACCAATTCTCTATCTATCCTCAATCATCTATCTGCTGACTTTGCCAAACCCATACACACTATACCCATCTCTTTTGTGGTCAGATTTATGAATGAATTACCCAAAGCATGTAGAGCAAGGGCCTGCCTGTATACTTTCAAATGATACTGTTTAAAGTTTTTGTGTCCTATTATTATCTTGATAGGTAATAGCAGAATGTCCAAATGTGCTAAAATGTGTACAGTGTGTATTTATATCTTTGTATTATGACACTTCTTACCTGTCCACGGAGCTGACAATAGTGTAACTAAGGAGGGGCTGGCCAAAGTAATACACATTATTTAGGCATTCATCTCTCAATGAAGTGGAGAGGGTTACCTGTCCCAAACATAACCCCCCCCCTAAAATGTTAGAAATGGCCCATGAGAGGGAGGGAGGGGGAATCTGATAGGTGGACCTGATACCTTGGTCTTTCAAAACTCCCTAAAATAAATGTTATATTGATGTTGGGCAAGAATGTTTGTGTCTAATCTGCTTTCCCTGTTTATGTGCAAAATTATTAATTTTTTTTCTTGTTTGACTCCACAGTTTCCTTCCAACCCACAGGAATGGCAGACTGTGGCCTCCCACTTTGCCCAGCGGTGGGACTTTCCTAACTGCGGAGGGGCAATTGATGGGAAACACGTCCACATCGTCCCACCACCCAACTCAGGGTCATACTATTACAACTATAAGAGGTTCAATAGTATTGTGATGTTGGCAGTGGTGTCGGCTACTTATGAGTTCCTGTATGTGGACGTGGGGAACAATGGCCGGATGTCCGATGGTGGAGTCATCGCCCAGACAGAGTTGTACAGGCGTCTCCAGAATGGCAGCTTGGACTTGCCACCTCCAGAAGACAATGTGAAAGGACTCCCATTCGTCTTCGTTGCTGATGAAGCGTTTGCACTGGGGAACCATCTTATGCGGCCATTCCCGATGAGGACCCTCACCCCGGACATGAGGGTTTCTAATTACCGGCTGAACGGAGCCAGAAGAATGGTGGAGAACACATTTGGAATCATGGCCAGCCAGTTCCGCCTATTTCTTACACCCATACACATGGCGGAGTACAAACTGAATCATATCATCCTGGCGTGCTGTGTTCTACACAACTTTTTATGGCAAAATTCTGCCAACTATGCTGGCTCAGTTGGGCCTGAGGCCGGAATTTCTAATGAACCAACCCTGACGGCGCTTGAAAGTGGCCGTCCTGGCTTGCCCCCCGTGAGTGCCCGTGAAGTCCGTCTTTGAAAACCTTGAATACTTTGCGGGTAGGGGGGCCATCAATATGCCAGATAATGTCTGAAACATTTTTCAAATAAAAAAAAACATTTTAACTACTAAAATCTTTGGTGACATTTACTGCTTGTGTTTCTTTTAACTGACCCTGACAGAAATGTGGTGAGTCCTGAAAATGGCGTGATTGTGTAACATTACAAAGCACTGTGTGTTATTTACTAAAGGCAAAGACACTTTGCACTTCAAGTGCACTTGAAACTGCACTTGTAGTGCAAAGTGGATTTGCCCTTAGGAAATAACCCCCATTGTCACAGAAAACACCAATTAGAGCACAATAAAAGTTTTGGAGCGTTTAAACAATAATCACACATTCTTGATTATCAATCTTTTTAATACCAGCACAATCACATGTGCATTTGTAAAAGGTTTTTAAAACAAGCCAACATGTTTGTTGTATAACAATTTTTTGGGTCACATTACAAAAAGCAGAAATGTCGATTTAGGATAAAACAGGCATGTTTAAAACCAACAAGAAAGACAGAAATCTTGAACTTACAAAGTTCAACTTTTGTAGAACTTGAAGGCAATATCAGACATGAATATTTACAAACTGTGTTTGATATTGCCTTCAGATAGGGTGAAGTCACCCCAGGAAAAGCCAAATTTTGAAGATGCACATAAATCGCCGAATGTCAACATGTGCTAGCTGCCATCATGGGGGATCAATGGACGTGTTTTGGGGGTGCAACCCCTTCCTCCCAGGTACTTTATTATTGAGGAAGGGGTTACACCCCCAAAACGCGTCCATTGATCTCCCGTGATGGCAGATAGCACATGTTGACACACTGTGTGCATCTTCAAAACTTGGCTTTTCGCAAATATGTCAAAAAATGTTAGAAATTTTTAGATCACAAAAAGCAGAAAAAACCGAAGGGATTTGGAGGGGTTTTAAACTCTCCCTAAAACATCAATGATGTTCTTCATTTTTTTTTGAACATCATTGATGTTTTTCTGGATGTTTTCCAAAACCCTATTACACCCCATGATCTCCCCGATCAGGATCTGTGCACTTTCAGAGGTGAAATGATCTGGATCTACAACATCACGATCACCTAAAAAGATAGAAACAAAAACACACCATGTATTATAAATATGCCAGCATCCATCTCTTACCTGAGCCTGTGGTCGCAGACACTCACCTGATGTGGTGACAATTTCCACCACGTCTTCCTCCTCCTCCTGTTGGCTTTGTGGGATTTCCCCTTCTTCCAGAGGTGGGGGGTCTGTTGTCTCCTCGGATGTGGGGTGTCCTCCGAGTCTTTTATCCCCAATGTAAAAAAAAATAGGTATACTTAGGTATACTTAGCACACATTTCATGGCAGAAATAGAAATATGAAACATTGCTTGGAAGTGGTGTACAATTGTCTGTTTGGTCAGAGTTCCAAGATGAAGAAATATTTTGTCCTTCGTCAAGCTTAAATACTTACCTGTTTTGTACAAGCTTCACAGATGGAGACACCCCTATAGTATACACTGGAGCACCTGTGTGGGGCCCCTAATAAAAAGGGTGTTCTTGTGTCCCACACTAGTGCTCCAGCGTCCAGATGTGAAAACTGCTGCTGAGTGTCCTCTCCTTACACAGAATCGAGTTTGCATTTCATTCTAGTTACAAACCCCTCTACACAACCAAATTATTTTAAAACAAGTAGGCCATAAAAAATGTATTCAAATGCATATGGCCAAAATAATGCTGTTTTCTAGGCCGAACGAACAATGTTTCATACGAACGAATAATGTGCCCATGAACAAGAAAGTTAACAAAACCAGAAATCTCTCCTGCGCTCGGGTATTAAGTTCCTCAATGTGTGGTATGACCGAATGCCTCCGTGGTAATTGCTGTCTTGCAGCTCTCCTCAGAATAATGGGTATTCATAGACTACAAAAAAAAAAGGAAAGAAAGGAGGGCGCACCGACCTAGTGCACTACCACTGGTAACATTTATTAAAAAAGGTAAAACAGCAAATGAATACTCACAAACGAGCATGAAATATCAGGCATAGACAGTAGCTGCAGGTGAGCAGAATCAAACGTCAAAAAACCTGGACCGGACATCGGGTAGATGAGGCAATGGCTGGCGCGTTTCAGGGGAGAACCCCTTTCTTCAGAGCCTAGACAGGTAATGGCTGCTCACATGTGAGAGCTCCTCTATATGTGTGTGCGTGTAACTATGCATCCCAACCCCCACCTGCACCAGCCCACACAGGCCACGCCCACCTGCACAGGGATCGCAACCTCCTATTGAGAAATGGTTGGGCCCTCCCTAGTGTCACTCAGTCTCCATAGTGACACCACAACGACATTCCACCAGTGAACCCGCACGTACATGGCCAAAGTACACCAAACTCAAATAGACAAATGGATAGAACACGTGAATGGCCACATCCTGGTGTCAAGTATGAACTATACGAGCTGACCAGCAGAGGTGGTCAGGCAGAGGCACTAGCCGTACCCCCTTCACAGTTGCCGCATATTGGAAGGGTGTTGAGGGCATACCGCATACTAACTTGCACAACTTGGGGTCTTCAGCTGCTGTCTGCCACCGGTGGAACGCACTTCCTGGTTATCGAGGCGGCGTGCGTTCCACCGGCGGCAGACAGCAGCTGAAGACCCCAAGACATGCAAGTTAGTATGCGGTATGCCCTCAACACCCTTCCAATACGCGGCAACTGTGGAGGTGGTACAGCTAGTGCCTCTGCCTGACCACCTCCGCTGGTCAGCTCGTATAGTTCATACTTGACACCAGGATGTGGTCGTTCACTTGTTCTATCCATTTGTCTATTTGAGTTTGGTGTACTTTGGCCATGTACGTGCGGGGTCACTCTTGGAATGTCGTTGTGGTGTCACTATGGCGACTGAGTGACACTAGGGAGGGCCCTACCATTCCTCAATAGGAGGTTGCGATCCCTGCACAGGTGGGCGTGGCCTGTGTGGGCTGGTGCAGGTGGGGGTTGGGATGCATAGTTACACGCACACACATATAGAGGAGCTCTCACATGTGAGCAGCCATTACCCGTCTAGGCTCTGAAGAAAGGGGTTCTCCCCTGAAACGCGTCAGCCATTGCATCATCTACCCGATGTCCGTTCCAGGTTTTTTGACGTTTGATTCTGCTCACCTGCAGCTACTGTCTATGCCTGATATTTCATGCTCGTTTGTGAGTATTCATTTGCTGTTTTAACTTTTTTAATAAATGTTACCAGTGGTAATGCACTAGGTCGGTGCGCCCTCCTTTCTTTCCCATGAACAAGAAAGTTGCCATTTTAAACTGGACAACAGGTAAAGAAAAGCACATGGAGCAGCACGAACGTAATAAACATCAAGAATAGGAACACAGGACAACTACTTACTTTTTTGCAGCACTCTCCTGATCCTTCTGTACTGCTCATGCTCCCTTAATTTGAGGTCCGACCACCGCTTCCTGAGCTGATCCTTGGATCATCGTACCCCGAAATTCCGGTGCAGACTCTTGACCACTTTCGCCATGATCTTGGCCTTTCTCACATTGGGGTTGGGGTAAGGTCCATACTTCCCGTCATAGTCGGCCTTCTTCAGGATGTGGACCATCTCCAACATCTCCCCAAAGGACATATTTGATGCCTTAAATCGTCTCCTTCTGGATCGGGACATTTCTGCCTCTGGCCTTTCCTCCTCCTCCTCGTTGGTGTAATTTTCAGACACCTGCTGTGTCTCCACCATGTGCTCTTCCCCCACTGCGATGAACGAGAAGGGGCGGGGAATAGACTAGAAAGAACTTCAGGGGCGGGCGGGCGGTATAAGAACCAAACAAAGAGGAAGGTTTAATTAAGAGATGGTGCACTACCACATATGAGTGTAGAGATAAGTTCATACCTGGTTCACCACATCCCGATAATGCATTTCAAAAAAGAAAGAGGAGGGAACCCTGGGATGGTACGGGTGAAGGGGTAGGGAGTATGAATGGGTAAACCTGAGTACAAGGAAAGGGGGCGTACTAAATGGTGTGATTGGTATGAGAGATGCCCAGAAATAGTAAAAATATATACTTTATTGGAATATACAAAAATGGTTATAAAATAATGAACAATACATACAAAATACCTAAACCACACAACTGAGCATACTGGTAAGAGGAAGTATACATATATGTGGTACATAGGAGCCCAACATGTTTCGGATAAGAAAAAATTCAGTTCCTTCTTCAGGGGTTTCCTGTAAGGATTTTTGTATGATCTGGGGGAGGTATATGAGTAAAACATACCAATCATTAGTATATATATATATATATACACACATATGTACATACATATAATGGGTGTATATCATAGGTGTAAAAGGTTTAAAAAGCAGAATTTATGGAGGCAAAGAGAGAAAAAATATATATGGAGTAAAAGATAAACTAGAATGAGAATGGGAAATGAAGGATAATAAAGATGTGGGAAGATGAATAAAAATAAAAGCTCTGGATGCACCAGAGATTCAAGGTAGTATAAGACATTGTAGGGACTTACTCGTTCAAACAATTAGCTGCATATAAAGCACCGGACTATGGTCTGACAGTCTGCCAAATTGTACTTCAGGTCATCATCATCATGACATCAATTTCACTGCATATTCGGGTAAGATTACTTGGCAGACTGTCAGACCATAGTCCGGTGCTTTATATGCAGCTAATTGTTTGAACGAGTAAGTCCCTACAATGTCTTATACTACCTTGAATCTCTGGTGCATCCAGAGCTTTTATTTTTATTCATCTTCCCACATCTTTATTATCCTTCATTTCCCATTCTCATTCTAGTTTATCTTTCACTCCATATATATTTTTTCTCTCTTTGCCTCCATAAATTCTGCTTTTTAAACCTTTTACACCTATGATATACACCCATTATATGTATGTACATATGTGTGTATATATATATATATATATATATATATATATATATATATATATATACATACTAATGATTGGTATGTTTTACTCATATACCTCCCCCAGATCATACAAAAATCCTTACAGGAAATTCCCTGAAGAAGGAACTGAATTTTTTCTTATCCGAAACATGTTGGGCTCCTATGTACCACATATATGTATACTTCCTCTTACCAGTATGCTCAGTTGTGTGGTTTAGGTATTTTGTATGTATTGTTCATTATTTTATAACCATTTTTGTATATTCCAATAAAGTATATATTTTTACTATTTCTGGGCATCTCTCATACCAATCACACCATTTAGTACACCCCCTTTCCTTGTACTCAGGTTTACCCATTCATACTCCCTACCCCTTCACCCGTACCATCCCAGGGTTCCCTCCTCTTTATTTTTTTGAAAAACAAAGAGGAAGGCAGCGCTGAATAATTTGCTTCAATTTGTGAAGCCGGTGATCCCCACGGCAGATATCACCTATTTGAAGATCCTAATTGGTGGCCTGAGGAGCACATATCTAAGGGAGCCCAAGAGGGTCCAGGATTCCCAGAGATCCGGAGCTGCAGATGACATTTATCTCCCCAGGCTGTGGTACTATGACAGGCTGCATTTTCTGGCAGGTCAGACTGAACCCAGGCCAGCACTCTCCACTCTTCCTTCCACGCTTCCTCCCCCCCCCCCCCCCAGCTGAGGCTTCTGACGCCCAACCTGGGCCTTCCAGGCAGCAACATGTGGAGGAGCCCAGATTGAGCCAGGTATAGCATTCTTCTAAATATTGCTGGTTGTCCAATCAATGATGTTAAATAGATGTTAGTTTGGATTACTAATTTATGATTGTGATTGATGAAGCAAAAACTAAAACCATGTCCCTTTTTCATGCACAGGGAAGTCTCAGCCAGGAGGTGGCCGGGCCAAGCAGGCTGCCTGATATCCAGGTCCCTCCCCTCCACCTTCAAAGACAAAGTGGCAGGAAGAGGAGTACCCTGGAGGAGGCTGCCATAGGCCTCTTTTGGAAGGCTACTGAGGCCCTCAGAACACCCCACAGTGTGGAGGAGGACTTTGCTGGCATAACTGCATGCAAAATGATGCAGATGGAGGGGGGCCAACGACTCCTATGTGAGTTTTTAATTTTGGAAGCTCTAAATAAGGGGTTGAGTGGCCAACTGACATGTGCAACCCACATTTGTCACCTCACCCATAGTTCTCCTCCTCCTCCTCCTCCAGGTCCTACTCCTCCTCCTCCTCCTCCAGGTCCTACTCCTCCTCCTGCCACATCTCCGACACCAGAGCCACAGCCAGGAAGGAAGCGTGGAAGGAAGAGCAGAGAGTGATGACCTGGGTTCAGTCTGGCCTGGCAAAATATGCAGCCTCTTGTAGTACCACAGCCTGGGGACATACATGTCAGCTGCTGCTTTCATGATCTCTGGGACTTCTGGACCAGACTGCACTCCCTTAAATATGAACTCCTCAGGCCACCAATTTTGCTGAAAAATAATTGATGTCTGCCCTGGGGGTCAAAAGCTTTGCCAATTTATGATGTTTCTCCAGTGTTGCCTCCCTCTTTGTTTGGTTCTGAGCCCTTAATAAAGGAATTTTTGGTTCAATTATACTTGCCTATGTGTGTTTTCCTTCAAAAAGGACAGTTTGTTTGTGAGTAGGCAG
Source organism: Lithobates septentrionalis (assembly GCA_037952835.1). NCBI lineage: Eukaryota > Metazoa > Chordata > Amphibia > Anura > Ranidae > Lithobates > Lithobates septentrionalis. Next base: position 408,504 of record JBBDGP010001129.1, read on the forward strand.
GTACATTTCAAAAATACAATGTGAAATTAACAAGAGACACCAACACCAAACAATCTCCTTGAGATTAAATAATACAAGATAATAATGGTGTTGTGGTAACTTGACACACAAAACACACACAAAAATATTTTGGAGTAAAAAAAAAAAAAAAACCATCAGCCTTGAAAAAAATACAAACCAAAAAAAAAAAGAAAAAATCCGCCTTGAAAAAAATACAAGCCAAAAAAAAAAAAATCAGGCTTGAAAAAATACAAACCCCCCCAAAAAAGATATATAGATTTTTGGTCAGATGTGACAAATCAAAATATATTGAGGGAATCACGAGAAATAATAAAGAAAGAAGTTTGTGAGAAGTCTGTGTGAATATGAGCAGCAAAACTTCTTAATTCTTCTAGCATTATAAAGAAGAAGAGAGTGCGCTGTATTAAACAATTTTAAACATTGCAGCCTGACGAAAGTGCTCTATCTATTCCAAACGCTAATTTTACCAGACCGAGCTGTTCCGTCTCGGAATTTCTTCTGAGCATGCGTGGCACTTTGTGCGTTGGAATTGTCCACACACGGTCGGAATTGACGCGATCGGATTTTGTTGTCGGAAAATTTTATAGCCTGCTCTCAAACTTTGTGTGTCGGAAAATCCGATGGAAAATGTCCGATGGAGCACACACACGGTCGGAATTTCCGACAACAAGCTCCGATCGCACATTTTCCGTCGGAAAATCCGACCGTGTTTACGGGGCATTACAGTGCCTTGAAAAAGTATTCAAATGCCTTGAAATTTTCCACATTTTAATATGTTACAACCAAAAATGTAAATGTATTTTATTGGGATTTTATGTAATAGACCAACATAAAGTGGCACATAATTGTGAAGTAAAAGGAAAATGATAAATAGTTTTCAATTTTTTTTTACAAATAAATATGTGAAAAGTGTGGCGTGCATTTGTATTCAGCCCCCTTTACTCTGATACCCCTAACTAAAATCTAGTGGAAGCAATTGCCTTCAGAAGTCACCTAATTAATAAATAGAGTCCACCTGTGTGTAATTTAATCTCAGTATAAATACAGCTGTTTTGTGAAGCCCCCAGAGGTTTGTTAGAGAACCTTAGTGAACAAACAGCATCGTGAAGGCCAAGGAACACACCAGACAGGTCAGGGATAAAGTTGTGGAGAAGTTTAAAGCAGGGTTAGGTTATAAAAAAATATCCCAAGCTTTGAACATCTCATTGAGCACTGTTCAATCCATCATTCAAAAATGAAAAGAGTATGGCACAACTGCAAACCTACCAAGACATGGCTGTCCACCTAAACTGACAGGCCAGGCAAGGACAGCGTTAATCAGAGAAGCAACCAAGAGGCCCATGGTAACTCTGGAGGAGGTACAGAGAGCCACAGCTTAGGTGGGAGAATCTGTCCACAGGACAACTATTAGTTGTGCACTCCACTATTTTTGCCTTTATGGAAGAGTGGCAAGAAGAAAGCCATTGTTGAAAAAAGCCATAAGAAATCCCGTTTGCAGTTTGCGAGAAGCCATGTGGGGGACACAGCAAACATGTGGAAGAAGGTGTTCTGGTCAGATGAGACCATAATTAAACTTTTTGGCCTAAAAGCAAAACGCTATGTGTGGCGGAAAACTAACACTGCACATCACCCTGAACACACCATCCCCACTAGGTAACATGGTGGTGGCAGCATCATGTTGTGGGGATGCTTTTCTTCAGTGGGGACAGGAAGCTGGTCAGAGTTGATGAGAAGATGGATGGAGCCAAATACAGGGCAATCTTAGAAGAAAACCTGTTAGAGGCTACAAAAAACCTGAGACTGGGGTGGAGGTTCACCTTCCAGCAGGACAACGACCCTAAACATACGGCCAGAGCTACAATGGAATGGGTTAGATCAAAGCATATTCATGTGTTAGAATGGCGCAGTCAAAGTCCAGACCTAAATCTAATTGAGAATCTGTGGCAAGACTTGAAAATTGCTGTTCACAGATGCTCTCTATCTAATCTGACAGAGCTTGAGCCATTTTGCAAAGAAGAATGGCAAAAATGTAATTCTCTAGATGTGCAAAGCTGAAAGAGACATACCCAAAAAGACAGACAGCTGTAATTGCAGTGAAAGGTGTTTCTATAAAGTATTGACTGAATACAAATGCATGCCACACTTTTCAGATATTTATTTGTAAAAAAGTTTGGAAACCATTTATCATTTTCCTTCCACTTCTAATTATGTGTCATTTTGTCTTGGTCTATCACATAAAATCCCAATAAAATACATTTAAGTTTTTGGTTGTAACATGACAAAATATTGAAAAATTCAAGGGGTATGAATACTTTTTCAAGGCACTGTACATTGCTAATCTTGAACTCATAGAGGATCCCTGGGGTGTTATGGTAGAGAAAACTGGCTACATATGTAAGGAAGGCAGCATTGATACAAAACATTCAGGCAGTGCTCTGCGACCACAAAAATGGAGTGGCTGGGCTACAGCCCTGTGCCTGACTACACAACTGGACAGGCCAAGGGCCACCCTGTGTTGGAATGCTGCCAGCTGGACATCAGCCTCCAGTCTCTCTAGGGCAGTGGTTCTCAACCTGGGGGTCGGGACCCCCTCGGGGGTCAAATGACAATTTGCCAGGGGTCACCAAATCCTGGGCTGTTCCTGAAGCCCGCGCCACTCTCCCAGCCTTTTCGAGGCCGCCCAGAAAGGCTGTCCCTGGAGCCTGTGGCTGCCCAGCTGGGCTGTTCCTGGAGCCCGAGACCGCCCACTCAGCCTCTTCGCAGCCACCCATTCAGTTCACAGCATGGCTGGGGGGGCAGAGACTAGAGGTCAGCTGACTGGTGAGGAATGAAGTGGGTGGGGCTGGAGGAGACCCCATCTCCTGATTTTGGCATAGGTGTCACTGCTGCAAGACACCACAAAGTCGGAGACACAGTGAAGCCGGAGACACAGTGAGTAACTCTACCTGTGATTATAGTTGCCATTAAAAGTTCCCACTACAGTTCTCAGATCAGCAGATGACCTTGATCAAGAGCACCTAAGTTGGTTGATCAGAACCCCCGCCAGCACTGCCACTCATCCCATTCCCCCCACCAAGGAGTAAGAGAAGGAATAAAAATAGAGAATACATGGAAGGGAGATGAAAAGAGGGGGAGGAACAAAGAAAAAGGGAGAGAAAGAATAAGAGAAAGAACAAGAAAGACGGCTAGAGAGAGGGATGGGGGGGGGGAGACAAGAAATTAGGATAGCTAGAGATAAAAGGGAAATAAAGGAGAACAAAGAGAAAGAGTGGTACATCCTAAAATGCACCATAAGGGGTTTTAATACTGTACGAGTGGAAGGGACTCAGGGATCGCTAAATGTCCGTGGGTTAGGGGCGCAAATTACTTGTCTTGCCTTGGGAGCTGACAACCCACCCTACGAAAATAATTTTACTGTTAGGGGTCCCCACAACTTGGGAAATTTTATCAAGGGGTCATGGCACTATAAGGGTTGAGAACCACTGCTCTAGGGCGTAAGGAACTCAAGGAGTGCTAATGGACCACGGATTATGAGGCACAATACTTGCCTTGCCTTGGAAGCTGGCAACCCATGCTATGCCACTGCAACTATCGGTCACATGATTGCTGTGATAGCCTGTGAACTTCTATCACAGTTATCGCTGAATAAAACCCACCCCTGCATTGTTTTTCACCTCTGAATGGAGAAAAAGATACAATGTTTCTCCAAATTAGAGAAAAGTGCAAACAAAAAAAAACTGAAAAAAATAAAATAATAATGATATAATAAATAAAAAATAAAGATAAATTGGCTATATCAGGGATTGATCAAATGAGCTTCATGTACACACCGCCTACTTTGACCGCCGGGCAATGCAATGCAAAATGGTAGCAAAATCCCACAATTTTGCTGTGTTTTTTGATGTGGTTTGTGTTTTCCCATAGCCAGCGGTCAAAACGTTTCTATCCTGAACACGATTCTTCCGCCTTTAGGGGGGGGGGGGTAGGGAGGTTGAACCTTACCTAACTGAAGCAACTCCTAAACTCTGGTAAAAGTTGTGTGTTGTGTGTACATGGACACATAGGGGGGTTATTTACTACAACTAAGGCTATGTTTCTACTAGTGCGTCCCCAAAGTCGCGCGAATTACACTGCGACTTTGCAATGCGATTTGTGGTGCGATTTGTTGCGACTTTAAAAACGACTTTGTGCGACTTGGACGTTCTGCGATTTAGTCATAGTGATGTAATTCCTTATCCTGCTTAGTTATTTCCCCTTCCTCTTTCATTGTCATGTGTTGTATGTTTGTTAGCAAACATGTTGGCTATGCAATATGTTGGGTCAGCAGTCATTTTGGCTGCTGTAGCAGCATTTATAGATGAAGAAGAGGAGGATAACCGGAGGAGGAGAAGGCATAGGTTTTGGATCCATCCCATCATCGCCCAAAGGGAAGTGAGAGGCCAGTTTGGGGTCCTTTACAACGACCTCCGTGCTCATGAAGACAAATTCTTCAACTACACAAGGATGTCAATTAGAAGGTGAGAACATTTTTTGATGTCAACTTGCAAATGCTGCCAGATATATTTATGAGAATGTGTATATGCCTGGTCAGTATGACTCTTTTTATAATTTTTAGGTTTAAATAGCTAGAAATGTTAACTATAACCTGATCAAATTGTTTAAAAAATGGAACTCGATTTTTAAATGTTTGATTTTTACATGGTCAATGTAGATAATAGCCATATTTTTTCTCTTTACAGTTTTGATAAATTGTTGGCTTTGCTCTATAGCCATCTAGAGCGACAAAACACAAGTTTCCGAAGGAGTATTCCAGCTGTTGAAAGACTCATTATAACATTGAGGTAACTTTTCATACCTACTTTTTCTTCTTCTTAACTTATATGTGGCATTTGGATATCCACATCATTCTTACATCCTCTTTACATGAAGTAAAAAAATAAATACTAGCATGTAACTGTGCGTGAGATTGTTTTTACAATATTAACTCATTTTTTGTTAGTTTATTGAAGTAGCTTAGTGTAAATATGTATCATTATAATAAACTGTATGTACTGTTCCATTTTAGGTACCTGGCAACTGGACATTCCTTTGCAAGTTTGCATTATGAGTTTTTGGTTGGCAAAACTACTGTCAGCAATATTGTCCACGATACCTGCAGAGACATCTGGAATGTCCTTAGGGATTTGGTCCTGAAGAAGCCCACTTGCGAAGATTGGTGCAAGATAGCGGAAGTTTTCTGGGATCGTTGCAATTTCCCGAATTGTCTCGGGGCAATTGACAGAAAACATATGAGGGTAGTGATGCCCATCAGCAGTGGAACCAAATACTTTAACTACAAAAAATATTTTTCTTTTGTATTACTAGCAGTGGCTGATGCCAATTATTGTTTTAGCTATATAGACATAGGATCATATGGCAGCAGCTCAGACTCCAGTATTTTCCAAAGATCATTGTTTGGAAGAATTTTGCGGGAAAATGATCTGGACCTGCCACAGGACTGTCCGTTGCCAGGAACAAATGGGCCGCCAATGCCATTTGTGTATGTTGGGGATGAGGCCTTTGCTCTCAGTGAGCATCTATTAAGGCTTTATTCCAATAGGTGTCTGAGTGAAGAGAAGCGAATCTTCAATTACCGGTTAACGAGGGCAAGACGAGTGGTAGAATTTTCATTTGGCATTTTAGCCAACAAGTGGCGTTTGCTACATACACCGATTAATTTAAAACTTGAGAATGCAATATCTGGAGTAAAAGCAGCATGTGTGCTTCATAATTTTGTTAGAATTCGTGATGGCTATCTTTTTGAAGATTCCCTCATGCACGATCTGGAAGGTGCACAATGGAGTGCCAGTAGGGGCACCACCAATGGTGCCACTGTGCGTGAGGGATTCTCATCGTATTTTATGTCTGCTGCTGGTTCTGTCCCCTGGCAGCAGGATGCCATTGCATAATGTATGTCATGCATTTTATTGTAATATTATTTAGATGTCTGTTATGTTTCATTGCATCCAAATGAAGAATAACAGGTGTTTAACACAAATTCGAAAAAAGGATAAGTAGAAAATGCATAATGTAACCAGAATAATTTTTATTTTCCTGAATTTTGTGCAAGAATGCATCAAAATTTTTTTGTTTTTTGTTTTGGTGAACTACACCATTGTTTGTTAATTTTTAACAAGCACAACAAATATTAAAATAATAAAATATTTCACTTTGAACAACACAAAAATAAAAATCATAAAAAAATAAAATATATCATCTGAATCTTTTTTACAAGACAAATCTTTTCGCAAGAAGGCAAAAATAAAGAAATAAGTTCCATGAACTCAAAAATTCAACAGTTGTTGTTTTGGCATCCACAACCAACCAAAAAATATAGAACAAGTCTTAAACCCACAGCAAAAATAATAGAAAATTACAATTGCTCATATGTTTTGTTTTCAGTGGTCCCGGTAACTGAACTATTGGTTGGTCCAGGGAAATCCACTGATGGACCAGGGTAATATTTCCTTTCAAGAAAAGGCGGAACCTGACTGGGTGTAGGCTGCCTAAGTTGGTGAGTGGTTGGGGGGCCAAGGGTAGAGGTAGTGGGGGCAGGAATTGGATGCAACATGCGTGGCCTTGAGGGATTCAGCATATTACCATACTGGTCACAGTATGGACGGTTTATTGGTGGAGCATACTGTGTACTTGGAAAGTGAGGGTATTGTGGATAAGGGGGATATTGGGGAAGGGGGGGGGGTTGCATATATGCTGAGGATGTTGTTGGCCCCTCACCCACAAATGATTGAGCAGTTGACATCAAAGCCATCCTGAGTGCATATTTTTTCTCAGGGTGTACCTGTTTACATATGCCTAAAATTACAGTGAGAAATGCTGTGTCTTCACACTGGTTTTCAGCCATTTTAGTGGACATCTGACTGACTACATCTAGAATTTTATCCATGGGTTTTACAGGCCGGGCACTTCCCCTTGAAGATCTTCGCAAAGGCCTGGAGACATTGCTAGGACTCTATCAGCCACAGAACGGTCTTCAAAAAGTAAGTGGTTGATATATGCTGCTTAGCACTTTGCGCCTTGCACCTATTTAAATATTCTACAACCAATGGGTGTGTGTTAACAATATGCACTGTGTTTTCTTGGTGGGGACCGCTTCTCCTGCCAGGAGATTACAATGGTTTGGCAGGAGGGAATCCCCTGTCAACACTATCTGTGTTGATGGTGGAATTTATATATTTACTTTCCTGTAACCTGTGGCTGCAGGAAAGTAAATCTGTGTGTGTGTGTGGGCCAGCAAATAATATTTGACCACGGTCCAAATAATATTAAATAATATTAAAGATGGCCCTGTCAACATCCTTCAGCACATGGCAAATTATGCAGGTGTCATGGGTAATATATTTAGCGTTTTTTTAACACCATCCATATCAATTATGCAGCCTAGCAAATGAATGACCTATAGGCAGTTAATAAAGTTTTTTTTTTAAATGTATTATTTGCTTTATATTTTGTAGTGCACTCGTTACAAACTCGATGGAGAAGTCTCAAAGACTGCTTTTTGGAGTCTCTGCGACTTGAGTCGCACCAATTAGAACAGGGACCATTGAAATACATGGGTTTTGACTTGTCATGCGACTTGACATGTGTCAAGTCGCAAAACAACAACTCGCAGTAGTGGAAACAGAGCCTTTTATTTTTTTTTTATGACTTTTATTTTTGTGTTGTTCAAAGTGAAATATTTTATTATTTTAATATTTGTTGTGCTTGTTAAAAATTAAGAAACAATGGTGTAGTTCACCAAAACAAAAAACAAAAAATTTGCATTCTTGCACAAAATTCAGGAAAATAAAAATTATTATGGTTACATTATGCATTTTCTACTTATCCTTTTTTCGAATTTGTGTTAAAGACCTGTTATTCTGCATTTGGATGAAATGAAACATAACAGACATCTAAATAATATTACAATAAAATGCATGACATACATTATGCAATGGCATCCTGCTGCCAGGGGACAGAACCAGCAGCAGACATAAAATACGATGAGAATCCCTCACACACAGTGGCACCATTGGTGGTTCCCCTACTGGCACTCCATTGTGCACCTTCCAGATCGTGCATGAGGGAATCTTCAAAAAGATAGCCATCACGAATTCTAACAAAATTATGAAGCACACATGCTGCTTTTACTGCAGATATTGCATTCTCAAGTTTTAAATTAATCGGTGTATGTAGCAAACGCCACTTGTTGGCTAAAATGCCAAATGAACATTCTATCACTCGTCTTGCCCTCGTTAACCGGTAATTGAAGATTCGTTTCTCTTCACTCAGACACCTATTGGAATAAGGCCTTAATAGATGCTCACTGAGAGCAAAGGCCTCATCCCCAACATACACAAATGGCATTGGCGGCCCATTTGTTCCTGGCAACGGACAGTCCTGTGGCAGGTCCAGACCATTTTCCCGCAACATTCTTCCAAACGATGATCTTTGGAAAATACTGGAGTCTGAGCTGCTGCCATATGATCCTATGTCTATATAGCTAAAACAATAATTTTGTAGTTAAAGTATTTGGTTCCACTGCCGATGGGCATCACTACCCTCATATGTTTTCTGTCAATTGCCCCGAGACAATTCGGGAAATTGCAACGATCCCAGAAAACTTCCGCTATCTTGCACCAATCTTCGCAAGTGGGCTTCTTCAGGACCAAATCCCTAAGGACATTCCAGATGTCTCTGCAGGTATCGTGGACAATATTGCTGACAGTAGTTTTGCCAACCAAAAACTCATAATGCAAACTTGCAAAGGAATGTCCAGTTGCCAGGTACCTAAAATGGAACAGTACATACAGTTTATTATAATGATACATATTTACACTAAGCTACTTCAATAAACTAACAAAAAATGAGCTAGGAAGGAGGTGCCTGAGGAAGTGAAGGAAGAAGAGGAGCAGGAGAAAGACACTGGTGATGTAGAGGCAAAGTTAATATTGTAAAAACAATCTCACACACAATTACATGCTAGTATTTATTTTTTTACTTCATGTAAAGAGGATGAAAGAATGATGTGGATATCCAAATGCCACATATAAGTTAAGAAGAAGAAAAAGTAGGTATGAAAAGTTACCTCAATGTTATAATAAGTCTTTCAACAGCTGGAATACTCCTTTGGAAACTTGTGTTTTGTCGCTCTAGATGGCTATAGAGCAAAGCCAACAACTCATCAAAACTATAAAGAGAAAAAATATGGCTATTATCTACATTGACCATGTAAAAATCAAACATTTAAAAATCGAGTTCCATTTTTTAAACAATTTGATCAGGTTATAGTTAACACTTCTAGCTAATCAAACCTAAAAATTATAAAAAGAGTCATACTGACCAGGCATATACACATTTTCATAAATATATCTGGCAGCATTTGCAAGTTGACATCAAAAAATGTTCTCACCTTCTAATTGACATCCTTGTGTAGTTGAAGAATTTGTCTTCATGAGCACGGAGGTCGTTGTAAAGGACCCCAAACTGGCCTCTCACTTCCCTTTGGGCGATGATGGGATGGATCCAAAACCTATGCCTTCTCCTCCTCCGGTTATCCTCCTCTTCTTCATCTATAAATGCTGCTACAGCAGCCAAAATGACTGCTGACCCAACATATTGCATAGCCAACATGTTTGCTAACAAACATACAACACGTGACAATGAAAGAGGAAGGGGAAATAACTAAGCAGGATAAGGAATTACATCACTATGACTAAATCGCAGAATGTCCAAGTCGCACAAAGTCGTTTTTAAAGTCGCAACAAATCGCACCACAAATCGCATTGCAAAGTCGCAGTGTAATTCGCGCGACTTTGGGGACGCACTAGTGGAAACATAGCCAAAGAGTGCAAAATCTGCTGCAGCTCTGCATAGAAACTAATCAGCTTCCAGGTCTTATTGCCAAAGCTTAATTGAACAAGCTGAAGTTTGAAGCTGATTGGCTACCATGCACAACTGCACCAGATTCTGAGTGCACCAGTTTTAGTAAATCCACCCCATAGGCTTTTATGGGTTTAGGGGCTTTGGCAAAAAAACGTCGAAAGCTCCTAAACTCGGATTTATTTCAGGTTTTTTTTTCTGATGGTGGGTCAAGGTAATGGCAAGAAATTTACACCTAAGAAATGTTTTTACTATTTTGGACCAGTTGTTTGATAATAAAAAAAAACAGAGGTATTCTTTTTTTACCAAATGAAGGCCTAATTTGTCCTGAAAAAACAATGCATAATTTACCCGAATACACACACTAATTGCAATAATATGTACAGTTTTAGTTGTGATATGTGAACAACTAATACAAGCTGATACAAAGGTAAAAACAAATGATTCTTTTAAACAATGTGCATGTGTAGCTTGGCTCATGGCACTACTGTCACTGCAGTCACATGTCCTCGGCTACATTTATACTGTGCGGATGGGCAGGGACAGAGATGGAGGTTTTGCTATGGGAGCAGCTACAGCTGAAGACCTGCCCATTGCTAAAGAGGAGGACACCCAGGTAGGCTTGCACATTTATGCTGGGAGCTGCAAGGACATATGGGAGATAAAGCCCCCAGGAAAGTGGCACAAATCAGGCAGAGACTAAGTGTGGCTGCAAGTCCCAGAAGGACTGTACTCATGTACCTCTTGCTGGGCAATAGTGGTGAAAGATTTATGAGCCATCATCTTTGCCATCTTCCCACTTACAGCACTACACTCTAAGACCCATAAAATGCTTTGGAGAGCTGCCTCATTGTTCTGGAATTCCAAAATTCTGTTTAGAGTGCTCCACTGCAGACCTGGATCCCAATGTCGGCCACCATCAGCTGTTCACCAGTAGACAAGGGGAGGGAGACAAGTAGTGACTGTGTCTTCATAGCCCCTGTGTGTGTTCACTATTATTCAGGGCATCTCCTTCTGTCTGGGTCTAGGTGGTCTAATCTCTGCCCCTGAACCAGGTAGTTGTGTATCCATTGTATGTGACTCCCTCATAATCTCATTTGCCATCTGTGTAATTGGTATATGCTGTTAATATTAATGTTGTATTTTTGCGAATATCTTGAAAAGTATAATACACAATAGACATACACATTTTAATACACGCTGAATCTGTGGACAAGAGACAAACACTGCCATGCAAGCACTAATAAAAGCATATGTAGTATTATGGATAATGCAAGGATTTTTCAAGTTACTGGATGAGTGATTATTGAGTTATAATTGCCAAACATTACCTGCAACACTATCTGGGAAAATCAGGTGCAACAGTATGACTTTAAAATAAAATCATTTTGTAGTGGAATAATTGTCAGCTGCCAGGTGCGCCCGTCCCCTCTGTTGACTATGCAGAGGATGCGAGAGATGAGGACTTCTCTGCCCTACTATAGGCAGCAATTTTTTTCCAGACAAGCACTTGTCATTTTTCTTGAAAGCTTCTTTTAATATTAGTCACCTTGCCAGATGGGCGCTGTTTCACTTACCAAACATTTGCTAATTGTGTCTGTCCAATTCTGAGATTTACACAGTCCTGCACACAGTACAAGCTCTGGCAGGGCATGTGACCTTAGTTTTCTCTGATGAAGTAATTGTTACAGATTTTGTCTTTGTCCCATTAAGGTACTGGATAGTGAGAAGCAGAAGACTAAATAGCTCATCTCCTTGTCATGATGTTCTCTCCTCTTATTAGGGTCTGCATGTCATCACTGCAGCACAACTGACTGGCTCCTTGTGTCTCCTTTTCCTCTTCCAGGGACAGGGACTGCAAGAGGCTGATACCAATTAATTTCTCAAACTTATATGACTTGCATTAAAAAATACATTTAATGATGTTAAGAGAAAAAATACACAGCAGTAGGCCTCCACTTTCCGCGCATTGCAAGGGCTAAATGCTCGTTTTTTGTTTTGTTTTGTTTTTTGCCTAAGTTATCAGTAAAAAAAAAAGACTTTTACTTATCTTATCCCTTGGCTCCTCTGGCAGCCAGAACTCACCTCTTCTCTCTGGTTAGGGTTGTGGGCAGGCCCTTGGTCTTCTTACTGACAATACAGGACTACTGGTCCACCATTTTAGTTGATGTCCTCAGAGCTGCAACCGCCTGCCTGAGGGCCTTTACATAGTTACATAGTTAGTCAGGTTGAAAAAAGACACAAGTCCATCTAGTTTAACCAATAAAAAAAATAAAAAAATCATACAATCCCATATACACAATCCTATACCCACAGTTGATCCAGAGGAAGGCGAAAAACCCCAGCAAAGCATGATCCAATTTGTTATAGCAACTTTACCTATAAATGGTACCCAGTTATATTATGTACATTTAGGAAAGAATCCAGGCCTTTCTTAAAGCAATCTACTGAGCTGGCCAGAACCACCTCTGGAGGGAGTCTATTCCACATTTTCACAACTCTTACTGTGAAGAAACCTTTCTGTATTTGGAGATGAAATGTCTTTTCTTCTAGGGGTAAAGAGTGCCCCCTTGTCCTCTGTGATGACCTTAACCACTTGCCAACTGCGCTATAGCCGAATGACGGCTGCAGCGCGGTCGGATAACTCTGGGAGGGCGTACTATGACGTCCTCCCAGAATCCCACTCTTGCGTGCACCCGAGAACATCCGTGACCGCTGGGTCCTCTCACGGATCACGGTTGATGGCCGCTAACAGCGGCCGTTTACCACGTGATCGCTCCGTCAAATGACGGAGCGATCACTTGTAAATAAACCGGCGTCACGTCCGGTTCCTCTCTACCCTCTCTGTACGGATCAGTACAGTGCGAGGGGAGAGATCAGTGGCAGCAGCGCTGTGGGCTGGATGTGTAGTGCCCACAGCGCTAATATGTGCCCATTCCAGCCAACCATCCATCCATACTCAGCCATCCATGCTCAGCATACCCATCCATACTCGCTTACCCATCCATACTCAGCATACTCATCCATCCATACTCAGCATACTCATCCATCCATACTCAGCATACTCATCCATCCATCCATCCAGCCAGCCATACTCAGCATACTTATCCATCCATTAATCCATGCTCACCCATCCATACTCAGCATACTCATCCATCCATACTCAGCATACTCATCCATCCATCCATGCTCAGCCATCCATACTCAGCAATACTCAGCCATCCATACTCAGCATACCCATTCATACTCAGCATACTCATCCATCCATCCTCATCCATACTCAGCATACAAATCCATCCATCCTCATCCATACTCAGCATACAAATCCATCCATCCTCATCCATACTCAGCATACTCATCCATCCATCTATGCTCACCCATCCATACTCATCCACCCATCCATGCTCACCCATCCAAACTCAGCATACTCATCCATGCATGCTTAGCCATCCATACTGAGCATACTCAGCATACTCATCCATCCATCCATGCTCAGCCATCCATACTCAGCATACTCATCCATCCATCCATGCTCAGCCATCCATACTCAGCATACTCATCCATCCATCCATGCTCATCCATCCATCCTCAGTAATACTCATCCATCCCATCCACCCCATCCATAATTAGCCATACCCATCCATACTCAGCCATACCCAGCAATAGCCAGCAATACTCACGCATACCCAGCCATACCCAGTCATACTCAGCTGTATCCAGCCATACTCAGCCGTACCCAGCCATACTCAGCCATACCCAGCCGTACCCAACCATACTCAGCCATTCCCAGCCATCCCATCTATACCCAGCCATACTCAGCCATACCCATCCGTACTCAGCAGCACCCGACCATACTCATTCATGCTCAGCCATCCCCATCAGTTATCCATGCCACATCCATGCCACTACAGTGCCTCACAAAAGTGTAATAGGTAGTCAAATTAAATTTGAAACGTATGCCCCTAGAACACCTGATGGTGCTCCCTGCATGTTGGTCCTCTCTATGTGGCCAGGCTGTGGAAAAGTCCCACACATGTGGTATCGCCGTACTCAGGAGGAGTAGGAGAATCTATTTTGGGGTGTAATTTTTGGTATGTGCATGCATTGTGTTAGAAACATTGTGTAAATTGTCAACTTTGTGTATAATAAGATTTCTTTGCACATTTTCCAAAAACTTGTTTAAAAGACTCAATATGCCTCATAGATTATACATTAGGTTGTTTTCTCTCCAAAATTGGGTCAATTTTGGGGCGTTTCCATTGTCCTGGTTCTCCAGGGCCTTCAAAAGTGTAAGAGGTAGTCATGAAATTATATGTGTAATTTATGCTCCAAGAACGCCTGATGGTGCTCCCTGCACGTTGGGCCTCTGTATGTGGCCACGGTGTGTAAAAGTCTCATACATGTGGTATCGCCATACTCAGGAGGAATAGTAGAATGTGTTTTGGGGTGTAATTTGTGCTATGCATACTCTGTGTGTGAGAAATAACCTGCTACCCTGTTTCCCCGAAAATAAGACCTAGCGTGATTGTCGGTGATGGCTGCAATATAAGCCCTACCCCCCAAATAAGCCCTACCCTGTTTCCCCGAAAATAAGCCCTACCCTGAAAATAAGACCTACAAGGACTTTAACTAGGGCTTATTTGGGGGGGTAGGGCTTTTATTGCAGCCATCACCGACAATCACGCTAGGTCTTATTTTCGGGGAAACAGGGTAATATACCGTATTTATCGGCGTATAACACGCACTTTTTTCCCCTAAAATCAGGGGGAAATCGTGGGTGCGTGTTATACGCCGATCCCCCGCCGATTGTGAGCCTTTTGGCGGCCCTCGGCAGCTTTTGGCCGCTCTCGGCGGCTTTCGGCCATTCTCGGCGGCTCTCGGCCGCTTTTGGCCATTCTCGGCCGCTCTCGGCCATTCTCGGCGGCACTCGCAGTCCCGAGTGAACCGCCGAAAGCCGAGTGCGTCCGAAAGCCGCCGAGAATGGACGAGAGCCGCCGAGAATGGCCGAAAGCGGGCGAGAGCCGCTGAGAATGGCCGAAAGCGGCTGAAAGCCGCTAGAAGAGGCCGAGAGCCGCCGAGAATGGCCGGGAGCGCCCGAGAACGGCGGCGCCATTTTCAAAAGCAGCGCAAGGCAGATGGACACTGACAAGGCTGCAGTGAGGGACACAGCTGCAATGAGGGACTACAGATGGACACTGACAAGGCTGCAATGGGGGACAAGGCTGCAATGGGGGACAAGGCTGCAATGAGGGACACTGACAAGGCTGCAATGAGGGACACTGACAAGGCTGGAATGGGGGGACAAGGCTGCAATGGGGGGACAAGGCTGCAATGGGGGGACAAGGCTGCAATGAGTAACACTGACAAGGCTGCAATGAGTGACACTGACAAGGCTGGAATGATGGACAAGGCTACAGATGGACACTGATGAGGCTGCATTGATGGGCATTTAAATGTAAGGTTTTTTTCTTAAACTTCCCACCTAAAAGTTTTTTTCCTTAAAAATCCCTCCCAAACTTGGGGTGCGTGTTATACGCCGGCGCGTGTTATACGCAGATAAATACGGTAATAATTTTGTGAAAAAAAAAATCTTGATGTTGCAAAGAATTGTGGGAAAAAAATACAACTTCAAAAAACTCACCATACCTCTTACTAAATACCTTGGAACGTCTACTTTCCAAAAAGGGGTCATTTGGGGGGTATTTGTACTTTCCTGGCTTGTTAGGGTCTCAAGAAATGAGATAGGCCGTCAGTACTTCAGGTGTGATCAATTTTAGAGATTGGCACCATAGCTTGTGGACTCTATAACTTTCACAATGACCAAATAATAAACACAGATTTGGGTTATTTTTACCAAAGATATGTAGCGGTATAAATTTTGGCCAAAATATATGAAGAAAAATTACTAATTTGCAAATTTTTATAACAGAAATGAAAAAAAAAATTTTTACGGAATTTTCTGTCTTTTTTCTTTTATAGCACAAAAAATAAAAAACCCAGCGGTGATTAAATACCACCAAAAGAAAGCTCTATTTCTGTGAAAAAAGGACAAAAATTTCATATAGGTATAGTGTTGCATGACTGAGTAATTGTCATTCAAAATGTGAGAGCACCGAAAGCTGAAAATTGGTCTGGTTAGGGTTTAAGTGCCCAGTTGTCAAGTGGTTAAAGTAAATAACTCAACACCAAGTTCACTATATGGATCCCTTATGTATTTGTACATGTTGATCATATCCCCCCTGATGCACTGTACACACGATAGGATTTTCCCACAACAAAATCCATGATTTTTTTCCGACGGATGTTGGTTCAAACTTGTCTTGCATACACACGGTCACACAAAGTTGGTCGGAAATTCCGAACATCGAGAACGCGATGATGTACAACTAGTACGACGAGCCAAAAAAACGAAGTTCAATAGCCAGTGCTGTTTTTCTGCTTGATTCCGAGCATGCGTGGAACTTTGTGCGTCAGAATTGTGTACACACAATCAGAATTTACGACAACGGATTTTTTTGTCGGAAAATTTGAGAACCAGCTCTCAAATTTTGTGTGACAGAAATTCTGATGGAAAATATCCGATGAAGCCTAAACACGGTTGGAATTTCCGACAACAAGCTCCTATGAAACATTTTCCATTGGAAAATCCTATCGTGTGTACAAGGCATTAGTCTGCTCTTCTCAAGAGGGAATATATTCAGTTCCTCTAATCTTTCCTCATAGCTGAGCTCCTCCATGCCTCTTATCAGTTTGGCTGCCCTTCTCTGCACTTTCTCCAGTTCCCCAATATCCTTTTTTGAGAGCTGGTTCCCAAAACTGAACTGCATATTCCAGATGAGGACTTACTAATGATTTGTACAGGAGCAAAATGATATTTCTATCTGGAGTCCATACCTTTCTTAATATAAGAAAGGACTTTGCTCATTTTGGAAACCGCAGCTTGGCATTGCATGCTATTATTAAGCTTATGATCTACCAAATCCCTCAGATCCTTCTCCACTATGGATTCCCCCAGTTGTACTCCCCCTAGTATGTATGATGCATGCATATTCTAATGCCGCGTACACACGAGCGGACATTACGGCGGACTTTGCCCGGCGGACTGGATTTCGTCGGACAATTCGATGTGTGTGGGCTCCAGCGGACTTTGTTTTCTCAAAAGTTGGACGGAATTAGATTTGAAACTTGTTTAAAATTTATCCGTTGAAATCGAGTCCGGTCGAAAAGTCCGCCGTCTGTATGCTAGTTCGACAAACAAAAAGCCACGCTAGGGCAGCTATTGGCTACTGGCTATGAACTTCCTTGTTTTAGTCCGGTCGTACGTCATCACGTACGAATTCGACGGACTTTGGTGGATTGTGTGTAGGCAAGTCCGTTCATTCACAAAGTCCGTCGGAAAGTACGTCGAAAAGTCCACCGGGCAAAGTCCGCCGTAATGTCCGCTCGTGTGTACGCGGCATTAGCCCCCAAGTACATAACTTTACATTTATCAACATTAAACCTCATTTGCCACATAGTTGCCCAATAAAACAGTGCATTGAGGTTGGCTTGTAAGTTGGAGATATCCTGTAAGGACGTTATTCCACTGCATAGCTTGGTGTCATTTGCAAAGACTGAAATGCTACTTTTAATCACAGACCCTATATAATTTATAAAGGTTTTAAAAAGTAAAGATCCCAACACTGAACCTTGGGGTACACCACTGATAACCTTAGAGAGTAAGAATCATTAACCACTACTCCCTGGCTCACCATACATGTAATAATCTGACTGTGAAATCTCTGTACATTCAACTTTAGATTTGCCAAAACTATGCAATATGAGCAGGGCCGGTCCGAGGCGGGGTGCACGGGGTGCAGTGCACCCCAGCGCCAGAGAGGTGGGGGCGCTGTAGCGCCAGAGTGCTCCCTTCCCTCTTCCTCCTCTTGTTTGTGTCCTGCGGCGCCTTTCCGCTGGTGTTCTAAGAAGAAAGGCGCCGCTGTATTCAGTGCTCAAGCCCCTCCCTCCTTCAGCCAGCCGAAGATGAGAAGGGAGGCAGAGCGGCTGGTCTCTGTGTGGAGAGAGACCAGCCGTGCAGTGAGTGATGTCGCAGGGGGAGGGGGAGCGGAGCGGTCCGTGCTGACACATTCTCCTCCTCTCTGTGTCTCTCACTCCTGCTGTGTACTCTTTTGTTCTCCACCCGGGCGGCGCGGCTGCACACTCTCCTCTCCAGCTGCCGCCCGGGTGTTTTTATCATGTACTGTACCCTAATGGAGGGGGGGGGGGTCTGTAGTAATGGAGGAGGGGTCCTGCCCTGGGGGGTCATTACTAATAGAGGGGGGCTCTGTCCTGGGGGGTCTGTAGTAATGGAGGGGGACTCTGTCCTGGGGGGTCTGTAGTAATGGAGGGGGGCTCTGTCCTGGGTGGTCTGTAGTAATGGAGGGGGGGTCTGTAGTAATGGAGGGGGGTCCTGCCCTGGGGGGTCTGTAGTAATGGTGGGGGGCTCTGTCCTGGGGGGTCTGTACTAATGGAGGGGGCTCATGCCCTGGGTGCTATGTAGTAATGGAGGGGGTCTGTAGTAATGGAGGGGGGCTCTGTCCTGGGGGGTCTGTAGTAATGGAGGGAGCTCTGTCCTGGAAGGTCTGTAGTAATGGAGGGGGGCTCTGTCCTGGGGGTCTGTACTAATGGAGGGGGGTCCTGCCCTGGGGGGTCTGTACTAATGGAGGGGGGTCCTGCCCTGGGGGGTCTGTAGTAATGGAGGGGGGCTCTGTCCTGGGGGGTCTGTAGTAATGGAGGGGGGCTCTGTCCTGGGGGGTCTGTAGTAATGGAGGGGGTCTGTAGTAATGGGGGGGGGGTCTGTCCTGGGGGGTCTGTAGTAATGGAGGGGGACTCTGTCCTGGGGGGTCTGTAGTAATGGAGGGGGGCTCTGTCCTGGGGGGTCTGTAGTAATGGAGGGGGGCTCTGTCCTGGGGGGTCTGTAGTAATGGAGGGGGTCTGTAGTAATGGGGGGGGTCTGTCCTGGGGGGTCTGTAGTAATGGAGGGGGACTCTGTCCTGGGGGGTCTGTAGTAATGGAGGGGGACTCTGTCCTGGGGGGTCTGTAGTAATGGAGGGGGGCTCTGTCCTGGGGGGTCTGTATTAATGGAGGGGGGCTCTGTCCTGCGGGGTCTGTAGTAATGGAGGGGGGTCTGTCCTGGGGGGTCTGTAGTAATGGAGGGGGGCTCTGTCCTGGGGGGTCTGTAGTAATGGAGGGGGTCTGTAGTAATGGGGGGGGGTCTGTCCTGGGGGGTCTGTAGTAATGGAGGGGGACTCTGTCCTGGGGGGTCTGTAGTAATGGAGGGGGGCTCTGTCCTGGGGAGTCTGTAGTAATGGAGGGGGGCTCTGTCCTGGGGGGTCTGTACTAATGGAGGGGGGTCCTGCCCTGGGAGGTCTGTAGTAATGGAGGGGGGGGGGCTCTGTCCTGGGGGGGTCTGTAGTAATGGAGGGGGGCTCTGTCCTGGGGGGTCTGTAGTAATGGAGGGGGGCTCTGTCCTGCGGGGTCTGTAGTAATGGAGGGGGTCTGTCCTGGGGGGTCTGTAGTAATGGAGGGGGGCTCTGTCCTGGGGGGTCTGTAGTAATGGAGGGGGGTCTGTAGTAATGGAGGGGGGCTCTGTCCTGGGGGGTCTGTAGTAATGGAGGGGGACTCTGTCCTGGGGGGTCTGTAGTAATGGAGGGGGTGCTCTGTCCTGGGGGGGTCTGTACCAATGGAGGGGGGGTCCTGCCCTGGGGGGTCTGTAGTAATGGAGGGGGGCTCTGTCCTGGGGGGTCTGTAGTAATGGAGGGGGGTCTGTCCTGGGGGGTCTGTAGTAATGGAGGGGGGCTCTGTCCTGCGGGTTCTGTAGTAATGGAGGGGGCTCTGTCCTGGGGGGGTCTGTAGTAATGGAGGGGGGCTCTGTCCTGCGGGTTCTGTAGTAATGGAGGGGGCTCTGTCCTGGGGGGGTCTGTAGTAATGGAGGGGGGTCTGTCCTGGGGGGGTCTGTAGTAATGGTGGGGGGTCTGTCCTGGGGGGTCTGTAGTAATGGAGGGGGGGTCTGTCCTGGGGGGTCTGTAGTAATGGAGGGGGGCTCTATCCTGGGGGGTCTGTAGTAATGGAGGGGGGCTCTGTCCTGGGGGGTCTGTAGTAATGGAGGGGGTCTGTAGTAATGGAGGGGGGTCTGTCCTGGGGGGTCTGTAGTAATGGAGGGGGACTCTGTCCTGGGGGGTCTGTAGTAATGGAGGGGGGCTCTGTCCTGGGGAGTCTGTAGTAATGGAGGGGGGCTCTGTCCTGGGGGGTCTGTACTAATGGAGGGGGGTCCTGCCCTGGGAGGTCTGTAGTAATGGAGGGGGGGGGGCTCTGTCCTGGGGGGTCTGTAGTAATGGAGGGGGGCTCTGTCCTGGGGGGTCTGTAGTAATGGAGGGGGGCTCTGTCCTGCGGGGTCTGTAGTAATGGAGGGGGGTCTGTCCTGGGGGGTCTGTAGTAATGGAGGGGGGCTCTGTCCTGGGGGGTCTGTAGTAATGGAGGGGGTCTGTAGTAATGGGGGGGGTCTGTCCTGGGGGGTCTGTAGTAATGGAGGGGGACTCTGTCCTGGGGGGTCTGTAGTAATGGAGGGGGGCTCTGTCCTGGGGAGTCTGTAGTAATGGAGGGGGGCTCTGTCCTGGGGGGTCTGTACTAATGGAGGGGGGTCCTGCCCTGGGAGGTCTGTAGTAATGGAGGGGGGGGGGGGGGGCTCTGTCCTGGGGGGGTCTGTAGTAATGGAGGGGGGCTCTGTCCTGGGGGGTCTGTAGTAATGGAGGGGGGCTCTGTCCTGCGGGGTCTGTAGTAATGGAGGGGGTCTGTCCTGGGGGGTCTGTAGTAATGGAGGGAGCTCTGTCCTGGAAGGTCTGTAGTAATGGAGGGGGGCTCTGTCCTGGGGGTCTGTACTAATGGAGGGGGGTCCTGCCCTGGGGGGTCTGTACTAATGGAGGGGGGTCCTGCCCTGGGGGGTCTGTAGTAATGGAGGGGGGCTCTGTCCTGGGGGGTCTGTAGTAATGGAGGGGGGCTCTGTCCTGGGGGGTCTGTAGTAATGGAGGGGGTCTGTAGTAATGGGGGGGGGTCTGTCCTGGGGGGTCTGTAGTAATGGAGGGGGACTCTGTCCTGGGGGGTCTGTAGTAATGGAGGGGGGCTCTGTCCTGGGGAGTCTGTAGTAATGGAGGGGGGCTCTGTCCTGGGGGGTCTGTACTAATGGAGGGGGGTCCTGCCCTGGGAGGTCTGTAGTAATGGAGGGGGGGGGCTCTGTCCTGGGGGGGTCTGTAGTAATGGAGGGGGGCTCTGTCCTGGGGGGTCTGTAGTAATGGAGGGGGGCTCTGTCCTGCGGGGTCTGTAGTAATGGAGGGGGTCTGTCCTGGGGGGTCTGTAGTAATGGAGGGGGGCTCTGTCCTGGGGGGTCTGTAGTAATGGAGGGGGGTCTGTAGTAATGGAGGGGGGCTCTGTCCTGGGGGGTCTGTAGTAATGGAGGGGGACTCTGTCCTGGGGGGTCTGTAGTAATGGAGGGGGTGCTCTGTCCTGGGGGGGTCTGTACCAATGGAGGGGGGGTCCTGCCCTGGGGGGTCTGTAGTAATGGAGGGGGGCTCTGTCCTGGGGGGTCTGTAGTAATGGAGGGGGGTCTGTCCTGGGGGGTCTGTAGTAATGGAGGGGGGCTCTGTCCTGCGGGTTCTGTAGTAATGGAGGGGGCTCTGTCCTGGGGGGGTCTGTAGTAATGGAGGGGGGCTCTGTCCTGCGGGTTCTGTAGTAATGGAGGGGGCTCTGTCCTGGGGGGGTCTGTAGTAATGGAGGGGGGTCTGTCCTGGGGGGGTCTGTAGTAATGGTGGGGGGTCTGTCCTGGGGGGTCTGTAGTAATGGAGGGGGGTCTGTCCTGGGGGGTCTGTAGTAATGGAGGGGGGCTCTATCCTGGGGGGTCTGTAGTAATGGAGGGGGGCTCTGTCCTGGGGGGTCTGTAGTAATGGAGGGGGTCTGTAGTAATGGAGGGGGGTCTGTCCTGGGGGGTCTGTAGTAATGGAGGGGGACTCTGTCCTGGGGGGTCTGTAGTAATGGAGGGGGGCTCTGTCCTGGGGAGTCTGTAGTAATGGAGGGGGGCTCTGTCCTGGGGGGTCTGTACTAATGGAGGGGGGTCCTGCCCTGGGAGGTCTGTAGTAATGGAGGGGGGGGGGCTCTGTCCTGGGGGGTCTGTAGTAATGGAGGGGGGCTCTGTCCTGGGGGGTCTGTAGTAATGGAGGGGGGCTCTGTCCTGCGGGGTCTGTAGTAATGGAGGGGGGTCTGTCCTGGGGGGTCTGTAGTAATGGAGGGGGGCTCTGTCCTGGGGGGTCTGTAGTAATGGAGGGGGGTCTGTAGTAATGGAGGGGGGCTCTGTCCTGGGGGGTCTGTAGTAATGGAGGGGGGCTCTGTCCTGGGGGGTCTGTAGTAATGGAGGGGGGTCTGTCCTGGGGGGTCTGTAGTAATGGAGGGGGGCTCTGTCCTGCAGGTTCTCTAGTAATGGAGGGGGCTCTGTCCTGGGGGGGTCTGTAGTAATGGAGGGGGGTCTGTCCTGGGGGGGTCTGTAGTAATGGAGGGGGGTCTGTCCTGGGGGGTCTGTAGTAATGGAGGGGGGGTCTGTCCTGGGGGGTCTGTAGTAATGGAGGGGGGCTCTGTCCTGGGGGGTCTGTAGTAATGGAGGGGGGCTCTGTCCTGGGGGGTCTGTAGTAATGGAGGGGGGCTCTGTCCTGGGGGGTCTGTAGTAATGGAGGGGGACTCTGTCCTGGGGGGTCTGTAGTAATGGAGGGGGGCTCTGTCCTGGGGAGTCTGTACTAATGGAGGGGGGTCTGTCCTGGGGGTCTGTATTAATGGAGGGGGGGTCTGTCCTGGGGGGGTCTGTACTAATGGAGGGGGGGGGTCTGTCCTGGGGGGGTCTGTACTAATGGAGGGGGGTTTTCCTGGGGGGGTCTGCACTGTGTAAGGTCTGTACTTAGGGAGGGGTTTATACTTAGTGCAGGTTCTGCACTGATGGAGGGGGTCTATACTTAGTGGAGGGGGTCTATACTTAGTGGAGGGGGTCTGTACTGAGGGGCGATTATAGTTGGTGGAAGGGGGGGTGACCCCAACCATAGTGATGCCAATGCAGCTGCGGGCTCTTCTTTCCCCCCTCCCTCTCCCCCCTCCCTCTCCCTCTTGCGCACGCTGCTGTACTAGTGAGCAGCGCTTGCCAGCACAGCTGCCCACTATGTATCTTCCCCTGCCTTCATATACCCAGGGAAGAAACAGAATAGAAAAAGGAGCAGAGAAGAGGATTGTGGGACATGTAGTCCCGAGGACTGGCAGCCCCACTGTAACACAGAAACTGCAGCTCACACAGCATGCTCAGCTAAATGGGAGAGAGAGAGAGATACAGGAGCCCGGGAAAGCTTTCAGGGAAATACACCCAGGACTCCAGAGGGAGCGGACAGTGCTGAGAGAACCCCGCTGACCTGCGCCACCAGAGGGAAAGCCACACAGCCTAGCGCCATCCCTGGCAGAGAAAGGAATGGAGTCATTGCCGGAATATAGATCTGGGCTCTACACAGCGAAGTCGCCACGGGCAATTCAGAGTGAGCTGACTCCTGATCAGAGGAACCACCGCTGTATCGCTGGGTCAGGTGAGAGGGCCGATCGGCCATTATCTACTAACGTCCATAGGAACTGCAGTCTCTGATCATCTCCTTTATTATGTCTGCAGTCTCTAATCATCTCCTGTACTATGTCTGCAGTCTCTGATCATCTCCTGTACTATGTCTGCAGTCTCTGATCATCTCCTGTACTATGCCTGCAGTCTCCGATCATCTCCTGTATTATGTCTGCAGTCTCTGATCATCTCCTGTAGTATGTCTGCAGTCTCTGATCATCTCCTGTACTATGTCTGCAGTCTTTGATCATCTCTTATATCCTGTCTGCAGTCTCTGATCATCTCCTGTATTATGTCTGCAGTCTCTGATCATCTCCTGTATTATGTCTGCAGTCTCTGATCATCTCCTGTACTATGTCTGCAGTCTCTGATCATCTCCTGTACTATGTCCGCAGTCTCTGATCATCTCCTGTACTATGCCTGCAGTCTCTGATCATCTCCTGTATTATGTCTGCAGTCTCTGATCATCTCCTGTATTATGTCTGCAGTCTCTGATCATCTCCTGTATTATGTCTGCAGTCTCTGATCATCTCCTGTAGTATGACTGCAGTCTCTGATCATCTCCTGTACTATGTCTGCAGTCTCTGATCATCTCCTGTAGTATGTCTGCAGTCTCTGATCATCTCCTGTAGTATGTCTGTCTGCAGTCTCTGATCATCTCTTGTACTATGTCTGCAGTCTCTGATCATCTCCTGTACTATGTCTGCAGTCTCTGATCATCTCCTGTACTATGTCTGCAGTCTCTGATCATCTCCTGTACTATGTCTGCAGTCTCTGATCATCTCCTGTACTATGTCTGCAGTCTCTGATCATCTCTTGTATTATGTCTGCAGTCTCTGATCATCTCCTGTAGTATGTCTGCAGTCTCTGATCATCTCCTGTATTATGTCTGCAGTCTCTGACCATCTCCTGTACTATGTCTGCAGTCTTTGATCATCTCTTATATCCTGTCTGCAGTATCTGATCATCTGTAGTATGTCTGCAGTCTTTGATCAACTCCTGTATTATGTCTGCAGTCTCTGATCATCTCCTGTACTATGTCTGCAGTCTCTGATCATCTCCTGTATTATGTCTGCAGTTTCTGATCATCTCCTGTATTATGTCTGCAGTCTCTGATCATCTCCTGTACTATGTCTGCAGTCTCTGATCATCTCCTGTACTATGTCTGCAGTCTCTGATCATCTCCTGTACTATGCCTGCAGTCTCTGATCATCTCCTGTATTATGTCTGCAGTCTCTGATCATCTCCTGTAGTATGTCTGCAGTCTCTGATCATCTCCTGTACTATGTCTGCAGTCTTTGATCATCTCTTATATCCTGTCTGCAGTCTCTGATCATCTCCTGTATTATGTCTGCAGTCTCTGATCATCTCCTGTATTATGTCTGCAGTCTCTGATCATCTCCTGTACTATGTCTGCAGTCTCTGATCATCTCCTGTACTATGTCTGCAGTCTCTGATCATCTCCTGTACTATGCCTGTAGTCTCTGATCATCTCCTGTATTATGTCTGCAGTCTCTGATCATCTCCTGTATTATGTCTGCAGTCTCTGATCATCTCCTGTATTATGTCTGCAGTCTCTGATCATCTCCTGTAGTATGACTGCAGTCTCTGATCATCTCCTGTACTATGTCTGCAGTCTCTGATCATCTCCTGTAGTATGTCTGTCTGCAGTCTCTGATCATCTCTTGTACTATGTCTGCAGTCTCTGATCATCTCCTGTACTGTGTCTGCAGTCTCTGATCATCTCTTATATCCTGTCTGCAGTCTCTGATCATCTCCTGTACTATGTCTGCAGTCTCTGATCATCTCCTGTACTATGTCTGCAGTCTCTGATCATCTCCTGTAGTATGTCTGTCTGCAGTCTCTGATCATCTCTTGTACTATGTCTGCAGTCTCTGATCATCTCCTGTACTATGTCTGCAGTCTCTGATCATCTCCTGTACTATGTCTGCAGTCTCTGATCATCTCCTGTACTATGTCTGCAGTCTCTGATCATCTCCTGTACTATGTCTGCAGTCTCTGATCATCTCTTGTATTATGTCTGCAGTCTCTGATCATCTCCTGTACTATGTCTGCAGTCTCTGACCATCTCCTGTACTATGTCTGCAGTCTTTGATCATCTCTTATATCCTGTCTGCAGTCTCTGATCATCTGTAGTATGTCTGCAGTCTTTGATCAACTCCTGTATTATGTCTGCAGTCTCTGATCATCTCCTGTACTATGTCTGCAGTCTCTGATCATCTCCTGTATTATGTCTGCAGTTTCTGATCATCTCCTGTATTATGTCTGCAGTCTCTGATCATCTCCTGTACTATGTCTGCAGTCTCTGATCATCTCCTGTACTATGTCTGCAGTCTCTGATCATCTCCTGTACTATGCCTGCAGTCTCTGATCATCTCCTGTATTATGTCTGCAGTCTCTGATCATCTCCTGTAGTATGTCTGCAGTCTCTGATCATCTCCTGTACTATGTCTGCAGTCTTTGATCATCTCTTATATCCTGTCTGCAGTCTCTGATCATCTCCTGTATTATGTCTGCAGTCTCTGATCATCTCCTGTATTATGTCTGCAGTCTCTGATCATCTCCTGTACTATGTCTGCAGTCTCTGATCATCTCCTGTACTATGTCTGCAGTCTCTGATCATCTCCTGTACTATGCCTGCAGTCTCTGATCATCTCCTGTATTATGTCTGCAGTCTCTGATCATCTCCTGTATTATGTCTGCAGTCTCTGATCATCTCCTGTATTATGTCTGCAGTCTCTGATCATCTCCTGTAGTATGACTGCAGTCTCTGATCATCTCCTGTACTATGTCTGCAGTCTCTGATCATCTCCTGTAGTATGTCTGTCTGCAGTCTCTGATCATCTCTTGTACTATGTCTGCAGTCTCTGATCATCTCCTGTACTGTGTCTGCAGTCTCTGATCATCTCTTATATCCTGTCTGCAGTCTCTGATCATCTCCTGTACTATGTCTGCAGTCTCTGATCATCTCCTGTACTATGTCTGCAGTCTCTGATCATCTCCTGTAGTATGTCTGTCTGCAGTCTCTGATCATCTCTTGTACTATGTCTGCAGTCTCTGATCATCTCCTGTACTATGTCTGCAGTCTCTGATCATCTCCTGTACTATGTCTGCAGTCTCTGATCATCTCCTGTACTATGTCTGCAGTCTCTGATCATCTCTTGTATTATGTCTGCAGTCTCTGATCATCTCCTGTACTATGTCTGCAGTCTCTGACCATCTCCTGTACTATGTCTGCAGTCTTTGATCATCTCTTATATCCTGTCTGCAGTCTCTGATCATCTGTAGTATGTCTGCAGTCTTTGATCAACTCCTGTATTATGTCTGCAGTCTCTGATCATCTCCTGTACTATGTCTGCAGTCTCTGATCATCTCCTGTATTATGTCTGCAGTTTCTGATCATCTCCTGTAGTATGTCTGCAGTCTCTGATCATCTCCTGTATTATGTCTGCAGTCTCTGATCATCTCCTGTATTATGTCTGCAGTCTCTGATCATCTCCTGTAGTATATCTGCAGTCTCTGACCTTCTCCTGTACTATGTCTGCAGTCTTTGATCATCTATTATATCCTGTCTGCAGTCTCTGATCATCTCCTGTAGTATGTCTGCAGTCTCTGATCATCTCCTGTAGTATGTCTGCAGTCTCTGATCATCTCTTGTACTATGTCTGCAGTCTCTGATCATCTCTTGTACTATGTCTGCAGTCTCTGATCATCTCCTGTACTATGTCTGCAGTCTCTGATCATCTCCTGTACCATGCCTGCAGTCTCTGATCATCTCCTGTATTATGTCTGCAGTCTCTGATCATCTCCTGTATTATGTCTGCAGTCTCTGATCATCTCCTGTATTATGTCTGCAGTCTCTGATCATCTCCTGTATTATGTCCGCAGTCTCTGACCATCTTCTGTATTATGTCTGCAGTCTCTGATCATCTCCTGTATTATGTCTGCAGTCTCTGATCATCTCCTGTATTATGTCTGCAGTCTCTGATCATCTCCTGTATTATGTCTGCAGTCTCTGATCATCTCCTGTACCATGTCTGCAGTCTCTGACCATCTTCTGTATTATGTCTGGGGGCTCTTTCTAACAGACTCTCTAACAGAAGCCCTCTCTGTGTGCATCAGAGAGACTCCCCTCCAGGTCTCATTAGTGTACGCTCTTCCTGTATTTTCTTTATTAAAAGATCACAGGAGGATCCCAGGGTAACAAAGACTTCTTAGGGGAGCATCTCTGTGTTTGAGTCGTTGCCATAGAAACATTTGTAAAGGGGAGGAGTTGGTAAGATGACCACGCCCATGTGGGGGCGCCAGAAATATTTCTGCACCCAGGCGCCGGTGACCCTAGGATCGGCCCTGAATATGAGGACCTACCTAAAGTATCCAAACAGGCAGACCCTCGCACTACATAACATAGGTTTATTGCCTGGATCAACCACCAAAAGTAAAAGGAATTAAATTAAATTAAATTGTTGTTGTCTAAACATTCATCCACACGGTAACGCATGGGATGCAGTTCAGGTTGCCCTAAGGCATATAGGAAAAACTAAGAGAATAAAGTTCTCTTAAGAGGGCAAAGAGACGCCTGAACACTATGGAAAAGACAATTGTATTTTATTGTACAAAACTAAATAAACACCACACAAATTATTCTAATGGCAAAAATATGGGGAAGGGCTAAGATAGGTGACTATAAAGAACCCAGAAAATAAAAAGGCAACGTTGTCTAGGATATTAAAAACAAAGGAGCCGCAGCTAATCATCACACATGCAGACCACAATCACCACTCACATACACTGATGGTAATTGTTGATAGATATATGGGAATTTAATGCAGACTGCTAGTAGAATCCTATTATTCAACGGTCATGATAGTGGTATATAGGGTATGAGGAAGAGATGGATGGAGGGTACTAATGGAAGTTCATATAGTAAATTAAGTACGGTCAATTAGGCATAGGACCAAGACCATATATCATTAGGCAAAATTGTCAGTGGATGAGACCGGCAAGCTAACCAGTGTTGGTAGGCAAATAATGAATGGAAGTCCATATAGTAAGTTAAGCACGGTTAGTTAGGCATAGGACCAAAACCATACATCATTAGGCAAAATTGTCAGCAGATGGAACCAGCAAGCCAAACAGTGTTGAATACAGACAGAGCGAAAATGGCATATGTAAAAATGGCAAAGGCAGTAGGGGGAGTGCTGTAAGCTGGAAGAGCATATTCATGTATAGATTGGATCTAAATTGGTCTGTGAGTACCTGTGTATTGTCTTGTTGTGTACCTGTGTATTGTCTTGAGTATTAGTGCCAGGAAGCTAGCTGTTAGGTAATTTGGACAGGGTAAAATCCCCAAATCCTCACTAAATTTAATAGGTACGATGCCCGGCGGGTGTGGAGAGGCGACTCTTTGTACATCTTGCCGCATGTATGCGTTCCTTGATCATCCGATCGAGGGCGAATACTGCTGTGCAAAATGTAAGCACATTGTTTCCCTGGAAGCCCAGGTTCTGAATCTAGGGAAGCAACTGTCAGCACTGAGAAGTCCCTCCATACTAAAGGTGAGCCAGGAATGTACACGGCAGGTGCCGGCAGGGGCCAGCACAGAGGAGGGTGGAGACAAAGAGGTGCAGGCACTAGCAAAGAGTAGATGGGTGACAGTCAGGAGGGGTAGAGGGGGAAGTGCCAGAGAGGCCGATCCAGGACTGGAGCATCCCAATAAGTACGCTCCATTGAGTGTCATTGGTGAAACCAGTCAGGGACCAGCACTGCTGGAGATGAGGGACTCTCCTAGCTGCCAGAGGAAGAACTCCTCCAGTGAGAGTGGGGGGGCAGCAAAGGGAAAGGAAAGACAGATTCTGGTGGTAGGGGACTCAATTCTTAGAAGGACAGAGAGGGCAATCTGTAACCAAGACCTGAAGCGCCGAACAGTATGTTGTCTACCGGGTGCTCGGGTTCGGCACATCACGGATCTTGTGGACAGATTACTGGGAGGGGTTGGGGAAGACCCGGCTGTCATGGTGCACGTTGGCACCAATGACAAAGTCAGAGGCAGATGGAGTGTCCTAAAGAACAATTTTAGGGACTTAGGTGCTAAATTGAGGAAAAGGACCTCCAAGGTAGTATTCTCAGGAATACTACCGGTACATCGAGCCACACCAGAAAGGCAGAGGGAGATTAGGGAAGTAAACAAGTGGCTGAAGAGCTGGTGTAGTAAGGAGGGGTTTGGGTTCCTGGAGGACTGGGCCGACTTCTCAGTCGGTAACCGGTACTATAGAAGGGACGGACTGCACCTAAATGAGGAGGGTGCAGATTTGCTGGGAATGAAGATGGCCAAAAAGTTAGAGGGGTTTTTAAACTAGGCGATGGGGGGGAGGGTCCAGAGACAGTGATAGCCAGCGCGGAAGATATTCCAGAGGGTAGTATTGGGGGCATTAGTGGTAGGTTAACCAAAGCACAAAAACACAAGGTGAGTATAGTAGCAAGTCCTAGTTGCAATTTTGAAACACCCAATACGAGGACAATATGCGACCGGTCTAAACTATGTGGCATGTTCACCAATGCCAGGAGCATGGCAGACAAGATGGGTGAACTAGAGATACTGTTGTACAAGGAGGATTTGGATTTTGTGGGAATTTCAGAGATCTGGTTCAACAGCTCTCATGATTGGCTGGCAAACATTCAAGGGTATACCCTATACCGCAAGGATAGAGAGGGTAAAAAAGGGGGAGGGGTATGCCTATATATCAAGAATAATGTACAAGCGAATGTGAGAGATGACATCACTGAGGGAGCTAGAGAGGAGGTGGAATCCTTATGGGTAGAGCTCCAAAGGGATGAAGCTAAGGGGAAAATAATACTGGGAGTATGCTATAGGCCCCCTAACCTGAGGGAGGAAGTGGAGACGGATCTCCTATCACAAATTGGATTAGCAGCAAGGATGGGAAGTGTTATCATAATGGGGGATTTTAATTATCCAGACATAGACTGGGCGGAGGGAACCGCGCATTCATTTAATTTTATGGTTCAGATGGTAGACGCACCAACTAGAAATAAAGCATTACTGGATCTACTGATTACCAACAATACAGACCTGATCACAGATGTGGAAATACGGGGCAACTTAGGTAACAGCGATCACAGGTCAATTAGTTTCAGTATAAATCACACAAATAGGAAACATAAAGGGAATACAAAGACACTGAATTTCAAAAGAGCCAACTTCCCTAAACTACAAACCTTGCTAAAAGGCATGAATTGGGATAAAATATTAGGAACAAAGAATACGGAGGAGAGATGGGTTTGCTTTAAGAGCATATTAAATAAGGGCATTAGCCAATGTATCCCATTGGGTAATAAATTTAAAAGAGCGAACAAAAATCCTGGATGGCTTAACTCCAATGTAAAAATGCATATAAAAGCAAAGGAGAAGGCCTTCAAAAAATACAAGGTTGAGGGATCATCCTCAGCATTCAGACTTTATAAAGAATGCAATAAGAAATGTAAGGGTGCAATTAGGACGGCTAAGATAGAACATGAAAGACACATAGCGGAGGAGAGCAAAAAAAATCCCAAGAAATTCTTTAAGTATGTAAACAGTAAAAAAGGGAGGACAGACCATATTGGCCCCATAAAGAATGAGGAAGGACATCTGGTTACAAAGGATGGGGAGATGGCAAAGGTATTGAATTTATTCTTCTCCTCAGTCTTCACGAGTGAATCGGGGGGCTTCAGTAACCAAAACTGCAGTGTTTATCCTCATGACACAACACAGGAAGCACCTCCATGGTTAACAGAGGACGGAATTAAAATTAGACTTGAGAAACTTAACATTAATAAATCACCGGGACCAGATGGCTTGCATCCGAGGGTACTTAGGGAACTCAGTCAGGTGATTGCCAGACCGTTGTTCCTAATTTTTACAGACAGTCTATTGACTGGAATGGTACCAGCTGATTGGAGAAAAGCCAATGTAGCACCAATATTTAAAAAGGGCCCAAAAAACATCCCTGGGAATTGCAAACCGGTTAGCCTAACATCAATAGTATGTAAACTCTTGGAGGTGATGATAAGGGACTATATACAAGATTTTAGTAATAAGAACGATATCATTAGCAGTAATCAGCATGGATTCATGAAGAATCGTTCTTGCCAAACCAATCTATTAACCTTCTATGAGGAGGTGAGTTGCCATCTAGATAAAGGAAGGCCCGTAGACGTGGTGTATCTGGATTTTGCAAAAGCATTTGACACAGTTCCCCATAAACGTTTACTGTACAAAATAGGGTCCG
The DNA here is from genome assembly GCA_037952835.1 of Lithobates septentrionalis. Classification (NCBI taxonomy): domain Eukaryota; kingdom Metazoa; phylum Chordata; class Amphibia; order Anura; family Ranidae; genus Lithobates; species Lithobates septentrionalis. The sequence goes on from JBBDGP010001129.1 coordinate 440,418, forward strand.
TTGGCATGGACCATAGGGTGAGTACATGGATTGAAAACTGGCTACAAGGGCGTGTTCAGAGGGTGGTGATAAATGGGGAATACTCAGAATGGTCAGGGGTGGGTAGTGGGGTTCCCCAGGGTTCTGTGCTGGGACCAATCCTATTTAATTTGTTTATAAACGATCTGGAGGATGGGATAAACAGTTCAATCTCTGTATTTGCAGACGATACTAAGCTAAGCAGGGCAATAACTTCTCCGCAGGATGTGGAAACCTTGCAAAAAGACCTGAACAAATTAATGGGGTGGGCGACTACATGGCAAATGAGGTTCAATGTAGAAAAATGTAAAATAATGCATTTGGGTGGCAAAAATATGAATGCAATCTATACACTGGGGGGGGAGAACCTCTAGGGGAATCTAGGATGGAAAAGGACCTGGGGGTCCTAGTAGATGATTGGCTCAGCAATGGCATGCAATGCCAAGCTGCTGCTAATAAAGCAAACAGAATATTGGCATGCATTAAAAGGGGGATCAACTCCAGAGATAAAACGATAATTCTCCCGCTCTACAAGACTCTGGTCCGGCCGAACCTGGAGTATGCTGTCCAGTTCTGGGCACCAGTCCTCAGGAAGGATGTACTGGAAATGGAGCGAGTACAAAGAAGGGCAACAAAGCTAATAAAGGGTCTTGAGGATCTTAGTTATGAGGAAAGGTTGCGAGCTCTGAACTTATTCTCTCTGGAGAAGAGACGCTTGAGAGGGGATATGATTTCAATTTACAAATACTGTACTGGTGACCCCACAGTAGGGATAAAACTTTTTCGCAGAAGAGAGTTTAATAAGACTCGGGGCCACTCATTACAATTAGAAGAAAAGAGGTTTAAACTTAAACTACGTAGAGGGTTCTTTACTGTAAGAGCGGCAAGGATGTGGAATTCCTTTCCACAGGCGGTGGTCTCAGCGGGGAGCATTGATAGCTTCAAGAAACTATTAGATAATCACCTGAATGACCGCAACATACAGGGATATGTAATGTAATACTGACACATAATCACACACATAGGTTGGACTTGATGGACGTGTGTCTTTTTTCAACCTCACCTACTATGTATGTAACTATGTAACTATGGATCAATACATCTCTCACCGTCTAGAGGACATCCAACGTCCTCATGTAGCGACACTCTACCCCAAAAGATGAATGGCTGGGAGTGTTAGTCCATCTAGGGCCAGGTTCTTGCCATGAAGCCAAAATCCTCGCTATATGTCTTTAGCCGTGTTTAAATGGCGCGACCATCCGGATTTGAAAACAAGCCGGTCATCAGCTGTTCAGTCCTTGCTGACACTCCATCCATCCAGTAAACACGCAGCTCCGAAGTGACGTGCTGACGTCATGTTGCTGACGCGTTTCACCAGCCAATGAACGCTGCTTTCTTCAGAGCAAGGAGGTGTCACAAGTCAATACTCACCGAGGCCGAGATGCCGAGAGCGGCTTGCCCTTACGACCACGCGCACCCGAACCCCCGAAAGTGAGACAGGGGATCGAGAGCACGCGGAGGCACGGGTCTCCGGTAAAACTGATGGGAGGACTCCGGATGGCCTGGGAGGCAGGAAGTCTTCTGGAGGAGTGCCTGGAAGTGCAAGAACAAGGTTAAGAGAGATCAGACTGGTGGTTAGGAAGTCCTTATGACTGAGGGGATCAGGAGAGGTGGCAGCCCCGTGAGGAGATTTGTTGGAGACACAGGCAGAAACCAGGAGGTCCAGCAGGGCTGGAGTGATCCTTAAACAGGCAGAAGGTCAGGGTATCCGGCAGACAGAGAGTGGTCGTATTCAGGCAGAAGATCAGGGTATCCAGCAAACAGAGAGTGGTCGTTATTCAGGCAGAGGGTCAGGGTATCCAGCAAGCAAAGAGTGGTCGTTGTTCAGGCCGAAGGTCGGGGTATCTAGCAAGCAGAGAGTGGTCGTAGGTACAGGCAGGAGGTCGGTTTCACAAGAGACAGGAAGCAGAAGTTCAAACACAGGCAGGGTAGACTGACGACAAACCAGCAACCCGACTGGGTGCTGGTGACGTCTAAAGTAGCCTCCCAGTGGGCGCGTCAGCATGACGCGTTACCGGGCACCCGCACGGGCGACGGCGCGCACACGTGGGCCGCCGTGCACCTGCGCGCGCCGCACCATCAGGCCGCGAACGGGTGCACGTCTCAACAGCAACCCCCTGCGCATGCGCCCCGCAGCCCGGCGAACGGAGGCGACTTGTCCTTCGTGACAGTGCCCCCCTCCTAAGGGCGGACACTGGACGCCCAGGCTAGACATCAACTCCGGATGGTCTTGATGAAAGGTTTGAATCAAGCGAGGGGCATGTAGGTTCTTCGCAGGCTCCCAAGAATTGTCTTCAGGTGGGTATCCCTTCCATTGGATCAGGTACTGTAATTGTCTGCCCTTCTTTCTACAGCCCAGGATAGCCTCCACCTCGAACTCGTTCTCACCGTCCACCCTGATTGGTGGGGGAGGAACCTCTGCTCTTTCTGGAAACGGACTGGGTACCACAGGCTTCAGTAAAGATACATGAAAGACAGGATGAATCTTGTATGTTTTAGGCAGGGCTAACTCCATGGCCACAGGGTTGATGATCCTTTTGATAGGAAAAGGGCCAATAAATTTAGGTCCTAATTTTCGGGATGGCAACTGCAGCTTGAGATTAGAGGTGGACAATCAAACCTCCTCCCCTATGTTAAATGTTGGATTCTCCTTCCTGCCTCGGTCATACTGCTCCTTGTAGGCCTTTTGAGCTTTCTGTAGCATACTTTGGATTTCTTGGAAGTTAGTTTGTAAGGTTATGATTCTGTCCTGTACTGCAGGAACTGTTATTTCAGGGGTGTCCTTAGTCAGGAACGTGGGGTGAAACCCGCAATTGGCCCAAAAGGGCGTTTGGTTGGTAGCCGCGTGAACTGAGTTATTATACGCAAATTCCGCGTATGGAAGGAGTTTTGCCCAATCATCCTGAGATCCTGAACAGAAGCAACGGAGGTACTGCTCCAAAGTTTGATTTGTCCTCTCCGTTTGGCCATTGCTCTGAGGGTGATAGGCTGATGAGAGGCATACTTTAATATCCAAGGCCTTACAAAGTTCTTTCCAAAATTTGGACGTGAATTGCGCGCCTCTGTCAGACACTATATTCTTTGGTACCCCGTGAAGTCTTATGACTTCTTTCAGAAAAACGTTGGCTGTTTCTACTGCGGAAGGAGTACCTATCATAGGTAGAAAGTGGGCCATCTTAGACAGACGGTCGACCACAACGAAGATGGTAGTGTAGCCTTCTGAGACTGGTAGATCCACAATAAAGTCCATAGACACGTCAGACCATGGTCGTTCTGGAATGGGTAGTGGTTTAAGTAAACCCCAGGATTTGGTGTTCTGGCCCTTGTTGCGTTGACAACGGAGACAAGAGGCCACATATTCCCTGCAATCTCGTCTCCAACCCGGCCACCAGAAGGAGCGAGAGATCAAGTCAGCTGTCTTCCTAACTCCAAAGTGACCGGCCAATTTATGGTCGTGGCACATCTTGAGGGTGGTTAACCGAGTCTGTTGGGGTACAAAGATTTTGCCCCGGACCCAGAAGAGACCTTCGTCTTTCCTCAGGGATTGTACCCCCGGATCAGTACATGTATTGGACGATCTCTTGATTGAAGACATTAGGTCTGTTTGTGTCACCCCAAGAAAATTTTGAGGTGCAAGGATTGTACTAGGTTCTGAAGTCTGGAGGTCTGCTGAGAACATCCGGGAAAGGGCGTCTGCTTTTCCATTCTTACTGCCAGGCCTGTAGGAGATATGGAAATTGAAGCGCGAAAAGAACAGGGCCCAACGGGCTTGTCTGGGTTTGAGGCGTTTTGCTGTTCGGAGGTACTCCAGATTTTTGTGGTCTGTGAAAATCATCACTGGATGAAGTGCCCCCTCAAGTAAGTACCTCCATTCTTCCAGGGCAAATTTTATTGCCAGCAGCTCCCTGTCACCTACGTCGTAGTTTAGTTCTGCCGCACTGAGTTTCCGAGAAGCAAATGCAACTGGATGTAAGATGGCCTTGGGTCCTTGTCTCTGAGAAAGGATTGCTCCCGTGGCTATTTCTGACGCATCCACTTCCAATATGAATGGATGAGAAGGATCAGGATGCCGGAGAATAGGGGCGGAACTGAAGAGATCCTTTAGCTTTATGAAAGCTTCTTGTGCTTCTTGGGACCACTGGAATGAACCGTGCCGATGGGTTAACTGAGTGATGGGTGCCACTATGGCAGAGAATCCAACAATGAACTTCCGATAGAAGTTAGCGAACCCTATAAAGCGCTGGACCCCTTTCTTATCAGAAGGAGCTGGCCACTCCTGGATAGCCTGTATCTTTTGAGGATCCATCTCTACTCCATTTGCCGAAATGATGAACCCTAAAAATTGCACCACTGATCTCTCAAATTCGCACTTCTCCATTTTTAGATAAAGCTTGTGCTGTCTCAAAATTGTCAGGACTGTTCTGACGTGATCCCTATGAAGTTCCAGTGTAGATGAAAAAACTAAGATATCATCCAGGTAGACTACAAGGAAGTCATCTAGGTATTTGCGGAAAATGTCATTCACCAGGTGTTGGAATGTAGCCAGGGCGTTACAGAGCCCAAAGGGCATCACCAAGTATTCGAAGTGCCCGAACCTTGATCTGAAGGCCGTCTTCCATTCATCTCCCGCTCTAATTCTGATAAGATTATATGCCCCTCGAAGATCCAATTTGGAGAAAATTCTGGCTGACCGAAAGCGTTGGAACAACTCTGGGATGAGCGGCAGCGGGTACCGATTCTTGATAGTAATGTTGTTCAACTGCCGGTAATCCACACAGGGCCTAAGAGAACCGTCCTTCTTACCGACAAAGAAGATACCTGCTCCGGCAGGTGAAGATGAGGGACGGATGAACCCCTTTTCCAGGTTCTCGTCTATATATTGCTTGAGGGCCTCCAGCTCTGTTTCGGAAAGGGGGAAGATGCGACCAAAAGGAATTGCTGATCCTGGCAATAGGTCGATTGGACAGTCGTATGGACGATGAGGTGGAAGGCGATCGGCCATTTGTTTGCTGAAAACTTCCTGGAACTCATGATACTCCTGAGGGACATGCTGGAGGTTAACTGAAGGAGCTGAGATTGTAGCACAGATCTTGGGTTTCGGAGGGCGGCAGTGCTGGGAACAGTAAGAGGAGGGAAATGAGACCATCTTAGAACTCCATTGAATAAGAGGATCGTGGGCTTGTAGCCAAGGTAAGCCTAGGATGACTGGGAACATGGGAGAGTGGATAAGGTCCAGGCGTAGAAGTTCTTGGTGTCCCGAATCGGTGGTGGCTAGAATAGGTCGAGTCTCTTGGGTGATTGGGCCTGAGCTGGGAAGGGACCCATCCGCCAAGTGGACCTGTAGGTGTTGCGTTTTGGGTTGTAAAGGCACATGCAAGGTTCGGGCCAGAGCAGCGTCCATAAAGCAGCTACATGCTCCTGAGTCAATGATCGCCGGTAGGCGGGATTCCCCTTCCGGTAGCTGTAATGAGATAAATAACATTACGTAAGACTTAGAGGTATTGTTATCTTGGTAGGTCATTGTTTTGGGTTGAAAAGACTTACTAGGCCTTATCGGGCAGTTGCGCAGAAAGTGACCGGCACCCCCGCAATAGAGACACAGGTTGGACTGCCGTCTACGTTGTCTCTCTTCGGAGGTGAGTGGTGGTCGTACTAAACCAAGCTGCATCGGTTCGGAATCGGGAAGTGTAGTAGGCCCCGCTGTAATGGGTGAAGATCCTGGAATGGGTTGGAGTCTTGGAGTTGCCCATGCTGGGCGAGGATTTTGGAAACGTTCTGACCGGCGTTCCCTCAGGCGCCTATCTAATTTGGTAGCTGCCTGAATTAACTCCTCCAAAGATGTGGGGGTTTCCATCCTGGCTAGCTCATCCTTGAGGAGCTCTGATAGACCTTGGCGGTACTGGTAGCGTAAGGCTGGCTCATTCCAGTTAGTGTCGGCCGCCCATTTGCGGAATTCCACCGTGTAATCCTCGATTGGTCTCCTTCCCTGGACAAGATGATGCAGGATAGCTTCGGCGGTGGCCATACGCTGTGGGTCATCATACAGCTGGGCCATACTTTCAAAGAATGTGTCAATAGTATTAAGCACCGGACTCCCTGATTCCATCAGACCGTGCGCCCAGGCCTGAGGTTCCCCTGATAGCAGAGAAATCGCAAATCCCACCTTGACCACTTCTGATGCGAAGGTTCGGGGTTGCAACGCGAAGTAAAGGGTACAGGCATTCTTAAAGGCCCTGAACTTCTTACGGTCCCCCGAGAACCGTTCCGGTGTGGGGACCCTGGGTTCTGGAAGTGCCATTACTACTGTAGGGCTGGCAGCGGCCTGAGGGAGCGGGCCTTCATTACTAGGTGCAGGAGCTGCGGCAGCAGGGGGGAGTGCCCCCGTTAGTTGTTGGAGGCGGCTATCAACTTGCGTATATCCCTCTTGCAGCCTCTGTACTGAGTCGGCCAAGGCGGAGACTTGTTGGCATAAGATCTCCAAGGGAGAGCGCGCTCTGTCGGCCTCGGACATCTGGCTGGTTTGTACTGTCACAAGTCAATACTCACCGAGGCCGAGATGCCGAGAGCGGCTTGCCCTTACGACCACGCGCACCCGAACCCCCGAAAGTGAGACAGGGGATCGAGAGCACGCGGAGGCACGGGTCTCCGGTAAAACTGATGGGAGGACTCCGGATGGCCTGGAAGGCAGGAAGTCTTCTGGAGGAGTGCCTGGAAGTGCAAGAACAAGGTTAAGAGAGATCAGACTGGTGGTTAGGAAGTCCTTATGACTGAGGCGATCAGGAGAGGTGGCAGCCCCGTGAGGAGATTGGTTGGAGACACAGGCAGAAACCAGGAGGTCCAGCAGGGCTGGAGTGATCCTTAAACAGGCAGAAGGTCAGGGTATCCGGCAGACAGAGAGTGGTCGTATTCAGGCAGAAGATCAGGGTATCCAGCAAACAGAGAGTGGTCGTTATTCAGGCAGAGGGTCAGGGTATCCAGCAAGCAAAGAGTGGTCGTTGTTCAGGCCGAAGGTCGGGGTATCTAGCAAGCAGAGAGTGGTCGTAGGTACAGGCAGGAGGTCGGTTTCACAAGAGACAGGAAGCAGAAGTTCAAACACAGGCAGGGTAGACTGACGACAAACCAGCAACCCGACTGGGTGCTGGTGACATCTAAAGTAGCCTCCCAGTGGGCGCGTCAGCATGACGCGCTACCGGGCACCCGCACGGGCGACGGCGCGCACACGTGGGCCGCCGTGCACCCGCGCGCGCCGCACCATCAGGCCGCGAACGGGTGCACGTCTCAACAGCAACCCCCTGCGCATGCGCCCCGCAGCCCGGCGAACGGAGGCGACTTGTCCTTCGTGACAGGAGGAGTCTGTTACCCCTGAAGTTAATCTGGATAGGGATGAAAAGGAGGCTCTTGAAAATCTTATATCATTATTAGATGAGAACTGTGATAGTGTCTCTGAAGTAAATCAGTATCACTCACTTAGAAGACCTTCTAACCTAAAAATTAGATCCACAGAAATGCCCACTCTAACCAAACATGGCACCAAGTGTTTCTGGACCAGGTAAAACAGAACCTGGGGAAGGTTAATTGGGACTGGATTGGTCCTAACAATTTAACTACTGATGAGAGACAGGCCCTACGTGATTTAGAAAATGCACCAAACTTGGTAATCAAAAAAAGTGATAAAGGGGGAAATGTGGTTTTACTTAGTGAGAGGCTCTATGAGAAGGAAGGTTACTTAGCGACAATTCTACCTATAAAAAACTCCCTTCAACACCTTTTCCAACTTTGGTCAACACCCTAAAATGGAAAATTAAAACTAGGACTGGAAGCTGGTCTTCTCACCAAAAAAGAATTTTCATTTCTTAAAGTGGAGGAAATGACCACTACTACCTTTTATATAATACCTAAACTGCATAAATCGCTAACCCGTCCACCAGGTAGGCCCATTGTCTCTGCCATCAAATGGCCATTGGAGAGAGTTGGCAAATATGTGGATTCAATGATCAAACATCTTGTTAATATGCTCCCATCCTTTGTTTGGGATAGTCGGGATGTTCTTGCCAAACTGTCACAGTTTGTTCTCCCTGAGGATACCCTGCTGGTGGGGATTGACGTGGAGAGCCTTTATACGTCAATACCCCACCACTGCGGCCTCGGTGTCACTATGTTCTTTCTGGACTATCATTACCCTCTGCAGGGTGCCCAAAATGAATTTATTGGAGAGCTACTTGAATTTATGCTACATAACAACTTTTTACAATTTTTGGGCAACTACTATCAACAGGTGAGAGGCACGAGTATGGGGGCACCTTGGGCCCCCTCATACGCGTGCCTCCACCTGGGTCTTTGGGAGCAGGAAATTGTCTATAAGTCCTCGATGTACCTCAGCCACTCTTTGTTGTGGCTGAGGTACATCGATGACGTCTTTATGGTGTGGGCGGGTTCAGTGGAACAACTTACGGAATTTATCCGAATTAAATGTTAATGATAGAAATATACGTCTGACCTACTCACACCATACTGAGACACTTCCATTCCTAGATCTGCAAATCAGCAGATCTGGAGATAGAATTACCACAAGTACCTTCCGCAAAAAGACAGCCGCCAATACCCTTCTTCTGGCCCAGAGCCATCACCCTAAGCCACTGATTAATGGGATACCCACAGGACAGTTCCTACGAATCAGACGGAACTGTTCTGAGGAGCAACAATTCCATAAAGAGGCACGTGAGATGTATCAGAGGTTTAGACAGAGAGGCTACTCTCATCGTTCCCTTAAAAAAGCCCAGAAAAAAGCTTTAATGAAAAAACGTGAAGAGCTTCTTGTTACCTCCAAAACTTCACGTTTGAAAGATAATGAGCAGAATTTCCCTAGGATCATTACTAAATATGGTTCTCGGTGGAAAACGGTCCAAGGGATCCTTGAGAAACACTGGCATATTTTAAAGTCAGCCCCACTGATCACCAATCTGGTAAGCCCTAGACCTCTTTTGACAGCCAGAAGGTCACGTAAACTTGGTGACCTTTTGGTCCATTCTGAGTACACCCGGATGACCAATGAGAATTGGCTCACCAGATCTAGACCCTCTCTGGGTATGCATGCTTGTGGATACTGTAATATCTGCATGTATGTGCACCAGACCAATGTGTTCGTCAATCCACGCGGGGGAAAAGACTATGGAATTAAACCGTTTATTAACTGTTCAACAACTCGCGTTATCTATATGCTCACATGCCCGTGCAACAAAATATATATAGGTAAAACTAAACGTGCGCTTCGCATTAGGATTGGCGAACACATTGCGGGCATCAAAAAGAGGGACAATAAACGTCCAATCCCTCAGCATTTTGCCACGTTTCACAACCGTGATCCAAAGGGCCTGACCTTTAAAGGTATTTATAGACTTAATCTGCCTGTCAGACGTGGAGATTTTGATACTATTCTTCTCCAGAAAGAAAAAAATGTGGACATACTACCTGGACTCCATGGTCCCTAAGGGGTTAAATACTGAATGCAGTCTACAGCCCTTTCTGGAGAAGTGAGTGTACTAGATATGTCTCTTACGAAAAAGTATATGTGTGTTCTTTCTGGTCTGCTGCATTTTCAGCTTTACTTAATGTATGTCCCCACACTATATTATTTCATTATTGAATTATTAAATTAATAATATTGGTAGTTGTCACCTATAAGTTTCCGTTTTTCCCGTTTTTCCTTTGCCTCTCTCCCCTCTTTTCTTTTGTTTTTTGGCCGTTTCTTTATCTTCATTACTAAAAATTATTATTAAAAACTGCTTAAAATTATTAAAAAATGCCTAACTATACATGATCGATCATATATAGCCATCTGCAGTTTCTATCTATCTCTGCTGAATGTTCGTAATGAGAGGTGACCTTGGATGACATCTGGTGGTAATTATCAGTAATTACACTACTAATCTTCTGGTCTATTTAAACCTAACCCACGGACTCTCCTTGCTCTGAAGAGACCATCGTTCATTGGCTGGTGAAACGCGCCAGCACGTCACTTCAGAGCTGCGTGCTCACTGGATGGATGGAGTGTCAGCAAGGACTGAACAGCTGATGACCGGCTTGTTTTCAAATCCGGATGGTCGCGCCATTTAAACATGGCTAAAGACATATAGCGAGGATTTTGGCTTCACGGCAGGAACCTGGCCCTAGATGGACTAACACTCCCAGCCATTCATCTTTTGGGGTAGAGTGTCGCTACATGAGGACGTTGGATGTCCTCTAGACGGTGAGAGATATATTGATCCAATTTATACATGAATATGCTCTTCCAGCTTACAGCACTCACCCTACTGCCTTTGCCATTTTTACATATGCCATTTTCGCTCTGTCTGTATTCAACACTGTTTGGCTTGCTGGTTCCATCTGCTCACAATTTTGCCTAATGATGTATGGTTTTGGTCCTATGCCTAACTAACCGTGCTTAACTTACTATATGGACTTCCATTCATTATTTGCCTACCAACACTGGTTAGCTTGCTGGTCTCATCCGCTGACAATTTTGCCTAATGATATATGGTCTTGGTCCTATGCCTAATTGACTGTGCTTAATTTACTATATGGACTTCCATTAGTACCCTCCATCCATCTCATCCTCATACCCTATATACCACGATCATGACCGTTGAATAATAGGATTCTACTAGCAGTCTGCATTAAATTCCCATATATCTATCAACAATTACCATCAGTGTATGTGAGTGGTGATTGTGGTCTGCATGTGTGATGATTAGCCACGGCTCCTTTGTTTTTAATATCCTAGACAACGTTGTCTTTTTATTTTCTGGGTACTTGATAGTCACCTATCTTAGCCCTTCCCCATATTTTTTCCATTAGAATAATTTGTGTGGTGTTTATTTAATTTTGTTCAATAAAATACAATTGTCTTTTCCATAGTGTTCAGGCGTCTCTTTGCCCTCTTAAGAGAACTTTATTCTCTTAGTTTTTCCTATATGCCTTAGGGCAACCTGAACTGCATCCCATGCTTTACCGTGTGGATGAATGTTTAGACAACAACAATTTAATTTAATTTAATTCCTTTTACTTTTGGTGGTTGATCCAGGCAATAAACCTATGTTATGTAGTGCGAGGGTCTGCCTGTTTGGATACTTTAGGTAGGTCCTCATATTGCATAGTTTTGGCAAATCTAAAGTTGAATGTACAGAGATTTCACAGTCAGATTATTACATGTATGGTGAGCCAGGGAGTAGTGGTTAATGATTTTTACTCTGTAAGGTTATCAGTGGTGTACCCCAAGGTTCAGTGTTGGGATCTTTACTTTTTAAAACCTTTATAAATTATATAGGGTCTGTGATTAAAAGTAGCATTTCAGTCTTTGCAAATGACACCAAGCTATGCAGGTCTGCATGTGTGATGATTAGCCGCGGCTCCTTTGTTTTTAATATCCTAGATAACATTGTCTTTTTATTTTCTGGGTACTTGATAGTCACCTATCTTAGCCCTTCCCCATATTTTTGCCATTAGAATAATTTGTGTGGTGTTTATTTAATTTTGTACAATAAAATACAATTGTCTTTTCCATAGTGTTCAGGTGTATCTTTGCCCTCTTAAGAGAACTTTATTCTCTTAGTTTTTCCTCGCACTACATATTTGTTGGTAGATTTAAGGGAGATTGTACAATCAGATTGTAACATGTGTATGTGCTTTGGAGAAGATTCTTCGGGAGAGCAGTCGCATGGAAGAAGGAGCCTGCAGGATTTAGGGATTAGGTAAGTGAAAGTCCTTTTTCCTAGCATCCTATGCAAAAACGAGCATCACAGTTCCGGGAAGAGAAAATTTGAGGGTATTTTCTTTTTTTGATCAAAGGTTGTATGGCTCAGAACAGTGGAAAACAAAGTCTTACTTTGGAAGTTTGCAGTCAGGGTGTCCAAGCTGTGGTGTCCTCCCACACACCAATAGACAAACGGTCATCAAGAAAAAGAAGCAGCCGGCAACTCCATAACATCGAGTGTATTTATTGTAAAGCCTTCACAGTGAGTACAGTCAGCAGCAGACTCATTTCAGTGATAAGCCTTGTTCTCAGCACACATGTATGTTGAAAACCATGAACATTTATACATAAGAGACTATCACATGACTACTGCTCCTCTCCAATGAACAATATGTTCAATTGAAATCAGGTGATTGGTTACAAATTGTCAACAGATGTGAAGATGACAAGTGAGAAGCAAAGAGGCTAGCTATAATAAAACACATGAGATACAAAACATACAAAGACTATCTTGACATGTTAGAAAATACATATATTAAAAGCTCTGTGAGAGAATCTTTAATGAAAAAATATATAAATTGGAAAATTCATAAGATGTGAAATATAAAGACTATACATAAAAGATAGCACACATTCAAAGTGTATAACAAGCGATGGGCATAGTACAATGCCCATAACTCCAGGACTTTTTTGAACTTATTTCATAAAAAGGTCCACATCATATCGTTGGATCATTCCCGCAGGTACCCTTGTCTGTAGGTGGAAAATCCACAAGACTTCACGTGAAAGAAGTGCACGGTGGATGTCCCCCCCACATGAGGATAATTTAACTCTTTCCAAGCCTGAGTACGAAAAGGATGCCATATTGCCGTTATGTTCATACTTAAAGTGCTTAGACACATTGGATAAGCCTTTGTCAGTACTGTAAGATGCACCATGAAAATGTTCGCTGATTCGAGTTCTCAGTGGTGCAACCCACATATTGTTTGTTACATTTATCACATTCCACAACATATACAACATTGCTAGTGCCACAGTTGATATATTCACGAATCGTGAATTTTCGTTCTGTGGCACATGAAACTACTGTCTTGTTTTGTCTAGAGTGTCTACTACAGAAATGCCATGTGTTATTCCCACAAATGTAAGAGCCCACAGTGTTCAACCAATTTTTTTTGTATTGCTGCGACTCAAACAAACTTGGGGACAAAAGGCCTCCTAGCGTTTTAGCACAGCGGCTTGAAAGCCTACAGCCTGACCTAAGTAATGGTGCCAAATCTCCATCCTTGGAAAGTATTGGTAAATATTTATCTATAATATTTTTAATTTGATTAAATTCCAAGGAGAAGGCAGTTACAAAAGTGACTGAACTTGTTTTCCTATCATTAGAACTCTTCTGCAGCGTACACACCAGAGGACTTTTCCACCGGACTGGTCCGACGGACCAAATCCGGCGGACAATCCAGCCGTGTGTGGGCTTCATCGGACTTCCGATGGACCTTTTCGGTCGAAAATCCGACGGACTTTAGATTTGAACCATGCTTCAAATCTTTCTGCCGGAACTCCGCCGGACCCAGTTCCTATCGGGAAGCCTGTTCGTCTGTATGCTGGTCTGATGGACCAAATACGACGCATGGGCAGCTACAGCACCTGCCCGCGAGAATGTTTCCAGCGCGATCCTATTGCGCCGGTTCTCCGTGACAGGGTGTAATCTTGCGCTTGCTGCAATAGGAAAAACACATTTTCCTATTGCAGCGAGCGCAAGAAAGAGGCAACAATGTCGACCCTTATCTGAGCACGCAGCCCGGCCAGTCAGGAAAGGGGGTGGGGACGAGCGAGCGCCCCCCCTCCTGAACCGTACCAGGTCACATGCCCTCAACATGGGGGGTGGGTGCTTTGGGGAAGGGGGGCGCCCTGTTGATGAGGACAAGGGCCTCTTCCTGACAACCCTGGCCGTTGGTTGTCGGGGTCTGCGGCTTATCGGAATCCGGGAGCCCCCTTTAATAAGGGAGCCCCCGGATCCCGGCCCCCTGCCCTATGTGAATGAGTATGGGGTACATCGTACCCCTACCCATTCACCTGGGGAAAAAAAGTGTCAATAAAAAACACACTACAGAAGTTTTTAAAGTAGTTTATTAGGCAGCTCCGGGGGTCTTCTTCCGACTTCGGGGGGTCTCTTCTGACTTCTCCGCTCTCTCCGGCCTCTTCTCCCAGTGTCCGCTTCTTCTCCTGATCTCCGGCCTCTTCTCCCAGTGTCCGCTTCTTCTCTCGCTCTCCGGCCTCTTCTCCCGCTCTCCTGTTCTTCTGCTGGGCTCCTCCACTATCTTCTGCTCTTTTGCTGCTCTTTTGCTAGCGGTGGCCCGGTCTTCTCCGTCATCTTGTTCCCTCTTCTCTTCTTCCGATGTTGACACGACACTCTCTCCCGCTGTAATGCTGTGTGAGCGGTGTGCAATGACTTATATAGGCATGGGGCGTGGTCACCGGGTGATGTCACCTGGTGACCCCGCCCCTTATGACGTCACAGTCCTGGGGCATGCTGGGACTGTGCCATCATAAGGGGCGGGGTCACCACTCGGTGACCACACCCCATGCCTATATAAGTAATTGCATAAAAATACAACTGGGGATGGTGCTGCGCTAATCCTAGTGTAAAAGTGTCATAATTCTAATCATAATATTGAATGACAGCTTGGGACCCAAGACTGACCCCCATAGGAGACATCATAAGCGCTGATTGACTCATGCTGTAACCTCAGTGTAGTGAGGTAAGGGGCCATTGCCCTCCATTGTAGGATTGCTGCATGAAGAGGATTGGTGTTTACACTTCACATTCTTCACTTATTTGAATAAAGCGATGCTAGAATCTAGCTGCTGCCTTCACTATTTTACTATTGAGCACGTTTGAAGAAGCATTGGAACTGTTTGCTGCTGCACAAGTCACTTTTTCTTTGCATTTGAACATTGTTTTTACTAAAATGTGAGCACAGATTGCTGACACTGGACACTTTTTTACATTTGTCACTTTTATTGGGATCTCTTAGGACATTCATTGTAACCTTGCACCTGCGTGCGGTTTATTTTATTTTTATGTGTTTCATGTTTCAAACATATTTCTATTGTTTTTTTGCACTACAGGTGAAGTATTTATATTCTTATATTTATATTCAGATGCTTATATTATTTATCCATGCGTAGTTTATATCTGCACTGTTTGTGATTTTTTAAATCTAGCACAGCACGGAATATTAGCAACGTGGGATTAAGTTTATTATCACTTATCTACTGAGAATTAGGCAATACGCCACTTAGTCACTAATATTCCATTATTATGACACTTTTACACTAGGATTAGCGCAGCACCATCCCCATTTGTATTTTTATTTTAAGGGCCAGGTTGGACCCCTCTCGGTGCAAGCTGCTTCCCCCCCCCCCCCTCATTTCTCCCATTTTTGCATGGTAGCGCAGGAATATTATACCTGTTACTATATAAGTAATTGCACACTGCTCACACAGCATTACAGCGGGAGAGAGCGTTGTGTCAACATCAGAAGATGAGAAGAGGGAAGAAGTCGACGAAGAAGCCACCGGGCCACCGCTAGCAAAATAGCAGCAAAAGAGCCAAAGATAGCGGAGGAGCCCGGCAGAAGAACCGAACACTGGGAGAAGAGGCCGGAGAGAGCAGAGAAGTCGGAAGAGACCCCCTGAAGTCAGAAGAGCTGCCTAATAAACTACTTTAAAAACCTGTGTAGTGTGTTTTTTATTGACACTTTTTTTTTCCCCAGGTGAATGGGTAGGGGTACGATGTACCCCATACTCATTCGCGTAGGGCGGGGGGCCGTGATCTGGGGGCCCCCTTATGTCAGGAAGAGGCCCTTGTCCTCATCAACATGGGGACAAGGTGCTTTGGGGTGGGGGGGGCCGCAGGGCCCCCCCTCCCCCAAAGCACCCACCCCCCATGTTGAGGGCATGCGGCCTGGTACGGTTCAGGAGGCGGGGGCGCTCGCTCATCCCCACCCCCTTTCCTGACCGGCCAGGAGGCGTGCTCGGATAAGGGTCTGGTATGGATTTTGGGGGGACCCCCACGCCATTTTTTTCAGCGTAGGGGTTCCCCTTAAAATCCATACCAGACCTGAGGGCCCGGTATGCTCTGTGACGGGGCTCGCAAGGTGTCAATCTCGCCAATAAAAGCGGCGAGATTGATTTCCTTTTCTAGTCCTGTCGTACCTTATCACGTTCAAAATGAATGGACTTTAGTCCGTGTGTGGGCAAGTCCGTTCATTTGGAAGTCCGCTGTAACTCTGTCGAAAGACTGACGGGAAGACCGGCGGACCTAGTCTGCCGGAAAGTCCGGTCGTGTGTAGGTGAGTCAGTTCGTTCAGATAGTCCGTCGGAGGTCCGCCGGAAGTCCGTCAGGAAGCCGTCGGACAAAGTCTGCCAGAAAGTCCACTCGTGTGTACGCTGCATTACTATTACTATTACTAAAGCTCTTCTTGCAACCAACATTCTCCAAGAGAGTGATTCTATTTTTCTCCGTGGTGAAACGGGCTGCTCTATCTATATTCCATTTGTCGTACTCTCGTGAATGAAGTCGTGAGGCTATAATAATGTTGCACTCCTTATTAACCACAAGGCACCCACGCTATAGCCGAAAGACGGCCACAACATGGCGCTCAATTGCCAGGAGGGCGTCCCTGGTCCTCCTGTTTACTCGTTCCCCGCGCGCTGCTGCGGGCGCGCATTGGGGAAAATCTGTGTTGGCCGTGTACCTTGGACACAGCCAATCACAGATCGTGCTAAATGGCCAATCACAGCGGCCATTTAGCACTCGATCGGCTTGTCCAATGAGAGATGATCTCAAGTGTAAACATATGAGATCATCTCTCATTGCCGGCTCTCCCTCCTCACACAGAGACAGCGTGTGAGGAGGGAGAGCTTCTGTGCTGCAGCTTGTGAGTTCAAATAGTAAAAAAACAGTAAATACAGTGCCCACAATACCTAACAATGCCATGATACAGTGCCCACAGTACCTATCAGTGCCATCTGCCAGTGCCATCTGTCAGTGCCATCTGTCATCAGTGCCACCTGTCAGTGCCATCTGTCAGTGCCATCTATCATCAGTGCCATCTGTCATCAGTGCCACCTGTCCGTGCCATCTGTCATCAGTGCCACCTGTCCGTGCCATCTGTCATCAGTGCCATCTGTCAGTGCCATCTGTCATCAGTGCCACCTGTCCGTGCCATCTGTCATCAGTGCCATCTGTCAGTGCCATCTGTCATCAGTGCCACCTGTCAGTGTCACATGCCATCTGTTATCAGTGTCACGTGTCATCAGTGCCACGTATCAGTGCCATCAGCCATCAGGGTCAAGTGTCATCAGTGCCACATATCAGTGCCACATGTCATCAGTGCCTCTTATTAGTGCCATCTATCACCAGTGTCAGGTGTAATCGGTAACATCTGTCATCAGTGTCACGTAATCAGTGCCATCTGTCATCACCAACAATGTCTAGAAGATTATTTTCAGCCGCGGAGGCGCACAATTTTCTTGCGGCCGACGAGAGCAACGGGAGCTCTCCGCTTCAGATTCCTCCTCAAATTCAGATTCTAACAATGACTACGAGCCTGTTCTAAGCAGTGCAAGACTGACAGCCTCAGAGGAGGATGAGAGTCCACCCGCCAGACGAAGGCGTTCTGGTGAGGAAGTAGTGCCATCCACCAGCACCACAGTGCCATCCACCAGCACTGCAGTACCTCAGCAAGAAAGGCCACGTACCAGTGGGGTGTCACCTCAGTCCCTGCTATACACAAAGTGCTAGACACTTGAACATAGTGGTAAAATATATAGATACAGCGCTCACAAACATAAACCCATAATAAGTGATAACAAAAAAGTCCATACAAAACTATGCCTCGAGGGAAGCCGCTGTTTTGATCCAGTGACATGGTTATCGGTGTGTGCCTTTATTCAGCCGTCTTTTTGTAAGTGCTATACTTTATTAAGCTCATTAAATATGTATTCATACTGCACTATGGGAGTCCTCTCTATTTTGTATTTTGAGTGACATTGCCATTCACAGTGGAGCAGCCTTGGTCCCTCCTATCCTTTCAGGAGTTCCAGTTATCACAGCTTGGTGAGACAAACATTTTGGTCTGTATAGCTGGTAAGGAGCCAACCTATTTCACTTTGGGTGTTCCGGTCTTCATTGGATTAAGGGACTTTTCTCTCATCACAGTACTAATTGTAGTACTCACCTGTTGAAGATTCTCTTGCAATTTCATTGGGACTTTTTTTTTTTTTTCACCAATTTTTTTCACTTGTGATTATTAGATATTTAACATTCCATTGTGGACTTTATTCATTAATGTATTTAGTATATCATCGTCATTCATGAGTGTTGTATATCTGACCATTTTTTCCCCACTTAGTGATTTAACCTTCATACCACTAGCACATATCACATGTGTTTGCATTAGTTTTCTTGGTTTAACCTTGTTTTCACTCTTTTTAGCGCTGCACCATTTATATACTATATGTTTTTGGGGTTTGTATTGCAGACTCTTGGTGCGAGCTGCTTTTGTTGTTTCGATTTAATTAATTTTTCTTTGTTTAGTTGTTTATTCTAGCGCAGCGTATGGCCACTTTGGGCCCTTTTTTACCAAAACTATGAAGGTGCTTCATAAATAGTGTGTAAAAATGCAGGGAATGCTTCACATCTGTTGTGCAGAAAGTGCAGATAAAATGTTGCATACAAATTTTGTACCAAGACACCCCCACATGTGTCCCCACTCACCAAATCACAATGACACCCAGCTTTTCAGTCTGGGAGTCAGTAAAGGCTTGTAATGATATCCAAACAATGTTGCAGGATGGCAGGTTCACTGATGAGATGATAAACGATCCTTCAATGTTAATACTCAGCCAAACAAGAAACAGGTACCCAAAAAGGAAGAAAAAGGGGGTACCAATAGTGAAGTATGCTAAGATTGAAAATTTATTGCGCATAAAAGGTTATACTTACAAAAGTAAGTTGAAATCAGGCATTGAAACAATCAGGGGATGCAGCAAACACCATTAACAGCATTCCCACAAGACCGGAAATTATGTCAGAACCAGAAGTGTGTCATGTCAATGTATTTTGCCCTCCCACAGAGCGTCATCAAAGGACCTGACAGGTGAAAAGTGTATTTTCCTATAGTAAATAACACCCACAGTGCTTTATAATTTACATCAATCATGCCATTTTCGTCACTCCAAAAAATTAATTAATTGTGCTGAAAATTATGAATATTTTTATCA
Source organism: Lithobates septentrionalis (assembly GCA_037952835.1). NCBI lineage: Eukaryota > Metazoa > Chordata > Amphibia > Anura > Ranidae > Lithobates > Lithobates septentrionalis. Next base: position 459,541 of record JBBDGP010001129.1, read on the forward strand.
TTAATGCATTACATACATTAACAACAAAAACAAGGTGTGTGTGTGTAGCAGACCCACAACATAATAGTTAGCTGAAGAAGAGATTGTCACCTCATGTATCAAAGAAATTACGTTTGCACTATTGAAGAAAATGGCCAAAAAAAAAAAGCCCATTGGAGAATCTAGGAGACAGCTAAAAGAAACACAAGCAGTAAATCAAAGGAAATATTTTTCAAAATACAAATTTATTTAAAAAATACATTTATTTAAATACATATAATGTGATGTTAAAGGAGAAATATTACCTTAATATAGTCCTTCTGCAGGACCTGAATGATGGCAGAACAGGTCTCTGGAACTTGATATTCTGGAGACTTCTCCCTGTCGCCAAGTACCACAAGTTGGCGACTAGCCTCTGCCCAGGAGTGATGGCTTGCCGCATGCAGGTGTCCTGCTTCGTAATATAAGGGGACAGCAAAGCCAACAGACGGTGAAAAACAGGGTCCGTCATCCGGAGATAATTCCTGAAATCATCAGGATTATTCTCACAGATCTCCCGCAACAAAGGCATGTACGAGAATCGGTCACGCTGGAGCAAACAATTCTTGGTCCATGAACTCCTCCTTGCCCTGTTCATGGACTGGGCTTGGGTCAAAGTAAGAACCCCAACATCAAGCCCCTGCACAGCACAAACTCTACGATGAGTACGTACCCGCAAAATGGCTTTAAAATGGTCGGCTGGTCAGAACGAACTAACAGAACGCACTGAAATTCAGAAAGGCATGAGAAGAGCGAGTGTCACGTACCTGGTAGGTGGAGCCCGGAATGCAGGGAACGGCCTCTCGTATACCTCCGACTCGGGAACCCCTGGTAGTGATGACAGGGGCTCGGGAGTGCGAAGGGGCACAAGTGCCTGACTGGAAGGCTGGTGCAGAGAGCTGAATCGGGTAGTCAGCTGGGAGGTGTCCTGTAGTCTGGCAGCAGGATGTAGACAGCAGGGAGGTGTCTTGTAGTCCACCAGCAGGATGTAGACAGCAGGGAGGTGTCTTGTAGTCCACCAGCAGGATGTAGACAGCAGGGAGGTGTCCTGTAGTCTGGCAGCAGAATGTAGACAGCAGGGAGGTGTCTTGTAGTCCACCAGCAGGATGTAGACAGCAGGGAGGTGTTTTGTAGTCCAGCAGCAGGACGTAGACAGCAGGGTACAGGCAAGCCGGGTCAAACACAGGCGGGCAGATCAGGTACAGAAGGTAAATCCGGGAGAGTAGTCAAAGTCCAAAAGCCGGGATCAGGGCAGGCAGCAAACAGAGTAGTCAGGAACAGTCCAACAGGTATCAGGTAGCAATAAGCAAGTAACAGGGCACAAGGGGTCTTCAGAAACGCTGTAGACCGGACAGCAAGGCAGCAGTGGAACAGTCCTCCTTAAATAGCCTCTTTGGCGCCAAGTGCTGTCACAGGGCGCCGCTATTGGCGCTATTGCGCATGCGCGTACGCACGGTCGCGCCATTGGCGCTATTGCGCATGCGCGTACGCACGTTAGCGCTTTTGGCGCTATTGCGCGCGCGAGCGCCGGATGGCGCTTCTGTGCACAGGCATTCCTCTAAACTTTAGTTTGCTGGGATATTTGCAAGAGGGCTTTTCCTGACAGCGAGCTGAAATTCAGAAACGAGCGTACAAGAATGCACTGAAAATCAAATACGTAATATAAAAATACGCACTGAAAACCAGATACGAACTGACTACACGCACTGAAAACCAGATACGAACGCACAAGCACAAACTGAAGAGCAGTAATGATCTGAAAAGCACGAGGCTGAAAATCGCGAATCGTCTCTCACCAAACTTCTACTAACACAAGATAAACACGAGATTAGCAGAAGGAGCCCAAAGGGTGGCGCACTGGCTATTGAACTTCCTCTTTATAGTTCCGTCGTACGTGTTGTACGTCAGTGCGTACATATAATACAAAATCCTTATGCTTCTTTACATTGCTCCCTTTTGTGGTTCTACATGCCAGACATCTCCCGCATGAATAGAAGCCAGTGAGGAATGGTGTTAGGGTCCCCGTTCCCTTTTTTGGGGGTCTAATACCCCTGGGGCTATTAGATGCCTTAAACTCTGGACTTTTTTATATACAAAGAACGGGTATAGGGGAAGTACTGCCCCCAATACCCTATCCTTCATCAATATTCCCCAATGTTTCTTAATTATCTCTTCAATTTTATTTTTCTGTATATTATACCCTAATACTATTCTGAATTCCTCACCTATTTTTTTCATACATCCCTTTTTCTCTTTTGCTATTATTAAATCCTTTCTTTTCATATTTCTAACCGCTTCAAATTCTCTCTTGATAAATGTCTCTTCGTACCCCTTTTGCACAAATTTCTCACCAAACTGCAATGCCTCTTGTACAAATTCTTCTTTCTTACTACAATTTCTCCTAAGTCGGACAAACTGTCCCCTAGGAATATTAAGCAACCATGGTTTATGATGACAGCTATCTATTGCAATATAACCATTTCTGTCTGTAGGTTTACAGTAAATTCTGGTATGGATTCTCCCTTCCTGTATATACATTTCTACTTCCAGAAAGACCATTTCTTCCTTGTCATATTTCCAGGACAGTACTATGTTTTTACTATTTGAATTTAATTTTTTCATGAAGGAGAGGAGACTAGTTTTATCCCCCTTCCATATCATGATCAAATCATCTAAAAACCATTTATAGCACACTAGTTCCGTGGGTCTGTCTGTAAAAATCACTTGAGACTCCCAGTGAGCCAAAAATAAATTGGCCACACTGGGAGCAAAGCGAGCTCCCATGGCTACCCCCGTCTTTTGCAGGTAATAATTGCCATTGTACCAAAAGTAATTATGGAGTAATCCAAACTCCTAACACTTTAATAAGTATTTCCGATGCTTTCTTTCTATATTGGAGCCACTTAATGCCCATTTAACCGATTCTATAGCATCTGTGTGCACTATAATGGTATACAGAGATCCCACATCTGCTGTTACCAAAAAGCAAGGAGTATCATCTACTATGGCATTATCAGGAATTTGCAGCAAAAGTTTGCTGTCTTTAAGACATAATCAGAGGTTGTAAAAAGACATCCAAATATTGTCCCAATCTAGATGTTAGGGACTCCACCCCATTTAAAATAGGTCTTCCTTGGGGGTTCTGACTGTCCTTATGTATTTTTGGAAGAAAATAAATTATAGGGGTTCGATAGGAGATGGGGTTTAAATATTCAGCCTCTTTTTTATTTAGGATATTTTTCTTAATCCCTTTCTTTATTAATTGTGATAGCTCATCCTTAAATTGTCTAACTGGGTTGGATAGAAGAAGTATATAGTTGATATATTCACGAATCGTGAATTCTCATTCTGTGGCACATGAAACTACTGTCTTGTGTTGTCTATAGTGTCTACTACAGAAACGGCATGTGTTATTCCCACAAATGTAAGAGCCCACAGTGTTCAACCAATGTTTTTTGCATTGCTGCGACTCAAACAAACTTGGGGACCAAAGGCCTCCTAGCAGTTTAGCTTGAAAATCTACAGCTTGACCTAAGTATTGGTGCCAAATCTCCATCCGTGGAAAGTATTGGTAAATATTTATCTATGTTTTTAATTTTATTAAGGCAGTTACAAAAGTGACTTTACTTGTTTTCCTGTCATTAGAACTCTTAGGCCTCTTTCACATGAACGATCCGTTCAGGTCCGCCTGTCAGTTTTTTAGGCGGACCTGAACGGACGCTCCATAGACCTCTATGGAGCGTCGGATGTCAGCGGTGACATGTCCGCTGACATCCGACCCGCTCCGATCCGAAAAAGTGTAACGGAGGAAAAACCTACTTTTCCATCCGTCCCTGGATTGGATCGGGTGACGACGGACTCTGCGGTCCGTCGTCATCCGATCCCCCATAGGGGAGAGCGGAACTCTGACAGGTCCGTCGCTGCACAGTATGCAGCGACAGACCTGTCATCTGCCTGCTCAGCGGGGATCCACGGAGCAAGCGGATGTTCACGGGGCGGATCATCACGGATCCGTCCCATGTGAAAGGACCCTTACTGTTACTATTACTAAAGTTCTTCTTGCGACCAGCATTCTCCAAGAGGGTAATTCTATTTTTCTCCGTGGTGAGACATGCTGCTCTATCTATATTCCATTTGTCGTACTCTTGTGAATGAAGTCGTGAGACTATAATGTTGCACTCCTTATTAAAACCTTCCTCAGCAGAGCAGTTACGTTTGGCCCTGGTGAACTCCCCCATCGGAATGGATCGTTTGGTGTGTGCAGGACATTGATTGTTTTAAACTGGTAGCATCCCACCATAGCCAAATTTCTTTCATGGAGGTCGCTTTTAAATTATTAAAAAAGGTTGTACATGTATTTTCCTCTGACAGAGGGATGGGATCCTTAGTATATACTTGTGAAATTTTGGATTGTCTATCCATGTTGTAGTCCTTGTAGCTGTGTTGTATAAGCTGAAATATTCAAAAATATATGACATGTACTCACTGTTGTAATTTGTGGCAGTGCATATAAGAGTCAGCAACTTCCATAAAATGTATAGATAAGGATCCTTACTTCCGCGGAGCATATAACAGGAGATATAGAATGATTGGATCAAATGTTGTATGGCTCAGAACAGTGGAAAACAAAGTCTTACTTTGGAAGTTTACAGTCATGGTGTCCAAGCCGAGGTGTCCTTCCACACACCAATAGACAAACGGTCATCAAGAAATAGAAGCAGCCGGCAACTTCATAACATCAAGCGTATTTATTGTAAAGCCCTCACAGTGAGTACAGTCAGCATCAGACTAGTTTCAGCAATAAGCCTTGTTCACAGCACACATATGTTGAAAAGCACAAGCGATAGGCATAGTACAATGCCCATAACGCCAGGACTTTTTTGAACTTCCATCTCGATTTGGAATTTAGTTTTGATAGTCATAAGGATGCCATAATTTTTTTAGATCTTACTTTAACAGGCTGTGCAGCTCAGAGCTTGGTTGCAGGCAATGCCTTACTTCTGGCTACTAGTTGCCATCCTGCACACACCAAACGATCCATTCTGATGGGGGGGTTCACCAGGGCCAGACGTAACTGCTCTACTGAGGAAGGTTTTAATAAAGAGTGCAACATTATAGCCTTACAACTTCATTCACGAGAGTACGACAAATGGAATATAGATAGAGCAGCTTGTCTCGCCACGGAGAAAAATGGAATTACCCTCTTGGAGAATGCTGGTCGCAAGAAGAGCTTTAGTAATAGTAAGAGTTCTAATGACAGGAAAAGCAGTTCAGTCACTTTTGTAACTGCCTTCTCCTTGGAATTTAAAAAAATTAAAAACATTATTTATAGTTACATATTTACATAGTAGGTGAGGTTGAAAAAAGACACAAGTCTTTTTTCAACCTCACCTACTATCCATTACAGATAAATATTTCCCAATACTTTCCATGGATGGAGATTTGGCACCAATACTTAGGTCGGGCTGTAGGTTTTCAAGCCATCGTGTTAAAACGCTAAGAGGCCTTTTGTCCCTAAGTTTGTTTGAGTCGCAGCAATACAAAAAAAATTGGTTGAACACTGTGGGCTCTTACATTTATGGGAATAACACATGACAATAACACACTCTAGATAACACAAGACAGTAGTTTCATGTGCCACAGGACGAGAATTCACGATTCGTGAATATATCAACTATGGCACTAGCAATATTGTATATGTTGTGGAGTGCGATAAATGTAACAAACAATATGTGGGTTGCACCATGAGACCAATGAGAACTGGAATCAGCAAACATTTTCATGGTGCATCTTACAGTACTGACAAAGGCTTATCTTAAGCACTTAGATTAAAGTTAAATTATCCTCACGTGGGGGGCGGGACATCCACCGTGCACTTCTTTCATGTGAAGTCTTGTGGATTTTCCACCTACAGACAAGGGTACCTGCTGGAATGAACCACCGATATGATGTGGACTTTTTTATGAAATAAGTTCAAAAAAGTCCTGAAGTTATGGGCATTGTACTATGCCCATCGCTTGAGATACACTTTGAATGTGTACCATCTTTTATGTATAGTCTTTATATTTCACATCTTATGAATTTTTAAATTTACATATTTGTTCATTGAAGATTCTCTCTTAGAGCTTTTAATATATGTATTTTCTCACAAAATAGTCTTTGTATGTTTTGTATCTAATGTGTTGCATTATAGCTAGACTCTTTGCTTCTCACTTGTCATCTTCGCATCTGTTGACAATTTGTAACCAATCACCTTATTTCAATTGAACACATTGTTGATTGGAGAGGAGCAGTAGTCATGTGATAGTCTCTTATGTATAAATGTTCATGCTTTTCAGCATATATGTGTGCTGTTAACAAGGCTTATCGCCGATACTAGTCTGCTGCTGAATGTACTCACTGTGAAGGCTTTACAATAAATACACTTGATGTTATGGAGTTGCCGGCTGCTTCTTTTTCTTGATGACCTATTTTCTTTTTTCCCCTGGAATTCACCTTTAAAGCTAAAGGTATACATGCCTTAGTGAAAGCAACAATATAAACAGTACAGTAAGGTAACTGCATATGTTCCTCCGCCAGCATCTGGCAGGGTCCTTCACGAGATCATGCAAATAGCGGTGCAATTTGATACCGCATTGGTATACCTCATGGGGGACTTTAACATGGTTCCACTGGTGGAACTTGACCGGCTACAATCCTCGGCTCTGGACACTCCGGACCTCAGGCAGTGGGCAGAAACTTTTGCCCTCACTGACGTTTGGAGGCACCTGTACCCGACATTGAAAGTCTTCACCTGCCATTCAGCCTCACACAAAATGCTGTCCAGAATAGATCTTGTCTATGCTTCGGGCCCTGCACTAGAATATGTACATGAACTATCTGTGCTTCCCAGGGGAATTTCAGATCACGCACCATTGTGTTTGACACTGACGCTGTCTGTTCCACCAGGGACTCGCCTGTGGCGCTTATCCAGATTTTGGGCTAATGATGAGAGATTGTTGGAACCCCTAACGGCCTCTATCTGCAATTTCTGGACAGACAATGCTGAATCAGCTGCCCCTTCTGTTGTATGGGACTCCTTTAAAGCTTGGATACGCTGCCAAAAAGCGGCAGTCTGTGCAATCTCTGAGGCATCTGGAGGAGCAGGCACGTTTAAGGGAGGCTGAATATGTGAGAGCTCCTAATCAGGGAACTTATGTCCCCTGGCAGGATACCCTGAGGGACTTGTCCCTACTCAGGGTTGACCTTACAAAGAAGGCTATGCTTGACAGTGCCCAGCGGGTGTTTGAGTTTGGAGATAAAAACGGGCGGCTATTGGCATGGCTGGCTAAAGGGCAGCACCCTGTGACCCACATTGGCAGGGTAAGGGATATGGATGGTCGCATTTTGACCGATTCAGCAGATATAAATGCTAGATTTCTGACATTCTACCAGACGCTATACTCTTCTAGGGCAACTTTCCTCACCTTTGAACTTATAGAATATCTTGACATGATCCCACTCCCCTCTCTGGAAACAGCTAAAAGCGAGGACCTGGACAGGGACATCTCACTTGAAGAAGTGCAGGAAGCATTGGGGTGTATGCAGGCAGGTAAATCACCAGGACCAGATGGTATTCCTATCGAATTTTACTCTACTTACCAAGAATTTTTGGCCCCTAAGTTCACCTCATTGCTACATCAGTCCCTTGACCTGGACTCTCTTCCGGAGTCATGGTCTGAGGCGATAGTGGTATTGGTGCCCAAACCTGGTAGGGACCCGGAAGAATGTGCCTCCTACAGGCCTATCTCCCTGATCAACGCTGATGCCACGTTATTGGCGAAAATTCTAGCACGCAGGCTCAGTAGGGTGATAGAAGATCTTGTTCATGTAGATCAAACCGGGTTCATGCCGGGTAAGGGCACAGATATCAATATCCGTCGTTTATTTCTTAATTTGGCCACTCATCATCAAAATGCAGGTTCAAGAGTCATAGCCTCTCTGGATGCGGAGAAGGCTTTTGACTCCGTAGAATGGGAGTACTTGTGGGAGGTGTTGAGGAGATTTGGAGTTGGACCTAGATTTTTACATTGGCTAGAGCTGTTATATAGAGCCCCTAGAGCAAGGATTAGGGTCAATAACACCCTATCAGATTTTTTTCTCCTCCAGAGGGGAACCCGGCAGGGCTGCCCTCTGTCCCCAAGTCTCTTTGCTCTGACCCTGGATCCCCTGGCGGTTTTGGTCAGGGAATCTGATAATATTAAAGGATTCAGGGTGGGCCCTCTGGAGGAGAAAATATCGCTATATGTAGACGATACTCTGTTGTACCTGCAAGACGCTGGCCCCTCCCTACAAGCTGCGCTAGCGGCCTTCGACAAATTTGGAAGATTTTCTGGGGTCCGGATCAACTGGAGAAAATCAGTTTTGTTCCCGGTTGATGCGCAGACCAGACAGTCCGCGGTGCAGTCGTCGCTGAGATGAGTGGATGAATTTATGTATTTGGGAATTAGGGTAGCGAGAGATCCCCAGTCCTTCCAACGCCTTAATATTCAACAAGTGGTGTCACGCCTTAAAGAACACTGCTCTAGGTGGGCCAGCCTGCCCCTTAATCTACTAGGGCGTATCAACGTTCTCAAGATGATTTATCTCCCCAAATTTATTTATTTGTTCAGGAACTGCCCGGTGCTGCTGCCTCGTTCCCTTTTCCGGGAGCTGGACAGTTGTATTGGCTCCTTTTTGTGGAGGGGCTCCTCCCCTAGACTGGCTAGGTCGACTCTGCAGCACCCGGTGGATTTTGGGGGGTTGGCGCTGCCCAGCCTGCTGATCTACTACTGGGCGGCCATATTGGTCACGGTCAGATGGTGATTGGAACAATCTAAAGCCAATGCTGCAGTCTGCCTTGAGGCGACTGTCGTAGGGTCTCTCAAGGAATTGGGTAATTTGATATATCGGGGAGTCTCAGCATACCCCTCCTTGCCGATACCTACCAAAACTACTTTAGCGGTGTGGAGCCTAGCTAGACGGAGGTTTGTCTCTCCGGGTAGGTGGTCGCCCTTCTGTCCCTTGTGGGGAAACCCTTCCCTCCCACATTTCCGGACAATCCCGGACCCACAGGTTTGGGCTAGGTATAACATTAAATTGCTAAAGGATATTGTGGTAGCCGGCTCTATCCGCTCCTTTTCAGATTTGGGTAGGTTGTTTGGCCTTCCTCGGTGGATGCTGTTCCGATACCACCAGTTGAGACACGCCTTCCGTGCGCAGTTCCCGACCCCGCCAGATCTCACATCTGATGCGGTTGAGGACTTGTTGGCCCAGGAGGATCTGTCCAAGCCTTTGTCTGCGGTATATTTCACTCTCATTAAGAAGGACTCTCCCAAGATGGAGGTACTTTGGACTAGATGGAGTGCTGATATCCCTACTTTGGATAGGGAGTCCTACGAGGAAAGTTTTGAGGAAAGTTTTAAACTAGTGATATCCTCTAGGGACAAATTGGTACAGGCCAAGTTTTTCCATAGGACATATCTCACGCCTCAGAGGTTGCACAGAATATACCCTGAAAGATCCCCGGAGTGTCCCAGATGTGGATCACCGGACAGCTCATATATGCATATGTTTTGGTCCTGTCCCAGGTTGTTGTTCTATTGGTCCACAATAATGGAAGGTATTAATGCTCGTCTACAACTAGAGCTCCCATTAACCCCAGAATTAGCACTGTTAGGCATACACGATGATGACCAGCGACCCAGATATACTAAGTTGTTGATATCATTGCTGCTATTTTATGCCAAGAAGGGGATTGTATTGAAATGGAATTCCCGTAGCGCTCCCACGGTAAAGGCGTGGGAAAATTCAGTCAATGCCGTCCTACCTTTGTACAAACTGACCTATATAAGCAGAGGGTGCCCTCAGAAGTTTATGAGAGTGTGGCGTCCTTGGACGGATCCCGGATGTTGATTACATAAATGTTACCGTTTCAATGCTACACGTAGTATGGTGATATTGCTGGTCTACCTTTCCCCCCCCCTCCCCTCCAGTTTCCCTTCTTCCATTTCCCCCCCTATTCCACTGATAGGACCAAGTCAAATTACTTATGATATGTACTTTATGTAATTGTTTCTTCCTGTAAGCCATGTGTGCATTATTTTGTGGCCACTCACTGTTCTGATTGACTCTATTGTGCATGCCATTCTTTTTCAATAAAGACCAACCTTGTTGTTAAAAAAAGCTTGGATACGAGGGGAGTATGGGCATAGTATCACTCGGCTCATGCGTGACTCTACTCGCTCCATAGATGAGCTGGAGGCACTGGCAGGCAGGTTGGAGGCTGAATAAGTTTCTGCTCCTGGGGAGGACCGGTACAGGGCGTGGAAAAAGGCTCTGCGTGACCTATCCACCACTAGGATGGCCCAGACGGACAAGGCCTTGTTATACTCCGCTCAACGCGTGTTCGAGCATGGTGGTAAAAATGGGAAGCTTCTTGCGTGGCTGGCTAAGGGAAACATACCTTCAACCCCCATAGGCTCCATTAGAGACAATACTGACCAGATCCTTACTGCCCCTGTTAATATTAATGACCGTTTTCGAGAATACTTTCAGGAGGTTTACTCCTCTAGAGATGTTGCATCGGATTCATCCATGTCCTCTTTTTTTGACTCTCTGTCTATCCCTGTTTTGTCTGAGGAAGCAAGGGAGGGGCTGGAGGCTGACATCACACTTGAGGAGATACAGGTTGCCATGGGACATCTCAAGGGAGGGAAGGCCCCGGATGCAGATAGGTTACCATCTGAATTTTACTCCAATTTTTCTGAAATACTGGCCCCTAAGTTGACTTCACTGCTTTCTAAATTTGCAAATCTGCCAGCCCTACCTGACTCGATGAATGAGGCGGTTATTGTACTGGTTCCTAAACCAGGAAAAGACCCTCTTGATTGCGCATCGTACAGGCCCATCTCGTTGCTTAATGTCGATGCCAAGATCTTTGCTAAGGTCTTGGCCACCCGACTATCTCATGTAATAGAAGACCTAGTGGGTATAGACCAGACGGGATTTATGCCAGGCAAGGGCACAGATATAAATATTAGGCGCCTATTCCTTAACTTAGCAACATCGCATGACAACACGGGGTCCAGGGTTATTGCCTCTTTGGATGCCGAGAAGGCTTTCGACTCTGTTGAATGGAAATTTTTATGGGAAACTTTGCGTAGATTTGGATTCGGTCCCAAATTTATTCACGAAGTACGATTGCTGTACCGATCCCCCCGGGCACGGGTTCGCACCAACAATTGGGTCTCAGACTCCTTTGATCTGTTTCGCGGTATGAGGCAGGGATGCACGCTCTCCCCCAGCCTGTTCGCCCTGGCGCTGGAGCCTCTGGCAATTGCCATTAGGAGTGCACCGGACGTTCTGGGCCTGCGGGTGGGTATGATGGAAGAGCGCCTCTCCCTCTATGCTGACGACGCATTATTGTACCTAAATGATGCTGGGCCCTCTCTTCAAGCTGCCTTGCGTATTTTTGACAGTTTTGGTGGACTCTCGGGAGTTAAAATAAATTGGACCAAATCAGTCCTATTTTTTATAGATGATGGAGTTAACTCTGGACCCCTCTCCTCCCCATTACAAAGGGTTAGGGAATTTAAATATCTTGGAGTTGTGATCACTAGGAATCCCTCTGATTTTATTGTAAAAAACCTGGCCCCTGTCCTGAACACCCTACGTTCGAAATGTGCTGCCTGGGAGAATCTTCCTCTGAATCTTCTGGGTCGCATTAGTCTCCTTAAAATGATGATACTGCCCAAATTTAACTATCTGTTTAGGAATTGCCCGGTCTGGGTCCCCACCTCGTTTTTTAGGGAGATTGACCGTATAGTGGGATCCTTTATTTGGTCGGGGAGAAACCCTAGGTTGGCACGTACTACGTTGTGTTTACCTGCAGATTTGGGCGGACTTGCCCTCCCAAATTTCCAGATATATTTTTGGGCAGCCATGTTGGTGACGGTACACTGGTGGTTCCAGGGTTCTAGATCCAATGTGGCAACCTGTCTCGAGGCGAATATTCTGGGTTCCCTGACGGACCTTCGGAATTTTCCCTATAGAGGACCGAAGGCATATTGTGAGGTCCCTGGGCCTACTAGAGCAACTTGCAGAGTATGGGAGGCGGCTAGGCGCAGATACTTGAGACCTGGCCAATTGTCTCCAGCTCATCCCCTTTGGGGGGAACCCACGACTTAAACACTTCCGTATGATACTGGACCCACAGGTGTGGGCCAGATATGGTGTAACCTTGTTGGAACACGTAATGGCTGGGGGACAATTGCTCTCCTTGCATGAGCTTACAGCTAAAATTGGACTGCCCCGTTGGATGGGGTTCCGGTACCTACAGCTGAGACATGCGGCCAGGGCTCAATCCCCGCAAACTCCCCTGTTACAGACGGACCCCATCGAAGATCTCCTATCTCCTGGGGACTTGACTAAACCCCTATCCTCTCTATATAATGCGTTGCTGGGAAGAGATTCCCCTAAGATTAATGAATTATGGGAAAGATGGCGGGCTGATATCCCGTCGCTGGATAAGGAGGGATGGGAGGACTGTCTAGAGTATGGCCCGAAAATAGTGATAGCATCCAAGGACAAACTGATTCAAGTTAAATTTATACACAAGGTCTACTATACCCCGCAGAGACTCCATCGCATATTTCCTGAGAGAGACCCCATGTGTCCTCAATGCAAAGTCCATATAGGCACATTTATACATATGTTCTGGGAGTGCCCAGTTGTTGCACTATTTTGGACTAAGATTGTAGGTGAAATCAACTCCTGATTGCAGACCTCTATTCCGCTCTTGCCGGCCATGGCGTTGCTGGGGATACATGATGATGAGCAGAGGCCATATCATCTTATATTACTAATTTCCTTCCTGCTTTTCTATGCCAAAAAAGAAATACTCATGAAATGGATAGATTCTTCCCCTCCATCCTTTTCAGCCTGGGAGGCACAGATTGAGGCAGTAATCCCCATGTATAAAATGACATATATAAACTGTGGCTGTCCGTGGAAATTTGAAAAAGTTTGGGCTCCGTGGATGGCCTCGTAGAGAAACATTCAGTTCACTACGATCATTTGCCCCAATAGGGGAGGGTTTTGGAGGGTGGAGGGTGGACGGTACTTGTTGAGAATGGTACTATTAACCTTACGTATTGCTTGCGGGTTTTGCATATTATTTTCCCTATCCTCAAATATGTAATCTACGTATGTAATGTATTGTACTGTGTTGAATGGTATTCTGTAACTCTGATTATCTGTTACAACAATAAAGCACCACTGTTTTTGTTAAAAAAAAAAAGTTAACTGCATATTTTGCTACAACCATACAAAATAAATAGTCACACACAAAAACAATAAGGCTTGCAAAATAATTTTATTAGAAATGATAAGAAATGTTATAGAAGAAGAAGAAACATCTGTGCAATTAGCACAGTCACGAAAATCTTATTCCCATCACAGGATGGAGCTTCTAAGGTATACTAGGTGGAGCCTCTACTGTACTTAGGTCATATGATTTCCACAAGCCTGACTACTGTGCAATCTGCAGCTATTACACCCTGTCTCTTGCATGGAAGTAAGCCATGCTAGCAAATTCCTATACAAAATCACTGAAAAAAACACCAATATATATATCAAATGTCAGGAAAATAAACATAAAATCATCATAATGACAGAGTAGCTGTGTTTAAATCAATGATATATATAAAGAAACTATTGCTCAGTACAGTGAAGCACCAGGGTTTCCATTCCTGGCAAGCTTACTATGGGAAGGCTTGCAAGCCTCTTCCTTTCTGGTCAAGTATACAGTACTTATTGCATGGGACCAGATTGAAGTATCAATGAATTCATAAGCTAGCTAGTGCAATCTTGGTGCCAGTAAAAAATTGTGAGGTGTCCAGGAATCTATGCTACCATTGACAATAATGGAAATGGCTTTAAACAGTTAGGTGGCAATGTTTTAGGTGTTCTGATGACCTGGCTCCTGGGATTGTCCAAGCCAGTTTATTGCATTGCTGTAAAACTGTCACTCTGCACTGCTTTTTTTTGATAGTCTATTTTATCTCCATTTTAGGTAGCTATTAATTTGGTGAATGTGGTAGAATGAAGATAGCACCAAGCCCATGGTTCACAGTCCAGTTCAATTTTTATTTATCCAGCAGATTGGTGACCAGAGCATGCCCTTTATCCATGATAAAGAAATCTACTCCAGGATACAAATTCTCAGCCCAGCCTACTCTTAACCCTCACCTGCAGGAGCCCTAATAAAGGGGGATCGGTATCTTTTTTTTGATGACTATAATTTGATCTGATCTGTAAACCATACACCTGCCACTCATAATTCTATCACATCTAGGATTGTGATTGGGTCCCTTTTCTTCTAACCCATCAGCTTTCAGAGAGCAGCCAGTTAACTAATACAACAAAAGATCTAAATATCTACAAAAATCCTAAGCTAGCGCTCCACCGACATATCTTCATTATTATGGTGATACGGGATACTGCATAAGAAAAGATTATTTTGCAATGCATTATTTTTTTATTATAGTGAATAGGGATAAAGCTCTAGAAAGAAATGGTGGTATTGATCTAAGCTTCCAATGTACCAGTATTTTAGGTTGGCTACTCAAGCTACACCAGTCCTTGTAACATTCAGTATGCATATTTTAAATATTATTCCCTTCCTAAATGAAAAGAAAAAGACTGCATAATTGGCGGCTGAATTTCTCCAGCATGATGGGAGATCTCTGGCCATCTTTACAACCCTTTCATTATGTGTATTAATGGTATTTGGAATCACCCACATAGTTGCTGAAATTGGAATATTTACTTATTCTGTTGAATGTTCACAACAAACTCAGTACGGTCCTCTGCTAATTACATAAATACATTTGCATTATTGAAAGGTCATGCATTAAGTTCTAGGACAGTGTATAGACACATTCCCAAAATAATGTTATAGCCATTACAAAATGTTAACACCATCCCACATGGCAAAGCAGGCCTCAAAATATTGAGTTTGTGATACAATCAGAGATTTTGATTTGCTTCTAGCAGCAGAGGAGAACTACATGTTGTAAAGCCTTAGCTGATCCTTCAAGTCGACTTCTGACATCATCCCAAAGGTCTCCTGATTCTTCTCCATCATCCTAAAGATGGCACCCAGCTGTTCCCTCTGTACCCTGGTAAGGAGAATACATGATGCATCCATCTGTGATATAACATATGCCACATACAGGACTACAATCCAATTCACCCTGGAGAGCTTGCAATCTAACTGGTGGGATTGATACATTTAAAAAAAAAAAAGCTATAAAAGCTTAGCTGGGATTAAACCCATCTGAAGCTTCTCTCAAAAACCAATAAATTAACTCCAGGTGCAGCAAGAGAGTAAATGTTTAAGATCTTTTGATTTCATTGCACATGAGCTGCTTTGGGATGAATTCAGCTTGTCCCCTGTCAGTAGGTTGCAGAGAAGACCACTGCTCTCTTTAGATAAGTAGCAGACTCCCTGCAGCAGTTCGAAGCTCCATGCTACTTGCACAGCTCTAGCTCTGAATCAGCATAGGGGTGGGGTTCGGACTGCTTCAGAGAAGCTGCTGCTTACAAACCGTGGCTCACAGTCAGAAGACAGGCTGCAAAGGTAAGAGCTCACCCATTTACTGCATCCTTAGTTGATTTATTGACTAAGGAGAGCTTCAGTTATTCTTTAAATGGGTATATTCCAAATACCACACATTATATAACAAAGAACATTTGTAACAATTTAGTGTAATACTTTTCAAGAGTACCTGGAGAACAGGCAAGGTTCACTAAATTATTACAAATATCTCTGTCCACTGGCAGCCATTATGTGGACCTAGTAGGCAAGCTAAACAGGTAATGTGATAAAAGGCAAAACAAACAAAACATCCGTATAGTTATTATATTACTACTGCGTATTATGTGTGAGGACAGCTAGTGAAGTATATATCATGGTGATAAGGGGGGGGGGGGGGGGGGGGGCAGAGCACTTAGGGATAGCAATGTACTAATCAAATCACTGTATGTATATTATGGATAATTCAATGTAACAAAACCCAACTACCTAATGCAATGGCAGATCAGCACTTTCAAGGAAATATGGGCTTATTTAATAACATGCAAAATGTAATGGTATACAGTAACCCATAGCATCCATTCAGATATTCATCTTAAGCAGCTACGATTGGGCACAATACTGAAAGCTGATTTCTGACTGATTGCTGGGGATTTCAGGTTTTCAAGCACTTTGCCCTGCTATTAAAAAATTTCATTATAAACATTTATATATCCACACTAATATCTAGCAATGACAGTCCAGAGTCAATGAGACAATTAAAATATGTATTTTTATCTCCCATTGTTTACCACACTATATAGTGAAAATGTATATGTATTTATCTACAATGCATGTATCAAATACTTAAGGCATTATTTGCATAGTTTTTGGACTGGTTATTGCACTCAAAGGAAAAGCCTCTGGATCTTATTTTCAAGTGCTGGGATTTAAATGGCTAAAGCAAGACAGAGGTGCTGTATAGACCTTTTGGTTAACAATACGTGATCAGCACTGGACTGTGAATTGGCCTTTACTGTTCAAGGCAATTCCATCTAACTCCCAGCTATACACCTCTAAAAACAGATACTGGTTTAAATCCAACAACAGAAAACGGCTGGTGTTCTCCTATGGAACTGGTTCAGAATTTTGGTTTGCTCATATAATATTGTTGGGTGGGCAGGTCTGATCTTTTCAGTAAATCTCTTTAGCTGGACTGTAAGGATAACTTCTTATCATCTTCAGTTCTGTAGAAAGACAAAAACAAGAGGAAATCACTAGTTTTAATTTAACTGGAAAAGCAGGGAGTTCCTCCCAAAATTATTTCTGTTTGACCTCATGCTTGGTATAGGATTGATAATATTTCTAAGATGCAACTAAACCTAGATTTGGAGTGTTTTATATGTAAGCCACATGCCTCTTTTTTCTCTAATAATTTATTATAACTGAATAATCTATGTGGTATTGGGACCAGCAGACTTTAGATGAGTGCCACCCAATTCCACTTTAGTTTCTGGCAATATCTACTGTACACCTCATCGTTTCATCTCTGTAGCTCTGACGTACGATATTGTTCTCACATTATACTTTTACCTACTTTTCTTACAGTGGAAAGTTCAGTGAAAAAACTTGTGTATGAACCAAAAATCCTAAAGAAGAATTCCAGGTATGGATATTTTATACATAGTTACATTGGTCCAGCTTGGACCAATCACCTATGTATATACCATACCTGGCTGATCCCCCTGGAAGGTGAAAATCAATGAAATAGGCACTGCTACTCCAGTGAACTCCACTTGCTTCTGGGTACCGTGCAGAGTGACTGCCCTGCTGCATTGTGAAGAGAAGAGGTCAGCAGCTCGGCACCAGCGCCATCCAGAGAATAAATGCAATGCATTCTCTAACTGGATGAGGTGAAGAGGTGAAGGGTGATATCATGATCTCTACCTCATCTAATCAGAAAACACTTTGCATTCTATGAATAGCGCCAAGCGGTTGACCTCCTGTGTTCAGAATGCAGCACGGAACCTGGAAGCCAGTTGAGATCTGGAGATTTGGAGTAGCAGTGTCTACTTCAGTGATTTCCACCTTCTGGGGCATCGGCCAGGAAGTGAGTACACCCCTCACATTTTTGTGAATATTTTATTATATATTTTCATGTGACAACACTAAAGAAATGACACTGCTCCAATATAAAGTAGTGAGTGTACAGCTTGTATAACAGTGTCAATTTGTTGTCCCCTCAAAATAACTCAATGCACAGCCATTAACCTCCCTGGCGGTATGATTATGTCAGATTTTTGATGCTCAAAGCGGTACAATGTTTTGCATGGAAATTTGGCGTTTTATATTTAGGCCTGTAATTCTTAGGAATAACACACTTAAATCTGTCCAAACAAGAGTCTAGTAGACATCCTGGGTATGATAAAGTTTGAAACACAAAATCATAAATTATAATATAATAAATAACTATAAATAATTATAACAAATAATAATAACATTTATTCAATAATGTAATCAAATCAAAAACACTGAAATTTGCTCAGTTGCAGAATTGTAGCTGTCATTACTTTCAGTGTTTGATGACGAATTTCCCCACAAATCACTATCGCTCAATTCTGCAAATGATTCTAATTTATTATCGCTGTTTTCTAGCTGGTCTAAAACCGCTTTTGACGTAAAGGGACACTTTTTGGTTGCTATGGATATTCTCAAGTTTCCAGGCAGAAAGAACAGTATATATAATATAAAACTGCATGCAGGGCACTGGACAAAGCATTAGGGACAAAAGGGATGTGAAATAATTTAATTTGATACAGTAATGCAATCTGTAAGATTACAGTGTACTGTATGTATTGTGTGTTTTTAACTTTTTTAATTTGGCGCCGTGCTCCATCCCTGTGCGTTGGGACACTCGCAGGGAACGGAGCCCGGAACTGTGATGAATCGAGCGGAGATACAGCTCGCACACACAGCGGGGAGACATCGCAGGATCCTGGGGACAAGGTAAGTAACTTTGCCTGGATCCTGTGATGCGATCCCAAATGTGGCTCTCGGTTACTGATTTTGGTACTGAAAATTCACCCCGAGCCACACTCAGGAATACCACCAGGGAGGTTAATGTCTAAGCCGCTGGCAACAAAAGTGAGTACACCCCTAAGTAAAAATGTCCAAATTGGGCCCAATTAGCCATTTTTCCTCCCAGTGTCATGTGACTCATTAGTGTTACAAGGTCTCAGGTGTGTTAAATTTGGTGTTATCGCTCTCACTCTCTCATACTGGTCACTGGAAGTTCAACATGGCACCTCATGGCAAAGAACTCTCTGAGAATCTGAAAAAAAGAATTGTTCTCTACATAAAGATGGCCTAGGCTATAAGAAGATTGCCAAGACCCTGAAACTGAGCTGCAGTGCTGCAGCACTGCAGCAGGTGGCCAAGATCATAGAGAGGTTTAACAGGACAGGTTCCACTCAGGGCAGGCTTTGCCATGGTCGACCAAAGAAGTTGAGTGCACGTGCTCAGCGTCATATCCAGAGGTTGTCTTTGGGAAATAGACGTATGAGTGCTGCCAGCATTGCTGAAGAGGTTGAAGGGGTGGGGGGTCAGCCTGTCAGTGCTCAGACCATACGCCGCACACTGCATCAAATTGGTCTTCAGGGCTGTCGTCCCAGAAGGAAGCCTCCTCTAAAGATGATGCCAAGAAAGCCCGCAGTTTGCTGAAGACAAGCAGACTAAGGACATGGATTACTGGAACAATGTCCTGTGGTCTGATGAGACCAAGATAAACGTATTTGGTTCAGATGTGTCAAGCGAGAGTGGCGGCAAACAGGTGAGGAGTACAAAGACAAGTGTGTCTTGCCTACAGTCAAGCATGGTAGTGGGAGTGTCATGGTCTGGGACTGCATGAGTGCCTACCGGCACTGGGGAGCTACAGTTCATTGAGGGAACCATGAATGCCAACATGTACTGTGACATACTGAAGAAGAGCATGATCCCCTTCCTTCGGAGACTGGGCCACAGAGCAGTATTCCAACATGATAATGACCCCAAACACACCTCCAAGATGACCACTGCCTTGCTAAAGAAGCTGAGGGTAAAGGTGATGGACTGGCCAAGCATGTCTCCAGACCTAAACCCTATTGAGCATCTGTGGGGCATCCTCAAATGGAAGGTGGTGGAGTGCAAGGTCTCCAACATCCACCAGCTCCATGATGTGGTCATGGAGGTGTGGAAGAGGACTCCAGTAGCAACCTGTGAAGCTCTGGTGAACTCCATGCCCAAGAGGGTTTAGGCAATGCTGGAAAATAAAGATAGTTACACAAAATATTGACACTTTGGGCCCAATTTGGACATTTTCACTTAGGGGTGTACTCACTTTTGTTGCCAGCAGTTTAGACATTAATGGCTGTGTGTTGAGTTATTTTGAGGGGACAGCAACTTTACACTGTTATAAAAGCTGTACACTCACTACTTTACATTGTAGCAAAGTGTCATTTCTTCAGTGTTGTCACATGAAAAGATATAATAAAATATTTACAAAAATGTGAGGGGTGTACTCACTTTTGTGAGATACTGTATATACACTGAGCAAAATTATAAACGCAACACTTTTGTGTTTGCCCCTATTTATCGTAAGCTGAACTCAAAAATCTATGACGTTTTCTATGTACACAAAAGGCCTATTTCTCTCAAATATCGTTCACAAATCTGTCTAAATCTGCGTTAGTGAGCACTTCTCCTTTGCCGAGATAATCCATCCACCTAACAGATGTGGCATATCCAGATGCTGATAAGACAGCATGACTTTTGCACAGGTGTGCCTTAGGCTGGCCACAATAAAAGGCCACTCTAAAATATGCAGTTTTACTGTATTGTGGGGGGGGGGGTCCGAAAACAAGTCAGTATCTGGTGTGACCACCATTTGCTGTACGCAGTGCAGCACATCTCCTTTGCATAGAGTTGATCAGGTTGTTGACTATGGCCTGTGGAATGTTGGTCCATTCCTCTTCAATGGCTGTGCGAAGTTGCTGGATTTTGGCAGGAACTGGAACACGCTGTTGTATACGCTAATCCAGAGCATCCCAAACATGCTCAATGGGTGACATGTTCGGTGAGTATGCTGGCCATGCAAGAACTGGGATGTTTTCAGCTTCCAGAAATTATGTACAGATCCTAGCAACATGGGGCCGTGCATTATCATGCTGCAACATCAGGTGATGGTTGTGGATAAATGGCACAACAATGGGCCTCAGGATCTCGTCACAGTATCTCTGTGCATTCAAAATGCCATCAATAAAATGCACCTGTGTTCATTGTTCATAGCATACGCCTGCCCATACCATAACCCCACCGCCACCATGGGCCACTCCATCCACAATGTTGACATCAACATAATACTCACCCACACAATGCCATACATGCTGTCTGCCATCTGCCCTGTACAGTGAAAGCCAGGATCCATCCTTGAAGAGAACACCTCTCCAAAGTGCTAGACACCATCGATCGAATGTGAGCATTTGCCCACTCAAGTTGGTTACGACGACAAACTACAGTCAGGTCGAGCCCCCGATGAGGACAACGAGCATGCAGATGAGCTTCCCTGAGACAGTTTCTGACAGTTTGTGCAGAAATTCTTTGGTTAGGGAAATCGATTGTTGCAGCAGCTGTCCGGGTGGCTGGTCTCAGACGATCTTGGAGGTGAAGATGCTGGATGTGGAGGTCCTGGGCTGGTGTGGTTACATGTGGTTTGCAGTTGTGCGGCCGGTTGGATGTACTGCCAAATTCTCTGAAACGCCTTTAGAGACAGCTTATGGTAGAGAAATGAACATTCAATTGAAGGGCAACAGCTCTAGTGGACATTCCTGCAGTCAGCATGCCAATTGCACGCTCCCTCAAAACTTGCGACATTTGTGGCATTGTGCTGTGTGATACAACTGCACATTTTAGAGTGTCCTTTTATTGTGGCCAGCCTAAGGCACACCTGTGCAATAATCATGCTGTCTAATCAGCATCTTGATATGCCACACCTGTGAGGTGGATGGATTATCTCGCAAAGGAGAAGTGCTCACTAACGCAGATTTAGACAGATTTGTGAACAATATTTGAGAGAAATAGGCCTTTTGTGTACATAGAAAAAAGTCATAGATCTTTGAGTTCAGCTCATGATAAAGTAGGGGCAAACACAAAAGTGTTGCGTTTATAATTTTGCTCAGTGTATATATAGTTACATTGGTCCAAGCTGAAACATTGTGGCTATGTACAAAATATCGATACCTGAAATTTTTCTTTCATTACATGCGGCTTGACAGCATAGCTTACCTGTGGCAAACAGGATAAGCTCCTATTGAATTATGGGAGCAGGTCATTTTGTTTTTGAGATTTTAGGTCTATATCAATGGGCAAATGCATTTTGCTTTTCACATCATTTTGCCCTCATTCACACTGAAGGGGGTTTGAAATCGTGCGAGTTCAGCTGAACTTGCACGATTTCAAACCCGCATTTCAGTGCGAGTTCGGGGAGGATTTGACAGACATCTGTGTGGGTTCATGCACAGATGTCTATTGAAATCGCCCCCGAAGTCGCCAAAAGTAGTGCATGAACTACTTTTGGGAATCGGTGCAGTGCCATTGCCGGCAATAGGCTCCGATTTGGCATGTGCTTTGACATGTCAAATCGCATGTCAAATCGGCCCGATGAGAACAGGGGCTAAGACATGCTTCTGAGATCATATAGCATCTTACCTTCACCGGGACTCTGTTGCTGAGGTCTCTGCACTTATGTTACTAGTTCTATCCAGCTGTCAATGGCCATGGCCATTTTTGTCATCTCAGTTTTTCTGTTGGACAGTAGGGATCAGAACCAACATTTTTTTTAATCTCTTTTATTAGTATTAAGAGATAGTATACAAACAAAAGAGAACATTATAAAAGATGAGCGATGAAACAGAACTAACAATTTTAGTGAGAAGGATTTGCTGCTGGAGTATATGAGACTTATAAGAAACAAGTGTGTGATTCATCTCGCTAGCTTTAACCAAAAAATGAAGCTCACAGGGCCTTGAAAACAGCAGAATAGGGCTGTTTAGGTGCATTCCTAATCAATGCTATGAATGAATAGGACAATATGTTTCATATGATCTCAAAAAACAGTTACGTTTGCCACCAGGAGTAGCACTCAGGCCAGGTCCCTGATGTGATAAGCCTGGGTTTTAAAGGATTAGAGTTAAGGTTATGGTTTTCACCAATTGGCTTTGTTTTCCTTGAAACAAGTTTTACATTCCAAATCTATGAAAATGTAAATCCCATTTGAAGCAGGTCATAAGGATGTCAATTGCCAGTCATATGCACTTGTCAATAAATTCTAAATGATCTCAGAAGTGTCTCACTTGATATAAAACCAAAGTCCAAAGTCCATCAAAACAGGCCTTTAGAGTAAGGATTTTAGGGGTTGTGTTAGATTAAAATTTAGGGTTAAAGTGATTATAGAGGATTTTTTTTAAAATAACCATCATGTCTATACTTACCTGCTCTGTGCAATAGATTTGCACAGAGCGGCCCCGATTCTCCTCTTCTTGGGTCCCCCACCAGCACTCCTGGCTCCTCCTCTCTTGCTGGTGCTCCCATTAGGAAACTGATTCCCATGGGCTCCGAGCCCCTCTGCTGCGTCCATTGACACAGACAATGGACGCAGCCCTGTCCCCCACTCCCTTGTCACTGGAGTTGACTGACAGGAGTGGAAGCCAATGGCTCTCGTTGATATCAATCTGCCCAATGAGGAGGGAGACAGCGGTAAAGGCTGCTGCTCTCGTGCACATTGCTGGATCAGATCGGGCTCAGGTAAGTCTAAGGCAGGGGGCTAGGGAGATCCTGCAGCAGAGAAGGATTTTTACCTTAAAGCATAGAATGCATTAATGTAAAAAACCTTGAGGATTAAGAAATACTTTAAAGGTGAACTCTAGGCCAATAGATAAATGCACATTTAAAATTAATACATGGAAAGTGCTTTACCTGCCAATGATTGTCACTTCTATTCAGCCTGTAATCCCCTGTCAGATAATACAGCCAGGATGGTGACCTCACTACTCTCCATTGCAACTAAAGAACCAATTTTGGTCACCTGCCCACCTAGCCTGCCAACTGGACAATGAAGGAACTGCAAAACATTGATTAGATCATCTCACATTATTGAATTTCAGCACTGTTCACAGCATCAAAGCCCTGATTTGCCAGTGGGGCTGCCCCTCCTTCTTCTGCTTGGGGGGTGCTGTGGGTATGAATAAAAAAGGTGGGTAGCTAGACAGATTTGGGTATTTATGACAGTAAAAATACATTTAATGTTCTTCTAATAAGTGCATAACTAAAGCTTTATATTGCCACAGGGTTTAGCTTTAAGGTTTGTGTTTGGCTTCAGGGTTAGGTTAAGGTTTAAGTGTTAAATATTTGGGCCAGAGTTAGAACATTGTGAGGGGTTATGTTAAAATATAACTGTATCTATTGAACAAGTTGTCCTTAAAGCATGTCCTCACCATCCTAAATGCAGTAGACCCAACGCTCTTCATCTTGCACTTGCAAGCCATGGCCCCTTTCATTCTTATGGGGTGCTGCACTATTGGCTGCCTCCATAGGTCCTGGGGAATGCAGATCTTCCCATAGAAATGAATAAGGCTGCAGCGAGCATGTACAGCATGAAGAAGAGATGGTGGGGATGTTTTCAGGAGAAAGGCTGTGCAGCTCTGGGAAGTTCCACACAATTAAAATCACTGGAGTGGGTTAGAAGGAAAGTACTGGACCTGGTGGGCTGAACTCAGGGGTATGCCTTAAAGGACAAATTATACAATTTGTCCTATTTTACAGCCCAGGTAAAGGAAGGGGGTACATGTTAGGGTCACAGTTAGTACCAGGGCATCAAGGCATGAGGTAGTGTACTTTAATCCACTTTTTTAACATGGAAAACTCCACACCAAACACTACCAGCATGGAGTTCTCTGCTTTAAAACATAAGGTGCTTAAACAACCTATATGGTGACTTGTTTTAGTCAAAACCAAGTAGCAAGAAAAAAGAATTAAAATAGTGCAATTGATGCTGCTAATGAGTTTGATGTTCTTTACTACCTGCGGGTCTTGGTAGGTTGGTTTGGCTAATCATACAGCATAAAAATAAAACAAGCGTCTTTTTTTGGTTATAAGCAAGAAATCATAAGACAGCAGCCAATGTAGCCTTACCAACCACCCCATGGAGTGGAATGTGACCCCATACAATGAAATCATGTTCCATCATCTGATCAATGTCTTAGTAGATGAACCAGAGATGGGTAGACTGATGTGGGCTGACAGCTGACTAGTAAAAGAAGAACTACTGATACCTCCTAATGATGTCATTATCACATATGTTTTAATATATGAAATAAGCTGCATACAGATATCTTCAAAAATCTATTGCTCTCTATGCAGTTCTTATGTCAGCGTGGCTGCCTATACGGCAAGTCCAGATGTGGATCAGTCATACATAAAAATCACTGGCATACTAGTCAAGTTTACTAATACCTCCAAACTTCAACAAATATAAAATCAATTTTCCTCAATGCAAAGGGGGGCACTGTACGGGTAAAAAAGTAAATAAACCAGCCAAAGGTTTTTCTGCATATTTTTTAAAACAAGAACACAGCTGCATCCCTTTATCCATTCACATCCCTTGGAGTTTTTTAAATGATTGTATGTGAATAACATTTATGTAATACCCAATATTAATGGAATAATTCAGATTATGTTTATACTTGTATGAGGGTTGTGACTCATTTATGTTGTGTGCACAATGATATGACCTGTGAACCTGTTAGTGAGCAATGTCTTTGTTGTCCTTTTCTCAATGCATTGGTCTGATACCAGTTTAAAAGACCACAATTGTAAATAATACTGTATTCCTATAATGTGTAATTAATGCATGTATTGATAGTATTCAGCATAATAACTCTTTTTTATTTTATGTGTGGTTCACATTCTTATCCATGTATAGATGCTGACCAAGCTGACCAAGCTGTCCTATAAAAATGACAGTCATACAAGTTGGGACAAACTATGTTGGTGGTTATGAATAGTGGCAACAGGTTTTGTTTTAAAGCGGAGTTCCGCCCCCCCCCCCCCCAACCAAAGAATGAAAAGTCAGCAGCTACACATACTGTATCTGCTGACTTTTAACTTTTAATATTAGGACACTTACCTGTCCTGGAATACAGCGATGTCGGCACCCGAGCTGATGTCTTCATCGGCTCTCGGGTGCTGCTGCTGCCATTGCCTGTAAGGGAAACCGGCAGTAAAGCCATGCGGCTTCACAGTCAGTTCCCTTCTACGCATGCGCGAAGCATGCTGCGCTTTCTGAATGGCTCGGCGGCGGGGGAAGGAGGAGGGGGGCCAAAGAGATCTTGCCGTGGATGCAGCACACTAAGTGACTAAATAGATAGGTGCGCTTCCCTTCCAAATTGATAAACAATTCATTATTTACCATAAAGTGCTCGTGCTTGTGTAAACGATAACACATACAATCAGTACAGATCAATAAAAACTGTGAACGTGCTAATTTATATTGCAAACATATTTTTATTTATATTTTTTCTGTGCAAAGACCATGCAATATTCTTCCAGCAAGTGCTTGGCATTAACAGCAGGTAAGTATTTCTCCACGTGACTACTTTACCAAGAAATAATCAGCCTCTTACCAGATGTAAATGATCCCCCATGATTAGGGAGATCGATATGCACGCAATACATATTAGCTTCTTTAAGCTGCCTCCTTCAGCCAGCACACTTTCCCAGATCCTCAGCAAGCCAGACTCAAAAGAGTTAACAGCACACTATGTAAAGGCAATGTATCCTCAAGAAATCACAAAGGAGCCGACATGCTGTAAACAGGATACCTTTATTTTTCAGCCAAATATATACTTGCTCCATCCTCCTGACGATGCTCAATGGTAGCGAAACATGTCAGGCAGGGCCTAGATGGTGACATCACGCCCGCTGTGTCTTGGAAGCTCAGTATTTATGTTTGTACTCTCTGTTCCTGTGTACTGTAAGTATGTATTTGGCTGTATTAAACTATGTTGGCTTCTTTGTGATTTTTTGAGTATACATTCCCTTTTCATGCCGTGCTGGTAAGTCTTCTACAAGTCTGGCTTGCTGGAGATCTGGGGAAGTGTGCTGGCTGAAGGAGGCAGTTTAAAGAAGCTTCTTTGAATTAAGAGCGTATTGATCTTCCTTACCATAGGGGATCAATTACATCTGGTAAGAGGCTGATTGTTTCTTGGTGGAGTAGTCTCATGGAGAAACACTTACCTGCCATTTATACCTTGCACTTGCTGGAAGAATATTACATGGACTTTGCACATAAAAAGAAAATTGCACTATAATTTAGTATACTCACGGTTTTTATTGATCTGTACAGATTGTATTGCTCTGGTCTCAGTATGTAAAAAAAAGAATCATGAAAAAATTTGATAAAAAAGAACAAAATGTTTAAAAATGTAATTTTTTTTACATACTGTCACCAGTCAGTGTTCCAGATCACCAGTTTTATAATGACGCTGTACTGCACTGGTGACGGTATGTAAAAATAATAAAAAATGTGGAAAAAAAATATTTTTTTTTTATTTCTTCATTTTTCAAAAAATTACAACTTCAAAAAACTCGCCGTGCCTCTTACTGTATACATTGGTCTGTCTACTTTCCAAAAAAGAGTAATTTGGGGGATATTTGTATTGTTCTGCCATTTTAGGGACTCAATCAATTTTCAAAAATATATATCATAGTTTTTGGAATCTATAGCTTTCCTACAGACTAAATAATAAATACTGATTTGAATTATTTTCACCAGATATAGCTGAATACATTTTGGCCTATATTTATGAAGAGATTATTTATTTGCAAAATTTTATAACAGAAATGAAAAATGTTCAACATTTTTGGCCCTTTTTCTATAGAAAAGAATAAAAAAAAACAGTGGGGATTAAATACCACGAAAAGAAATCTCTATTTGACTGAAAAAAAAATGAAAAAAATTCATATGGGTACAGGGGTTGATTTACTAAGGGCAAATAGACTGTGCACTTTTGAAAGCGCAGTTGCACTCTGCAAGTGCAGTTGCTCCAGAGCTTACAAAATGAGGTAAAACTTCACTTTATAAAAATCAACCAATCACATACAAGGCAAATAAAAGAACAGCATTTTTTCTTCCACATGATTGAAAGATGGAAGTCAGCAGAGCTTTTGCTCATTTACTAAGCTCTAGAGCAACTGCACTTGCAAAGTGCAACTGCATTTTCAAAAGTGCACAGTAAATTTGACTTTAGTAAATCAACCCCACAGTGTTGCATGACTGAGTAATTGTCACTCAAAGTGTGACAGCGCTGAAAGCTGAAAATTGGCCTGGGCAGGAAGGGAGTGAAAGTGTCCGGTAGTGAAGTGGTTAAACCATGGGAATAAATAGTGACCATTGCAGGCATTTCTAATATAGCTTGTCCCAACCATTGTCACTTTTGCCTGTTCAGCTTAGTCTACATGTAAGTGTAGAAAAATCTAAATTAAAAAAATGAATATGAACATTGTAATATACAAGTATTAATGATATGCATTTTTAAGAATTTAATATTTTTGGGATAGTGATGTGCTTATTCTACATAGGACATTCAACTACAGCTAACTGTAGTGAGACATTACAATACCTCTCACTAGAACCTCAAACTGAACAGGCTAGGTTTACACTAAAAAGTGTTAATGTTTTCACTGTGCAGTGTATATAAAATTGTGTACATTTCTGTTTCATTAATAAATGCAGACTGATAATTTATATCTTGAAATTGTCCTGTACATTCTGTATAAATTACTCTACAAAACATGCTATTGTGCATTACTGCATTCTGAACACTAGATGGAGACCAAGTTTCATACATTGGTATGATTATGACACTAGTTACAGCAGGAGCATGCTCATGCACACAGTTTATTACCTTAGCAGTTTAAAGTTTTACCTTTTGGGAAAAAATTTAAAAAAGCACATATTTTTGCAGAAAAAAATGTATTTATTAATATTTCCCCCAGGAACTTGCAAAACATTGCATCTGTGGTCAGTGGATCACGGGGGCAATGTCAGGCCCTACAGCTTTCCGCCTGTACAGCTTGTGAATAAACTACTAGTGCACTCATCAGCACCCTCAAAGTTCATTGAGAATTGCAAGCCATCTGCCATGGTGGAACATGTAGTTTATTCGTTCACAGATTTCTGTGACTTAATTATGTGGCTGTGTGGGCGAAGCCCTGCACACCTGTGCTGTTTTAGAAAAGTGACAGCGGGTGCTAGGAGAGGATCCCCTGCCCGCTGTCACTGTGTGTGTGGGGGGGATCTGAAGCATGTTACAGGTTGCATCGTAAATATGGATGTACCATGCTGTAAAAATTTTGGAGGTTGACCAAAAAAAGGTATTTCCAACTTTAACCACTTCAGCCCCGGAAGATTTGGCTGCTGAACGACCGGGCCATTTTTTGCGATTCAGCACTGCGTCGCTTTAACTGACAATTGCGCGGTCGTGCGACGTTGTACCCAAACAAAATTGACGTCCTTTTTTTCCCACAAATAGAGCTTTCTTTTGGAGGTATTTAATCGTCTCTGCAGTTTTTATTTTTTGCGCTATAAACAAAAAAAAGAGCGACAGTTTTGAAAAAAATGCAATATTTTGTACTTTTTGCTATAATAAATATCCCCATTTTTTTTAAAAAAAAAGCTAATTTTTTCTCAGTTTAGACCGATATGTATCTAAATATTTTTGGTAAAAAAAAATCGCATAATTATATAAGCGTATATTGATTGGTTTTCACAAAAGTTATAGTGTCTACAAAATAGGGGATAGATTTATAGCATTTTTATTATTATTTTTTTTTTTTTACTAGTAATGGCGGCGATCTGTGATTTTTATTGGGACTGTGACATTATGGCGGACACATCGGACACTTTTGACACTATTTTAGGACCATTGGCATTTATGCGTCCATCAGTGCTATAAAAATGCATTGATTACTGTAAAAATGTCATTGGCACTCAAGGATTAACACTAGAGGGCAATCAAGGGCTTAACTGTGTTCCCTGCTACGTGTTTCTAACTGAAGGGGGAGGGGACTGGCTAGAGGAAGTGACGGATCATGGTTCCTAGCTAATCGGAACACGATCTGTCACTCCTCTCAGAACAGGACAGGGATTTGTGTGTTTACACACACACTTCCCTGTTCTGCCTCTCGTGATCGCTCGTGGCCCACGGTCATCCCAACCGTCGGCTATGGGCATCGCCACCCCCGCCTGCTATCCCGATCCTGCAAGCCGACGTATAGCTACAACGGTTTGCGGGATCGTGCCGACCTGCTGCAGTAAAATGACGGCGGCTGGTGGGCAAGGGGTTAACCTTTTCTTTATAAAATTTGTGGGGGGGGATTTGCAAAGAATGCCGCAAGAGTGGAGAAAATTGCACCAGTTTCTATAAGCACACTTATTTAGTGCTTTATGCACCAAATAAATAAGAAAGTTGTATGACAATTTGTTAATTTCCTGTATGAAACCGGTGCTTAATCCACCCATACACATCCTTCATCCTGCTCCTCGCTGTCCGTCTCCCTCTCTACAGTATTTAAAACACTGGTTGGTTCAGATTCCTTTGGTGTGCCCCATAAACTGTCTTATATCACTGTCATTTGGCACAGCTTGCGTAAGCTTACAGGGTACACGCAGCTAAGTGTACAGGGCATAAAGGCAGGTAATAGAATTTTATTGTAGACATAGTGGGGTTGTTTTACTAAAACTGTTGAGTGCTAAATCCGGTGCAGCTGTTCATGTGTCAGAGAACCATCGTAACTAGTGCTCGTTCCCGTGCACCAGCCGTCAGTCTTAGTTCTTCTGATACGAACGTGTGGCAAGAACGAACGGGTCCCGTTCCAAGCATGCACGTTGGCGCACCCACACGAACACGAACGTCAGCGCGCGCACGTTCGCACGCCAACAAATCATGGCGCACGGCGCCCTATTTAAGTGATCAGCTTACTAGTGTCAGTGCTGGATTGTCTCAGCTCGCTCCTGTATTCTTGTTGCTGTCTTGCTTGATTGATTCTGATCCTGAACACCCGGCTTCCTTGACCATTCTCTCAGATTATCCCGGCATCCTTGTCCACCTCTGCTTCCTGCACCGACCCCGGCTTGGACTTCTGACCACGATTCTGTCTTTGGATCTTGTACTCCGCTGCAAGCCTGTTGATAACCACTGCCTGTCCCCGGCTACGAGTCTTCCTTCTGATTGTGTACCTCGCTGCCAGCACGTTGCCAACTCCTGCTTGCCCCTGACTCTGCAAGTGTTCCTGTTGGACCTTTCCTGAACAAGTCTGGTGATCAGTGCCTCACCTCTTCCACAAAGGCTCCGGTGTTCCTGATCCTGCCTGCACCCTTCCACCGCCCTAGCAGTTCCTGTCTCAACCTCCTGGGGTGCCAGGACCGGGACCGTGCAAGAGGCCACCCTCATCATTTCAGGCTCCGCTGTACGTGACAACATGGTAGCCAATCAGCTTCTAACTTCAGCTTTGTTCAATTAAGCTTTGAGACTAAAACCTGGAAGCTGATTGGTTTCTTTGCAAAGCTGTACCCGTCCAACCGCCGCAGTTATACTGCGGCAGGTTGGCTCCCCTGCACGAGCCATCGTAGCTATACATCGGCTCGCGGAGTAGGGATAGCAGGCGCGCTCGCTGCACAGCGGGGGTTCCGGTGCTTGTTGCCGACGGTCGCGATGACCGCCAGCCGCAAGCGATCGTGAGCAGGAGAGACAGAACAGGGACGAGTGTGTGTAAACACACACTCCCCTATTCTGTTCTGACAGGAGTGACACATCGTGTACTCCTATTAGCTGGGAGCCACGATCCGTCACTTCCTCCAGTCAGTCCCCTCCCCCTTCAGTTAGAATCACCTCCCAGGGAACACAGTTAAGCCCTGGATCGCCCCCTAGTGTTAACCCCTTCACTGACAGTGACATTTTTACAGTAATCAATGCAGTTTTATAGCATTGATTGCTGTATTAATGCCAATGGTCCCAAAAATGTGTCAGAATTGTCCGATGTGTCCGCCATAATGTCACAGTCACAATAAAAATCGCAGATCGCCGCCATTACTAGTAAAAAAAAAAAAATAATAAAAATGCTATAAATCTATCCCCTATTTTGTAGATGCTAAAACTTTTCCGCAAACCAATCAATATGCGCTTATTGCGATTTTTTTTTAACCAAAAATATGTAGAAGAATATATATCGGCCTAAACTGAGGGAAAAAATGTTTTTATATATATTTTTGGGGGATATTTATTATAGCAAAAAGTAAAAAACAATGCATTTTTTTCAAAATTGTCGCTATTTTTTTGTTTATAGCGCAAAAAATAAAAACCGCAGAGGTGATCAAATACCACCAAAAGAAAGCTCTATTTTTGTGAAAAAAAGGACATCAATTTTGTTTGGGTACAACGTCGCACGACCGCGCAATTGCCAGTTAAAGTGATGCAGTGCCGAATCGCAAAAAGTGCTCTGGTCAGGAAGGGGATAAATTCTTCCGGGGCTGAAGTGATTAATGAAAATTTGCATTGAGAAAATAATGAGTAGAACTGGCTACAGTATATATTTCCTGCCTAAAATCTCATTGAATTTAAAGGCCTGGTCACACTATGTGCTCTGAATGGTGTTCGAACCCTTGCTATCACACTAACAATATCATATGTCACATAAACATGCCATTGGCATTAATGGGGATGGAGTGGTAGAAAAAGGCAGTTTGCCCACTCTTTGTCAGTACATCTAGAACTGGCAGCTACAAGAGTAGAATAAACTGTTATCTGGTTCTGCTAGGATTCAAAGTGGAAATAAATCCCAAGATTTACCTCTTTTCCAAAACTGTTAAATTTAGGCCTTGAATATTAACTGTCACAGTTGCTTGTGTCACAGTTGGTTGGTCTCAAAACTGATCACATGTAGCACCATGGCAACTGCAGATCAAACAAAGGCTAAGATAGCAGCTTCATTGACTGTAAAGAATAGGAGGGTTTAGTTCCACTTTAAGTACTAGGTGTGCAGAGCCAAGGTAGGTAAACTAAGCAATGCCTCAGCATCTATAGGGGGATGCATTATTAAAAAAATAATAATAATAATAATTTAGCTAAAAAAAAGTCCACATGCATGGAAATAAACCTTTGACCGTTTTATCACCTGAGGTATTGTAGTGATTAATGAAGGGTGACTGGGTCAGTGTGAAGGGATAAGGGATAATGTAACAGACATGTTAATGAGTATTACGGGAGTCTAAATACTAACACATTGGGTGCAGCATCTTACCACACAGTGTCTGGGCACTGTACGTGTTACAGGGATGTGAGATCTGAGGTCAACTCTATCCTGAAAGGCAAATTCATGGTGCTTACATCACACAATGTACATAGAACACATCACATGTGGACAACAAAGTGATGGAGGCATCCGTTTTGTGAGGATGATGTGCGTTCGCTCACTAAGTGCACAAAATGGCTGCCCCCACCATTCACTGAAGACCAATAACTTTTAAAAACTGTACCTCCTCAGTAACAACATAGTTAAAGCATTATGACAATTTTCTGTGACTTAATATTGGATGATGATCAGAGTAGAGATGTATTTATCTTTTTAAATATCTACAGCAAAAACTTTTTTTTTGTTGTTGCGTTCTGTGGCCCAGTTGAGGAGATTTCCACCTACTTTCTTGTCAGGACAGGATGTAAAGGGAAATCATTCTTTATATCAGCAATACAACTTCAGTAAAGAAGTGGCAGAACATCTATTGGTGTTTGCACCAGTATGGATCCGAGATGTCCCGACCCTCTGGGTCAAAGATACAAAGGTTCAGTAAAATGAAAAACGGGTTAGAACTTTTGTCATGTAATTATTATTGTCTTCCCATCCCATTGACAACTGCTCTCCTCATTTATTATCCTGCTCCTCAGGCACAGGAAGTGAGGTGAAATCTCCCTAACGGAGATCACAGAAAATGATAAAAAAATTGTCACACATAGTTAATAAGTCTATCTGACTAGAGTTGGGCCTTATTCAAGCAGATCTTACATGTACTGTAAATGGAACAGTCACTTACATACATCACTCTTACCCACCCCTAAATACAAAAGAAACATACAAAAAAAATGATCCAAAAAATGTACCTTGTCCCTACTTCTTACGATTTAAGGAGGTGGTGAGGAACACAAGAAAGCGTGGGAAGTTTGGGTGTCCAGCCCTCTCAGAAGGCACAGTGATCTCACCCATGCATCTCAGAAGGCACAGTGATCTCACCCATGCATCTCAGAAGCGTGGAAGCTGGGCTAAGGTATTTTTATTATTATTTTTGGACATTTTTTATTTATTTTTTCAATGGCTTTTGTAAGCCATTTGTATTTACTGGGGTGGGGTTATAAGTATCATAGATCTTCCATTGTCATGGAAGGCCCACTTTAAGGGTCGGTTCACACTGGGGCGACTTAGGATCCGACTTGTACGCCCTCAAGT
Organism: Lithobates septentrionalis; assembly: GCA_037952835.1. Taxonomy (NCBI): domain Eukaryota; kingdom Metazoa; phylum Chordata; class Amphibia; order Anura; family Ranidae; genus Lithobates; species Lithobates septentrionalis. The sequence continues at coordinate 493,739 of JBBDGP010001129.1, forward strand.
CGCCCCAGAAATAGATTCAATGGGAGTGAACGCTAGCGTCTTAATAGATACTACTGAAGTCGCTCCGACTTCAGAGCGTACTCCCTGTACTACTTTGATCCGACTTGGTAGGCGACCTGTACCATAGAAATCAATGGAAGTCGCCTCCAAGTCGGATCTCTCTGTAAAGTCAAGCGAATTTGCAGGGAAAACCCCTCCCTCCCCCCTCCCTCCCAGAGAGCTGATTGCCCTGTGATTGGCCACAGCCGAAGTCGCCTGTCATGGAGGCGACTTCAAGTCGCCTTGTAATTTGCTAAAGTCGCGCTGAAGTCGCGTCGAAGCCGCGTTGAAGTCGCCGTGCAAAGTCGCGCTGAAGTCGTGTTGCCCCAGTGTGAACCGACCCTAAATGATTTTTTTCTAAAGTGCTACTGTTTTTTTTTTTTTACATGATGGGCAAGTGTAGCAGTCTGTCCTAAGATTAAGTGGTACAGACCTGCTTTATAGGGGGATCAGGCTAATGATGGGATCACCAGCTGGGAAGTGACATATTAAAAGTTGACTAAAATATATCTTAATTCTTCAAATATAATCCATACAAATTCGCTACTTAATGGTCCTTTAACCTTCCTGGCAGTATGATTATGTCAGATTTATGATGCTCAAAGTAGTACAATGTTTTGCATGGATATTTGGCGTCTTATATTGTAAGCCTGTAATTCTTAGGAATAACGCACTTAAATCTGTCCAAACAAGAGTCTAGTAGACATCCCGGACATGATAAAGTTTGAAACACGAAATCATAAATTAGAATATAATAAATAACTATAAATAATTATAACAAATAATATAATAATATTTATTCAATAATGTAATCAAATCAAAAACACAGTTTTACACAATTTCTCAGTTGCAGAATTGTCGCTGTCATTACTTTTAGTGTTTGATGACAAATTTCCCCACAAATCACTATCGCTCAATTCTGCAAGTGATTCTAATTTATTATCGCTGTTTTCTAGCTGATCTAAAACCACTTTTGATGTAAAGTGACACTTTTTGGTTGCTATGGACAATCTCAAGTTTCCGGGCAGAACGAACAGTATATATAACATAAAACTGCATGGACACTGGGCAATGGACAAAGCACTAGGGACAAGGGATGGGAAGGGATGTGGAATAATTTGATACAGTAATGTAATCTGTAAGATTACAATGAACTTTATGTATTATGTGTTTTTCACTTTTTGAATTTGGCGCCATGCTCCGTCCCCGTGTGTCGTGATGCTCACAGGGAACGGAGCTCGGCACTGTGATAGATCGGGGCGGAGGACACGGCTCGCACACACAGTGGGGGGACTTTGCAGGATCCTGGGGACAAGGTAAGTAACTTTGCCTGGATCCTGCGATGCGATCCCGAGTCTGGCTCGGGGTTACCGCTTTTATTAATGAAAATTCACCCCGAGCCAGACTCGGGAATACCGCCAGGGAGGTTCATCTATTTTTCATGAAATCATTTCTAATTGTGTTTTTCTGCCTCCTTGTATTATCCTCCGTGAGCATCCGAACCTCTGTAGTTGTGGCCTGGTGCACTGTTCTGTGCACATTACAAATCCCACAGTCCATAGTCCATCTTGGGAGGGAGCAAGAGAGGGTGGCTATGTTCCTACATACAGTGGGACCATGGAGAATGAAAGTAGTCACCCTCTAACAGGAAGTCAGATTACAACAGCAGAAAAAAGGGATTTGGAGATTTGGAGGAGGCTGAGAGAAATAGCAAGTACTTTTCTGAGTTAAGAAGACGTACTTAAATATTTTTTTTAATAACCAGAGTTTAGTGTCACTTTAAGGTCCCAACCCACTCACTATAACTACAGCTGTTAGCATACCTCCCAACTTTTTGAGATGGGAATGAGGGACACCTATCAGCAAAAGTATGAAGACATAGGACACACCCCTTGCCACGCCCCCTTGAAGGAGAATTGTACAAAAAAACAAGATTGGTTAAACCCACAAGTGCTTTTTTTACCACTACTATTCCTTTAAATTGGCTTTTGGAAAAACAAATAGAGCAATTTAGAAATCAGATGAAAGGTTTAGTGCTGGAAAACACTTTTTGATAGATAAAAAGTGCATTTTATATACATCTATATAGATCAGACCAAAATGAGGGACAAATGAGGAGCAATGAGGGACAGGGAGACATTGCTCAAAATCAGGGACAGTCCCTCGAAATCAGGGACAGTTGGGAGCTAGTAACAGTCTGACCCACCACACTTGTGTACTCCTGCTTGTGTAGATCTCCATGTGTACAGATCAGTACAGGCTCCCATAATATGTGTTCATGTATTAATGGGTGTGTATATAAGTACTGCAAGAAATCAATATCCTGATATGGAACTCCCCAGCTGATTAGGGTGTGGATCTCTGCTGGTGGATCTTTAAGAAGTTAATTACCTTGAAATGACTGTATCTTGATTTGGTATATTTGTATAAGCTTGTGATGTACTGTGTTCAGAGGGGAATGGCAGCGCTTACCGTAGAGTTGCCACCTCATCCCTTTAAACGCAAACACATATTAATTACACAGGTTCTGAGGCTAATTTAATGTGGATAAGTGAGTTTAATTGCCACCTTAACTTGCCTCAGAACCTATGTAATTAATATGTGATCTGTTTTAAAGGGATGAGGTGGCAACTCTAGCTTACTGTCATGTGCACACTGTAAGGCCTGGTTCACACCTATGCATGTTTCAGTACGTTTTCAGTTTTACAGAAACACACTACAGTCCATTTAACATGGTTTCCTATGGGTCACCTTCACATCTGTGCATTTTATGAAAAAGGCCAGGGACCAGCAGGTTATTTTTTTGGTTCCATAGACTTCAATGGATCAAAAATGTGCATCAAAAAATGCAAAATTCACCCGGAATATGCATCAACTGCAACCTGCATAGGTGTGAATCAAGCCTAAGAGAATTAAAGGGGAAGTCCACCCTAACAGTAAAATTGCTACATCTATCTAATGCTGTAAAGAAGAAATCGCTATACATACCTTTTTTAAAGCCGATCCCGTTTCCAGCGGCGGAAGCTCTGCGGAGGACATAGCCGACAACAGCTGTGAAATGAATGGGAAGTGACGTCACCCATAGCTTTACTATGGGGCTTCCGTTGTTGGCTGCCTCCTCTGCACCCGCCTCCACAGCCAAGCCACCGCTAACAACTCAGCGTGGGATCAGACCAGAGCGGCTTCAGAAAAAGTGTGCATAGTAATTTCTCTTTTACAGGGCTAGATAGATTAGTCTTAGTTCAGTGGATGTCTGTAAATGTAGTGATTTTAGTGTTAGGGTGGACTTACCCTTTAAGTCCAACAAAAACTTTTCTTTTTAGGCTGGGTTCACATACAGTATCTCACAGAAGTGAGTACACCCCTCACATTTTTGTAAATATTTTATTACATATTTTCATGTGACAACACTGAATAAATGACACGTTGCTACAATGTAAAATTGTGAGTGCACAGCTTGTATAACAGTGTAAATTTGCTGTCCCCTCAAAATAACTCAACACACAGCTGTTTATGTTTAAACTGCTGGCAACAAACAGAGTACACCCCTAAGTAAAAATGTCCAAATTGGGCCCAATTAGCCATTTTCCTTCCCTGGTGTCATGTGACTCGTTAGTGTTACAAGGTCTCAGATGTGAATGGGGAGCAGGTGTGTTAAATGTGGTGTTATCGCTCTCACTCTCTCATACTGGTCACTGGAAGTTCAACACGCCACCTCATTGCAAAGAACTCTCTGGGGGTCTAAAAAAAGAATTGTTGCTCTACATAAAGATGGCCTAGGCTATAAGAAGATTGCCAAGACACTGAAACTGAGTTGCATAGTTACATAGTTACATAGTAGGTGAGGTTGAAAAAAGACACAAGTCCATCAAGTCCAACCTATGTGTGTGATTATATGTCAGTATTACATTGTATATCCCTGTATGTTGCAGTCGTTCCGGTGCTTATCTAATCGTTTTTTGAAACTATCGATGTCGTCCGCTGAAACCGCGAAAAAGTTTTATCCCTATTGTGGGGTCACCAGTACAGTATTTGTAAATTTAAATCATATCCCCTCTCAAGCGTTTCTTTTCCTGAAAGAATAAGTTCAGTGCTCGCAACCTTTCCTCATAACTAAGATCCTCCAGACCCTTTATTAGCTTTGTTGCCCTTTTTTGTACTCGCTCCATTTCCAGTACATCCTCTTCCTGAGGACTGGTGCCCAGAACTGGACAGCATACTCTAGGTGCGGCCGGACCAGAGTCTTGTAGAGTGGGAGAATTATCGCTTTATCCCTGCAGTTAATCCCCTTTTTAATGCATGCCAATATTCTGTTTGCTTTGTTAGCAGCAGCTTGGCATTGCATGCTATTGCTGAGACTACATCTACTAGGACCCCCAGGTCCTTTTCCATCCTAGATTCCCCCAGTGGTTCTCCCTTCTCTCCCATTCATATTTTTGCCACCCAAATGCATTATTTTACATTTTTCTACATTAAACCTCATTTGCCATGTAGTTGCCCACCCCATTAATTTGTTCAGATCTTCTTGCAAGGTTTCCACATCCTGCGGAGAAGTTATTGCCCTGCTTAGCTTAGTGTCATCTGCAAATTCAGAGATTGAACTGTTTACCCCATCCTCCAGGTCATTTATGAACAAATTAAATAGGATTGGTCCCAGCACAGAACCCTTGGGAACCCCACTTTCCACCCCTGACCATTCCGAGTATTCCCCATTTATCACCCACCCTCTGAACTCGCCCTTGTAGCCAGTTTTCAATCCATGTACTCACCCTATGGTCCATGCCAACGCACCTTACTTTGTACAGTAAATGTTTATGGGGAACTGTGTCAAATGCTTTTGCAAAATCCAGATACACCACATCTACAGGCCTTCCTTTATCTAGATGGCAGCTCACCTCCTCATAGAAGGCTAATAGATAGGTATGGCAAGAATGATTCTTCATGAATCCATGCTGATTACTGCTAATGATACAGATTTCATCACTAAAATCTTGTATATAGTCCCTTATCATCCCCTCCAAGAGCTTGCATACTATTGATGTTAGGCTAACTGGTCTGTAATTCCCAGGGATGTATTTTGGCCCTTTTTTAAATATTGTGCTACATTGGCTTTTCTCCAATCAGCTGGTACCATTCCAGTCAGTAGACTATCAGTAAAAATTAGGAACAATGGTCTGGCAATTACTTGACTAAGTTCCCTAAGTACCCTCAGGTGCAAGCCATTTGGTCCCGGTGATTTATTAATATTAAGTTTCCCAAGCCTATTTCTAATTCTGTCCTCTGTTAACCATGAGGGTGCTTCCTGTGATGTGTCATGAGGACAAACACTGCAGTTTAGGTTACTGAAGCCCCCCCCCCCCCGATTCTCTCGTGAAGACTGAGCTAAAGAATAAATTCAATACCTTCACCATCTCCCCATCCTTTGTAACCAGATGTCCTTCCCCATTCTTTATGGGGCCAATATGGTCTGTCCTCCTTTTTTTACTGTTTATATACCAAAAGAATTTTTGGGGATTTTCTTTGCTCTCCTCTGCTATGTGTCTTTTGTGTTCTATCTTAGCCACCCCAATTGCACCCTTACATATCTTGTTGCATTCTTTGTAAAGTCTGAATGCTGATGATGATCCCTCAGCCTTGTATTTTTTGAAGACCTTCTCCTTTTCTTCTATATGCCTTTTTACATTGGAGTTAAGCCACCCAGGACTTTTGTTCGCTCTTTTAAATTTATTTCCCAATGGGATGCACTGGCTAATGCCCTTATTTAATATGCAGCACGGTGCCCAAGAACATACAGCGGTTTAACAGGGCAGGTTCCACTCAGAACAGGCCTCGCCACGGTTGATCAAAGAAGTTGAATGCATGTGCTCAGCGTCATATCCAGAGGTTGTCTTTGGGAAATAGGCGTATAAGTGCTGGCAGCATTACAGTAGAGGTTGAAGGTGTGTGGGGTCAGCCTGTCAGTGCTCAGACCATACGCTGCACACTGCATAAAATTGGTCTGCATGGCTGTCATCCCAGAAGGAAGCCTCTTCTAAAGATGATGCACAAGAAAGCCCGCAAACAGTTTGCTGAAGACAAGCAGACTAAGGACATGGATTACTGGAACCATGTGCTGGGTCTGATGAGACCAAGATAAACCTATTTGGTTCAGATGGTGTCAAGCGTGGGTGGCAGCAACCAAGTGAGGAGACAAGTGTGTGTTGCCTACAGTCAAGCATGGTGGTGGGAGTGTCATGGTCTGGGGCTGCATGAGTGCTGCTGGCAACGGGGAGCTACAGTTCATTGAGGGAACCATGAATGCCAACATGTACTGTGACATACTGAAGCAGAGCATGATCTTCTCCCTTCAGGGACTGGGCCAACATGATAACGACCCTAAACACACCACCAAGATGACCACTGCCTTGCTAAAGAAGCTGAGGGTAAAGGTAATGGACTGGCCAAGCATGTCTCCAGACCTAAACCCTATTGAGCATCTGTGGGGCATCCTCAAATGGAAGGTGGAGGAGCTCAAGGTCTCCAACATTCACAAGCTCTGTCCTGTCATGGTGGAGGAGTGGAAGAGGACTCCACTGTCAACCTGTGAAGCTCTGTGAACTCCATGCCCAAGAGGGTTAAGGCAGTGCTGGAAAATAATGGTGGTCACACAAAATATTGACACTTTGGGCCCAATTTGGACATTCTAACTTAATGGACATTTTCACTTAGGGGTGTACTCACTTTTGTTGCCAGCGGTTTAGACATGAATGGCTGTGCGTTTAGTTATTTTGAGGGGACAGCAAATTTACACTGTTATACAAGCTGTACACTCACTACTTTACATTGTAGCAAAGTGTCATTTCTTCAGTGTTGTCACATGAAAAGATATAATAAAATATTTACAAAAATGTGAGGGGTGTACTCACTTTTGTGAGATACTGTAGGTGTGGGGGGTACCAAACTTTCATACCCCTTGAAATTTTTCAAATTTTGTCATGTTACAACCAAAAATCTAAATGCATTTTATTGGGATTTTATGTGATAGACTAACACAAAGTGGCACACAATTGTGAAGTGGAAGGAAAATGATATATGGTTTTCAACATTTTTTACAAATAAATATGTGAAAAGTGCGGTGTGCATTTGTATTCAGCCCCCTTTACTCTGATACCCCTAACTAAAATCTAGTGGAACCGATTGCCTTCAGAAGTCACCTAATTATTAAATAAAGTCCACCTGCGTGTAATTTAATCTCAGTATAAATACAGCTGTTCTGTGAATCCCTCAGAGGTTTGTTAGAGAACCTTAGTGAACAAACAGCATCATGAAGGCCAAGGAAGACACCAGACAGGTCAGGGATAAAGTTGCGGAGAAGTTTAAAGCAGGGTTAGGTTCTAAAAAAAATTCCCAAGCTTTGAACATCTCACAGAGGACTGTTCAATCCATCATCCAAAAATGGAAAGAGTATGGCACAACTGCAAACCTACCAAGACATGGCCGACATGGCTGACAGGCCAGGCAAGGAGAGCATTAGAGCCCTTTCACACTGAAAGCGCCCAGGCGTCAGGGGGAAAGCACCGCTATTTTTAGCGGCGCTTTACCATCGTTTTAGCGGCGCTATTCGGCTGCTAGTGGGGCGGTTTTAACCCCCGCTAGCAGCTGAAAAAGGATTAAAGCCGCCTGCAAAACTCTGCTGCCAGGGGCGCTTTAGGAGCAGTGTATTCACTGCTCCTACAGCGCTGCAAAGAATCTGCTTGCAGGACTTTTTGTTTTGCCCTGCCAGCGCAGCGCCCCAGTGTGAAAGCACTCGGCCTTTCACACTGGGATTGCAGCTGAGGCTTTTTTCAGTTGCTTTACAGGCGCTATTTTTAGCACTAAAGCGTCTGAAAAACGTCTCCAGTGTGAAAGGGATCTAATGGCCGGTACACACGATCCGAATATCGCACGAAAACAGTCGTCCGAGGAAGGATCTACGATATTCGGATCGTGTGTACACTACTTTCGACAGCCGATCACGACCGTTCATCCGATATTATTCGATCGGACATACACGAAAACTTTCCTCATACGATTCCAGATCGTACGATTTTCGTTTAGTCAGACATTACAACACATGACATCACTTCCGATTTTTTTGTCTGTTGTACGAGAATTTTCGTGACTTTATTTAGCTATTCAATTTCTACTTGCGACTATTAAGCAAGAACGGTCGCACGATCGGTCGTACGATATTCGGAACGTGTGTACGAGGCATTAATCAGAGAAGCAGCCAAGAGGCCCATGGTAACTCTGGAGGAGCTGCAGAGATCCACAGCTCAGGTGGGAGAATCTGTCCACAGGACAACTATTAGTCACACACTCCACAAATCTGGCCTTTATGAAAGAATGGAAAGAAGAAAGCCATTTTTGAAAGAAAGCCATAAGAAATGCAGTTTGCGAGAAGCCATGTGGGGGACACAGCAAATATGTGGAAGAAGGTGCTCTGGTCAGATGAGATCAAAATTGAACTTTGTGCCCTAAAAGCAAAACACTATGTGTGGCTGAAAACTAATACTGCACATCACCCTGAACACACCATCCCCACTGTGAAACATGGTGGTGGCAGCATCATGTTGTGGGGTGGCTTTTCTTCAACTGGTCAGAGTTGATGGGAAGATGGATGGAGCCAAATACAGGTCAATCTTAGAAGAAAACCTGTTAGAGTCTGCAAAAGACTTGAGACTGGGGTGGAGGTTCCCCTTCCAGCAGGACAACAACCCTAAACATACAGCCAGAGCTACAATAGAATGGCTTAGATCAAAGCATATACATGTGTTCAAATGGCCCAGTCAAAGTCTAGACCTAAATCCAATTGAGAATCTGTGGCAAGACTTTAAAATTGCTGCTCACAGACACTCTCCATCCAATCTGACAGAGCTTGAGCTATTTTGCAAAGAAAATGGGCAAAAATGTCACTCCCTAGATGTGCAAAACTGGTATAGACATACCCAAAAAGACTTGCAGCTGTAATTGCCGGAAAAGGTGGTTTACAAAGTATTGACTCAAATACAAATGCACGCCACACTTTTCACATATTTATTTGTAAAAAATGTTGAAAAACATTTATCATTTTCCTTCCACTCAACAATTAAGTGCCACTTTGTGTTGGTCTATCACATAAAATCCCAATAAAATACATTTACTTTTTTGGTTGTAACATGACAAAATGTGGAAAATTTCAAGGGGTATGAATACTTTTTTCAAGGCACTGTGGCCATGGGTGGCCATTGGTGGATTGAATCACCAACTAGCTTCTAACATCCCTACAACTGTGGCAGTGGGATCCCTCAAACAGAATTCCAAATGCTACCACCGCCACAGCCATTGTTAAAGCCAAGTAACCAGGTAGGAGAGTTTCCAGAAAAAAGTATATGATTTGTTATAGCCATAACAGGTTAGAGGAGTTCTAGCTCTGATGCAGAGATCTCACTGCTTCAGTCTCGGAAAAATAAAGAGGTCAATGAAGGTAATTAGGATGCTGGCACCTCCCATATAGATAAATATAAGATATTATGATGTGAGACTTTAATAGGTACCTAAATACATAGCATACATTGCACATCATCATCCTATCACACGTATTATATAAGCCCAGTGGAATGTTTTATCTGTGTGAATAATCTGTAGATGGTTCCAGGCAGACGCCCTTAGCAAGAAGCAAAAGACTGTAACTGGACACAACGCTTTGTACGTTAGATAGGTATGAATTACTACTGACAAAGCTTTCATTTCATTGACCTGTCAAAATAGGGTAAATATAACTATTAAGACATGCTAAGGATTTTTTTAACATGCATCCATAAATCAATCAATATATATTTTTACATGACAGCACCATGTACAATTTATTTATACTGGCGTATAGTAATGCCAAGATTTATGGAATGAACACTCCAAGAGTATATTATTTGTAGTTGGGGATTACACATACAGTAGCTAAGATTAGATCGCAAGCTCTTGAAGGGGGAATTGTAAAGACTCTTCACAAATATATACAAAGCAAAACACAAACATATTATAGTAAGTTTGTAATGGCTCTAATAACATTGTTAAAGCCCAACTTCAGATATTAGAAAAAATCTACACTGGCATTGTCCCTCCCCTGTGCTGCAAGGGTTAAACGCTTGTTATTTCTAGGGGGTACAGGAACAAGCATTATTGCTTATGACAGTCCCTTGGCTATTAAACCTGCACTGTATGTGGTGGGGAAGTGCGCGCAACTGTGGTCAAAAGCGGCCTAAACGGGAGGCTATGGGGGACCGGTCACACCACTGGAAGGATCCTAGTGCAGCATGGACTAAGGTAAGTATTTCTCCTTATTCCGGCACTTCTAGACATGATGAGCATTTAACCCCTGCAGTATGGGGGGGGGGGGGGGAATCACTGCAAGGGGTAGATTTTCTCTAATTCCTGGAGTTGGGCTTTAAAGAAAACTTTTACATAAGAGATGCAATGAAGGATTGCAGGAAGAGAAGACATTGGGTTTTTTTCTTGGAAAAGGTTTTAAGCCTCATACACGCATCCCATGGTGCAGCAAGTACTGTATACCTGTGCATACCTGCAACTGGGATCCTGGTGGTCCAATCAGCGACAATCTATCTGTATTCAGGGGCAGGCATCTGTCCTTATCAGAAAGGTAAATGCTGGATGTGCAGATACACTGCAGTGAACAGCCCCGACACTTGTTACCCTGCCAATCACTTCAGAACAAGTTGAACAACCATTGCTAATCAGAACACCTGGAATTCCAGCCGCAAGTACCCACAGTTGTACATGCAGGACCAAGATGTGTGAATTAGTCCTTAGTGTATTTTTAAAGAATGAACTTCAAAGTGAACCTGTGATTTACCCATGCAAGAAAAAAGGTTGACTGAAAGTGGAACTAAACCCATCGATAACAGGCTCAAAAAACAGTTACATTCCTGTCACATGCCGGGAATGTGACTGTCACATTGGTTGTGTTCTCAATTAATCTGTCAAACCATCAAATGGCTGGTGTCATAACATATCACATGTGCAGGCAGTTGAATGACTGGGGCCAAGATGGCAGCTTCCTTGGATGAAAATGATAGCAGAGTTTAGTTCAGCTTTAACTGTCTTCCTCCTCAGCTTCATTTAAAGGACCACAATAGCAAAAATATTTTTGGTAACTATATTGGGTTAATATTTGTAATGACAGTATTAAGCACAGTGCATGAATTTCTTTTTATGCATTTGACAGGCCTTAATTTATTTATTATATATATTTTCTCCACATTGATGAGATCAAATTGTCCAGCAAAAGTAACAGTTATGCCGCGTACACACGATCGGAAATGCCATCAGCAAAACTCCAATGAGAGCTTTTTGTAGGAAAATGCAACCGTGTGTATGCTCCATCGGTCTTTTGCTGGCGGAATTCCAGCCAGCAAAAGATTGAGAGCATGTTCTCTATTTTTCGGTCGGGAAAAGTTCCTATCCGAAAATGCGTTCGTCTGTATGCAATTCGGACGCGCAAAAAAATCACACATGCTCGGAAACAATTCGACGCATGCTCGGAAGCATTGAACTTTATTTTCTCGGCTCATTGTTGTGTTGTATGTCACCGCATTCTTGACGGTCGAAAGTTCAGAGAACTTTTGTGTGACCGTGTGTATGCAAGGCAAGCTTGAGCGGAATTCCTTCAGAAAAAACATCCAAGTTTTTTTTGACGGAAATTACGATCGCGTGTACGCGGCATTACAGGGAATGGGAGAAACCATAGAATACTGACAGGGGTCAGCTTTTATTCATATGGTTTAAACCTTCTTTCCAAAAGATAAAAAAATAAATAAAAACTGTCGCTGTAACTGCCTTAATCACTCGAGCTCCGCTAGATTTTACCCCCTTCATGACCAGTCCAGTTTTTTGCTATTTAGCACTGCGCTACTTTAACAGGTAATTGCATTGTCATTTAATGCTGCACTCAAACGAAATTTATATATTTTTTTTTCCACATAAATAGAGCTTTCTTTTGGTACGATTACCACTGGATTTTTTTTTTTTAGCGATATAAATGAAAAAAGACTGAACATTCTGAAAAAAATATATATATTTTTTACTTTCTGCTATAAAACATATCCAATAAAAAAACAAAAAAAATTGAATTTCTTCATAAATTTTGGCCAAATTGTATTCTGCTATATGTCTTTAGTAAAAAAAAAAAAAAAGTGTATATTGATTGGTTTGCGTGAAAATTATAGTGTCTACAAACTTTGGTATAGATACTGGAATTTTTTTTTTACTAGTAATGACAGTGATCAGCCGCTTATGGTGAGACTGCGATAGTGCAGTGGACAATGTGACACTAACTGACGCTGGGGGGGCAACTGACTAACTGTCACTGACTGCCATTTATTGTGGCTGTACGAGCAGTAAATATACTGCGGCACGTCAGCAAGCAGTTAAAAAGTGTTAGCTGGAGTTGGGCTTTAATTTGCTTTATGCCCACTTAAAACTAAAAACCATTTAAGACTATCCTGTCCATAGTGTTGTCACCCTGTTAAAGTGGAGAAGTAACAGATCTTTTGCAGGAGTCAACAGGTAGTAAAACTATATTACGGGGTGATTTAACAAAACAATATCTCCTGTGCTAGTGACAGACTGCATCATATATGTCATTTTTTATTTTATTTTTCCAGTAGTTCTGCTTTAATTATCTTTCTTTTCCATCACTGCAGCTTTTTTTTTCAGCTTCCAGGAAGAAGGAGAGGAAGCCCAATGTAAGCTCCAAGTTCGAATAGCTTCTTAGCACCATCGGAAGAAAATAGCGAACAACTTGCTAGCTTCCTAAACACAGAAATGCTGAGTATATCTCTTACACCTTTTGTTTTGCATGGGTACATCACAAGCACAGAAAAATATAAGGACAGTGTCTACCTTTCCTATCCTACACCTATGTAGCATAACATATAGCAACATGAGGAGTAGGGATGAGCTTCGAGTTCGAGTCGAACTCATGTTCTACTCGAACATTGGCTGTTCGCAAGTTCGCCGAACAGCGAACAATTTGGGGTGTTCGCGGCAAATTCGAATGCCGCGGAACACCCTTTAAAAGTCTATGGGAGAAATCAAAAGTGCAAATTTTAAAGGCTTATATGCAAGTTATTGTCATAAAAAGTGTTTGGGGACCTGGGTCCTGCCCCAGGGGACATGGATCAATGCAAAAAAAAGTTTTAAAAACGGACGTTTTTTCAGGAGCAGTGATTTTAATAATGCTTAAAGTCAAACAATAAAAGTGTAATATCCCTTTAAATTTCGTACCTGGGGGGTGTCTATAGTATGATTGTAAAGGGGCGCATGTTTGCTGTGTTTAGAACAGTCTGACAGCAAAATGACATTTTGAAGGAAAAAACACATTTAAAACTACCCGCGGCTATTGCATTGCCGACAACACACATAGAAGTTCATTGATAAAAATGGCATGGGAATTCCCCACAGGGCAACCCCGAACCAAAATAAAAAAAAAAAAATGATGTGGGAGTCCCCCTAAATTCCATACAAGGCCCTTCAGGTCTGGTATGGATATTAAGGGGAACCCCAGCCAAAATTTTTAAAAAAACGGCGTGGGGTCCCCCCAAAAATCCATACCAGACCCTTATCCGAGCACACAACCTGGCAGGCCGCAGGAAAAGAGGGGGGGACGAGAGTGCGGCCCCCCCCCTCCTGAACCGTACCAGGCCACATGCCCTCAACATTGGGTAGCCCCCCAAAACACCTTGTCCCCATGTTGATGAAGACAAGGGCCTCATCCCCACAACCCTGGCCGGTGGTTGTGGGGGTCTGCAGGCGGGGGGCTTATCGGAATCTGGAAGCCCCCTTTAACAAGGGGACCCCCAGATCCCGGCCCCCCCCTGTGTGAAATGGTAAGGGGGTACTTACCCCTACCATTTCACTAAAAAACTGTCAAAAATGTTAAAAATGACAAGAGACAGTTTTTGACAATTCCTTTATTTAAATGCTTCTTCTTTCTTCCTTCATCTTCTTCTGGTTCTTCTGGCTCTTCTGGTTCTTCCTCCGGCATTCTCGTCCAGCATCTCCTCCGCGGCGTCTTCTATCTTCTTCTCCTCGGGCCGCTCCGCACCCATGGCATGCGGGGGAGGCTCCCGCTCTTCTCTTCATCTTCTTCATCTTCTTCTTCTTCTTCTTCATCTCTTCTTCCTTCTTCTCTTCTTCATTTCTTCTCCGGGCCGCTCCGCAGCCATGCTGGCATGGTGGGAGGCTCCCGCTGTGTGACGGCGTCTCTTCGTCTGACGGTTCTTTACAGGCATACTATAGACACCCCCCAGGTACGAAATTTAAAGGGATATTACACTTTTATTGTTTGACTTTAAGCATTATTAAAATCACTGCTCCTGAAAAAACGGCCGTTTTTAAAACTTTTTTTTGCATTGATCCATGTCCCCTGGGGCAGGACCCAGGTCCCCAAACACTTTTAATGACAATAACTTGCATATAAGCCTTTAAAATTAGCACTTTTGATTATTCATGTTCGTGTCCCATAGACTTTAACGGTGTTCGCGTGTTCGAACAAACTTTTTTCCTGTTCGCATGTTCTGGTGCGAACCGAACAGGGGGGTGTCCGGCTCATCCCTAATGAGGAGTACTTTTTATACAGTAGAAATCCACAAATAAGCTGTTTGCATGTAAGGTATAGATGGACTATCTACAGTATGTATATAGTAAACTTAAAAGTTGAATTCTAGGTATAGATTTTTTTTTGCATAGTTGCATTGGGGTCCAGCTTGGACCCCAATGTGACCATACCCGGCCAATCCCTGTAGAAGCTGTAGAATCACTGTAGTAGGCACTGCTGTTTTCCAGGTCCCATGCTGACAAATAGTCACCTTGTCAGCATGGGCACTATTCAGGGAAAAGCCTTGTGTTTTCTCAATGAATAAAAGGCATTCCCTGACTGGCCAAGGTGGAGATTGTAATGTCACCATCCTCCTCTCCAACGTGTCCAATCAGGGAACGTTTTGCATCCATTTAGAATATGCAAAGCATTCACTATAGGGATCGACCAATTATCAGGGGCCAATATTCCTTTTTTTGGGAGTATCTGTCACAAACGTACCCGATATTGCTTCAAGGGGTTTTACCGGGGTGATGCATGCAGTGAAAAGGTGAGCTTTATTGTAATAACAACTGATGCGGCTTAGCAGCCACTCAGCTGTTGTTACAAGCAGCAGGAGGTGACGTCCCCCCCCCCCCCCCCACAGCTTGCCTGGGCTCTCCTGTCCCACCGGGAGGCCTGAGCAACCAGTCGGCATGTCCACTGGCTGGCCGAAGACCCGAACAAAGCCGATGCTTCATTCGGGTCTCGGATATAGTAACCCGGAAGCGATGTCATGACATCACTTCCCAGATTACTAGCATCTTAAAGGCGCCAGTTTTAAAAAATAGAAAGTATTCAAAAACGCCAATCTTGACGTTTTGAATATTTTCATGTGCAGAGGAGGGGTTTGGGGTCTTATAGACTCCCGATCCCTCCATAAAGAGTACCTGTCACTGCCTATTACTGTCAGGGATGTTTACATTTCTTGTGACAGTAATAACAGTGATGAAAAAACGTAAAAAGAACAGTGTAAAAATAGGTGAAAAGTGTAAAAAAGGTGAAAATAGGTAAAAAGAGGTGGCTGAAATATCGGTATCGTATTGGCACCGAAAAAAAAGATGTCGGTCGATCCCTAATTCACTAAATGGTGCCCATGCTGAGCGAGTGACCACCTGTGGTTACTATGCAGCAGGGATGCCGCTTGGCACAGGATCCAGAAGACAGCAACACCTACTTATGGCAATTCTCCACTTCCACAGAGATCAGCCAGATATCAAACATCGATACTTACATTGCTCCAAGCTAGGCCAATGTGACTATGCAAAAATATCTATACTTGGAATTCAGCTTTAATAATAAATAATTTGACGCTGGATATACAGGCAGTAGTGTCATGTTAATTCAAGGGGTTGTGGA
The DNA here is from genome assembly GCA_037952835.1 of Lithobates septentrionalis. Taxonomy (NCBI): domain Eukaryota; kingdom Metazoa; phylum Chordata; class Amphibia; order Anura; family Ranidae; genus Lithobates; species Lithobates septentrionalis. The sequence continues at coordinate 509,787 of JBBDGP010001129.1, forward strand.
GAAACGTTTTTACCTCTGCTCCTCCTCTAACTCATCCTTTGTCAGCATTTTCTCATAGTCACTGCCCCGTAGTTTTCCTGGCACGTATTTAAATGAGAAATCTTCATCATCTGTAAAATAAAAAAATAAAAAACAAAGGAAAACGTAACCAATTATTTGATGGGTTCGATTTTTAAAAAAATCATAATCTTCCCTAAATGGACATTACATTTAAAGATGAACTCCAGCGAAAAATAAGATTACAATTCTGGGAAATTATTAAGAACAGTTTTTGCCGCAATATTCATCTTCGATCCAGAAATTTTCCCCATAACCTTTTTTCAGCTTCTAACTGTCCTCTCTTTGATGGCCAAATGGTTGAACCCTCTTCTTCTGAGCCCCAGTTATTCTGGACCTGCCCCAGTCTGTTATTGGACAGTGAAAGGTGAAGCTGACAACCAGGTACCAAGTCAAGGTCATTACTTACAAGTCCCCAGGACAGCTGTCACCTTTCAGCCTCGTCCAGACACAATCCAGTGATTAGCCCTTCTCTAGACCCCTTTAGTGAATTCTTGTTGTCAGTTCCAGATCACTTCCAGGTCCCAGTTCTGTCACTGCTGAGACCGCACAGAACAGCAACACATTCCACAGGCTGCCTCAGGGGCAATAGCCCCTTGAGGCATGGAACTCTCCTCGCTGGGGAAAGACAATCTCTCCAGGCTTTCACACTATATATCAGCTTCCCAGCCACCATCTGAGCGCTCCTGTCCAGGGACTGGCTAGGTCCTGATCAATATTAAGGCTGGTAACTAGAATTTTCCCTCCCTAAGCTCTAGAAATGTCCTCTATAGGCAGGGGGAAGCAATCAAACTGCCAGCCTGTGAAACTCTGAACAGACCTGACCAAACAAGTACTGCTCCGCTGGTTACAGAAAAGGCCAGCCATACACGGTTCAGGGCAGGCTGAATGTACAAAGTTAATAGATTGATCAACTTGGGTGAAACCAGCCTGCCCGATTTGCTTCCAATTATCGCAAACGGCTGCTATAATAGCCCCTAGTGATAATCACTATCTTCTCCCGGCAGTGATGGCTTCCCTGGCCCTCCAATGCCACTCCCCCCCCCCCCACAGGGAGAAGATAATGGCCCGGCAACCCGTGGTTGCTCTGTGTATGGCTGGCCAAAGAGCCGAAAACTAAATTTACCTAGAAGGATGCTACAACTGTAAAAAAAAAAAGTCACCAGTTTCCAGTTATCAAGAAAGCTGTCATTAGCATTACACAGCATTACATTCCCAGCCAACATTCTAGAAGATTGTATGTCTGGTAGGAGCAGAGTTATCACAAGAAATAGAAGTCTTATCTGTAATACTCATTCGTTTCTAGGTGTAGGGCTGACAAACGCCACATTGTTTGGGTTAGAAGGCTTCTTTATCCAAGAATACTGATTCTTTACAAACACCTACACTGAAAACCATTGCCCAGACAAAGCTTCCACTGAGTTATTTCTCAATAGTGTCTGTTTGCTAGCTGCTGGCTGGGAATGCCCTGAGCAAAGGCTTTCCAGGGGACTTGTGGCTACTTTATGTTCTCATTTGAATATTACAACGATCAACCATAACATCATGACCACTAAAAGGTAAAGTACATTGAATATCTTGTTACAATGGAACCTGAAAGTGAGTGAGATATGTAAGACAGCAAGTGAACATGTTATCCCTGAAGTAGATGCGTTGAAAACAAAAAAAAAAATGGACAAGCGTACGGATTTGAGCGACATTGACTTTGGGTAAAAAAAAAAAATTTGGGGAAAATTTTTTTCCTCAGTTTAGGCCGATATATATTTTTCCACATATTTTTGGTTAAAAAAAATGCAATACGCGTATATTGCGGTTTGCGCAAAAGTTATAGCGTCTACAAAATAGGGGATAGATTTATGGCATTTTTATTTTTTATGTTTTTATTAGTAATGGGGGTGATCTGCGTTTTTTATCGGGACTGCGACATTATGGCGGACACATCGGACACTTTTGACACTACTTTGGGACCATTGTCATTTATACAGCCATCAGCACATCCGTCACAGTTGTTACCTTTTGCATCACTTGACCCTCCCTCCTAGATTGCAAGCTTTAATGAGCAGGACCCTCTGATTCCACCTATATTGAATTGTATTGTAACTCTACTGTCTGCCCTAATGTTGTAAAGCACCATGCAAACTGCTGGCGCTATATAAATCCTGTATAATAATAATAATAATAATTATAGGTGTGAACAGGGCCAAAATGCAACCTTTGCGAACAGAAACATACAATCTGCCATTGCTAAGTTGTTTGTGAAAAAAATGCAAGCCCAGTGGCTGTTATCTTGATCTTTTTTTTCACTACTGCTTTACTACTAGTCATTGACCTTGTACAAATATGCAGATCAAGTGTCCTGACGCTAATCTGGCAGCCCATAATTCTGCCCTGACAGTTTCCTTTCCCTCTTTCCTGTTCTCATCATCAGTGAAATACTTAGTACTTCCAGGTATGGAGGAGCAAGTGATCTCCTCCCATAATGCTGTGCTTCGGAGCTTACACCAAACTAAACTTATGGAGTGGAGGAGAAGTGTGGGGAAGATGAGTAGAAAGGGGTTAGGAGTTGAAATTAAATGAGACTTTTCCCATTTTCCCTGCATGGACAAAGTGACAGAGTTTCTTTAGTGGAATAAATCCGTTTATAGATAAATGGCCTGATGATAAACCTTGCTTCCCTATCTTGGTTGGTTTTAAGCTGACTCTAGTATGGACTTGGTGTCTATGTAATCAGGGGCCAAAAAATAAGAGAACCTCTTTTCATACCACCTGTGAGATACCACATGAGACAATGTTATTTTTCGGCCTTATACTAGGAACACATTTCTATTAATATTTCTATTAATATATCTTTATCAAAAGTTCTATCCAGTATATGACTGACTCTACGTCTCCTTGATGGGTGTGTTTGGCTATTCATGCCATTACAAATGTAGACATGTGGCATGTAGAGATAAAATTGGAAGACTTTCAGTGTTGACATCTGATGATACTCATGAGTGGACACCATCAGCTGTTGGATGACTGTCATGCCTTAGATTGGGGAAGGTCATGAGATGATTAGATTTTTTTTTTTATATCAGTGGCATCTACACTGATCAGCCATAACATTATGACCACCCACTTAATACTGAGTACGCTCCCTTTTGTCATCAAATTAACCCCGACCTGTTGAGGCATAGACTTCACCAGACCTCTGAATGTATACTATGGTATCTGGCACCAAGCCGTCAGTAGCAGATTCTTTAAGCCTCTGCCGGCTTGATTCTTTTTATAGTGCATCCTTCCACAGGTAAGTGACACACATGCACCCAGTCATCCACATGATGTAAAAGAAAACGTCACTCATTAACCACTTGCCGACCGCTGCACACCGATATACGTCGGCACAGTGGTAGCGGTGGGCAACAGGGCGTACCTGTACGTCCCCTTTAACCACTTGCCGACCGCTGCACACCGATATACGTCGGCACAGTGGTAGCGGTGGGCAACAGGGCGTACCTGTACGTCCCCTTTAACCACTTGCCGACTGCTGCACACCGATATACGTCGGCACAATGGCATCGGTGGGCAACATGGCGTACCTGTACGTCCCCTTTAACCCCTTGCCAACCGCTGCACGCCGATATACGTCGGCACAATGGCAGCGGTGGGCAACTGGGCGTACCTGTACGACCCCTTTAACCACTTGCCAACTGCCGAACGCCGATGTACATCCAAAGTTTGGCGGCGGATATCGTTGTTATGCCAGCAGCTAGCTGCCATAACCCCGGTATCTCCATTTTCGTGCGGCGGTCGGCTTTCAGATAAAAGTGGTCTCTATGGCAGATTCGCCGCAAGATCACTTTTATCGGTGGCGGGAGAGGGCCCCCCCCCTCTCCCGCCGCGATCCTGTGTCCTCCGCCACTTACCGCAGCCGTCGGTAGCGGCGGAGGCGATCGCGTCTGTCTCCTTGCCGTGCCTGGAGACGAGTGAGGCTAAGATGGTGCCCACTTGTCTCCATGACACTGCAGGGCGGAAGCAACGTCAAAGCGTCACTTCCGCCCATACGTCTTAAAGGCACATTTTTTTCAATGTAATTTTTTTAAATGACTTTTTTTTTTTATTATTGCATTTTATTGTAAATATGAGATCTGAGGTCTTTTTGACCCCAGATCTCATATTTAAGAGGTCCCGTCATGCTTTTTTTTCTATTACAAGGGATTTTTACATTCCTTCTAATAGGAATAAAAGTGACACAATTTTTTTTTTTTAACCACTTCAATACCAGGCACTTAGACCCTTCCCGCCCAGGCCAATTTTCAGCTTTCAGCGCTGTCGCAATTTGAATGACAATTGCACGGTTATACAACACTGTACCCAAACAAATTTTTTATCATTTTGTTCCCACAAATAGAGCTTTCCTTTGGGGGTATTTGATCACCTCTGCGGTTTTTATTTTTTGCGCAACAAATAAAAAAAGACCGAAAATTTTGAAAAAAAACAAGTTTTTCTTTGTTTCTGTTAAAACTTTTTGTAAATAAGTAAGTTTTCTTCTTCAATGACGGGCACTGATATGGCTGCACTGAAGGGCACTGATACGGCGGCACTGATGGGCACCGATGAGGTGGCACCAATGAGGTGGCACTGAGGAGGTGGCACTGACGGGCACTGATAGGCGGCACTGATGGGCACTGATAGGTGGCACTGATGGGCACTGATAGGTAGCACTGGTATGCGGCACTGATGGGCACTCATAGGTGGCATGGATGAGCACTTATAGGCGGCACTGATGGGCACTCATAGGTGGCATTGATGGGCACTCGTAGGTGGCATTGATGGGCACTCGTAGGTGGCACTGATAGTTGGCACAGATGGGCACTGATAGATGGGCACTGATGGGCACTGACAGGTGGCACGAATGGACACAGATGGGTGGCACTGATCACACTGCTTGTTTGCAGTGATGCCCCTAAGGGTGGCATTGCTGGGCATCACTGCAACATAATGGTGCCAATCAGTGCCCATTTGTGGGCACTGATTGGCACAGATTTGGCACACTGGGCACATGTGGATGGCCATGGGGTACATACCTGGCCATCCACATGTTGCCCCTTCCCTGGTGGTCCTAGTGGCGATCCCTGGTGGTCCAGTGTGGTGATCTGCGGGGGGGCTGCGCTGATAAACAATCAGCGCAGACCCCCCCTGCCAGGAGAGCCGCCGATCGGCTCTCCTCTACTCGCGTCTGCCAGACAGCGTGATCAGCCGTGATTGGACACGGCTGATCACGTGGTAAAGAGCCTCCGCCGATCGCCGCGATGCGCGCCCCCGGGGGCGCGCTGCGGCATGTTATCCTGCTGGACGTCATATGACGTCCAGTCAGGATAACAGAACCACTTCCCGGACGTCAATCCGCCATAGGGCGGGCGGGAAGTGGTTAAACAGTGTAAAAATAAATAAAATCATGTAAAATGAATAATAAAAAATGAAAAAAAATTTTAAAACCCCCCCGTCCCGACGAGCTTGCGCACAGAAGCGAACACATACGTGAGTAGCGCCCGCATATGAAAACGGTGGTCAAACCACACATGTGTATCGCCGCAATCAATATACCCCGTACACACGATCGGACATTGATCGGACATTCTGACTACAAAATCCTAGGATTTTTTCCGACGGATGTTGGCTCAAACTTGTCTTGCATACACACGGTCACACAAAGTTGTCGGAAAATCCGATCATTCTGAACGCGGTGACGTAAAACACGTACGTCGGGACTATAAACGGGGCAGTGGCCAATAGCTTTCATCCCTTTATTTAATCTGAACATGTGTGGCACTTTGTGCGTCGGAATTGTGTACACACGATCGGAAATTCCGACAACGGATTTTGTTGTCGGAAAATTTTATAGCCTGCTCTCAAACTTTGTGTGTCGGAAAATCCGATGGAAAATGTGTGATGGAGCCTACACACGGTTGGAATTTCCGTCAACAAGGTCCTATCACACATTTTCAGTCGGAAAATCCGACCGTGTGTACGGGGCATTAGAGTGAGAGCAATAATTCTAGCCCTAGACCTCCTCTGTAACGCAAAACATGCAACCTGTAGAATTTTTTAAACGTCGCCTATGGAGATTTTTGAGGGTAAAAGTTTGACGCCATTCCACAAGCGGGCGCAATTTTGAAGCGTGATATGTTGGGTATCAATTTACTTGGCGTAATATTATCTTTCACGATATTAAAAAAAATTGGGCTAACTTTACTGTTCTTTTATTTTTTTTATTCAAAAAAGTGATTTTTTCCCAAAAAAAGCATGCTTGTAAGACCACTGCGCAAATACGGTGTGAAAAAAAGTATTGCAATGACCGCCAGGGTGTTAGAAAAAAAACCAATATATAATGTTTGGGGGTTCTAAGTAATTTTCTAACAAAAAAAAACTGTTTTAAACATGTAAACACCTAAATTGCAAAATGAGGCTGGTCCTTAAGTGATTAAGAGGCAGGGAAAGCAGGTGCGCGCCCCCCGCGTACAGCGTGACCGTGCCCACTGGACCGGCGGACTCGATGCCCGCCCGTCTCCCGGCGATCGTGTCACTGAGCTGCAGAACAGGGAAGTGCCTATGTAAACAAGGCATTTCCCCGTTTTGGCTTGTGTAATGACAGATCACTGCTCCCTGTCATCAGGAGCAGTGATCGCTGTCATGTGGCTTGAAGCCTACCCCCCCCCCCACACACACAGTTAGAATCACTCCCTAGGACACACTTAACCCCTTCATCGCCCCTAGTGTTTAACCCCTTCCCTGCCAGTGTAATTTACACAGTAATCAGTGCATTTTTATAGCACTGATCGCTGTATAAACAAAATGGTGTCAAAAGTGTCCGATGTGTCCGCCATAATGTCGCAGTCACAATAAAAATCGCAGATCGCCGCCATTACTAATAAAAAATAAATTATAAAAAAAATGGCATAAAACTATCCCCTATTTTGTAGACGCTATAACTTTTGCGCAAACCAATCAATATACACTTATTGCGATTTTTTTTTTTACCAAATAATGTAGAAGAATACATATCGGCCTAAACTGAGGAAAAAATTAGGTTTTTTATATATATTTTTGGGGGATTTTTATTATAGCAAAAAGTAAAAAATATTGCTTTTTTTTTCAAAATTGTTGCTCTTTTTTTGTTTATAGCGCAAAAAATAAAAACCGCAGAGGCGATCAAATACCACCAAAAGAAAGCTCTATTTGTGGGAAAAAAGGACATCAATTTTGTTTGGGTGCAACGTTGCATGACCGCTCAATTGTCAGCTAAAGCGATGCAGTGCCAAATCACAAAAAATGCTCTGGTCAGGAAGGGGGTAAAATCTTCCAGGCCTGAAGTGGTTAAAGTATCGCCTATGGAAAATATAGGGTACTGTAGTTTGTTGCCATTTAACGGATGCACATTATTTTAAGGTTTGACATTTTGTGCATCTATTTACTCGACACAGCCTCATCTTTTATTTGATCAAAAAAATTAAAATTAAATAAATTATTAAATTATTGCATTTGTGTGCCTTAAAATTAACTTTAGTGTACTTTTAATGAGATTTTGCATTTCCTAAAATCTTGTAACATGAAAAATTAGAACTACCACTATTTTATTCTCTAAGGTTTCTGCTTTCAGAAAATATGTAATGTTTTGGTTTTATGCACTCTTCAGGGCTAAAATAATGTTTAAAACATGTTGCAAAAAAACGCAAAAGTGGCTCTGGCAGCAAAAGGGTTAAATTATGTCACCGGTTATAGGTCACCGGGCCAAACATACTCACCTGCATCATCTGCTTCACTAATCTTCAAAACTTTATCATTTTCTGTTTCAACATCTTCTTCCTGCAACAAAAACAAGATTTTTTGTTTTATCAATTGTTTAGTTTCACATTCTCAGATGCTGTTTATGCTTGTTATGCCAGATTTACTGCAAAAATTGGTTTCACAGGGCAAGATCTGAAGGTTGCTGCCACACATGAACTGGAAGCAATACTTTAATGCAGGATTAGATTTACCATATCTTTACACAGAGGAAAGAATCCATGATCTGAGTACTTGAACAGCTGAACAGCACCCCAGATATTTCTGCCCTCATTTTTGGGGAGGCACATAAAGCGGTCATTAGGGGCCACTGCATACAACTTGCCACTTCCCTTAAAAAAACATAAGGCCCAGCTTCTTGATTTGGAGTGCGAGTTTAGCGACAAAATCCAGGAGTTCCCCAAATGCCCTTCACACTCCACTAAGCGAGTGATGGACACAACAAGATGGAATCTCAATTAGCTTCTCCCTGATCGCGCGGAATACTCTCTCCAGTGTATGAAACACCTTTTTTACCCCAAGGCAAATAATCCTTACTTACTCCTTACTAGATCTAGACTTTGTACTCAGACTCAGTATTCAAACAGTACCGTTTGTGCACAGGCAAACAGTGCTTTACGAGCAACCCCTCTAAGATAGCATATATACTATATTACCAAAAGTATTGGGATGACTGCCTTTACATGCACAAGAACTTTAATGGCATCCCAGTCTTAGTCCGTAGGGTTCAATACTGAGTTGGCCCACCCATTGCAGCTATAACAGCTTCAACTCTTCTGGGAAGACTGTCCACAAGATTTACAGTGCCTTGCAAAAGTATTCACCCCCTTGGCATTTTTCATGTTTTGTTACCTCACAACCTGGAATTAACATGGATTGTTTGAGGATTTGCACCATTTAATTTACAGAACATGCCCACAACTTTGAAGACGTTTTTTGTTTTGTTGTGAAGCAAACAACAAATAGGACAAAATAACAGAAAAAGTTAATGTGCATAACTATTCACCCCCCTAAAGTCAATACTTTGTAGAGCCACCTTTTGCGGCTATTACAGCTCCAAGTTGCTTTGGATAAGTCTCTATGAGCTTGCCACATCTTACCACTGGGATTTCTGCCCATTACTCCTTGCAAAACTGCTCCAGCTCCTTCAAGTTGGATGGTTAGCGCTTGTGAACAGCAATCTTTAAGTCTGACCACAGATTTTCTTTTGGATTGAGGTCTGGGCTTTGACTAGGCCATTCCAACACATTTACTTAAACCACTCAAGTGTTGCTTTAGCAGCGTGTTTGGGGTCATTGTCCTGCTGGAAGGTGAACCTCCGTCCTAGCCTCAAATCACACAGAGTGGTACAGGTTTTGCTCAAGAATATCCCTGTATTTAGCACCATCCATCTTTCCCTCAACTCTGACCAGTTTCCCAGTCCCGACTGCTGAAAAACATCCCCACAGAATGATGCTGCCACCACCATGTTTCACTGTGGGGGATGGTGTTCTTTGGGTGATGTGATGTGTTGGGTTTGCACCACACATAGCGTTTTCTTTGTTTGCCAAAAAGTTAAATTTTAGTCTCATCAGACCAGAGCACCTTCCTCCATACATTTTGGGAGTCTCCCACATGCCTTTTCGCAAACTCAAAACATGCCATTTTGTTTTTTGCTGAAAGTAATGGCTTTCTTCTGGCCACTCTGTCATATAGCCCAACTCTATGGAGCGTACGGCTTATTGTCGTCCTATGTACAGATACTCCAGTCTCTGCTGTGGGACTCTGCAGCTCCTCCAGGGTTACCTTAGGTCTCTGTGCTGCCTCTCTGATTAAAGCGGAGGTCCACCCTAAAAATAAATTTTACATTAATAGCTTTCTTTTAATGTATTAAAAATCATTTAGTTAAAAAAAAAAAATGTACTTGCCTATAAGACCCTGTTGCTAGGCAGATTTCCTAATCTGCCTACTTCCTATTCCGCAGTGGTCCTACTTCTGTTCCTGACTCGCCTGGCCTCCTGGGAAATGATGACTCATTTCCCAAGAGTCCTGTGGGCATTACTGTGTTTAAAAATCACGTTATTTCCATACAGGAAATGACGCAATTTACTCTGTTATCTTAGTTGTCATAACTACGGGGCGGGACCTTCCTCCATCGCCGCCCGTTGTTATGGCAACTATACAAACTAACGGCGCTACGAGCGCGAGATAGAGAGGTGCATGCTGGTTACCCAGCATGCATCTCTCTCATTGAAAACAAGGAAGAGCAAACAACTGGGCTTCACATGCCAATAGACAAGATGGAAACGGCCACAAGATCGCTCAGACAATATTCTGTAAGTTTATTAATTGAATACTGAACAGATCGGCATCTAATGATATTTATCAATGCACCTATATTATAATGATATTAAGTATGTAAAAAAAAAAAAAATTATGGCCGGAACACCGCTTTAATGCCCTCCTTGCCTGGTCCATGAGTTTTGGTGTGCGGCCGTCTCTTGGCAGGTTTGCTGTTGTGCCATGTTCTTTCCATTTGGTTATGATAGATTTGATGGTGCTCCTAGGGATCATCAAAGACTTGGATATTTTTTATAACCCAACCCTGACTTGTACTTCTAAACAACATTGCCCCTTATTTGTTTGGAGAGTTCCTTGGTCTTCATGGCAGTGTTTGGTTAGTGGTGCCTCTTGCTTAGGTGTTGCAGCCTCTGGGGCCTTTCAAAATAGTGTGTATATGTAATGACAGATCATGTGACATTTAGTTTGCACACAGGTGGACATCATTCCACTAATTATGTGACTTCTGAAGGTAATTGGTTGCACCAGAGCTTTTTATGGGCTTCATAACAAAGGGGGTGAATACATGCACACATGCCAATTATACGTTTTTTATTTCTCAAAAATAATTTTATGTATATATTTTTCTAATTTTACTTTACCAGCTTAGACTATTGTGTCCTGATCCGTCACATATAATTTAGATTAAAAAAAGCATTGAACTAAAGGCTGTAATGTAACAAAATAGGTAAAAAGCCAAGGGGTGAATACTTTTGCAAGGCACTGTAGAAGTGTGTCTATGGGAATGTTTGACCATTCTTCCAGAAGCGCATTTGTGAGGTCAGGCACTGATGTTGGAGGAGAAGGGCTGGCTCAGAGTCTCTGTTCTAATTCATCCCAAATGTGTTCTATCGGGTTGAGGTCAGGACTCTGTGCAGGTCAGTCAAGTTCCTCCAGCACAAACTCGCTCATCCATGTCTTTATGGACCTTGCTTTGTGCACTGGTGCGCAGTCATCTTGGAACAGGAAGGGGCCGTCCCCAAACTGTTCCCACAAAGTTGGCAGCATGAAATTGTCCAAAATGTTTTAGTATGCTAATGCCTTAAGAGTTCCCTTCACTGGAACCAAGGGGCCAAGCCCAACCCCTGGAAAACTACCCCACACCATAACCCTCCCTCCACTTTACCTTTCTGCAGCCATACATCCCACCTGCATGCATGTATACACTTTGATCATTGTTTACCAGTGTACAGTCACATACTGTTATTTATTTGTACAGCTGCACCAGTGACTCCACAGGCACAGAAATATAGCCATTTCTTTATGCTGTACAGCCCTCTGTCCCCTGTGCATGGGCCCTTAGACATCCTGTAAGTACTGAACTCCTCTTTCCTTAAACAGTCCCTTTATTACAGGTTACCAATTACTTACAGGAGAACTGAAGAACAGAAGAGTCAGGAAAAATATCAGGAAAATAGTCAGGAAAAATATGAATCCTATATAATGATAGGTAAAGTATGCTTGCTGATTAATTATATTACCCGTCAACTGAAGGACCATGTACAGTAGAAATCACAAATGAGTTAATTACAGTTTAGAGCAAATTTCAAAGCAATTGATGGGGCTGGGATTTGCATTGTGCATAAAGACTTGTTAGCAGCTGCAGTTAGCTAATCTGCCACAAGATGGTTGTGTTCCAAAATAGAGGGGAAATAGAAAGTTAAAGAAGAGCTCCACTAAAAAGGGGAAGCCCTGCTTGTTTACCACATTGCCACATTTGGCACTTTTTGGGGGGGAGGGGAATTGAGTACCCGGTATTGACAGGTACCCACACCCACTTCTGAGTAAAATTGGTGATCGGCGATCTACGACATTTCCGGCCCCTCCTCCTTCCCCTTGCTGCCTTTTGGGACACACACAGGTCCCAGAAGACAGCGGGACCATTTAGAAAGCGCAGAGTGACTTGTGCATGCGCAGTAGAAAAACTGGCTATGAAGCCTGAAGGCTTCACTTACAATGCTGGCGCCTGCACCCAAAACCGATTGACGAATCAGCTTGGGGTGCCGACATCGTGGGATCCCTGGACAGGTAAGTGTCCTTCTACTAAAAGTCAGCAGCTACGGTATTTTAGTGAGGGTGGCTGCACCCTAAGGCCTCATGCACAGTGGAGAGTAGGTGTGATTAGAATACTTGACCAGCCCAGACTGTAAAAATATATGAGAGACTGACAGCCGCTGTGGCTGGATAAGGCTGAATGGTGTACCAATCAGTACCAATTTTTAGGGCAGTGTGCGTCGAGGGACAAATGCTAGGGGTGCAAACTTCTTGGGTACTGAGCATTCATCCCTGGGTACATACTGTCCTAAACGTTAGTATCACTCGGTGCACCATTCAGGTCCATCCAGCCACAACAGCTGTCAGCCTCTCATAGAGTTTACCAGGCAGTAATGGACAGTACCCACAGGCCTTGCACCCACACCTAATCTCTATTGTCTCATACACCAGGGCTCCAGAAACTCACTGAAACTCTGAGTAACCATAAGAAGACAGGCTCCTCCAGCTTTTGCCCAGAATTTAGGAGGTAGATAGACGTAGATAAGTAACCTTTCACTTTAAATATCTATTGTTTAAAGCAGACCTTCACTCCCCCCCCCATCCAATTTCTGTCATCTCTGTCCTACCACCTTCTCTTTCAAAATATGGGGGAACCCACCATACAATTCCTGGATTCTGGTTTGCAGTAGCCTGCAGTCTCCTGGGATACCCATGTTCCAGGAGGCCTCTGGTACTCTGCTGCCCATACGCTGCAGCATGTCATCAGGGGGCTGGCCATCATTTCCTGGTTTTTGCAGATGGCCCCCTTAGCATGTTCATAATCACGTGGGCGAGAACCAGGAAGAGATAGTGCTGATGATGTCAGAAGAGAAGATGGCAGCTAGGGACTGGTTGTGTTCTTACAGAACACCACTGAATCAACCTCCATTTTTCTGTTACTAAGATGTGCAGGGTGTCTGAATATCACTACACAATTCAATAGGCACCAGAGTTTAATGGGCACCAATTTCTGGCTCTGTCAACACCAACAAGCTTTACGGAAGTCGATTTAAAAACCGACCAAGCTGGGTGAAAATGGTGAACAATTTAAATGATGAAAAAGATGCAGTACCTATTCGGGTATTCAGGCAGCTGAAGATACTGTGGCTGTTTCAAAACAAAAACAATAGCTTGGGCAGCACAGTGGTGTAGTGGGTAGCACTCTTTCCTAGCAGTAAGAAGGGTTACTGGTTTGAATCCCAACCATGACACTACCTGCCTGGAGTTTGCATGTTCTCCCTGTGCCTGCGTGGGTTTCCTCCGGGTACTCCGGTTTCCTCCCACACTCCAAAGACATGCTGGTAGGTTAATTGGATCCTGTCTAAATTCTCCCTAGTATGTATGAATGTGAGTTAGGGACCTTAGATTGTAAGCTCCTTGAGGGTAGGGACTGATGTGAATGTATATGTAAAGCGCTGCGTAAAATTGATGGCGCTATAAAAGTACCTAAAATAAAAATAAAAAATAGCTTGTAGTGGAGATTCACGCAAAATGAATTTATAACCAGCGCTAAGAAAGATGACCAGCTTAGTGCAGCTGCTGGCCTCCATCATGAGGACACAGGTATTGCCAGCTGCACAAATACACAAAGAGACTGACAACAGGGAGGGTGAAAGTACTTTTTCTCCTGTCACACATTTCTACTTTTTGCAAGTGGTACATACCAAAGATGCTTAATCTCATCCCAAAAAGGTTTAATTAGTTAATTTGATTTTTTTCTACAACATGCAATATAAAATATATAAAATGTACTTTTGTGTGTCTGGCTCCATCTTATTCCCAGAATATTCCTTTCCCACCTTCATCTATTTGCAGACTGGGTAAATGAACAGTCACCATGCACCACAAATCACAGTGCATGTCACTGTGTTCCAATTGTATTGTTTTCAGTTACTTGCTGCAATAAATCTCCCTGTCCATGTATCATGGAAAATAAAGGGAAAGCACTCAACCCTAAAGGTGGATGCACACTGAAATGTTATTATAAATGCTATGTTACCAGTCTTACTGGGTGGTTAACGCTGCCCTGGGTTACTTCCAGCTGTGGTTACATATTCAAAACCTAGAGCAGGGTTTCTCAACCAAGATTCCATGTACCCTAGGGGTCCTCCGGAGGTTGTTAGGGGTTCTTTGAGCAATGAGAAAATTCTGCCTCTCATATTAGTTCCCACTGACACCATTGATCTTTTAAGCTATACGTAAGGGGGCAATGCTTCCCAATAACCACAAGTGTAATGCCCTGTACACACGGTCGGATTTTCCGATGGAAAATGTGTGATAGGACCTTGTTGTCGGAAATTCCGTGTGGGCTCCATCACACATTTTCCATAGGAATTTCCGACACACAAAGTTTGAGAGCAGGCTATAAAATTTTCCGACAACAAAATCCGTTGTCGGAAATTCCGATTGTGTGTACACAAATCTGACGCACAAAGTGCCACGCATGCTCAGAATAAATTAAGAGACGAAACCTATTGGCTACTGCCCCGTTTATAGTCCCGACGTACGTGTTATACGTCACCGCATTCAGAACGATCGGATTTTCCGAAAACTTTGTGTGACCGTGTGTATGCAAGACAAGTTTAAGCCAACATCAGTCAGACAAAATCCATGGATTTTGTTGTCAGAATGTCCGATCAATGTCCGACCGTGTGTACAGGGCATAAGGAGCATTCTTCCCACTGACCATCACGGTAATGTGTTGAGAGTTGTAGATACGGTAATTTTTAGCAGGGGTTCCCTGAAACCGGCAAGTTATTTCAAGGGTTCCTCATGTGACCTGAAGCTTAGATCTTTTGCTATGTAGGAAGCACTGTAGGGAGCCTGGAACATAATTTTCTCCTGAATAGTATTTAAGCCTTTCTGTTGATGTGGCCCTCTGTACACAAAGAAACACCTACTGATAAAATATTACTATAAATCCATCCATCCCAGAATTTTCCTTTCCCACCTTCATCTATTTGCAGACTGGATAACTGAACAGTCACCATGCACCACAAATCATTGTTGCAAAATGTTATCAGTATATAAAGGCAGTGTAATAAACTGTGTGTGTTATTTGGTGATGTGTTGGTCAGGTCTCCATCTGTTTAAAGAAACGCCATTCCGGCACTCGGCTCCTATCTTCCGTGTCTCCCCTGCAGCTGTACTTGTCACAGGCAGCTACAGAAGAAACACTGCTTGTTTATTCCGGGGAGGGGGCAGGTAGTAAAGTGTCGGCACAGGGAGTAGGGAGGCGGGGCTGTGATTGAGAGTGATTGGTTTTGTGCGGGGAGGGGGTATGTCCCTCACCTCTTGTTAACTAAACACCCAGTGCATATTTTGGCCCATTAATAAGATCTTTTCTATTTTGAATTGCTACAATTTAATCCCTAATCCATATTTTGCACCTGAACATTACTGAACATCTGCAAGCTACTAAAGCAGGCCATGCATACCATTAACATAAGTTAATGCAATGGCATTGGATTATGTCATGCTCTGAATTCCAGACAAGAGTCACTGAATGGGTGTCTCCTATACACATCATCCATGTGTTACTCATTCCCCAACGAGCCAGCCAAGTCATTCTTACATCCACTGCTGTATTGTATTCCTTTTTTAGAAAGGGTGCTGAAAATAAACTGTTGAGAATGCAGGGCAGAGGCATTGTGAAAAAAATCCCATTGCATGATGTCCAGTAGACCCTATTGTATGTTAGGTGATGAGAAACATGACTTATAAACACACCCAATGGTGTACTCAAAAATAGGGCGAACCATTTACTATATATAAGCAGGCAAATATAGTTAGGGTATTTTGCATTTATCAATCCATGTATAGATTTCACAATGGAAGAGAAAGAACTAATATAGGCAAGTGGAATGTGCACAACCTCTCAAATGACTAGGGACAGACAAATGGAACAGGAATGTACATTAACAGGTATGCTGTACCTTTAGCAGAGCCTTTTTCAACCAGGGTGTCATGGCACCATGGGATACCTTCTGGTTTCTCCCACTGTGTCTTGGCAAAATGCCTGAAAATTGCCCCAAAAAATGTGAACAAGCCAGTTTTTGTTACAACAAAGCGACAGGTTTTTATTGTGCAGCATTATAACATCGGGCACCATCAGGGCTGGACTGGGACAAAAATTTGGCCCTGGACTTCCTCATGACTGGCCCACTTTAATTTTGAGTGTCCCCAACAGCGTTCCCCTTACATCAGAGTGTCCCCAACAGCACCCTCCTTACATCAGAGTGTCCCCAACAGCACCCTCCTTACATCAGAGTGTCCCCAACAGCACCCTCCTTACATCAGAGTGTCCCCAACAGTGCCCCCCTTACATCAGAGTGTCCCCAACAGTGCCCCCCTTACATCAGAGTGTCCCCAACAGCGCCCCCTTACATAAAAGTGTCCTCAACAGCGTCACCCTTACATCAAAGTGTCCTCAACAGCGTCCCCCTTACATCAAAGTGTCCTCAACAGCGTCCCCCTTACATCAAAGTGTCCTCAACAGCGTCCCCCTTACATCAAAGTGTCCTCAACAGCGTCCCCCTTACATCAAAGTGTCCTCAACAGCGCCCCCCTTACATCAAAGTGTCCTCAACAGCGTCCCCCTTACATCAGAGTGTCCCCAACAGCGCCCCCCTTACATCAAAGTGTCCCCAACAGCGCCCCCCTTACATCAAAGTGTCCTCAACAGCGTCCCCCTTACATCAAAGTGTCCTCAACAGCGTCCCCCTTACATCAAAGTGTCCTCAACAGCGTCCCCCTTACATCAAAGTGTCCTCAACAGCGCCCCCCTTACATCAGAGTGTCCCCAACAGCGCCCCCCTTACATCAAAGTGTCCTCAACAGCGCCCCCCTTACATCAAAGTGTCCTCAACAGCGTCCCCCTTACATCAGAGTGTCCCCAACAGCGCCCCCCTTACATCAAAGTGTCCTCAACAGCGTCCCCCTTACATCAGAGTGTCCCCAACAGCATCCCCCTTACATCAGAGTGTCCCCAACAGCGCCCCCCTTACATCAAAGTGTCCTCAACAGCGTCCCCCTTACATAAGAGTGTCCCCAACAGCATCCCCCTTACATCAGAGTGACCTCAACAGCATCCCCCTTACATCAGAGTGTCCCCAACAGCATCTCCCTTACATCAGAGTGTCCCCAACAGCGCCCCCCTTACATCAAAGTGTCCTCAACAGCGCCCCCCTTACATCAAAGTGTCCTCAACAGCTTCCCCCTTACATCAGAGTGTCCCCAACAGCGCCCCCTTACATCAAAGTGTCCTCAACAGCGTCCCCCTTACATCAGAGTGTCCCCAACAGCGTCCCCCTTACATCAGAGTGTCCCCAACAGCGCCCCCCTTACATCAAAGTGTCCTCAACAGCGTCCCCCTTACATAAGAGTGTCCCCAACAGCATCCCCCTTACATCAGAGTGACCTCAACAGCATCCCCCTTACATCAGAGTGTCCCCAACAGCATCTCCCTTACATCAGAGTGTCCCCAACAGCGTCCCCCTTACATCAGAGTGTCCCAATCAGCAGCTCCCTTCACAGTGAGTCCCCACCAGCAGCCCACTTCACATCAGAGTCCCCACCAGCAGCCCACTTCACATAGCAGTCCCCACCAGCAGCTCCCTTCACATCAGAGTCCCCACCAGCAGCTCCCTTCACATCAGAGTCCCCACCAGCAGCCCACTTTACATCAGAGTCCCCACCAGCAGCTCACTTTACATCAGAGTCCCCACCAGCAGCCCACTTTACATCAGAGTCCCCACCAGCAGCTCACTTCACATCAGAGTCCCCACCAGCAGCCCACTTCCCATAGCAGTCCCCACCAGCAGCTCACTTCACATCAGAGTCCCCACCAGCAGCTCACTTCACATCAGAGTCCCCACCAGCAGCTCACTTCACATCAGAGTCCCCACCAGCAGCCCACTTCACATCAGAGTCCCCACCAGCAGCCCACTTCACATCACAGTCCCCACCAGCAGCTCATTTCACATCACAGTCCCCACCAGCAGCTCACTTCACATCAGAGTCCCCACCAGCAGCTCACTTCCCATCACAGTCCCCATCAGAGAGCCCCCATCAGCAGCCCTTCGCATCAGTGTCCTCCCTCTCCTCCCCCTCCCACATGTACTACTCACCGTTTTGAAGGCAGCTTCTCGTTCCTCTCTCCAGTCATGTGATAACAAGTGATAGGGGAGAGAGGAAGGAAAGTCTGCCGTTGGTCTATCTCCCCCTGCAGGCTGGAGGGAGCATAACGCCTAATGGAAGGAAGCTTCTCCTCCTGACAGGAGTGAAATTGCGATCACTCACTGTCAGAGAGGAGCGGCTCCAGGACTGCACCTGACTGGCCCACTGAGACATCAGCCCACCGGGAATCTCCCGGTAGTCCCTATGGCTAGTACAGGCCTGCGCACCATGCAGTTCAGCCATCGGAACTCTAAAGACCAATAATGTACAATAAGTACCAGTGTGCAGAGGTACAGTATATTGCCTTGTAAAATTAAATCACCTCTAATGTTGGATGTCCTATGTGTGTATGGATGCTGCTGCATTATGTAAACCTATTAGTTTAGTTTTTTTACATTTTTAAATGGGGTGCCTCAAGATTGTGCAAAATTTTAAAGGGTGCCTTAACTGTAAAAAAGTTGAGAGCAGACATCTAATGCCGCGTACACACGAGCGGACATTACGGCGGACTTTGCCCGGCGGACTGGATTTCGTCGGACAATTCGATGTGTGTGGGCTCCAGCGGACTTTGTTTTCTCAAAAGTTCGACGGAATTAGATTTGAAACTTGTTTTAAATTTATCCGTTGAAATCGAGTCCGGTCGAAAAGTCCGCCGTCTGTATGCTAGTTCGACGGACAAAAAGCCACGCTAGGGCAGCTATTGGCTACTGGCTATGAACTTCCTTGTTTTAGTCCGGTCGTAAGTCATCACGTACGAATTCGACGGACTTTGGTGGATTGTGTGTAGGCAAGTCCGTTCATTCACAAAGTCCGTCGGAAAGTACGTCGAAAAGTCCGCCGGGCAAAGTCCGCCGTAATGTCCGCTCGTGTGTACGCGGCATAAGGAACTGACTGAACAATAAATGTATATGGTCAGTCCAAACAAAATGCTTTTTAAGATTTTGGTAAGTAATGACTGGTTGCGTTGCCCACGAGCAAACTGTAATCTGTTACCCTTCCACTGCAAGATCAACCCATCATATTATAGTTCTGTGCCCTGCTTCTTGTCTTGAAGTTGTGCTTGCATGGTTACATTTTTAACCCTGGTGACAATAGTGATCAATTGATGACCAATAGAAAGGGTGTCCCCTTTACAATGGGGACACAGACAACAATAAAAAGCTTGAAGGAAAGGATAGGTAGCACTGAAACTCTAAAGCTGGCCATAGATGGATCGAAATTCGGCCAGTTTACCAGGGACCAGCCAAATGCCAATCCATCCATGAGCAGGCTGGTTGTACAGAAGTTGATCTCTCGATTGACTTCTGTACAACCAGCCTGTCGTTTTTTTTGCTCGATCAGTGACGCTGGCTATAGCCAGCATCATTGTATTCTGACTGTGGGGAACTCTCCCTGCTGTCAGAATACAATAGCTGTGCAGGAGGGATTTCCCCATCGACACCGATCCGGTGTTGATGGGGGAATCTAGTAATTTTTTTTTTTTTTCGTTCAACTCGCTGGCTGAAAAAAAAAAGATGCATAATCTATGGACTGTATAAGTTTCCCTATTACTATCTGATAGTATGTTAGTAGTATTTGTGTAGGGGGTATCACTTGGTTGCTGCCAGAACCAGCTGCTGACAAAAGACTGTGCTAATCCACACAACGCTCAATACACCATACGATTCACTTTTTATCCAGTCCAAATACGTTCTTTCTTATGTCCTGATGAAGGAGTTCAGGATTGGCTACTCAAAAGCATAGGCTTTCTTGTACAGTCTTCTTTACATTGTAATAGACTTGTATTTGGACTATATTATCATAGCGTAGTGCTTCAATCCCAAATGTATCCAGCAATTAAAACATTATTGGGGTTCTAACGCTCCCCTACTATATCCAAAAAGCACATGTGCACTACACCAAAGCCTGACTGGCTCCTTCCTCTCCCAGCCTGGGGAATACCAGAAGCCGCTATCAAAAGAAATGTAGGTGCTTACACTAGTTGTATTTAAACACACATTTATTTATTTTTACTGAATACACTGTATTCTCATATTTATCTGGATGGAGTTCAAAAATGTACAAAATGGAAGGATCCCTTAAAAGTATGGAATTGTATTCTGTATTATTTACGCTTCATTTACATGGGCAAAAAGTGCCCTCCTGTGGGTTCCTGGGTCAAGTATAGTGCAATATTCAAACGTGTGCCACGAGGTTAGAGAGGGGGGTATTGTATCGTTGGTAGGTACCATCATCCTTTGAATGAATAAGGCAATATTGGGTTGAAAGAGAGAACAGCAAGGACCTCTCCAATTGGGCCCTGCCTATTTCAAAAGTATTAGGACTATTACGGTACCAAAGGGATATAGACAAGGGTATTATAAAAGGCAATACCCTTGTCTATATCCCTCAAGTATAGTGCAGATACTTGAGACTGGATCCTAGGTGTTACGATCAGAGGCGGCTGCTCACCCTATACAACTAAATGTCAGGCTAAAAGGATCCAGGGCTCTAAGTATCTATCCCCACGTATCCAGTTACCTGTGGTTAGGAACAGATGTCTGGTCCAGGGGTGGACATCTGTCCCTAACCGCATTTGTCCCTAACTAGTGGGTGTGTGGATATGTGCATTTAGGCGCTTACAGCCCTGGGGTCTGGGATCCCAACTGCAGGTTTCCAGGATTCAGGAATCTGTGAATGAAGTCTAAGGTCCAAGTATTTTCCTAAGACTACACAGTGGTGGCAGTTTGTAGTTAGGCATTTTCTGATCTCCCAGAGTGTGGTTAGTCTCCTGTCTTTAGAATATCAGCTGGCAGTGAAGATTTAAATAGTTTAATCTTTTCAAGCTGTAATCTTCTTACTTCCTCTAGCAGGCCCAAGGCATACTGTGCAAGGTGCAGATAAGCCTGGGCGCCATTGTAAAACCTTACAATCTGGTATCTAACCTCAGAATGCCCCCTGCATTCACAGAGAGGACAACAGAATCAAAAGGCATGATCAGCGACATCAAACCACAGGAAGCATGGCACATGGCACAATGCAGAAGCTGAAGAGGGAGCCCTGAGGTCTTAGGGTAATATATTGGCAGAGGAAGTCACAGAAATAGCAGAGCAGAGTAATACACAGTTTGAGTGGTGCCCGTTGGACAGATTTACTGTATGCTAGCAGAAAAAAGGGAACTACTTAGATCCTGGATCACAGCTCAACACCGAGTAAGGCTCTTTGCCTTGTAAGGCCGGATCTCTGCTGCAAGTGACTCACTTGGGAATGAGTTTTATTCACTCCTTTGAGCCAGAGTCAGAATAAGATATTTTAACCCTTTCAGATCATATCTCTTGTAGGCAAGTGCATGACAGACACTGGTGCATTTTTTAGGGAAAGTTAGACTAACACTTTTGGGAACATGGCGTTTTAAATAAAAAAGAAGTGTATGTAACCTCCAACAATTAACTTTTATTTACATCCTCCTTTTTGGGTCTGTTAAAGCCGAGTTCCACCCAACTATACAACTAGGTCTTAAACGAAAGACCACCCCCCCCCCCCCCATTTTTGGATATATGTTTTTTTTCTTTTTGAAGTATAAAGATGTACTTCCATCCCAACCTCGCCGCAGCGAGGTACGTCATTTCCTCTATTGCCTCCTCTTCGAGGCAGAAGAGGAAATTATGTATCTTGCTGCGGCGAGGTTGGTATGGAAGTACATCTTTATACTTCAAAAAGAAAAAAAAAATATATCCACAAACGAGGGTTGGGGGGGGGGGGGGGTGGTCTTTAGTTTAAGACCTAGTTGTATAGTTGGGTGGAACTCGGCTTTAACAGACCAAAAAAGGAGGATGTAAATAAAAGTTAATTGTTGGAGTTTACATACACTTCGAGGCCTGAAGGCTCCACTGCCGATTTCCCTTAGTTGCAAGGGTGGCGCCAGCACCCGAGCCGACGCATAAATTGGCTTCAGGGGGCCGACATCGCAGGCTCCCTGGACAGGTAAGTGTCCGTATTAAAAGCCAGCAGCTACAGTATTTGTAGCTGCTGACTTAAAAAAAAAAAAAAACATTTTTGAGGCTGGAACTCAGCTTTAAAGATGGATGGCGCCCCCCTTCCTCAAATAGCGATGGCTTCCCCCAGGTAATCGCAAACTGCCCTATTCGCAAGTGTGAATGGGGCCTTAATGGAACATATTGATAAGTTTTTAAAAGGTCTGTCTTAAAGGGCCCTGGTGTGTAATCCGACTTATTGGCAGGCTGACATGATGAGAATCAGAAAAGGGGCTGGCAGCACAGGGAAGGTTTTTCACTGGCAGCCAATGATGACAGGTCCCCTTTTTGTAGTGTTACTTTTGTCATTTCACTGGGCTACGGGATCTACTTTTAGGCAAATGGCATTTTGTTCAGAAATAATAAAAAATGGATTATGTCATTCCTCCACTTACTGAATGCATGTAATAATTAATTTCATAATAGTAAAATATATAGTAAAATATCTGTTCAGAATGTATTTGGAATGAGGGTGCCATATCTGCCATGTAGGATAGCTTTTTCTGCAGCCAGTGGAAAATCTGACAAAGCTAAGACGTGGCATTAAATATTAAAGCAGAAGTCTAGCTACTAGGGATAAGTTATTTCAGAGAGATCTGATTTTCAAAAGATTTCAGCAAAAAATCTAGTGATTTTAGTGAATTTAACTATTTTGGGAAAATGTTTGGAATCAGTGGGGAAGGAAGAATGATTTGTTTTGGTGGTTTTCACAGGTTCATACCTGTGTGTTGCATTACTGCACTTTAAAATGCAAACAGAAACTTATGTAATGCAGTGCATTGCCAGCATTCCAATGCCTTAATATCTGTGTAGAATAAAAAAATTATTGAATGAGTATTTTTTCCAATAGCATATTTCCAAAATGGCAGTGTGATTCAAAGGAGGGTGTGGAAGCAGCATTGTATGAGAAGCAAAAAGATGAGGCAAGCAACACTGGTTATATGTGTTGAGTCTAGCATATTGATTTATGTAATGCTTATATTTTTATATAAGAGGGAGAAGGTAGAGGTCTGTTTTAGGTTTTTAGCTTCCTGTCTGATCATTGGGCGATGATCCGATTGCCTCTTGAGGGATCAGGAAGGAATTTTTTCCCCTGCTGGAGCAAATTGGTTCATGCTTTGCTGTTGTTTTGCCTTCCTCTGGATCAACTGTAGGTATAGGATTGTGTATATAGGATTGTATAATGTTTTCTTTTATTGGTTGAACTAGAACGGGGGGGGGGGGGTCAGCAACCTGTAGATCATGATCTACCAGTAGATCGTGGCCAGGTGACTAGTAGATCACGGTCTGGGCTTGGTGACCTGCCATCCCAGAGCATCAAATAGAGTGCAATTCAGAGTGAATACTTGTAAAGTTGGGGCTGTAGTAGGGAGCAAGAGCCGTATAGGCCGATACCTCTTCTGTAGTGCTGGCTCCTGTCCCATGTGGAGTGATACCAACTGCACTCCACCTCTTATCTCTGCTAGCGGTCTCCAGAGTGGTGCCAGCAGCAGGAAAGAAGAGATCTTTAGGTCATTGTGAAACAATACACTGGGCATAATAGTATTAGGCTGCTTTCACACTGATGTACTGTGGTTTACCCATCCCGCGGGTGCAGTGCAGTGTACTGGCAGCTTTCCTGTGGGTTTTCTGCACTTAGCCATAGAGTTCTACTATATCCTGCGAGTTTGGTGCACTTTCTGAAAGCGCACCAAAACGCAGGAGTTTTGGTGCGCTGTCAGAAAGTGTGCCACACCGGCAGGATATAATAGAAGTCTATGGCAAAGCGCAGCTAACCCAGGAAAGTCGCAGTTGCACTACGCTGCACCCGTGGTGCAGGTAAACTGCAGCACATCAGTGTGAAAGCATCTTTATAGGGGGCACAGAACGCCATAGTTAAGATGTGTTTTTATGTGTTGCTGCAGTGGCCAGGGGTGTACACATGTCACAGCCGCAGCAGGAGTTATACACCCTGTCATGGTGGGTGTTGTACCTGCCAAGCATGACCCATTCAAGTGAATGAGGCTGCTCTGCAAGTGCCCTGCAACCTTGTGCAGAAAAGCAAACAAGGGGTTAAAGCAGGCAGCGTTGTGTTGCTTTCTCATCACCTGCTTTAATCCCCTAGGCCCCGCAGAAGCATGCATTTGCAGGATGCTTGCAGAGTTCCCCTATTTACTTCAATGGGTCACAATTGACAGGCAGTAACACTCACCAAAAGCAACAGGGGGCTTAGATCCTGCTGCAGCATGTGTACACCTTTGACTGCTTGCACCCAGTCCCTTCAGGCATGCCTCTCAGTCCTCTGACTGTAACACTCACCAGCGCTCCTGGCTGTCTTCCTTACTGGAGATATGCCTGGCAGTGTTCTTCTGCTGTCCTCTCCCTGCTCCCATACCTCCTGGTCAGGATCCCCCTGTGTGTCATGAGAAGGGTCCCTTCTGCACCCGAGCCCAGGCCTGAGTTCACCCCCCCAGACTAAGGGGTTACTCTAAAAGGCCTCTGACAGCCTAACACTCTTCCACCTGAACTCCACTGCCCCAGCTGGGCTGACCCTAAATATTTGGGTGGGCCTGCCCCCTGCAAACTCATCTGTCAGGGATTGGTCAGGGCCCTCATGAATACTCCAGGCAGCTCCTCCTTCCCTCCCACTCACATTCTTCTGGAATCTTCTTCTAGTGTTCAGAAGTTACATAGTTACATAGTTACATAGTAGGTGAGGTTGAAAAAAGACACAAATCCATCAAGTCCAACCCATGTGTGTGATTATATGTCATTATTATTCCGCGTACACACGGGCAGACTTTTCGATGGACTAGCTGGTGGACTTTTCGACGGACTTTACGACAGACTTTCGAATGAACCGATTTGCCTACACATGATCAACCAAAGTCCAACGGATTCATATGTGATGACGTACGACCGGACTAAAATAAGGAAGTTCACAGCCAGTAGCCAATAGCTGCCCAAGCGTTGGTTTTTGTCCGTCGGACTAGCATACAGACGAGCAGACTTTTCGACCGGACTCAAGTCCGTCAGAAAGATTTGAAACATGTTTCATTTCTAGGTCCATCGAACTTTTGGGAAAAAAAAGTCTGCTGGAGCCCACACATGATCGAATTATCCGACGGACTCCGGTCCTCCTGACCAAATTTGCCGTAAAGTCCGCTCGTGTGTACGCGGCTTTAAATTGTATATCCCTGTATGTTGCGGTCCTACAGGTGCTTATCCAATAGTTTCTTGAAACTATCGATGCTCCCCGCTGAGACCCCTGCCTATGGAAGGGAATTCCACATCCTTGCCGCTCTTACAGTAAAGAACCCTCTACGTAGTTTAAGGTTAAACTTCTTTTCTTCTAATTTTAATGAGTGGCCACGAGTCTTGTTAAACTCCCTTCTGTGAAAAAGTTTTATCCCTATTGTGGGGTCACCAGTACGGTATTTGAATATTGAAATCATATCCCCTCTCAAGCGTCTCTTCTCCAGAGAGAATAGGTTCAGTGCTCGCAACCTTTCCTCATAACTAATATACTCCAGACTCTTTATTAGCTTTGTTGCCTTTCTTTGTACTCGCTCCATTTCCAGTACATCCTTCCTGAGGACTGGTGCCCAGAACTGGACAGCATACTCTAGGTGCAGCCGGACCAGAGTCTTGTAGAGCGGGAGAATTATTGTTTTATCTCTGGTGTTGATCCCCCTTTTAATGCATGCCAATATTCTGTTTGCTTTGTTAGAAGCAGCTTGGCATTGCATGCCATTACTGAGCCTATCATCTACTAGGACCCCCAGGTCCTTTTCCATCCTAGATTCCCCCAGAGGTTCTCCCCCCAGTGTTTAGATTGCATTCATAATTTTGCCACCCAAATGCATTATTTTACATTTTTCTACATTGAACCTCATTTCCCATGTAGTTGCCCACCCTATTAATTTGTTCAGATCTTTTTGCAAGGTTTCCACATCCTGCGGAGAAGTTATTGCCCTGCTTAGCTTAGTATTGTTCGCAAATACAGAGATTGAACTGTTTACCCCATCCTCCAGGTCGTTTATGAACAAATTGAATAGGATTGGTCCCAGCACAGAACCCTGGGGAACCCCACTACCCACCCCTGACCATTCCGAGTACTCCCCATTTATCACCACCCTCTGAACTCGCCCTTGTAGTCAGTTTTCAATCCATGTACTCACTCTATGATCCATGCCAACGGACCTTATTTTGTACAGTAAACGTTTATGGGGAACTGTGTCAAATGCTTTTGCAAAATCCAGATACACCACGTCTACGGGCCTTCCTTTATCTAGATGGCAACTCACCTCCTCATAGAAGGTTAATAGATTGGTTTGGCAAGAACGATTCTTCATGAATCCATGCTGATTACTGCTAATGATATCGTTCTTATTACTAAAATCTTGTATATAGTCCCTTATCATCCCCTCCAAGAGTTTACATACTATTGATGTTAGGCTAACTGGTTTATAATTCCCAGGGATGTATTTTGGGCCCTTTTTAAATATTGGTGCTACATTGGCTTTTCTCCAATCAGCTGATACCATTCCAGTCAGTAGACTGTCAGTAAAAATTAGGAACAATGGTCTGGCAATTACTTGACTGAGTTCCCTGAGTACCCTCGGGAGCAAGCCATCTGGTTCCGGTGAAGGCCTTCTCCTTTGCTTTTATATGCATTTTTACATTGGAGTTAAGCCATCCAGGACTTTTGTTCGCTCTTTTAAATTTATTACTCAATGGGATGCATTGGCTAATGCCCTTATTTAATATGCTCTTAAAGCAAACCCATCTCTCCTCCGTGTTCTTTGTTCCTAAGATTTTATCCCAATTTATGCCTTCTAGCAAGGTTTGTAGTTTAGGGAAGTTGGCTCTTTTGAAATTCAGTGTCTTTGTATTCCCCTTATGTTTCCCATTTGTGTGATTTATACTGAAGCCAATTGACCTGTGATCACTGTTACCTAAATTGCCCTGTATTTCCATATCCATGATCAGGTCTGTATTATTGGTAATAAGTAGATCCAGTAACGCTTTATTTCTAGTTGGTGCCTCCCTCTAGAAGTAGAGGGAGGTATCAGAGATGCTGCCCGTGAGTCATACCAGCCCTCCCTGAGTCACTCAACCCTGACCCAGAAAAACACACAGCCAAGCCTGAATTTACCTACTCAAAGGCCTCATGTACACTGCTGCTGGTAAACGGATGTTTAGGTGCGGTTGGGCATTTTTTTCAATTGCTCCTGAACCCTCCTCTATGTTATCTTATCTGTCCATGTACACAGGGTCGTTTACAGTTGTTTCTAGGCAGTTGAGTTTAGAGGCTTTTTTTGGAACGCAAAAACAATTGGTTCAGAAGCTGTGTTTAGAGGCATTTCAAGCGCCAAACGCTTCTAAACGTGTTTTTGTATACAGGCGTTTTTCATTTTTGGCTATTTTGAAAAAAAAAACTTTTTTTTTTTTTTTTTAGAAACGCTTCTATACGCAAACGCAGCAAAACGCAAACGCAGCAAAACAAACGTTTTAAATGTCGGTTACTATCTGTCAAGTTAAATCATTCAGGAGAGGTTGTAAAAACATCCCGTGTACAGGAAGCCTAACCAAAAAAAAGACGAACTAACACTAGCACACTAGCAACGCTGGGGGTGCTACATACTGAAGGCCTATAGTGTAAACTTGAAGAGGTGCTGTACAGCCTGTTATCCTATTATTTCACAGTAAAAATGTTGAAAGGCTATCTGTGTGGACATTCTTTATTGAAAAGGGTGGGCTTCAGGCCTGGAGTATGTGGGATACAATATGGTCTCTCCTTTACAGGTGTGTGCAAATCTTATCTAAAGAAGAAGAGGGGAGGTGCCCTTGGCCTATATGACAGTTGTTGATGGTGAATTGGGGCTGCTTTGAAGCACATCATTGGTTTCTAGGAGGCCAGTGGTGGTGGTGGGGGAGGTCTAAGCAGTCAGAAGTGGAGACCCTAGCCAGCCTCGGCTGACCTAAATCCACAATCTGTGCACAGTGATAATACGCTAGTAAACCTAGTTGTGTGCCAGATAAAATTTTGTAGCATACCATATTGTTTCTGCAGCTTAGTGAATTCATATTTTTATGAGCAATGTTATCTTTATCTTGGCCATTTATTACCAATGTTATCTTCCAACAGAAAAGTATTCCTATATACTAAAATGTTTAGAGCAAATTTTCCCTGGTGATCCACACACAAACCCAAAGTACAAAATAGCTGACATACTATTTTTGCACTCTACTGGGAATAGTTCTACCAGAGTAAATCTCATTCTACAAAGTCTATAAATGCATAAATAAGGCCTTGTATATTAGGCTTCATCTTGTATAAGGACATTGTGTACAAAGCATTTGCATGGCTTTCAGAAAGTTTAGAGCAGCATTTGAGAATATTTTGAGTTCCAATTTGGGAATGGTATAGAGAATGTTAATTTAATTCCTAGAAAATGCCTCCTGCTGGCCCTTTAAAGTGGGGTTCCACCCAAAAAAACAAAACTACATGAAAAATTCTAAAAAACAAAACAAAAAAACATTTGGATATTTTTTTTTTTAACTTACCTCTAAATGCCTGTTGCTAGGGGGTCCCTCGTAGTCTGCCTCTTCCTTTGCCTGGGCTGGTGACATCACTTCCCCCTCGGCACAAGAAGGGCTCGGCTCTGCTCCCTCCCTCCTGTCAATCATCTGGGACCCATTACAGGTCCCAGGTGATTGAGCGGCCAATCATGGCGCGCGGCGCCGCTCGCGCATGCGCAGTGGGTGCCAGGCTGTGAAGCCACAGCCCGGTGCCCACAGTTGAAATGCCGGCGCCGATGAGTGGAGGGGGGAGGGGACGAGCGGGGCTTCGATCCCCCGCATCGCTGGACCCAGGGACAGGTAAGTGTCCAATTAAAAGTCAGCAGCTGCAGTATTTGTAGCTGCTGACTTTTAATTTATTTTTTTTTTTACCCGACCCCCTGGGTGGAACTCCTCTTTAAGGAGTTTTCGAATGACGGAAGGTGGAGGTGGATGTCCTGATCATGTCACAACAACCAACCACAGAATGACCAGGAGCCCCTTCCACCGCAGTGAGGGTGATCTAAGCACAACAGCCCTGCTGATGCACAGATGTGTTGGGTGGATCGGAAAAAGGTTAAAGTGGCAACTCAGAACCAGGCGGCTGGCTCCTCTTCTGATCCACTTATGCTCACCTTCACCAGGCTTGTCTGATGCTCTGATGCTCCTTTTTTTTAACTTTTGTATTGTTTATCCTTTTTTGTGATATATTTTTTGCACACATTTGCATGTATGTACTATACTGTACATACATCCCACATTTCTTACACACATTATTTTTGTATGTATACTAACACATAAAACACATCTTTCACAGCTATCATGGTGGAGGACTTGTTGGATTGCGCTCCATGCCCACCATTCCATCTTGTCCTGTTTGCACTGCTGGGCTCTCCGAATCCCACACCCTCAGTTCCTGGGTCAGACATTTCCAAGCGCCTACTATTGTCATGAGCATGTGATGTCTTGCAGTTTTGTAAGTATGGGTCCCCTTTTGGTTGATACCTAATCTTTGCAATAACATAATACATTGTTATATGTGTCATATATTCCTAAACTATTTCTACTTTTATAGACAATTGAGCCCCTGAGGAAGTGACGCTATGACACTAAACGTGTCGGATAACAAAGATGCCAGTTCACACCTATTATGGATTGATCCTTGAAACCCTGTACTTGGCTACAGAATTAATATTTACTGTATATATTGACCTGCTTGACTATATGGCAATTATGTCACTGTTGATCTGTTGGAAATTGTATTTACCAATAAATCTTTACTTTATTTATTATACAATAGTGTTGCGTCCCACGAGTAATTCATGTTTCTCTGATGCTCCTTCAGAGCCATTGAAAAAAATATTCCACATATTGGGAACCCCCTCCCATGATGCAATACTTGGGTGTAAGGGCAGGCTTGAACACTGTCATAGTAAGAGGAGGACAATGACATGGGGAAGGACTTGTCATGTGACTTTGATGTCCAAAATGGCGTGACAAGTCGCACAACTGTGGATGGAGCCTAAAACCAACATTTCTTTATTTCTCCAGAGAGTGTCAAGTCTGCTTTTTGACAAATCTAAACTCCATCTGTCCTTTTATGAGTTATTTAAACAAAGGGCTCACCCAACAAAAGTGCATGCAATAAACCACTGTCAGAGCTGAAGATGGAAGAGATATCTCTGATTTGTGCAGTCATTCCCTGCACTTCTCCTTTTCTACCTCATCTGTGCTTTAATGAAAGGTCAGCCAAATGTTTTTCTCTTTTATGTAGATGTGTATATGGGTTAGAACAGCCTTTCTCAACCTTTTTAACACGGGGGAACCCTTGAAATAAGTTTCCGGTCTCAGGGAACTCCTGCTAATGACTATATCTACAACTCATGATACATTAGTGTGATGGTCAGTGGGAAGAATGCTCCTTACACTTGTGGTCATTGGGAAGAATTACCCCCTTACAGATAGCTAAAAACATCAAGGGTGTCAGTAGGGACTGAGAGGCAGAAATTGATCATTGCTCAAGGAACCCCTGGCAACCTCTGGAGGAACCCTAGGGTTCCATGGAACCCCAGGTGAGATACCCTGGGTTAGAATGTCTGTCACATTTGTATTGTGGTGTCCGCATTAGGGTGGACTCCCCTCATTCTTGTCCTGGGAGAGGAGGTGAGGGGAAAAGTGCTCTTTGGTGACTAGGGATGAGCTACGATTCGGGACACACTCATTGGCCAGAGTCCACAGGAAATTGTCATATTACAGGTCACCACCCAATAAGCTACAGCCATGGAATCTCAAACCCTGCAGCTGCCACTACTTTAAAATAAAACACATCTTTTTTATCCTACCTAAATCTTGACTTTTGACCCTTGGCATAAAGTGTGACCCATTCCATTACCCTTGACCCTGTCCATGATCTTTGACCCCAACACTAATCTGGATCGGGTCCTGACCTAGCCATTTAATCTTTATTTTTTATTTATGGGCCAGTTCACACCATAGAAACGCAGTTCCGGGTGCTTTTCTGCATGCGCGTTTTTGATGCATTCCAGTGCGTTTTTGATGCGTTTTTGGTGCGTTTTTGATGCATTCCAGTGCTTTCCCCCCCCCCTCTTTTTTCTTAACCTTAAATAAGGACACGTGTGCTGCAGTGCGTTTTTGGTGGATTTTAGTGCGTTCCGGTGCGTTTCAGTGCGTTTTTGATGCGTTTTACAGTGTTCCAGTACAGTCCAGTGCAGAAAAAATGCAGCATGTTCTCCTTTTTTTTCAGGAACTGGAACGCACTGGAACTGCAAGCACTGGTGTGAACTATGCCATTGAAAACCATATAACCTACTTTCCATGCATTTTTGATGCAGAAAAAAAACGCACTGGACTGCACGTGGTGTGAACTGGCCCTATAATTTTTTTCCCTTACATACATAATTATTTTAAACTCTTCTCCTCTAACTAGGTGAAAAAGATACATTGTATATTCCACACTGCAAGACTGTATTCCATCCTATTGGGGACGATTGGAGTATGCTGTAGTAACCACTGGTGCTGTGGTTCTCTGGTTTGCTGGCTGCTTTTTTTGTTTGGTCTACTGTCTTGTATGACATATATGTTTTTCTACTGTATTGAAAAAAACAAAAAAAATAATAAAAAAAAAAAAAAGTATATACATTTTATTTTTCTCCATTCAGAGGAGATAAACAGTGCAGGGACAGGTTCTACTGACTGATCACTGTGATAGCTTAGTCACAGGCTATCACAGCCATCATGTGATAGAGAGGCAGTCTGCTCGCCTCCCGATTGTTAGTAGGAGATCGAGAGCTATCAGCGACAGCTCGGTCTCTGTGCTGGGAACATGCTATATAGACCACTCTTCCAGCAAAAACAGAGCATATACAAAAACAGGACCCTGCATTCACTATATCTGGTCTCCCACAGTACACAGAACATGGTAATGCAATAGTTTTATTAAATATAAACTGCTAAATACCTTTTCTCATCAGCAGTATATAGCAGTCTTATCACGTCCATCAGTGTCTGGTTAAAGCTTTTAGGATGAGTTTTCATTCTCCCCTGATTGTCCTATGAGGCTGCAGAACCCCTGACCCTATGTCTGAACAGTGCTGATTGGCCCTGTGCTGATCACATCCATTTTCCCAAGCAAAAAAAAGCAAAAACTAGCAATACACACCAAACTGAGCATGTGCAGCTAGCCCCCAAGACTCTGTTCCATCAGGAGATGGATTGGGGACTGTGGAAGAAGGGGAGGATCAGAGAAGATAGGATCAAACAGACGTTTTACACAATAAACCCCTTAGGTTCCACAGTGAGTATAGCAAGCATGCTTTACTGCATAGACTGATTTTACTTTTGTGGGTTTAGTAAAACTTTAACTGGATTTCAAGTCTTTTAATACTGGAGACTCAGCACCATCTGTGGGCATACCTAGGACAGCTTTCATGTAAATGACCCCTGCTTTAGACTGATAACCACCCCATCAAGCCATTTTGATATTCGCATAACCAGGGCTTTTTTTCTCAGAGAATAGGTGCAGGAACTCCTCCCTTCCATGTCACCCCCTGACTCCGCCCTTACCCAGTGGTGTATTTAGGTTTTGTGCTGCCCTAGGCCTGACTAAGCTCGCCCACCCCCTAATTTAACTATGACCCACCCCTTCCTGTCAAGGCCACACCCCTTCCTTTTTAAGATATGCCCTGTCATCTTCATGGGAGGACAGAGGGACGCCACGGGAAGAGGACAGTGAGCGATAAAGCATCTTTTCATTTGGGGGGTAAGGGGATATGTGCTGGGTGCTTTGGGAGGCTCTTGCACTGAAGTCGTGTCCCTCCTTTGTGGCTCCTCCTCCTCCTGGCTGTGTACTGAGTGTGTGTGGCTGACAGTGGGGAGAGAGGTGTTGGCTGCTATGGAAAGCCCATCGCCGCTTGTGGGACTCCGGGCGGCAAATGTCCTGGGTGCCCACGTTGGTGCATCCCTGTCTGGCCAGTTACCGAAACTCAGTGCCGGAACTTGTTGTGGGCTCCGGGACAGTGGCGTCACTGGGGTTGGCCTAGAGGATATCAGGTTAGGCACTTCCTAATGGCTCAGTCCCTGGGAACAGTAATGTATAATGGCCAACAGGCTCTCTTACCAGACCCGGTGAAACTGCAACAGTGATCCCTCCGGCTGGACATTCGCTCAGTCTGGGTTGCCCAGGCCAACTCTAGTTAGTAGTGTAGCATGTCTCTACCCTGGCAGTGGCTTCATCTTTCTCCCCCTCTGGTGGTGCGGGAACAACGTGGCTCTCTGGTGGTGCATGTACAGCGTGGCTCTCTGATGGTGCGGGTACAGCGTGGCTCTCTGATGGTGCGGGTACAGCGTGGCTCTCTGATGGTGCGGGTACAGCGTGGCTCTGGTGGTGCGGGAACAACATGGCTCTCTGGTGATGCAGGAACAGCGTGTCTCTCTGGTGATGCAGGAACAGCGTGGCTCTCTGGTGGTGCGGGAACAGCGTGGCTCTCTGGTGGTGCGGGAACAGCGTGGCTCTCTCTCTGGTGTTGTGGGTACATCATGGCTCCCTCTCTGGTGGTGCGGGAACAACGCGGCTCTCTGGTGGTGCGGGAACAACGTGGCTCTCTGGTGGTGCGGGTACAGTGTGGCTCTCTGGGGGTGCGTGTACAGCGTGGCTCTCTGGTGGTGCGTGTACAGCGTGGCTCTCTGGTGGTGCGTGTACAGCGTGGCTCTCTGGTGGTGTGGGTACAGAGTGGCTCTCTGGTGGTGTGGGTACAGCGTGGCTCTAGTGGTGCAGGTACAGCATGGCTCTGGTGGTGCGGGTACAGCGTGGCTTTGGTGGTGTGGGTACATCGTGGCTCTGGTGGTAGGGGTACAGGGTGGCTCCCTATCTGGCTTCCCCCAGCATAGTACTCCCTTTTTCTCCTCCTGTAAACCCCCTCCCAGCAGAAAGCATGCATGCTGGGGGCTGTAGCATGATGTCTGTGGACATACAGGGGCCGCCATTCTTCAGGGATTGCTTTTCCCATGATCCCCCCAGAGTCTTCTGATTGGCCCTCCTGCTGTGGCCAATCATGGGGAGGGAAACAGCGGGCAGGAAGCTGGGCAGTGGCACGCTGAAACCAATTAGAGACGCTCTCTCTCTTCTCCCTTCGGCTGACAGAAAGAGGAGGGGGGGGGCGAGCGGGGGGAGATACACAGACAACCCGCATCTCTCCTCTCCCTGTCACAGAGCTGCTCCATTTACCAGAGAACTTCCCCGCTCGCCCCCCCCCCCCCTCCCCTTTCTGTCAGTCTAAGGGAAAAGAGAAAGAGAGCAGCTCTAATTGATTTTGCCGGGCTGCCGCCAGCTTCCTGCCCGCTGTTTCCCTCCCCATGATTGGCCACAGCAGAGGGCCAATATGAGAGAGAGAGAATCACGGCTTTACAGGGGCGGCTTTAACTGCTTTCTGGCCCCATCTGCAGCCACCACGCCACTGCACTGCTAAGCTGTACTCTCCTGATGTGTCCTGCTGTGCGGAAGGAGGAGGGCGCGGATGCCGTTTTGGTGGTGTGGATGGGGGGAGCGGCTTTTTTGCCGCCCCCCACAAAGTGCCGCCCTAGGCCTGGGCCTTGTTGGCCTAGGCCAAAACACAGCACTGCCCTTACCCACCTCCAAGCAACCATTCCTTTGTCCACCCCTTACTCCTTTAAAGAATACAGAACCAAATATCATTTTGTGGTGCTAAGTATTTTGGATGGAATTTGTTAATGATAACAAGAAAGGCAGTCAAATAAATCTAGCAACAATGGACACCCCAGCGACAATAGATCTAACTTAGCAACAATTGGCTCCCAAAAGCCAACATCACTAGACCCTCCAACAGCCAGGAACATTAGACCCTAACCTCAACAGTAGATCCCTCCCAGCACTGAATGACCCCTGCAACATAAGACCCAACCCAGCAACAATAGATCCTCCACCAGCAACAATAGACCCCACTGCAAAAATAGATCCCTTCCAGCAACAATAGATTCCCCAGCAGCAAGCATCATTAGATCATCAAGCAATCAGCAACAAAGACCCCTCCCTCAACAGTAGATCCCTCCCTGCAACGATTGACCCCCCAGCAACATAAGACCCAACCCAGCCACAATAGATCCCCCACAAGCAACAGAAGACCTCCCCAAAAATAGATCCCCTCCAACAACAATAGATTCCCCAGCATCAATAGACCCTCCAGCACACCCCAGCACCCATTGCTACCCTGGTTCCCCGAAAATAAGACCTAGCATGATTGTCGGTGATGGCTGCAATAAAAGACCTGCCCCCCCCCCCCCCCCCCCAAATAAGCCCTAGTTAAAGTCCTTGTAGGTCTTATTTTCAGGGTAGGGCTTATTTTCGGGGAAACAGGGTAGGGCTTATTTGGGGGGTAGGGCTTATATTGCAGCCATCACTGACAATCACGCTAGGTCTTATTTTCGGGGAAACAGGGTATTACATACATTCAGTACTGCGTTCCCCCGCGTTCCAGCTGAAAAAAAGCCCTGCGCATAACCCCTCCCAAAAACCAGCCTCCAGCTTGCATATTGTACTGATGCGGGGTGCTGTGATGTTTTCAGGAAGCTACAGCTGGCTCTGCCCACCAGTTATAATCTGACTGCATTGCATAGGGAAGCACAGAGACCCAGTAATGTGATCAATGTGTTTAAAAAAAGATTTGTAATGAAGACGGAAAAAGTTTTATTTTAATCAACATGCTGATGAAGGGGGGAAAGGAGGAACCAGGAAAGGCCAAATTCTGTATAAGCAGATTAAACTTTAGCTTTAATCAAGCCAGCCAAAAGCAAGCATGTACTATTTTTATAAGACTTGTATGCTGTAGGGTTTTAGGCAATGTGTGTATTGTGCACAAGCTATGAAGAAGATAAACTTAGAGGGTTATGACAGGCTAACATCTATTCCAAATAAAACGTCTATTACTTCTCTGGTTATGTAATCCCTTGCATGTTGTCAAAACAGCTGCTTGGAGCATGCAGAGCCCGGGGAGCAGATGTGTCACTTCGGTGATCCTGGGCAACATGCGGTTTCTAGGCCTTATATTTTTACACCTCCACCCAGTCTTTGAAGATCCAGCGATGTGGATTGCTCTGCCTCTAATCTCTCAGCCTTTTCCAGTGAGGCATGTTATTAAACATTAATTGCACGGAGCAGCCCGGATCCTCCTCTCCCTTGGGCATCCAAGCAGGCTCGCTCCCAAGTCGCTGCTCTGCGTGTCTATTCACACACAGAGCTGCAGCTTGGCCCCGCCCTCTCTCTTCTCATTTGCTCATTGGCTGTGACTGCATGCCTCAGCCAATGAGGAGAGAGAGTCCCCAGAGAGACAAGACTCTTGTGCACATTGCTGGATTGAGATGGGACTCAGGTAAGTATTAGGGGGGACTGGGGATGGCTGCTGCACAAAGGATTTTAATGCATGAAGGTAAAAAACCTTAAGCCTTTAATGGCCCTGTAATCTATTTTGTAACCTCTCCTTTTCCCCCTCTCTTTGGTTTGTTTTGAATGAGCAGTGCACGTTCATTGTGGCCATGTGCACTGCTCTATGCACACTACAAATCCCATAGATCCTAGTCCATCTCAGGAGCGAGCAACAGAGGGTGGCTATGTTCCTGCATCCAGTCCAAATTATTTGGTGGAGGGAGGATTATGACATTTTGGACAATTTTTATGCTCCCAACTTTGAGGGAACAGTTTGGGGATGGCCCCTTCCTGTTCCAACACGACTGCACACCAGTGCACAAAGCAAGGTCCTTAATAACATGAATGAGCAAGTTTGGGGTGGAGGAACTTGACTGGCCTGCACAGAGTCCTGACCTCAACCAGATAGAACACCTTTGGGATGAATTAGAGCGGAGACTGGGAGCCAGGCCTTCTTGTCCAACATCAGTGCCTGACCTCACAAATGCGCTTCTGGAAGAATGGTCAAACGTTCCCATAGACACACTCCTAAACCTTGTGGGCAGCCTTCCCAGAAGAATTGAAGCTGTTATAGCTGCAAATGGTGGGCCAACTCAATATAGAACCCTACGGACTAAGACTGGGATGTCATTAACGTTCATGTGCGTGTAAAGGCAGGCTTCCCATTAGTTATACTGTATCTAAAGCCTATCTTTTTTTGGTTTTAGATAGCGTAGAGTTGGTTAAACCCCCTAACATTTATTATATCTTTTCGCTGTCATGTCCCATTGAAAAGATATCCTTACAGAAGTTTTAACAATTTCACATTAAAGCGGAGTTCCACCCAAAAGTGGAACTTCCGCTTATTCGTCTCCTCTCCCTCTCTCCGGTGTCACATTTGGCACCTTTCAGGGTGGAGGAGGGGGTGGGAACCTATTTTTGACAGGTCCCCTTCCCCACCTCCGGAGATGGTGCCACGGCGAAGCTCGGCCCCCCTCCTCCTACCCCTGCCGCTGAGCCAATTAGAAAGCGCAGTGCACTTCGCACATGTGCAGTAGGGAATCGGCTGTGAAGCCAAAAGGCTTCACTGCTGGGTTCCCTTACCGGCAATGGTGGCGACTGCACCCGACAGCCGATCCAAAAATCAGCTGGGGTGCCGATATTGCGGGCTCCCTGGACAGGTAAGTGTCCTAATATTAAAAGTCAGCCTTTGCAATATTTTTAGCTGCTGACTTTTAATTTTTCGTGGGGTGGGCAGACCTTCGCTTTAAATCATTTTCACATTCACTACTAAAAAGGTTTTGACTTTAGATGCAATTAATACATCAGACTTAAAGGCTATGATGTGCAGAGCCTAGTAAATCAGAACATCCAATCAGATATTCATTAACTGTATTTAGAACAGTTTAAGAGAAATTCTAGGTAGTGTTTCAATTTTAGACTGTATTTTCAAAAATATCTCAAATATTTCCACAAGAGGTTTATATGTTGTTACATCTGCATTGCACCCATTTGAATGGTTTGCACAGAAGATCCAGTGACACCAGCAAAACATTGCATTGATTGCTCATCTTTCAGTGTTGGCACGCATCCAGATGTGGAGAGTTAGGAACTGTGGGCCTAATGAGCTTGTCTAAAGACATTGTTGTCAACTCCGGTTAATACCTATGCC
Source organism: Lithobates septentrionalis (assembly GCA_037952835.1). Taxonomy (NCBI): domain Eukaryota; kingdom Metazoa; phylum Chordata; class Amphibia; order Anura; family Ranidae; genus Lithobates; species Lithobates septentrionalis. The sequence goes on from JBBDGP010001129.1 coordinate 548,362, forward strand.
TCTGCTCTGGCCTGCCTTACTTAGAGGCGAGTGGAAGGTTGGGCAATGAGAGAAGTTTGGGAGCTGTACCCTTTATCTGGACTGGATTCCCCAAGATGCATGTGGAGGGTTGGGCAATGAGAGAAGTTTGGGAGCTGTACCCTTTCTCTGGACTGGATTCCCCAAGATGCATGTGGAGGGTTGGGCAGTAAGAGAAGTTTGGTAGCTGTACCCTTTCTCTGGACTGGATTCCCCAAGATGCATGTGGAGGGTTGGGCAATGAGAGAAGTTTGGTAGCTGTGCTCCTGCTCTGGCCTGGCTTTCTTGAGAGGCATGTGGAGGGTTCGACAATGGAAGGAGTTTGGTAGTTGTACAGTTGTACCCCTTCTCTGGACTGGTTTCCTGTGAGACATGTGGAAGGTTGGGCAGTGAAAGATGTTTGGTTGCTGGGCCCCTGCTCTAGCCTGCCTTCCTCGAAGGAGTGTGGAGGGTTAGGCAATGAGAGATGTTTGGTAGATGTGCTCCTGCTCTGGCCTGGCTTTCTCTGAGGCATTTTGGAGGGTTGAGCAATAGGTGAAGTTTAGTAGCTTACCACTTCTCTGGACTGGCTTCCTCTGAGGCACGTGGAGGGTTGGGTAGTGAGAGATGTTTGGTTGCTGTGCCCCCGCTCTGGCCTGCTATCCTCGAAGGCATGTGGAGGATTAGGCAGTGAGATAAGTTTGGTAGCTGTGCCCCTGCTCTGACCTGGCTTCTTCAGAGGCGTTTTTAAGGGTTGGGCAGTGAGAGATGTTTGGTAGCTGTGCTCCTGCTCTTGCCTGGCTTCCTCAGAGGCATATAGAGGGTTGGACAATGAGAGAAGTTTAGTAGCTGTGCTCCTGCCCTGGCCTGGCTTCCTCAGAGGCATATAGAGGGTTGGACAATGAGAGAAGTTTAGTAGCTGTGCTCCTGCCCTGGCCTGGCTTCCTCAGAGGCATATAGAGGGTTGGGCAATGAGAGAAGTTTAGTAGTTGTGTCCCTTCTCTGGACTGGCTTCTTCAGAGACATGTGGATGGTTGGGCAATGAGAGAAGTTTGGTAGATGCGCCCCTTCTCTGGCCTGGCTTCCTCAGAGGCATTTGGAGGTATGAGCAGTGAGAGAAGTTTGGTAGCTGTGCTCCTGCTCTGGCCTGGCTTCCTCTGAGGCATGTGGAGGGTCAGGCAGTGAGAGACGTTCGGTGGCTGTGCCCCTGCTCTAACCTGGCTTCCTCAGAGGCATGTGAAGGGTTGGGCAAGGGTAAAAGATTGGTAGCTGTGCTCCTGCTCTGGCCTGGTTTCCTCTGAGGCATGTGGAGGGTCAGGCAGTGAGAGACGTTCGGTGGCTGTGCCCCTGCTCTAACCTGGCTTCCTCAGAGGCATGTGAAGGGTTGGGCAAGGGTAAAAGATTGGTAGATGTGCTCCTGCTCTGGCCTCGCATCCTCAGAGGCATATGGAGGGTCGGGGAGTGAGAGACGGTTGGTGGCTGTGCCCCTTGCTCTAGCCTGGGGGGTTGGTGAAAGTGAAGTCCAAAATAGCAAAATTGCCCAGCACACTAAAAATGAAAGGTCTCCAATCTTTACTGGGATCTTAGTTGTACTAATAACATAGCTTGTGCAAAAGAGAATGTAAAACCACTAAAATTGTGGAGACCCCATGGTCCCTCTTCTCAAGGTGGTAGACCCTAGAAAGGGGACCAAAGGGTGGATTTACTAAAAGAAAATAAACTGTGCACTTTTCAAGTGTAGTTGCACCTGCAAGTGTAATTGCTCAAGAGCTTAGTAAATAAGGTGAAGCTTCGCTTTGCAAAGAATAGCCAATCACATGCAAGGAATATTTAAAAAACAATTGATTGGATGATTGGATGATGGGAGTCAGAAGAGCTTCCCCTCATGTACTAAGCTCTGGAGCAACTGCACTTGCAGAGTTAACAGTCTATTTGCTTTTAGTAAACCCATCCCATAGGGGTTGATTTACTAAAGGCAAATAGACTGTGCACCTTCCAAGTGCAGTTGCACTCTGCAAGAGCAGTTTCTCCAGATCTTAGTAAATGAGCAAAAACTCTGCTGACTTCCATCAGCCAATCATGTGCAAGCGAAAATGCTTTTTTTTTTTTGTTATTTCCTTGCACGTGATTGGGTATTCTTTGCAAAGTGAAGCTTTGCCTCATCTATTAAGCACAAAAAGTACACAGCCAATTTGCCTTTAGTAAATCAACCCCATAGTGTCTCCAAAACCAGGTCGGTGGTTTGACATTTCCTTTCGCGCAAGCTATGTTGTTAGTACAATTAAGATCTCAGTATAGATTGGAGATCTTTCATTTTTGATGTGCAAGAAAGTTAAATTCTCGTGGTATCTCCATTGTCCATGCACTTTCCTCAAGGCGTTGAAGGATAGATCGATTTTTGCTCAGGAGACAAGGGTGTGATGGGGGAACTCAGGCAACGTCCATACAGCTTCTCCTGTAAAGCGAACCTGTTGCTTTACCCAGTGTGGGCAAAGTACAGGTCCACTTTACAAGATTATTTCTCATTGGTTGCTATGGGCTGTTGCACTTTGTCCTAATAAACAAGCCCGATGGTAAGTCTGTAGTTTGTGTAGACAGGGATGCTTTCATGCCCCTGTCATGGGAATGGGTTACGAAGGAGGAATGTGGACAGGAAATGAAGCAGCTCCTGGGTATGAGGCAGGCATTCCTAAGCCAGAGGGCAGAATTCAGTATAAACAAGGCCAGACACAGGGGGCAGAACACAAACATCGGCTAACACAGGGAGGTGAGCCAGACCAGGAGACAAGCATTTCTGTATATACATGCTAACACATTCCTCTGTGCTCCAGATGTACAGTACAGACTCAGAGACAAGGGTGAATACCAGGCACACCATGATAAATACAATCCTTCATACAGACAAAAACATATACATGTGTGGATATATATAGAATGTGTTCATCCACCATCTCTGATCAGATGCCAAGCTGACACCCACTTTGCATCAATTTAATTAAAGTCAGTCTTGATTTAACTTTTTCAAAGTCAGTTGTGTGTCAGCTATACAGGGGTTACCCCATCAAGTCTGCATGGACTGATCTTAGTGACATCATTCTGTCCAATAACAATGCACAGAGAGAAATATTCCGGAGCCAAGGCAGACGGGCAGGGTGGGTGCACACAGCTGTGCGCCGTCTGGATGCCAGTTACACGCTGGCACTGGAAGTCCATCTGCAGCCATTTTAAAAGGACCCTGGTTTACCACTCACTAGAAATGAACCCAACGGTCAATCTTTTTACACAGAATATAATCTCGCAGTCCACATTGAAAAGTTTGCGCAACTACTGGGACAATATTACAGAAGTTCCTCTAAGGCTGGCCATACATTATACAATTTTCTTGCTCAATTTTCTTTTCGATTTACCAAAACCATATAATATGAGGCCAAACCTAAACACTTTCAATTTGTATGCAGTCAGGCAGGCCCTTGCACTGAATCTAAAGAAAATTGAATAAGAAAATTGTACAATGTAAGGAAAGCTTAAGGATCATGGTGCTATACATCATACAGAACCCACTAGCTCTTGGATCCAAGGCATGACCCCAAACACAATGTTCTCTAATGGTTGGTGTGACTCTTAAGTATCTATGGAATTCAGCTTTTACAGAATATATACAAAGCTTTTAGGGGACAGTCTCCCCCTTTATTGGGGTGGTTTAGCCCTCAGAAAGGGTAAAGTTTTAGCCCCTGAAACGCGTTGGATTTTGTATGATTATTTTACGAACTATTAAAGTACTTTTAGACTCTTCTAACCATTAGTCTGGTGAGTTTTGTATATGCCTTTAGCGAGCTTCAGGTTTGCTGATGACTTTAAAGCAAACTTCAGCTCTTGTTTGGGGGCGGTTAAACATAGATCTTAGGCTGGGTTCACACATTTGCAAATTGGATGTGGGTTTCCCCGCATCCAATTCCCATGACAGGCAAGTGTGACCGGCTCTCAACGAAGCTGGTTCACACATGTCCAGGGTGGCCGCGGTCTGGATTGAAAAAGGGTCAGGTGCGTGTTTGGGTCCGGTTCAGGTGCGAATTCAGGCAAAAATTTGGACCTGAATCACACCTGAGCTGGTGAACAGACATGCACTGGACCCTCAGGCACAAACCGTGTGAACCCAGCCCTAATTGGAATGCTGACTGTCACTTTATATACGCTGTAAGCAGGCTTCACTTGGTTTTCGACTCTACTCGAAGCTTGACGAAAACCCACTGCCAGCTTTTTTAAAGTAACGTCCACCACTCCCATTATGATCTATCTTTAATATTACAAAACTGGAGCTGTAGGTTGCCTTATGCCCCGTACACACGGTCGGATTTTCCGATGGAAAATGTCCGATCGGAGCGTGTTGTCGGAAATTCCGACCGTGTGGGCTCCATCGGACATTTTCCATCGGATTTTCCGACACACAAAGTTTGAGAGCAGGCTATAAAATTTTCCGACAACAAAATCCGTTGTCGGAAATTCCGATCGTGTGTACACAAATCCGACGGACAAAGTGCCACGCATGCTCAGAATAAATAAAGAGATGAAAGCTATTGGCCACTGCGCCGTTTATAGTCCCGACGTACGTGTTTTACGTCACCGCGTTTTAGAACCATCGGATTTTCCGACAACTTTGTGTGACCGTGTGTATGCAAGACAAGTTTGAGCCAACATCCGTCGGAAAAAATCCTAGGATTTTGTTGTCGGAATGTCCGAACAAAGTCCGACCGTGTGTACGGGGCATTACAGTCATCAACAACGTGTCTTAAATGCTTTATAAAATCTTGCATTGCTCTTATACAAGCTGAGGCCCATGTGTAAAAGGCCTGTCATGGTCTATTAGGACAATGTAAGCCTGGTCTTACTTTACTGTCCTCCTCTTCTTGACTAGATTGGCTGGATGGAGTCGCCTCCTTCTCTCCACACTCAGTCGCGTCTGTCTCACTTTCTTTGGCCTCGGTCAGTTCCTCCATCGCCCCAACTTCTTCCACTGGGACAGTCTCTGTCCTTTCAGGCACTTCTTCCTCTGTCGCATGATCCTCTTGGTCTTTCTGCTCTTCTTCTAACGTTTCTACCACTTTCTCCTTCACCTCTTCTTCATGGGATTCCTTGGCTGGCTGCTTTTCTCCTGCCGAGCGCAGCTTCACCCAAAGCATGGCCAAGATGACGGCCAGCGCCGTGAAGATGAGTGGAACTGTCAGTGAGAAGTCCCCTTCGAGCTCCATGCTGTCTGGGATGAGATGGCTTTTGTTCTCCTCTCTGGTAGAAGCTGTACAGACTGATCCTCACTCCTCCCAGCAAGCCTTCCACAACACAGCTGTCACCGGCCTGGCCCTGCCTCTTCCATTAGAAGCAATATCCCAGCAGCTCTCCGCCTACCTATATAGTGTGCAGCATGCAAGCTGGAAAAATCCGTTATCCATCCAAGCTTGTCAGCGTCACAGTTTCAAGTGGCATTGTGCTGCTCTTTTTACACCTTTCATAAGCACTTCTCATTGTGATTTCAACATTTCTACATGCACCAAGCTACACAGAATCATTTTGATCTGACCACCCTGCAAAAAAACCAAACATGACCCTACGACCACAGCAGTCACTTCCTGCCAACCCGAATTTATATCACATGACTGTCTAGGCACAAAGATGTCATCTCCCATTACAAATATTCATCCAGATGTTTATTTATTTTTTGTCATTTAATGCAATCAGATGTATTGCCCAGGATGCTAAAATATTTATTCTGCTGTTGAAACTGATTTTTTTTAAATCACTTATTGAAACGTAGAAGATTTTAGGCAGAACTCGATTTTTTGTTAAAGCCTCTCCCTGGGGAAAGTAAAAGTGCACCCTTGCAGTGGGGCTGCCCCGGACTCTAAGGTTTAAATGCTCCATTCACGCCAATGCGTATTTTTCATGCTTTTTGCAGAAATGCAGGACATTACTTTTAACATGGGTTCCTATGAAACACATTCACATCAATGCATCTTTGTGCTTCTGCGTTTTTTGGAAAGGGTCAGGCACTTTTTTTAAATGCAAAATGGTACATTTTTTTGCTTTTTTGGTTCAATAGACTTCAATGGAGAAGCTGCAGAAAAGCATGTAGTGCGTTTTTACCGCGATTTTGCCACGATTTGCGTTTTGAATTTTTAAATCTGCCCAACAACGAATTTGCCTAAGGGCTGGTTCACGCCACAAAAACGCACTCCCGATCCGTTCCGGAATGCATCTTTGCATGCGCCTTTTTAACACACATTCCGGTTTGTTTTTAAATGCGTTTCCGGATGCATTCCAGATGCTTTTTTTCCCTTCTTTTTTCCTGTGTTTTTTTCACTGTTGGGGTCCGGTGCATTTTTGATGCGTTCCAATGCATTTCAGTACAGTCCAGTGCAGGAAAAATGCAGCATGTTCTACTTTTTTTCTGGAACTGGAAAGACCTGGAACTGACTGCACCGGTGTAAACTATGCCATATAACCTACTTTCCATGCAAAAAAAAAAAAAAGCACCAAAAAAACCCCGCAAAACGCAACTCGCGGCAAAATCACGTTAAAAATCGATGTAAAAAAGAATGCAAAAAGCAATGCAGAAACGCTCAAAAGCAACGTGCATAGGTGTAAATGTAGCCTTAGGTCTAGGGAATGGGAATAGTAGTTTTACCAACCCGATCCCCTGCACTCATCTACTCCCCAATGCTCCTGCGGCGGACTGTTCTTCTGCGTCCTCACATCCAATACAGGGCTATGGGCTATGACATCAGAGGAATTGTATTGCAGTCCAATTTACTTTGAGTTCAGCGGCGGAACTGCCTCCAAACACTACGGGGGGTATGATTTTTGCTGCGATCCATATGCCACGTCTGGCTGCTTTTGGTGCTTAAACTCTTCCCGCCGCTGCCTCTCGGCCCCTTAAGAGGATAAAAATGTCCGGAGGCAGAGGCGGGCATTCCAATTATGTGACCACTTGGATCGACTTTCACAGCGGTCACATAATTGCAGGTATGCATTAGGAACTTATCGGTACATGTTCGTTACTGTGCTGGGAGCGAGCAGGGAGCACACTCTTCGCACCATAAAGTGTGAAAATTGGGTGTCGTTTTCATCCGATCATATCCGATCCGCATGGTCCTATTTTCCATCCATCTGGATTTGGCGGACAGGATCAGATCGAATAGCGGCGGATGTCAGCAGACATGTCACAGCTGACATCAGCCGCTCCATAGGGTAGAGTGCAAGGTCCGATCAGGTCCGCCTGAAAAACTGATGTGCAAGGGGCCTTAGGGCTAGTTCACACAACAAAAATGTCCTCCAGATCCGTTCTAGATGAGTTTCTGCATGTGCGTTTTTAACACATTTTTGATGTGTTCCAGTGCGTTTTTGATGCATTTCTGGATGCATTCCAGATGCTTTTTTTCTTTTTGTTTTCCTTTTTTTTCACGGTACTGGCGTTTTACCACATTCCAGTACAGTTCTGTGCAGGAAAAATGCAGCATGTTCTACTTTTTTTTCTAGAACTGGAACGCACTGGAACTGCAAGCACTGGTGTGAACTATGCCATAGAAAACCATGTAATCTACTTTCTATGCATTTTGGATGCAGAAAAAAAGCACTGGAACGCATGTGGCGTGAATTAGACTTACAGGTACGTCCATTTGAATTCCGCCGGCCGGGAGCTCCGTGAGTCGGGTCGCGGGTCCCGCGGACTCGATCGCTGTGGGGATACCCACGATCGCCTCACGGAGAGGACGAACGGGGAGATGCTGATGTAAACAGCATCTCCCCGTTCTGCCTAGTGACAAGTGTCACTGATCACTGCTCCCTGTAATTGGAGCAGAGATCAGTGTAGTGATACACACAGCCCAACCCCCCTGCAGTTAGAATCACTCCCCTAGGACATACTTAACCTCTCCCCGCCCCCTAGTGTTTAACCCCTTCGCTGCCAGTGTAATTTACACAGTAATCAGTGCATTTTTAATCGCACTGATCGCTGTATAAATGACAATGGTCCCAAAAATGTGTCAAAAATGTCCGACATGTCCGCCATAACGTCGCAGTCACAATAAAAATCTCTGATCGCCGCCATTACTAGTAAAAAAAAAATATTAATAAAAATGCCATAAAACTATCCCCTATTTTGTAAACGCTATAACTTTTGCGCAAACCAATCAAACGCTTATTGCGATTTTTTTTTTTTTTACCAAAAATATGTAGAAGAATACGTTCGGCCTAAACTGAGGAAAAAAATTTTTTTTATTTATTTTTGGGGGATATTTATTATAGCAAAATGTAAAAAATAATGCTTTTCTTCAAAATTGTCGCTCTTATTTTGTTTATAGTGCAAAAAATAAAAATCGCAGAGGTGATCAAATACCACCAAAATTTGTGGGGAAAAAAGGACGTCAATTTTGTTTGAGAGCCACGTCGCACGGCCGCGTAATTGTCAGTTAAAGCGACGCAGTGCCGAATCGCAAAAAGTGCTCTGGTCAGGAAGGAGGTAAAATCTTCCGGAGCTGAAGCGGTTAAAGATTTAATTGAGGTGTGAAACATCTGGCTATCTTTGCAGACAATAGCGTAGCATAGGGCGGGCAGCTAGTGCGCTCGCTCCAAGCACAACATTTAGAGGGGCGCAAAATAATTCCTGCGCCATCCTGAGTGTGCTGTGCTGTGGCCTATTGCCTTCCACTACACCTCCGATAAGGCATGTCCGGGGCATACCTATGCAGCACCCTATTCCTCCTTCCCTCTCCCCGGGACTCCTCCGGTCCAGCCTGCCGCCCTGGGATACCTCTGGTAGGGCCTGTGTGTGTGAGAACAGAGGAGGGGTGGTGATCGGTGCAGATGGTGGAGGTACGGGGGCTGTTTTATGGACCTCCCAACAGGGGATGCCAAGGAGTGGCTGGGTGGTGGGACCCTAAAACAGTACTGTCCAGTGTTGGGGAGAGTCCTGATCAGCCTGACGATGGAGGCCATGGAGAGGTGAGGAGGAGCCACTGATCTACATTGTCCTGGTTGTGTGGGCGGGGGGGTGGGGAGTGTGAGCAGTGCAGGGCTGTACTGAGGACTGGAGATCACCTCTCAGCAGATGTACAGGACTTTCCAGTCAGAGTTAGTAGGTGGTCAGGTAGGTCAGTGTAGGGGTCAGTATAGTGGTCAGGTAGGTCAGTGTAGGAATCAGGAAAGTCAGTGTAGTAGTCAATGCAGTGGTCAGTTAGGTCAGTGTAGGGGTCAGTGTAGGAATCAGGTAGGTCAGTGTAGGAGGTCAGGCAGGTCAGTGTAGGGTCGGTGTAGGAATCAGGTAGGTCAGTGTAGTGGTCAGGTAGGTTAGTCTAGTGGTCAGGCAGTGTAGGAATCAGGTACGTCAGTGTAGTGATTAGGTAGGTCAGTGTAGGGGTCAGTGTAGTGGTCAGGTACCCAGATAGCAACTATAACTTGCCACAAATGTGTGGCAGTGTTGAATTGTAAGTCTTGTTAACTTGCTGCTCATTTTCACTGGCAAGTTGCACAAGTTCTAGTTGACACCTTTCCAATTTGTAGCAAACTTGCGTGGCAAGTGTCTAGCAAGAGCAAAGTTGCAGTGGTGAGTCTACAGCAGGGGTGCCCAACCTTTTGAAGAGCGAGGGCCACTTAAGCAACTTCAGTTGCGGGCCACAATGAGCAGAGTGGGCAGAGGACAGCTTCGTGTCCACTCTGCCTATGCAAAGCGAACACAGACACAGCCCACTCTTCTCTATGGGCCCTCTGATCTGATCAAATGGAAGAGGATGGATCCACTCCTGTTTTTTTAGCAGATCTGATTGGAGGTAGGCGGGTATAAACAGACACAAGTCTGTTTACATCTGCAGCTCCAGAGAGGTGAATGGAGGGTCCGGTTGGGTCAGACGGATCATGTTAAAGGGGCCTAAGGCTGCTTTTACACTGATGGTCTGTGGTCTACCCACACCATGGGTGCAGCGCAGTGCACCTGTGGCTTTCCTGCGCGTTAGCTGTACTTTACCATAGAATTCTATTATATCCTGCAGGCGTGGTGCACTTTCTGAAAGTGCAGCAAACCCACAGGTAAAACCAGAAGTCTATGGCTCAGTGCAGGTAAGCCACAGGTGCTCTGCACTACACCTGCGGATCAGTTTGAGAGCCCAGTAACCACTACAGAACAAATATGTCCCTATATACACTGTGATTTTAGTAATAAACTTGCTGTCCTGGGCAGAGTGCATTTGGTATCACTCTGCCTATGACAGGAGCCGGTGTTATACAGGAAGCATTGGCTTTAGCTCTGTTCCGCAGCTGCTTGCTTTCTCTACCGCTGTCTTCATTCACAACACTGATGGTCTGGCATGGTGGGTAGGCAACCTGCAATCTGGGCTTGCCAACCTGCCATCCCAGAGCAGGAGGTCGCGGGCCATATCAGAGGGCTCCGTGGGCCACTGGTTGGGCACCCCTGGTCTACAGCAAGAACTCTGCAAGTCTACAGCAAAAACCCTGCAAGTCTATAGCAAGAGCCCTGCAAGTCTATAGCAACAGCTCTGCAAGTCTACAGCAATGAGTTATGCAAGTCTCAGTTTTTATAGGGTCTATTCACTTAAAAGTGAAGTAAGGAGAATTGCAAAATGTAAGCCAAAATGGCTGAAGTAGAAATAAAAAACCTTAGTTAGACTTACCGGTAACAGTATTTCTACGAGTCTTTCAGGACAGCACCTGGAGAGAGCGCAGCTCCAGCCACTTCCCAGGAAACACTGCAGTCATTTCTTTAACCACTTCCGGACCGCCGCACGCTGATGTATGTCCCTACTTTGGGGACGGATATCGTTCAGGATCCCCGTGTTCAGCCGGCGGTCCGGTACAAGATAAAAGTGATCTCTGCGGCGGATTCGCCGCGAGAACACTTTTATCGGAGGCGGGAGAGGGCCCCCCCTCCTGCCGCGATCTGGTGCCCTCCACCGCTTACCAGAGCCGTCGGTAGCGGCGGAGGCGATTGCGTCTGTCCCCTGGGCTGACATGGAGACGAGTGAGGGGAAGATGGCCCCCACCCGTCTCCATGACACTGCAAGGTGGAAGCAACGTCAAAACTGCACTTCCGCCCATAGCTCTTGAGTGCCGGTTCACACTGATGCGATGCGATTTAGATGCAAATTTTTTCATTGCGTGTTTGATTATTTCCAGCATGATTGTATTGCGAATCCAATGCGAATTGTATGCGCTGTACATGTAAATTAGGCACAGATGCGATTTGTGCTCAGGCCAATCAAAAAGGCAAGGAAAAAAATGGGTGTTAACTTCCTGTGCTCTTCCTTGTTTTCCTTTGTGGGGGAGTATTGTCGTTGAGGAGTGTGGTTTGTCTGTGAGTAGTATCATTATGTTTCATCAAATGCCGTTGATCATAGCAGCAGTTGTTACTGCTACTGCTGCAGTCCTGATGGACAAAGCCAGGAGGAAGAGGAGGAGGAGGATGAGGAAGAGACTGATGAGTACAAGAAGATATTGGGTCCATCCAATTATTCAAAATAGGGAAGAGAGAGGCCAGTTCAGGATCCTCTACAATGATCTCAGGCAGCATGAGGAGTTCTTCAACTATTCCCGGATGTCAGTAAATAGGTTAGTACCTGTACCCTTCCTCCCTCCTTCTTATCTATCACAGACATGCATCCTACTGACCACCAATCCCACTGACCACCAACGCCACTGACCACCAATCCCATTGACCACCAATCCCACTGTCCACCAATCCCACTGTCCACCAACACCACTGACCACCAATCCCACTGACCACCAATCCCACTGTCCACAATCCCACTGTCCACCAACGCCACTGGCCACCAATCCCACTGTCCACCAATCCCACTGTCCACCAATCCCACTGACCACCAATGCCACTGTCCACCAACGCCACTGTCCACCAATCCCACTGACCACCAACCCCACTGTCCACCAACGCCACTGTCCACCAATCCCACTGACCACCAACCCCACTGACCACCAACCCCACTGACCACCAACCCCATTGACCACCAATCCCACTGACCACCAACCCCATTGACCACCAACCCCATTGACCACCAACCCCACTGTCCACCAATCCCACTGACCACCAATCCCACTGACCACCAATCCCACTGTCCACCAATGCCACTGACCACCAATCCCACTGACCACCAACGCCACTGACCACCAATCCCACTGACCACCAATCCCACTGTCCACCAACGCCACTGTCCACCAATCCCACTGACCACCAACCCCACTGTCCACCAACGCCACTGTCCACCAATCCCACTGACCACCAACCCCACTGACCACCAACCCCATTGACCACCAACCCCACTGTCCACCAATCCCACTGACCACCAACCCCATTGACCACCAACCCCATTGACCACCAACCCCACTGTCCACCAATCCCACTGACCACCAATCCCACTGACCACCAATCCCACTGACCACCAATCCCACTGTCCACCAACGCCACTGACCACCAATCCCACTGACCACCAATCCCACTGACCACCAACGCCACTGACCACCAATCCCACTGACCACCAATCCCACTGTCCACCAACGCCACTGACCACCAATCCCACTGACCACCAATCCCACTGACCACCAATCCCACTTTTGATCGCTTTTCTCCTTTTACTAAAACTGTTTCCTATTACCATTTTATTTGAATTTGTGTATGGGCTTTAGCCTGTCACTTACATTGAATTTGTGTTTTTATTTCTTAGTTTCGATGAATTGCTTCGTCTGCTTGGTACACATTTGGAGTATCAGAACACCACCTTTCGGAATAGTGTAGAGCCAGCGGAAAGGTTGCTTGTTACATTAAGGTAAAATATAGATATACTTTGTAATTTTATGCTATGCACCATAGTAAGCTATACTAAGGAATGCTAAGAATGCAGACGGATATGACAACAAAATTGTTTGCCAAAAAAATTTTTTATTTTTTATTTTAAAAAACGTAATATGTAAATTTTTTGGATTACATACTTGGCATGAAATATTTTGGAAACAATCCAGCTCCCTCTGACTCTCTGACCTCCTGACTCTCTAGCTTTCTAACGTCCCCTGACTCTCAATCTGACTCCCTTACTTCCCCTGACTCTCTAACTCCCTCTGACTCTCTGACCTCCTCTGACTCTATAACTTCCCCTGACTCTCTGACTCTCTTACTTACTGTAACTTTCTTACTTCCTCTGACTCTCTTACTTCCTCTGACCCTCTCACTTCCTCTGCCCCTTTCACTTCCTCTGACTCTCTGAAGTGTCTCCTCCACCTAGTGCAAGTCCTTCTGTAATAAAAAAAAAAACATAACTAATTTATTAGATATTTTTTGTCAGGTACCTAGCAACTGGAACTTCATTTGCCAGCTTACACTATGAGTAAAAATTAGGAAAATCTACGGTGAGCACAATTGTGCGTGACACCTGTATCGCCATCTGGGAGGTCCTAAGAGATGTGGTCATGAAAAAACCAAACAAAGATGAATGTAACACCAAAGCTGAGTTGTTTTGGGAGCGCTGCAACTTCCCTAACTGTGTTGGTGCCATAGACGGCAAGCACATCAGAATTGTAAGGCCAGTCGGTAGTGGGTCAAAATTTTTTAATTATAAAAAATATTTCTCTTTCGTTCTGCTGGCAGTCGCTGATGCAAACTATTCGTTCACCTACATCGACATTGGTTCTTATGGGAGCAGTTCTGACTCCAGCATTTTTTCCCACTCTACCTTTGGAAGAATGATTCGGGAGAACGCACTGGACCTCCCAAACGAACGACCACTCCCTGGAACATCAGAACCCTGTCTCCCTTTAATATTTGTTGGTGATGAGGCTTTCGCTCTCTCAGAAAAAATGCTCAGGCCATATGCTAACCGGTCGCTGTCTGTGGAGAAAAGGGTCTTTAATTATCGGCTAACAAGAGCACGCAGAGTTGTGGAGTGTACTTTCGGAATTCTGGCAAACAAATGGCGTTTTATCCACACGCCAATAAGTTTACACATGGAAAACGCCATAATTGCAGTAAAAGCTGCCTGTGCACTCCACAATTTTGTCCGCGAAAGAGATGGATACCTTTTCGAGGACTCTTTAATGGATGAGATGGAAGGCGCAGATTGGACACATACAAGGGGCAATTACAGGGGGGCCAGCATCCGTGAGCAATATACGGACTTCTTTATGAGTCCTGCCGGTCAAGTATCATGGCAGCTTGATTCCATTTAATACAGACCAATCATTTTTTCTTTGTCAATGCTGCATCGTGTACGATCTGTACTTTTTTCTGCAATAAAGTTTTATTGTTCGACAGTGTGTCCATCTATTTGTGGCATTTTCTGTGTCAACATGCAGACCATGCAATATCATTCAACAACATTGGTGGTCAGTGGCGTTGGTGTTCAGTGGGGTTGGTGGACAGTGGGGTTGGTGGACAGTGGGGTTGGTGGTCAGTGGGATGCATGCCCTTACATTGGTGGTCAGTGAGATGAATAAATATAAAGATTGTGTAGCCGTACAATGTAGCCTAACCCTGACGTCTCCAATCAATAGACAAATACACAGTGATAAGCAATATACTTATAATGGGTTTATAGGTTCCAGGAAGTAATCGGTACATGAGATGGATGATTTGTGCAATAGTAAGCAATAGAAGCAATGCAGACAGAGATCACACCATTGTTCTCTTCCAAAAAAAAATGTTTTTATTTGTTTCATTTGTAATCTTCAAGTAATTACATACTTTTGAAAATATTTTTTGGAAAATAATCATACTTCAAACTGCAAACATTATGAAGAACCACATAACCAAGAGATAATACTCTGTCTCCTACTTCCCTTTCTCTCATCCTTCATTCTTTCTCCCCCTCACTTGATCTCTTCTTTCTAGTATGACCCTCTCACTCCCTATGACCCTCTCACTCCCTATGACCCTCTCACTCCCTCTGACCCTCTCACTCCCTCTGACCCTCTCACTTCCTCTGACCCTCTCACTTCCTCTGACCCTCTCACTCCCTCTGACCCTCTCACTCCCTCTGACCCTCTCACTCCCTCTGACCCTCTCACTCCCTCTGACCCTCTCACTCCCTCTGACCCTCTCACTCCCTCTGACCCTCTCACTTCCTCTGACCCTCTCACTTCCTCTGACCCTCTCACTCCCTATGACCCTCTCACTTCCTCTGACCCTCTCACTCCCTCTGACCCTCTCACTCCCTCTGACCCTCTCACTCCCTCTGACCCTCTCACTTCCTCTGACCCTCTCACTTCCTCTGACCCTCTCACTTCCTCTGACCCTCTCACTCCCTATGACCCTCTCACTTCCTCTGACCCTCTCACTTCCTCTGACCCTCTCACTTCCTCTGACCCTCTCACTTCCTCTGACCCTCTCACTTCCTCTGACCCTCTCACTCCCTCTGACCCTCTCACTTCCTCTGACCCTCTCACTTCCTCTGACCCTCTCACTTCCTCTGACCCTCTCACTCCCTCTGACCCTCTCACTCCCTCTGACCCTCTCACTCCCTCTGACCCTCTCACTTCCTCTGACCCTCTCACTTCCTCTGACCCTCCCACCTCAACCTCCACCTCACACTCTCTCTTCATCCAAAATTAGTACAAGTACCCCACTGCATAATCCACGCTGACCTGAAAAGTTGGTAGGACCAAAAAACTTTTGCATAACGTAAACAAATGCAATATGGTTAACAACATGAAAGAGGCTGTGCCGTTTAACAGGTAGGCATCTATCAATTTGAAATATAGTTCTGTTTCTCAGGTCTTACTAGCTTCAGGTACAAACAGGGATTTCACAGTATCTGGTGGTTCACTGGTGGCGGGCCGATATAGCATAACCGCATCACAGACCTTGACATTTTGGTCAGAGGTGGGATACAAGCCCTGGCATTTGTGGACAGGCAATCCCACAGACCACCAATGTCAGGGCTTGTGTGACCACCAATCGGTCGTCTGGTGGGATGCAAATACTCTAAAAAATAGAAAACATAACCTAAACAAATCCAATTTGGATTGACAACATGAAAGTGGCAGTGCCATTCAACAGGTAGACTAAAGGCAGAGTATTACAATAAATTTAAATCTATAAATTCAAATATGTTGTAACACTCTGTTGCTCAGGCGTTGCTTGCCTCAAATGCACAGGCGGGGATATCACTCTATCCGGTGGTTCACTCGGGGGCCTATATTGTGCATTTGTGCGAGGCTCGATTAAATTATCTTCAAGTGATTGATTTCTATAGGGATAAGGACTAGGATTGATTTGTTTGTGCTGTTCCATAGGTCTTGACACAGGTGTATAGCAGTTTGGCATGGATGGCATTTGATTGTAGAGCTGTGGCACTCTGCTTTGTTGTGGTAAATGGTGAGGAATTGATTCGCGTGGTCTCAATTCCATTGCCCTTGTTATACCAGGGGTACTAGTTGGAGGGATGATTAAGGAAGCAATTGGTGGAGGAATCGGATATGGGATTTTTGATTTGGGGGTCTCATATATGCTTGGGTAGTCAGAAAAACTGGAAGGATAAGGGTTTGGTGCAGGATTTTGAGCAGCAGAAAAGGGTGTAATTATTTGAGTACTAGTACTCTCTTGCCTTGGCTCTGAAACATGGCTTGGCATAGTAAAGGAATGTATGCAATGTTGCACTGCAATCCTCATGTTAAAGTACTTTTCTGGCAATACCTCTTTGAGCAGAGGCACCAAACTTAGGGCAAACATTGTATGAGGGCATCTCTGAACATCCATTTGTTCAGTGATCCCTGATACAATACTGAGCAATTGATTTGTCTGATCTTGTTCTTCCACCTGTTCTGCTGCCCTGCTGCTTCGCTTCCTGCGTGAGTTAGATGTTAGCTTTTTCCGTCTGTTGGAAGGTGTAGAAATGTCCGTAGACTCATTTTCTTGCTCCTGAGTCGATGATTCATGTACATCGATTGCGTCACCCTCTACCTCAATAGATGATGATTCCTCTACGTTTTGGCAAGCGAATGAAACTCCCTCATCTACATCAACAATATTAGCATCCTCCTCTCCCTCTTCCTCCTCCTCTTCCCAACTTGCTAATGTGCTGAAAGACAAAAGTTGATACTTGAAATTCTAACTAAAGATGATAGCGGTAGAAGTGAAGGTTAGGGGGAGGACAGGAGAGGGATGGTAGAGTGAAGTATTCTTGTATGTAAACTTACTTCCTTAATTCTAGCACTGGCTTGAGAAAGTCCAGGTATCGAGCAAACGAATAGGGACGCTTTGGGGCGGCACCAGACCCACTTCGTGCTTCACGCTCCAGTCTCTGGTGTCTTTGTAGCGTATCCTTCAGGCTTCGCCACCTAGTACGTACGAGTGCTTCTGTAAACAAATAAAACATAACAAATTTATTGGTGGTGAGTGGGAACAATGCTCATTACACAGCTGGTCTGTGGGATTTGTGGTCTGTGGGATGGATGCCCTTACATTGGTGGTCAGAGGGATGGATGCCCTTACATTGGTGGTCAGTGGGATGCATGCCCTTACATTGGTGGTCGGTGGGATACATGCCCTTACATTGGTGGTCGGTGGAATACATGCCCTTACATTGGTGGTCGGTGGAATACATGCCCTTACATTGGTGGTCAGAGGGATGGATGCCCTTACATTGGTGGTCAGTGGGATGCATGCCCTTACATTGGTGGTCGGTGGGATACATGCCCTTACATTGGTGGTCGGTGGAATACATGCCCTTACATTGGTGGTCGGTGGGATACATGCCCTTACATTGGTGGTCGGTGGGATACATGCCCTTACATTGGTGGTCAGAGGGATGGATGCCCTTACATTGGTGGTCAGTGGGATGCATGTCCCTAACATTGGTGGTCAGTGGGATGCATGCCCCTAACATTGGTGGTCAGTGGGATGCATGCCCCTGACATTGGTGGTCAGTGGGATGCATGCCCCTAACATTGGTGGTCAGTGGGATGCATGCCCCTAACATTGGTGGTCAGTGGGATGCATGCCCCTAACATTGGTGGTCAGTGGGATGCATGCCCTTACATTGGTGGTCGGTGGGATACATGCCCTTACATTGGTGGTCAGAGGGATGAATGCCCTTACATTGGTGGTCAGTGGGATGCATGCCCCTAACATTGGTGGTCAGTGGGATACATGCCCTTACATTGGTGGTCGGTGGAATACATGCCCTTACATTGGTGGTCGGTGGGATACATGCCCTTACATTGGTGGTCGGTGGAATACATGCCCTTACATTGGTGGTCGGTGGGATACATGCCCTTACATTGGTGGTCAGAGGGATGGATGCCCTTACATTGGTGGTCAGTGGGATGCATGCCCTTACATTGGTGGTCAGTGGGATACATGCCCTTACATTGGTGGTCGGTGGAATACATGCCCTTACATTGGTGGTCGGTGGGATACATGCCCTTACATTGGTGGTCGGTGGAATACATGCCCTTACATTGGTGGTCGGTGGGATACATGCCCTTACATTGGTGGTCAGAGGGATGGATGCCCTTACATTGGTGGTCAGTGGGATGCATGCCCCTAACATTGGTGGTCAGTGGGATACATGCCCTTACATTGGTGGTCAGTGGGATACATGCCCTTACATTGGTGGTCGGTGGAATACATGCCCTTACATTGGTGGTCGGTGGGATACATGCCCTTACATTGGTGGTCGGTGGGATACATGCCCTTACATTGGTGGTCAGAGGGATGGATGCCCTTACATTGGTGGTCAGTGGGATGAATAAACAGGTACTTACGTTTATGTTTGCGAACTTGTGGAGTAAAATCTTCCCAGTCAGAATATAAAGTTTTACATATTTCTTCCCAGCCTCTGCCCTTCTGGGCATTATTTTTATATTCGGGTATACGGCTGTCCCATTTGTATGGCCTGTCACGAACAAGCCTGATGAGCTCCTCATTGTCGATGGAGTTCCGACGCCGGGGGGCCATCTTATCTGTCTGCATATGGACATGAGACAGGAAACAGGAAGTGAGGGGGCATGAGACAGGAAACAGGAAGTGAGGGGGCGGTACTGGGAGAGGTGAGGGGGCAGTACTGGGAGGAGGAGCTGGAGGTTAGGAATTCGCACATATGTGAACCATCAAATGCGATTCCAGAACGATTTACATTGATGTCTATAGAGACTAAATTCGCAACGCTACGCAGTAAACTCGCACAAGACCCTTTTTTTGATCGCATCGCATTCGTAGAGGAATCGCAACGCATGTATGTGAACGACCGTCATTGAAAACAATTACTTCAGGGATGACATGCGAATTTAAATTGCTTTTGACGCATCGCATTCATCATGAACTCGCATCAGTGTGAACCGGCACTAAAGGGCCAATTTATTTTGTTTATTTTTTTAAATGACAATTTTTTTTATTTTTTTTTATTGCATTTTAGTGTAAATATGAGATCTGAGGTCTTTTTGACCCCAGATCTCACATTTAAGAGGTCCTGTCATGCTTTTTTTCTATTACAAGGGATGTTTACATTCCTTGTAATAGAAATAAAAGTGACACATTTTTTTTTTTAAAAACAGTGAAAAAATAAAAAGTGAAAGGTAAAATAAATAAGAAAAAAATGTATTTTAAAACACGCCCGTGCCGCCGAGCTCGTGTGCAGAAGCGAATGCATACGTGAGTAGCGCCTGCATATGAAAACGGTGTTCAAACCACACATGTGAGGTATCGCCGCGATCGGTAGAGCGTGAGCAATAATTCTAGCCCTAGACCTCCTCTGTAACGCAAAACATGCAACCGGTAGAATTTTTTAAATGTCGCCTATGGATATTTTTAAAGGTAAAAGTTTGTCGCCATTCCCAGAGCGGGCGCAATTTTGAAGCGTGACATGTTGGGTATCAATTTACGCAGTGTAACATTATTTTTCACAATATTAAAAAAAATTGGGCTAACTTTACTGTTGTCTTTTTTTTTTAATTCAAAAAAGTGCGCTTGTAAGACCGCTGCGCAAATACGGTGCGACAGAAAGTATTGAAACAACCGCCATTTTATTCTCTAGGATGTTAGAAAAAAATGTATAAGGTTTGGGGGTTCTAAGTAATTTTCTAGCAAAAAAAAATTTGTAACTTGTAAACACCACATCTAAAAAAGAGGCCCGGTCTTAAAGTGGTTAAAGCCTGGACACTCCCACCATGGCCTCAGTCGTTATCAAGTACCTCCAGCCATGCTGAAATTATATAAGCAGAACATAGCAGTAACACCATTATAACATTCATAACCAAGGGAGGGTCATCGGCGCTGTCCTAAAAGACTTGTAGACATACCATTATCGGTAAGTCTAACTAAGTTTTTCTCACCTCGTCTTTCAGGACAGCACCTGGAGATAATAACCGTGTACTCACTTCTGCAGCCCTATAAGCTTTGTGGATAGCCATCCAAAGCCACATTCCAATCATGCTTTTAGAAGCTCCGTAACCCTTACGAGACCCAGAAAATAAAACAAATAGAGAATTTGACTTTCTAAATTCTCTTGTAACCTCCAGATAGAGTAAAACGCATCTCTTTACATCCAGACTTTGAAAATCTCTCTCCTTAGGGCATGTTGGACAGAACGTTGGCAGAATTATCTCTTGGGTTCTGTGAAAAACTGAAGCAACCTATGGGAAAAACCCCGGGTCTGTCCTCAGTACTACCCGATCTGGGAAAACTGATAATGCCTGATACTGACCCTTCTAGCCGAGGTGACTGCTATCCGCAGTAATAGTTTTAACAACCAAATATTATTGTGGTTTCTTCTGGTGGTTTGAACGGTCTTCTAGTCAGACTCTGCAAAACAACTGATAAATCCCATTTGCGGAAAAACTTAAATGGAACTGGCCTAGCCCTAGCTAGTGCCTTGAAAAACCTAATGGTCAAAGGGTCTAGAGATAACCTTCTCTCTAGAAATACTGACAGTGCCACTATCTGAACTTTTAAGGTACTGGCTGCCAAACCCTTCTCCATTCCGTCATGGAGAAATTCGAGAACGGAAATGTCCTCCTGTGGAGAGCAACTTTTTGACACACACCAGGAATTAAAGCACTTCCACGTTTTAAAATAAATGGCCCTTGTGACTTTCTGCCTGCTTTTTAGCAAGGTACAAACTAAACCTTCAGACAAACCCTTTCTCCTCAGGATTTGCTCCTCAGAATCCAGGCTGTCAGCCTGAGGTGACCTACATCGGATGCAGAAGGGGACCTTGAGTCAGCAGGTCCCTCTGAACTGGAAGCAACCAATGGGGCTCTACCGCTAGCTTTAATAGGATTGAAAACCAAGCTCTCTTGAGCCAATATGGAGCTACTAGAATCAGGGTCGTATTCTCTCCCTGTAGTTTCCTGAGCAGTAAAGGGATCATCTGTACAGGGGGAAAGGCGTAACACAGGCGGAAGGTTCAGAGCTGAGCTAATGCATCCAGACCAGCCGCTTGGTCCTGCCTGTTCAGGGAAAATTAGACTGAAACTTTTGCATTTGCTCGGGATGAAAACAGGTCTACCAGGGGAACACCCCATCTGCCCACTATCCTCTGAAAAATCTCTGTACTTAGACTCTATTCTGATTCTAGCACCCTTCTTCTGTTTAATAAGTCCGCTATCTGGTTTAGGCTGCTCTTCAGGTGCATTGCTGTTAGGGATGCCAAGTTGTCTTCTGCCCACGTCAGAATCTGTAAGGCCAAGGTTAGAAGACACTTCTTGTGCCCCCTTGCTTTGAGATGTATGCCACCACCATAGCATTGTCTGACAACACCTGGATGTGTTGATCCCTGATAATCTCTTTGAAGGCCCACAGCCCCAGAGCAATGGCCCTTAGTTCCCTCCAGTTGGAGGACCTTCTGGATTCCTCCACTGTCCAGGACCCTTGGGCCATTCTGTTCTCCAGATGTGCCCCCCACCCCCAGGAGCTTGCATTTGTTGTTAAAGCTTTTGCTTCAGGAAAGGTCCAGAACAGACCCTTGTTCAAATTCGCTTGCCTCCTCCACCACCATAACTTCCTCTTGACTAGAGAGGGAATCCTGATTTGTTTCTCCAGAGACTCTCCTTATGTCCAATTTTGTAGAATCGCCTGCTGGAGGTCTCTCGACTGGAGGCGGCCCACTGAACAGCTGGGATTGAGGCTGTGAGAAGCCCCAGTGTGGACATGGCTGCCCGAACTGTCACAGATAAATTTGTCTGTACTTTCCTTACTGCAGCCTGCACCTTTATCATTTTTTCCTCTGAGAGGAAAATCCTTTCCTGTTACTGTCGATGGTATACACCAGGAAAATTATCCTCTGAGAGGGAATTAGATTTGATTTTTCCTTGCTCAAAATCCAGCCCAAATTTTCTAAATGGCTCTGCGCCCTCCTCAAATCCTTGTTCAGCAAGTCCCTTGAGCTGGCAAATAAAAAGGAGGTCGTCCAGACAAGGTACCACAGAGACCCCTTCCAGCCTGAGCGGTGCCAGCGCTTCTGTCATAATCTTCGTGAAGTTCCTTGGGGAAGAGGAGAGACCGTACAGGAGGGCCCTGAACTGAAAGTGAGACACTACCCCCCCTGCTCTGATTGCCAAACGCAGATACCTCTGCGATGCTGGAGCTATGGGTACGTGTAAATACTCGTCTCTGAGGTCTATTGAGGCTAAAAAACACCCCGGGGGGAAGAAGCTTTCTCACTGAATATATTGTGTTCATACAGAATTTTTTGTATCGGATGGACCTGTTCAAGATCTTTAAATTCAGTATCAACCTGAACTTTTCTGAAGGCTTTTTTACTAGAAAAACATGTGAATAGCACCCTAGTCCTTCCTCTTCCCTGAGCACTGGGATGATTTACCTTCTTTTGGAGGAACTCCTGCAAGAGTGCTGTCCTCGCCACAGATTTTTCTTGATCTTTGGGGACCTGCATCACATAGAACCGAGAGGTGGGTTCTCGGAGAACTCCAGCGTGTAGCCCTCCGAGATACATGCAAAAGTATTCACCTCCCCCCTTGGCTTTTTACCTATTTTGTTACATTACAGCCTTTAGTTCAATGTTTTTTTTAATCTGAAATATATGTGATGGATCAGAACACAATAGTCTAAGTTGGTGAAGTAAAATTAGAAAAATATAAACATAAAACTATTTTTCAGAAATTAAAAACTGATAATTGGCACGTGCGTATGTATTCATCCCCTTTGTTATGAAGCCCATTAAAAGCTCTGGTGCAACCAATTACCTTCAGAAATCACATAATTAGTGAAATGATGTCCACCTGTGTGCAATCTAAGTGTCACATGATCTGTCATTACATATACACACCTTTTTGAGCTGCAACACCTAAGCAGGGGGCACCCCTAACCAAACACTGCCATGAAGACCAATGAACTCTCCAAACAAGTAAGGGGCTTGTTGTTGAGAAATACAAGTCAGGGTTAGGTTATGAAAAAAAATCAAAATCTTTGATGATCCCTAGGAGCACCATCAAATCTATCATAACCAAATGGAAAGAACATGGCACAACAGCAAACCTGCCAAGAGACGGACGCACACCAAAACTCAGGGACCGGGCAAGGAGGGCATTAATCAGAGAGGCAGCACAGAGACCTAAGGTAACCCTGGAGGAGCTGCAGAGTTCCACAGCAGAGACTGGAGTATCTGTACATAGGACGACAATAAGCCATACGCTCCATAGAGTTGGGCTTTATGACAGGGTGGTCAGAAGAAAGCCATTACTTTCAGCAAAAAACAAAATGGCACGTTTTGAGTTAGCGAAAAGGCATGTGGGACACTCCCAAAATGTATGGAGGAAGGTGCTCTGGTGTGATGAGACTAAAATTGAACTTTTTGGCCATCAAAGAAAAAGATTTTCTATGTCTGGTGAAAAAGACAAAACACATCACATCACCCAAAGAACACCATCCCCACAGTGAAACATGGTGGTGGCAGCATCATGCTGTGGGGATGTTTTTCAGCAGTCGGGACTGGAAAACTGGTCAGAGTTGAGGGAAAGATGGATGGTGCTAAATACAGGGATATTCTTTTTTTTTTTTCTTATCAAATGTTTTTATTGTGCACAAAGTCAAAATTTATACAATACAGCCGATATTGAAGTGACGTACAAGTCAGAATGGAGGTGTACATTTGACAATTGACCAGCATTAATAAAACATACATATTTCAATGCTCCTACATTTAGGTTCCTGAGTTCTCCATCTTTATCACTCATTCAGTATATGTGCTTTTTTTTTTAAACCAGAAAAAAACAAAAACCAGTATATTACAACCAGTAACTTCTCCCATCCCACCCTCGTCCACCCAAAGTCTGTCTTCGGTAGAACGGTCCATAGGATAAAAAACAGGACCAAAAAAAACCTCATCACCCCAAACAGAAAGTTTGGCTTCATTATCATCCACCCTTTGCTTAGTCATTTCCAGGAATAAGAAAACCCCCCAGCAAAATATTTATCCCTCGCCTTCCAGGGTATCAGTAGAGTCAACCCATCTAAACCATACTTTTTGAAATTTCTTAGAGGCCCCCCCTAGCTTCATAAGTCATTTTATACATCAAAACATCAGCGTTGATTACTTTTTTCCACATCCCCAGTGTCAGCAGTTTGTCATGTATCCATCTTCTGGCAATAAGCTTTCTTACTCCAAAAAATAAAATCCTTAGAAATAATTTTGTGTGTGTGCTCATTTCTTCTTGTCCAAACACCCCTAGGAGACACCTTAAGGGAGAGCAAATATTGGGCAAGTCAAACTGTTCCGAAATGAATTCTGTCACCTGTGACCATAGTGGTCTTACCTTCTCACACTCCCAAGTCATGTGTAGGAAGTTACCCTCCGCCCCCCCACACTTATGGCATATAGCCGATTCCCGTCTATGCATTCGATAAAGTCTAGTAGGCGTATAGTACTGCTGATGTAGGAACCGAAATTGAATCATCTTATCCGTAGAAGAGACAACAGATATTAGATATGTATCCAACACCTCCTGCCACATTTCCTCCGACAGCTCAGGGATAAGCATGACCCAACGTTCCATGGATCTAGAGGTTGTAGTCACCACTCCCGGACCAACTGCCCCATAGTATCTAGAAATTCTTTTTGTCGGGTCCGGATCTATCAGAACCTTCTCCAAATCAGTATTCTGGACTACAATTTCATCAGCGCCAAACTGCGCAAGCGCAGCATGATGTAATTGGACATACCGAAAGTACCAGTTCTTCGGTATTCCAAAATTCTCTCTCAGCTGTGCAAATGTACAGAAGTGATTATCCTGATATATATGATGTAGGTATTTTATGCCATGTCTAGCCCAAGAGTTATGTCCATCAGGTAGTTTCAAAAATTCTGCAAGTGTCTTATTATACCATAGGGGACTATTCGGTGACAGCCACAATGGATCATCCTTCCTCAGCTTAGAGCATATGTAAAACACTTTCCCCGGTAGTGCCATTACGGATCCCACCTCCCTCCCTGGTATCCCCTTCCTATACAGCATATTTTGAAGTGTTTCCTGCGAGGAGGCAACAGCCGCCTCCAACAGGGTAGTAGCATTGGGTGTTAAAAGAAAGAGTCGCCAGTGTAGAAAGGATAGCTGTGACGCGAGAAAGTAAGACCGCAGGTCTGGTAGAGCCACCCCACCCATTGTAACTGGCAGTTTTAAAATCGCCAGGGAGACCCTGGGTGCTTTAGAGCCCCAAAGAAAACCCACAATAATGGAGTCTATATTTTTAAAAACCTTCAGAGTCACAAAAACCGGGGAGTTCGAAAGAATGTAAAGAAACTTAGGCAGGAAAATCATTTTAAATAAATGTATCCGTCCCAATAGGGTAATCGGTAAATTCTGCCATTTCCGTACCTTCTCCCGAAAGTTTTGTATAACCGGCATCAAGTTTTTCTCCAAAAACGTAGAGATGGGAAATTGGATCTCAACCCCTAAGTACCTAAAAGAAGTGGAGAGTGGGATGGGACAGTCCGTCGGGATCCCCCCCCCCCCCCCCCCCCCCATCAACAGGGAAGATAGAGGACTTTTTCTAATTAATCCGGAATCCAGAATAATCACCAAATTCCTGAATCAATCGGAAAGCTTCTGAGCGTGAGGGCCCTGGATCTTGTAAAAAAAGGAACATGTCGTCCGCATAAAGCGAGACTCGCTCCTCAAAATCACCCAGTCTCAGTCCCACCAAGTGCGGATTGGCTCTCAGTTTGACTGCTAAAGGCTCTATTGCCAAGGCAAACAGGAGGGGCGAAAGCGGGCACCCCTGCCTGGTACCTCTAAAAATAGGAAAGGAGTCCGAAACTATATCGTTTACCCTTAATCTTACCAGCGGATCCGCATAAAAGTAACCTCACCCAAGAGATAAAGCAGGGGCCAAACCCATATGTCTCCACGAGATGAAACAGATATGTCCACTCTATGGAGTCAAAGGCTTTCTTTGTATCCAAAGAAGCCACTATTCTAGTTCCTGAGTTGTCATGGGCTGTCTGAAGGTTTATAAAAAGTCTCCTAATATTCATCTGTGCACAGCGACCTTGTATAAAACCAGTTTGGTCAGCATCCACCAAGTTTAGTATGACTGATTGCAATCTACCTGCTAGTATTTTTGCGAGGATTTTTGTGTCCATATTCATCAATGAAATTGGACGATACGAATCACATTCTCGAGGGTCTTTACCCCCCCTTAGGTATTAGTACAATCAAGGCTTCCCTCATAGAAGGAGGAAGTCTACCATATGATCTAGCTGTATTAAAAACTTTTAATAGGCGTGGGGCCATACCGTAGCGAAAAGTATTGTACCATTCCGAAGGAAGGCCATCCAGTCCAGGTGCCTTCCTAGGCGGAAAGGAGGCAATCGCCTTCTCTACCTCCTCCACCGTAATACCCGCTTCTAGAGCGGTACTGTCTTCTTCTGTCAATTTAGGTAAGTCAATATCAGCTATGTAAGTCCCCAATTTCTCCAGTTCCAAGGGAGCACAAGAGCTCTATAGTTTTTTATAAAACCGAGCAAAAATATCTAGGATAGCGGCCGAGTCGCATATTTCAATCCTAGAATCATCATACACTGACTTAATATACACCGGCACATAGTCAGGTCTCGCCAAGTATGCCAGAAGCCTGCCATTCTTGTCTCCAAATTCAAATATGCGTCTACGTTGTGCAAGATTTAATTTTGTGGTACGATCTGTGAGGATCGTCTTGTACTCCCTTGTTCTGGTTTGTAACGTCAGTAGCCTCTCTGTGGTGGGGTCTCTAACATACTCAGCTTCCGCCAGTGTCACCTCAGTCTCTTTAAATTGTACCTCTGAGGCCAGTTGTTTTTTAAGCCCTTGGACTTCCGTCATGAACACCCCTCGCAGCGTGGCCTTAAAAGCCTCCCATTGGAGAAGTGTGGATGCGGAGCCAGCATTTTCTGCCCAAAAATGTTTGATCGTCTCTGTACATTTGATTTTAATATATTCCTCCTGAAGCCAACTCGCCTCCATTCGCCATAGTCGTAAACCCGGCTTCGGTCCTAAATTAAGTTCCAGTAACATAGGGGAATGATCCGATAAAGCTCTGGGCAAATAGGAAACCCCCTGAACCAGTTGCATACCGTCTCCCTCAGTCAGGACGGTGTCTATCCTGGACAGCGTCTTATGCGTTTCGGAGTAGCAGGAATATTCCCGCACACCAGGATGATGGAAACACCAGACATCTCTGAAGCCATGTGCAGACAACCATCCCGCTAAAGGAGCCGCCGTGCCAGATACCGCCCCTAGTCTATCCAGAGCTGGCTCTGCCACAGTATTGAAATCACCTAATATATAGATCCTCCCCTCCGCTACCTCGTAAATTATTTGTAGCATATCATCTAAATGAGATAGTGAAAAAGGAGGAGGTACATATAAATTCACTATTGTTAGAAATTTATTCATCACCTGGACCACTAATACCACAAACCTCCCTTTAATATCAGTCCGAACCGCATGGATCGAAATAGGCATAGCCTTAGTAACCAGAGTGGAAACTCCCCTTGCATATGAAGAGTAAGTAGCATGATATGCCCCAGCAATATGTGCTCGCTTTAATGAGAGAACCCTGGAGCCCTGTAGGTGCGTTTCCTGGAATAGTATTATATGGGGCTTGTATTTCTTAATATTAGGGTTGTCCCGATACCACTTTTTTAGGACCGAGTACAAGTACCGATACTTTTTTTCAAGTACTCGCCGATACCGATTACCAATACTTTTTTTAATGTCATGTGACACTGTTTTTTTTTCTTTTTCTTTTTTTTTTTTTTTTTAGGGGGGGGGGGGGCGGAGTGAACGGTGTGTGTGTGTGTTTTTTTTTTTGTTTTTTTCATTTACATTTATTATTTTTTACAATTTATTTATTTTTTTATTCTTTATTGCACTATGTGTGTATTTTTTTTTTTAATCAGCCCTGTTGGGGGGCTTTGGTGAGATATCAGGGGTCTTAACAGACCTCTGATATCTCCCCTTTGAGACAGAGAAAGAGACCGAGGATAGAGATTCCCCAGTCCCTTTCTCTGCAGCCTCAGCTGCACTGACAATGAATGGAGAGAAGACAGCGGCTCCTCTCCATTCATAAACTGTCACATCGTAATCACAGAAGATTACAATGTTTCAGTTATGTGAATAGACAGAGTCAGCTGACTCTGTCCATTCACACAGCAGAGAGACAGCAGAACGGAGGGGACAGAGAAGGAGAAGGGGACAGCGGAAAGCCGGAACGGATGGGGACAGCGGAGGGGGACAGAGGAACGGAGGGGGACACAGCAAAGAAGCAGGACAGCGGAGGGGGACAGAGGAACGGAGGGGGACACAGCAACGGAGCAGGACAACGGAGGGGGACAGAGCAAAGAAGCAGGACAGCGGAGGGGGACAGAGGAACGGAGGGGGACACAGCAACGGAGCAGGACAACGGAGGGGGACAGAGCAAAGAAGCAGGACAGCGGAGGGGGACAGAGGAACGGAGGGGGACTAAGGGGGATGAGGTGACAGTCAGCGGTGATCGTGTGTGGGGGAGTTACAAGCACCGATCACCGCTGTATGTTACTAAGCAGCTGAAAGCCGCGGGGGGAGAAGCTTGTAACTCCTCCACGCGCCGATCACCGCTGACAGTCCAGGTATCGGGGGAAGCATCGGGAGCATTTGCCCGAGTACAAGTACTTGGGCAAATGCTCGGTATCGGTGCCGATACCGATACTAGTATCGGCATCGGGACAACCCTACTTAATATAGTCAAAAATTAAAGAGCGCTTGAATTTAGAATTGAGGCCTCGCACATTCCAGGCCAAAATTTTAAGACTAACCGCCATATCTGTAATTGTAGAAGCAGGCGGACCTCCCCATCTCACATGACCAATCCAGCCACCCAGATGGGCTCCAGGCCTTTCCCAACACTCGCAAAGGGCGATACAAGCATAGCATTTGAAATGATTTCCTGCAATCGCAGCAGACGTGAACCATCCCTACCAAAGACAGACTTAAAAAACCCCAAAAATTGTAGCTTCCTATCTTTCCCCTCCCCCCTCCCTGCACCCAGTCCCAACATACCAGGCACTTTTTTCCCATAACCACAATGAAATTAGCAGCAGAGATGCGACTTAAACTAGTCACATAAGGCAAGTTACTGAGGAGTAACAGTGCCACTTAGCATCAATAAACAATAAAAATAATAAGTCAGTAAAAAAACTTTGTTTTCCCTAAAAAATAGGAAAAAAAAACTTCTCCCAACAAAAAAGTTTTGCAGCAGATTGCAGCCTCAAGTTTCCGTCTGCAGGCACTGGATAGCTTTTTTGGCACAGAACAGCAGCAATAAAAACCAAAAAAACCTTTTCAGGACCACTAGTGTCTATAGAAAAGTCCTCCAGAAAAAGAGAAATAAAAAACTTTCCAGAAACAGAACAAGAAGGAACAATGTTCCCCCCCCCCCTCCCTCCCCAAAACAACCATCAGGAAGAAATTGCATCCACAGTGCTGGATCTCCTGTTCCAGCAATATTACAGCGTAGAGAAAAAATTATGTTACAGCAAAAAACCATAAGAGAACAAAAAAGGAGAAAAAAAAAAGGAGAAAAAAAAGGGGGGAAGGTGGGAAAAAAAAGGGGGGCGCCAGGGGGGGAAAGGAGAGATACACCTCAAGATACAGTCAAATAGGCAGTCAGTATCAATTCCGTTTGGTATACTCTCACCCACAGAAAAAAAGTTGCTCCACATGTTTTCATCTTCATCAAGGCGATCGAGGTGAGGCTCTATTCCTCCGATTACCACGAGAGTCCAGCCATTCAGACGCCTCAGTAGGATTTGTGAAAAAATGCGTTTTCCCATTCTCCACAATGCGCAACTTAGCAGGATATAGCATGCTGTAAATCAGGTTGAGATCCCTCAATCTTTTCTTTATGGGTTGGAATGAAGCTCTCTGTTTCTGGGTAACTGCAGAGAAATCAGGGTATATCGATATGCGATTTCCATCAGAAGTCATCTCAGGGCCCACTCTGGCTCCCCTTAGGATATTCTCCCGGTCCCGGAAGTGAAGCACTTTTGCTATCATAGACCTGGGGGGGGGGGCTCCCTTTGGAGGAGCCCGGCCTGGAACTCGATGGGCCCTTTCAATAGCAAACATTTTTGTAAAGGTATCAGGTGCCATATTAGCAATCAGCTATTTTTCTAGATATTCCTCTGGGTGCTTTCCCTCCACTCCTTCTGGGAACCCCACCAGCCTTATATTGTTTCTCCGCATGCGGTCTTCCATGTCGGCCATCTTTAAAGTATGTTCAGATAAAGTCTTTCTGGTCACCTGTGTCGCAGTATCTAAGGGCCTCACAGTATCTTCCAGGGCAGTGACACGGCAGTCTGTAATCTGTGCCTTCTCCCTCAGCTTTTGCATATCATGCTTCATGAATGAAAACTCCATTCTCAGCTCCTCAAAGTGATCCAATAACTTTGTTTGGCATCCCTGTATGGCCGCCATTATCTGTGACAGGGACGGTTCCTCTTCTCCCACCACCTCCCTGTCAGCTCTTGCCCAGCGATCCTTTAACCTGTCCAGCGATCTTCCCCTGTGGATCGCTGCCTCTCTTTGGGGCTTAGGACTCACCCTGCCCACTGCTGGAGATGAGGATGCCTGAAGCGGTGCCTCTGTGGATCTCTGCAGCGGCAGCCATACCTCCTCCTCCTCCTGTGATCCAGCGCCATTTTGAGAGCCCCAGGCGAATTGTGCCAGCCGTTCACCGGCGGATTTGGGGCATGGAGGGCCGTATTTTACCATCCCCGAGGATGCCCGAGGTGTCCCAGCACACATCCCCAGCAGATGGGCTAAAAAACAAGTGCCGCTGTCCCAGGATTTTAGCAGGATAGATCGTCTGCAGAAGGAGCTCCGGCCACACGCTCCTTACATGCTGTGCGCTAGCTCCGCCCCCCACAGGGATATTCTTGAGCAAAACCTGTACCACTCTGTGTGTGATTTGAGGCTAGGATTGAGGTTCACCTTCCAGTAGGACAATGACCCAAAACACACTGCTGAGGCAACACTTAAGTGGTTTAAGGGGAAACATGTAAATGTGTTGAAATGGCCTAGTCAAAGCCCAGACCTCAATCAAATAGAAAATCTGTGGTTAAAAATTGCTGTTCACAAGTGCAAACCATCCAACTTGAAGAAGCTGGAGCAATTTTGCAGGGAGGAATGGGCAAAAATCCCAGTGGTAAGATGTGGCAAGCTCATAGAGACTTATCCAAAGCGACTTGGAGCTGTGATAGCCGCAAAAGGTGGCTCTACAAAGTATACTTTGTAGTGGCTCTACAAAGTATTGACTTTCACTTAGGGGGGTGAATAGTTATGCACATTGACTTTTTCTGTTATTTTGTCCTATTTGGTGTTTGCTTCACAATAAAAAAAAAAAAAAAAAACATCTTCAAAGTTGTGGGCATGTTCTGTAAATTAAATTATGCAAAACCTCAAACAATCCATGTCAATTCCAAAAGGCAACAAAACTTGAAAAATGCCAAGGGGGTGAATACTTTTGCAAGGCACTGTAATTTTGAGAACAAACGGGCTGGATGTCGCCTCCTCCCACTGTGGGTAAAAGGACTGCAGCCTTCCTCGCACAGTCGGGAGACCATCACTGGGTTTTTGCGGGTTGACTGGGGGGACGAAACAACACCCCAGTCCTCCCCTGACCCCTTTGGGACTGCCACGGTTTCTTCAGTCCTGTGTCCTTTGCATCCCAGGTTCTGGTGAAAAAGACGAAAATTTTTCTTAGCTTGCGGTGCGACCTTCTTTTTGGCTGGAAAGGCTTTTTTCTTATCCGCTGTTCTGTCCAGGACAGCGTCAAGGTCAGGTCCAAATACCAGATCCCCTTCAAGGGGTAGGCCACACAGCTTTGATTTGGATGCTGAATCGCCCAACCAGGTTTTTACCTATAAAGCTCTTCTAGCTGAATTAATCAAAGCTGAAGATCTTGCGGACATTCTCACTGACTCAGCCAAGGCATCTGCCATATAACCTACTGCCTTTTGTAGGACTGGCAGAGTATCCAGAAAATCTTTGCGAGAGGTCCCAGCCTCAATATGGCCTTTTAGTTGTTCCAACCAGTGTTCTAAATTCCTGGCTACCACTGTTGATGCCATTGCTGGTTTGAGATTGGCTAGCGTAGAATCCCAAGCCTTCTTTAACAAAGAATCAACCCTCTTGTCCATAGTGTCCTTCAAGACACCCATGTCCTCAAAAGCTAAGTCGGTGTTACGCGATACTTGCGAGAAAGCTGCGTCATGTTTAGGTCTCTTATTCCAAAGTTGCGTGCTATCTTCATCAAAAGGAAATCTCCTTTTAAGAGACCTGGAGAAAAAGGGGGCTCTCTCTGGGTCCTTCTACTCCCTCTTTATAGCCTCTGTTAACACCTTGTGCACCGGGAACACCCGATGCTTGACCTCATCCATACCCTGATACATTTTTTATTGGCAGTGACATATGGGCCTTATTCTCCTTGATATTTAGGGTCATGTGTATGGTCTTTAAAAGGTCTTCTACCTCTTCCAAAGACAACCTGTAACAGGAGGAAGATACCTCTTTTTCCTCACCTTCCCCCTCGTCTGACTCTGAAGACTCACATTTCTCCTCCTCCTCTGACTCGCTAACCACTGTCCGAGCTACAGAGGATGTGTGAGGGCAGGGTGGAGAACCCTTGGTTGATTGTGCCACCGAATGTTTGTCCAAATAGGAGCGGAAGGACTTAATGGTGTCTTCCAACTCCTTCCAGAATGAAGTGAGCATCTCACTAGGTTGGGCAGAGGGTGCTTTAGTGGAAGTCTCCTCTCTGACCCAATCCACTATGTAAGACCTGCACAACGGCTTGGTCAAAGACTCCCTAAGGGAAGCTTTACATGAAGCACATCTTTTCTTGGGGGGAGGGGAAACATGCTTAGTCTTTTCTTTAACTTTTGTCTGAAAATACATCAAGCAGACAAAACATACCATCAATACATTTACAGATTGGATCTCCTCCCCAGCAGATCCCAAAACAAAAGTCAGTGAACAAAAAAACATATCCCACAATATCACTGCTGTACAAACAAACCCACATTACTCAGAGAAGTCACCTGAGGAGTGTGAGGCAGCCTCCCTCCCCCCCCCCCTCCTACGGGGGGGGGGGAGGAACAAAACATACATGGCCTAGGTTAACTAACAGAGGCCACTGCCTATCCTATCTGGGTCTGGTTGGTGCGTGTGGCTCCTGCTCCCATCACTGCCGCTGGTCCCTCTGGCTCCATCTCTCCCAGGGTTCCAGCAGACGTCCGACAGTCTTTTTATTTTACATTTTCACGGTCCTTTCACCGCTGCGAGGATCGGAAATGCACCCGCCGAGACCGCCTCCCCCTCCTGCACTCCAACAGCCAGAACCGGAAGCTGTTGCGTGCCTCCGGAAGTCCCACCCCATCCGGCAGTGATGTCACCCACCACTCGGGACACAGAAGAGGACGCAGGCTGGAAGCCAGAGATGCCGCACTGTCTAGTGCAGCCCCGCACTCCGCCAAAGGCCCCCTGGTCTATCGGCACGGGACCCTTAGCCAGCCTCTGCCCTCGCCGGACTAGATGAAGGGAAAGGCACCGGAACACCCCCCACCCATCAGGGGTGGTGTTGGGCTGGCCAGCAGAACAAAAAAACGACACCGGCTATGCCCTAAGCCCAGAGGCGTATTTAGTGTAAAGGGCGTCTATGGCAAACTGCTCCCCTGTCAAAACATTTGAAACCCATCTTTCAGATAACCTTAACAAAAAAAAAAACAGCTAACAAAACTACAAGTTCAAGCTCTTTAATCTTTCAATTAACAAATGATATTATATACAATAGTGTAGTATATCCTCTTCTGCCCAATTCACCCCCCACAGTAGTGTAGTAGTATATCCTCCTCTGTCCAATTCACCCCCCACATTAGTGTAGTGTCCTGAGCTTCTTTGCTGTGGGGGAGTGCCACTGCCTCCTGAGCCGCTGAGACCATCACCGAGTGCCTTGCCTTTCTTTGATCCTCCATGATCCATCCCTCCTGCCTCCATTACACCAACCCTCCTGCCTCCATCACACCATCTTTCCTGCCTTCATCACACCATCTCTCCTGTCACCATCACAACATCCCTCCTGCCTCCATCACACCATCCCTCCTGTCACCATCCCACCATCCGTCCTGTCACCATCAAACCATCCCTTCTGTCACCATCACAACATCCCTCCTGCCACCATCACAACATCCCTCCTGTCACCATCATACCATCCCTCCTGTCACTATCACGCCATAAAATGCAGTATATACTGTATTTCAGAGCGCCGCTCGGCGCTCACATGACCAGCCAGCTCTCTCCTCCTCTCCCGACTGGCATCAGTGGGGAAATCTTGGCCCCGCCTGCTGCAGCTGTCAGACGGGGAGAGGAGAGAGCTGGATGGTCACGTGAGCGCCGAACAGCGATCTGAAATATGGTATATACTGCTTTTTTTTTTTAAATCACAGAAATAGAAGCACACAGCATTACCAAATACACAGGTTTCTATAAAGTTAAATGAGTGGGTTGACAACCACTTAAGACAAAACCGATCAAAACTGTAGCACCCTCTAGTGTCCTAGAAGTGTAAATAGGGTTTTCTCTGTTGTGTAGATAAATTCAGGCTTGGCAGGCAGCCAGGCCTGTGTGTTGTGAATCTGGGTCAGGGTAAGTGACTCAGGGAGGCTGGATGACTCAGCAGGCAGCATATCTGGTACCTCCCCCTACTTATGGAACTTATAAAACTCCCAGAAGAATGGGAGGAAGGTTAGGAGAAGCTGCTTGGTGTATTCATGAGGGCCCTGACCAATCCCCAACAGGATGGGTTGGCAGGGGGCAGGCCACCACATAAATACTCAGTGTCAGCCCAGCAGGGGCAGCAAAGTTCAGATGGAAGCTGGAGATGGAGTGCTGAGGAGGCTGTCGGCAGACCCTTGAGGGTAGCCCCCTAGTCTGGGGGGGGGGGGATGACCTCGGGTCTGGGGCTCGGGTACTGGAGGGACCCTCTACAACACACGGAGGAATCCGTCCTGGATGCATGGAGCAAGTGTGAAGACAGCAGGAACCAGTGAGGACTTTGTCTACACTTGTCTAGCACACCAAAGTGGCCCACAGTCTCTGCCTGTAATGGGCTTTTGCTGCATCTGTCTGATCCCATCCAAACAGTGTTCCAGCTGGTTCTTTGATTTTTGTTCTGCAAGCAAGTTTGTGCAGGAGGCAGAAGAGGAGGGTATGTAGAAATTGTACATAGAGACTGTATATAGGTTAGGTGTCCCTGAAGAAGTTATTCAAGTGAAGTGGGCATCCCATGATACCCCTATCCCCATCCAAGTTTATTCCCCTCAATAAAACAAAAAAGAAAAGAACTGGACTGTTTCCTGACTCAAGTGTGCTGTGAAAAATGTGCTGTGCCTGCCTGCGCAGGGTATCCCTTTCTACTTGCAGCTCCTTAGGGGGTGTGCTGCAAAATATTTTAATAAAATCAATACATAGCACTGTATTACATCTTTCAAACTGTCTTTTTTTTATTAGATTGAACATTTAACAAAACGTGAAAAACAAAACATTTATAAAAATATGAAAAAGAACATTTACAAAAACAATACTAAAATGGTATAGTAAAAATATATAATCGTTATCTGTCCTATGGGCTTGGATCTGGAACTGGCCTGTTAAAATAAATTATTACATACAGTAGCACCAAAATAAACAATTTCAATCCATAGCCAAAACCAAAAAAAAAAAATATATATATATATATATATATATATATATATATATATATATATATATATATATATATATATATACATACATATAACATACACACACCAAACTGTCCCCAAGCAAGAGAGGAAAGCAAGCCCGGCAGCGGACAGAGGGAGAAGAACCGGAGAGAGAGTGGAGAAGAGACGGAGAGGGGAGAAGAATCAGAGAGGGCTAGAAGACATCAGCAGGGAAGACCCGGAGAAGGGAGAAGAAGTCGGAAGAGACGCCAGGGCTGCCTAATAAATTACTTTAACACCCTGTGTACTGTGTTCTATTTTTAACACTTTTTTTTCAGGTGAATGGGTAGAGGTACAATGTACCCCATACTCATTCACATAGGGTGGGGGGCCGGGATCTGGGAGCCCCCTTGTTAAAGGGGGCTTCCAGATTCCGATAAGCCCCCCGCCTGCAGACCCCGACAACCAACGGCCAGGGTTGTCGGGAAGAGGCCCTTGTTCTCATCAACATGGGGACAAGGTGCTTTGGGTTGGGGGGAGCAGGGCCCCCCCCTGCTCCAAAGCACCCACCCCCCCATGTTGGAGGGCATGCGGCCCGGTACGGTTCAGGAGGGGGGGGGCGCTCGCTCATCCCCACCCCCTTTCCTGACCTGCCGGGCCGTGTGCTCGGATAAGGGTCTGGTATGGATTTTGAGGGGACCCCAACGCTGTTTCAGAATCAGTTAGGTCAGTGTAGTGGTCATTGTAGGAATCAGGTCAGTGTAGTGATAAGGTAGGTCAGTGTAGTGGTCAGGTAGGTCAGTGTAGGGGTCAGTGTAGTGGTCAGGTAGGTCAGTGAATTGGTCAGGTAGGTCAGTGTAGGGGGTCAGTGTATCCTTCCTTCCTGCCGTATTGATCCTTCCCTTCTTCCTTCCATGTGCCATAATGATCCTTCCTGCCTTCCATATGTCATAGTGATCCTTCCTGCCTTCCATGTGCCTTAGTGATCCTTTTGAGGTTTATGTACCCCTGAGACTCCAGCTTGTGGCACAGCAATCAAAGCATATTTCTTAGGCACAAGGAAGCCCAGGTTTTGTCTAACCACAGCCCCTACCACTATCATGCTTGGCCACACCCACTTTTTGCTGCAGCGCACACAAGTCATTGTCTCCCTGAAATGTCCCTCATTCTCAAGTTCAAAAGTTGGGAGGTATGGTTATACTTTAACAAAATTACAATCCAACAATCTGGCGCACAATGCACAGCAGATAAATAACACACACAAAAAAAAGTAAGAAAAAAGGGTGTTCTTGATTGCAAAACAACCAATTAGTATACTAGAGCAAGAGTCTGGAAACTACTGCACAAATAGGCAGTAGGACCAAGTCTGTTCCGGTGCAAGATTTTATCCAGCCTTGCAATGTAAGTAGGGACTGATAGGGATGCTCATGTAATGCCGCGTACACACGGTCAGACTTTTCGGCTACAAAAGTCCGACAGCCCGTCCGACAGACTTTCGACGGACTTTTGGCGGACTTGCGGCAGACTTTCTAATGAACGGACTTGCCTACATACGATCACACAAAAGTCAGACGGATTCGTACGTGATGAAGTACACCGGACTAAAATAAGGACGTTGATAGCCAGTAGCCAATAGCTGCCCTAGCGTGGGTTTTTGTCCTTCGGACTAGCATACAGACGAGCGGATTTCTGGGTCCGGCGTAGTTACGACATAAAGATTTGAAGCATGTTTCAAATCTAAAGTCCGTCAGATTTGCGGCTGGAAAAGTCCGCTGAAAGTCCGGGGAAGCCCAAACACGATCGGATTGTCAGCCGGCTTTAGTCCGTCGGCGTCCGTCAGACTTTTGTAGACGAAAAGTCCGACCGCGTGTACGCGGCATTAGGGGGAAACTCTGAAATAAGGGGGACTTTGATGTAAGGGAAGCTTCGATGAGGACTTTGATGTAAGGGGTTCTAATAGGGACTCTGATGGGCTCATGTACCATGCTGATTTAAAAAAAAAAAAACATTTTAGGTAAAACTTATTCATTTAAATTTGATTCATTCATTTAAAAAACAGATTTTTTTCAACCAGTGAATATTTGCAAAAAATATATAATGTGGCCCCCGTACTAAAAAGTTTGAAGGCCCCTGCACTAAAGTATGGAGCCAGGCACCTCAAGATGTCATGTAGCACAAGGGAATTTCAGATGAGAAGAACCTCAGTCAAATAGGCTAGGGCAACAATAAGACTCATATCCCACAGATGGTCATAGCCTGGGTCGGCTGATGGGTTTTTCTTTTTGGGGGGGGGCAGCAAACATCCACCCCCCCGTCGGACAGCGGCACATGCCCCCCCCCACAGCGGGCGGGCAGCGCTCCTATGGGCGGCAGGTGGCGGCTTCCATTGCGTCTTTTCCTCTGCATCACGTCTCAAAACCCACTTCCTGATTGACCGGGAGGAGGATCAGTGTGACAATAGCGAATTGGCTATTGTCACACAACTTGGTGGGCTCAGGGCGCAGTGCTCTGCGCCCCCGAGCCTACCCTTTTTTGTAGTCTATCGAATCACGTGCTTAAAAAAAACCCCCATTGGAATCCATGCGCCCGGTGCCCTACACGTAGATTAGATGGCCGGATGCATGGACAGGGGGGCGGCGCCCATGTGCCCCTAATGGACGGGCCGTCACTGGTCATGACTAATGGAAAGATGTCTCTGGAGCAATAAAAATGCTTCAAAACTTTATTCAATGCTGGTAAATACATAGCCAAAAAAAGCCAATACGTTTCAGGCTTTAGGCCTTAACAACCTTCTGCCCACTGTATTGTCAATTAGGGATGGGCTGAACATCCCCCGGTTTGGTTCGCATCAGAACATGCGAACAGGCAAAAAAGTCTAGCGAACATGCGAGCCCTATTAAAGTCTATGGGACACGAACATGAAAAATCAAAAGTGCTAATTTTAAAGGCTTATATGCAAGTTATTGCCATAAAAAGTGTATGGGGACCCGGGTACTGCCCCAGGGGACATGTATCAATGCAAAAAAAGGTTTTAAAACAACAGTATTTTCAGGAGCAGTGATTTTAATAATGCTTAAATTGAAACAATAAAAATGAAATATTCCTTTAAATATCATGCCTGGGGGGGGGGGGGGTTGTCTTCTTAATCTGCCTGTAAAGTGGCGCATCTGTGCAATGTGTAGAACAGTGCCGCAGCAAAATTAAATTTCTAAAGGAAGAAATGTCATTTAATCTTGCTCGCTGCTGTAATGTATTGCCGGCTCCCTGCAATATAGATAAAAAACCAAGGAAAAAATTGGCGTGAGTTTCCCCCAGAGTCCATACCAGGCCCTTCGGGTCTGATATGAATTTTAAGGGGAACTCCACACCAAAATAAAAAAAAAGTGAGCGCCCCCCATCTCCTGAAATATACCAGGTCAACATTGCGAGGGTGCTTCGGGGTCCCTTGTCACCTTGTCAGGACCTGGGCTTGAACACCTAGGACCCCCTTCTGTGTCCTGCGTTGACTCTTCCCACTGAGCTAGCTGGGATGCTAGACATCTCCCTGCCTGATCTATTAGACAATCCTACCTGATCCATTGGACAACCCTGCCTTGTGTCTTGATTGCTGTTGAACCTTGAACTCCTTGCTCCCCCCATGAACTTCCTATATAAGCCTTGTCTCAGCACTTCCTCTTTGCCATGTTATTGTGCCTTCTCAGCCAGTGCCTTGCTCTTGTCTTCCCTGCTGCCGTCTGTATTTTGCTTCCATCGACCCTTGGCTTGTTCCTTGACTACTCTACTGCCTTATCCCAACCTGCAGCTACTCGTTACCGACCTTTTGACTTGTTTACTGACCACTGTTTGATCCTTATCTGCTCATCCGCTACTGGACCCCGGCTTGCTCACACCCTTGTGGGGCAAACCTGAGGACTGCGACCTGGTACTAACACACATCTAAATCCATCTCCACCATCAGGAGCTCTGGTGAAGACCGGTTAGTACTTAGACTCCGCATCTCACGTGAGCCTGTGTCATCTGCCAGGGTGACTGCCTGTATACCTATCCTGCTGTTCGGCAGTAGTCCTGCAACTGCTATAGCAACTGGTCTTGAAGCCTGATGCCTGATTGTGACACACCGTGTCCTCATGTTGATGGGGACAAGGGCCTCTTCCCGACAACCCCCGCTAATGGTTGTTGGGGTCTGCGGGTGGGGGGCTTATCAGAATCTGGAAGCCCCCTTTAACAAGGGTGCCCCCCCAGGTGAATAGGGTACATTGTACCCCTACCCATTCACCCAAAAAAGTGTCAAAAAGTAAAAACCACAATAGACAGTTTTTGACAATTCCCTTACTTTACTGGGTGGCCCCACCCTTGCCTACATAACAGCTGTCACAGCCAAGAGACAGCAGTCACCGGGAGGCCTCCCATTGAGGCGGAGCTTTTTTCTTTTTATATTTTTCGGCTCCGTCGGGCGGCATGACTGAACATGGATGGACATCACGGGACACTTTTTTTTTAATAACGGAATTATCAAAAACTGT
The DNA here is from genome assembly GCA_037952835.1 of Lithobates septentrionalis. Classification (NCBI taxonomy): domain Eukaryota; kingdom Metazoa; phylum Chordata; class Amphibia; order Anura; family Ranidae; genus Lithobates; species Lithobates septentrionalis. The sequence continues at coordinate 589,115 of JBBDGP010001129.1, forward strand.
CTGTTGTAGGGGGGGCAGGATCTGGGTGCCCCCTTGTTAAAGGGGTCTTCCAGATACCCATAAGCCCCCCGCCTGCAGACTCTGACAACCAATGGCCAAGGTTGTCCGGAAAAGACCCTTGTCCCCATCAACCCCAAAGAACCCTCCCCATGTTGAGGGCAAATGGCCTGGTATGGTTCAGGAGATGGGGGGGGGGGTCGCTCGCTCGTCCCCCCCTTCTTGGCTTGCCAGGCTGTTTGCTCTGATAAGGGTCTGGTATGGATTTTGGGGGGGACCCCGCGCCAATGTTTTTTTACATTTTGGCATGGAGATCCTCTTAAAATCTATGCCAGACCCAAAGGGCCTGGTATTGATTTTAAGGGAACCCCACACATTTTTTTTTTAACATTTTGGCGTGAAGTTCCTCTTAAAGTCTATACCAGACCCAAAGGGCCAGGTATGGATTGTGGGGGGGACCCCATGCCTTTTTTTTCTTAATTCTGTCATAGGGATCTCCTTTACCACTTCGATGCACTAGTCTACTCATTGAATGCACTGTGTGTGTAATATATATATATATATATATATATATATATATATATATATATATATATATATATATATATATATATATATATATATATATATATATATATATATATATATATATAATTATACTAAACTGCCTGCATGCCACTAACTAACCTGCCTAATCTAGCTTGGGTTTTCTCAATCTTTTCCACGTGACACACTACATACGGCCCCCGTGTAAGCAGCCTTATATAGCAGGGGTGTTGCTAGGTGGGAAAAAGACCAGGGGCTTCAGCCCGAAGTCTGAGCCCCACACTGGGGGGTGGGTAAGCTCACCTGCTGGTTGCTGCCTGGCTTACCAGTGCCCATCAATGCTAACCACTAAAAACTGACCTACCTGACACACACTGACCATTACACTGACCTACCTGACACACACTGACCCACACTGATCATTACACTGACCCACACTGATCATTACTGTCACGTACCTGGTAGGTTGTGAGCCTGAAGTGCAGAAAAAGACCTCCCTTACAGCTCCCACTCCCGTTCCCCTGGAATGGAGACAGAGGGCCAGGAGTGAAGAGTGGTATGGGTGCCTGGCAGGATCAACAGTTGCTGAAAGTCCAGTAGTGGTGGCACCCTCTGGAGTCAGTAGTCTGGGGAATAGACTGAGGACAGAGACTGGAATGCAGAACTGGAACCAGGAACAACAGCAGGTAATAGCAGACTGGAAGCTGGACTGGAACCAGGAACAACAGCAGGTAGTAGACTGGAACGCTGGGCTGGAACACAGCAGAAGGTAGCCTGGAACGCTGGACTGGAACCAGGAACAACAGCAGGTAATAGCAGACTGGAAGCTGGACTGGAGCACAGCAGAAGGTAGCCTGGAACGCTGGGCTGGAACACAGCAGAAGGTAGCCTGGAACGCTGGGCTGGAACACAGCAGAAGGTAGCCTGGAACGCTGGGCTGGAACACAGCAGAAGGTAGCCTGGAACGCTGGGCTGGAACACAGCAGAAGGTAGCCTGGAACGCTGGACTGGAACCAGGAACAACAGCAGGTAATAGCAGACTGGAAGCTGGACTGGAACCAGGAACAACAGCAGGTAATGGCAGACTGGAAGCTGATGAACACAGCGGAGGGTCAACAAGCCGGTAGTCAGTAACGTTCAGACAGCAGAGGTACCAGGGGTAATGCAGAGTGATGGTCAGGCAAGCCAAGAGGGTCTGGTGCAGGCAGATAGCAGGATCGTCAAACAGGAAGCCGGGTCAGATAACAGGAAACACAGATCAGATCAGGTAACTCTCACAGAACGCTGTAGAGCAGACAGCGGGGATGGAGTGTGACAGGCAGGTTTAAATAGCCCGCCTGACACCAGCGGGAGTGCGCGCGCGCGTGCCCGTGCGTGACCGCACCTGTGAACGCGCGCGCATGCGCAATGGGACCCGTGGCCGGGTTCCCGTGCGCCTGGGACGCCGATTACTGGCAGGATCTTCGTGACATTGCCCCCCCCCAAGGGGCAGCCTCCGGATGCCCCTTTGAAAAAATTTCTCTGGATGAGCTGTTTTAAAGGCTTGTAACAGGTTTTCAGCATGAATGTTATCCTCTGGTTCCCAGGAATTCTCCTCTGGGCCAAACCCCTTCCACTTTATTAAGAATTGATTTTGGTTACCTCTCTTCCTGTGGTCCATAATAGCCTCCACCTCGAATTCCTCTTCCCCATCTACCAGGATTGGATCAGGGGGGTCCGTACTTCGACCTGGAAATGGGTTAGTAATAGATGGTTTAAGCAAGGACACATGAAAAACTGGATGTACCTTTAGTGAATCCGGGAGTTCAAGTTCATATGCAACTTCATTAATTCTCCTTTTAACAGGAAATGGTCCAAGAAATTTGGGACCCAATTTCTTGGAAGGGCAGGCCAACCTAAGGTTTATGGTGGACAACCATACCTGATCCCCAGGTGCAAGTAAGAGCTCACCTCGCCTCTTTTTATCGAAGGTTGCTTTGTTGTACTCCTGGGTTCTGGTCATGGTGTCCTGTAAAATTTGGTTGTTAGCGGTAAAGAAATCCAATTTCTCCTGGACTGCGGGTACTGTGCATTCTGGAAGAGAGATTGGTAAAAATGAGGGGTGGAAACCATAATTCGCAAAAAACGGAGTTTGCTTGATAGCAGAATGAATAGAATTGTTATAAGCGAATTCGGCCAATGGTAAAACAGCAATCCAATTATCTTGGGCAAAGGAAGAAAAACAGCGCAAATATTGTTCAAGGGTCTGGTTTGTTCTTTCTGTTTGCCCATTAGTCTGGGGGTGATAAGCCGATGAAAATGAGAGTTCAATGTCCAAGGTTTTACACAAAGCCCTCCAGAATCGAGAGGTAAATTGTACCCCTCGATCTGAAACGATGTTAACTGGTACCCCATGGAGCCTGACGACCTCTTTAATGAATGCTTGTGCTGTTTCTGTAGCTGAAGGGGTACCCTTCATTGGGACAAAGTGCGCCATCTTCGACAACCGGTCCACTATGACAAAGATTGAAGTGAAGCCCCCGGCCGGGGGTAGTTCTACAATAAAATCTATTGAGAGCATTTTCCAGGGTCTATCTGGGACAGGCAAGGGTTTTAGTAGACCCCATGCCTTTGTTTTGTGCCCCTTGTTTCTAAGGCAGGTGGTACAGGACTCTACAAACTCTTTACAATCTTTGCGCAGCTGAGGCCACCAGAAGGTGCGCTGAACCAAATCAGTGGTCTTAGCTACACCGAAATGCCCAGCCAGCGCATGATCGTGACAAAGCTCTAGTACTGGAACTCGTAATGTTTCAGGTATAAAGATCCTACTCTCATGCCACAATAACCCATCCTTGACCTGGAGCTCTGTCTTAATGGAAGATTCCATTTCTGCGGAGGCCTGTTTAATCTGGGAAAGCAGGTTTCCCTGAAGTAGAAGAAAGTTCCCTGGAGACAAAATGGTGTCTGGAGGGGAAATCTCTTGAGGTTTGTGAAACATCCTAGACAGGGCGTCAGGTTTGGTATTCTTGGAGCCAGGACGGTAAGTGACATGGAAGGAGAACCTGGAGAAAAAGAGAGCCCACCTGGCCTGACGTGGTTTCAACCTCTTTGCAGACCTCAAATACTCCAGGTTCTTATGATCTGTAAAGATTAAAACTGAATGAGCAGCACCCTCCAACAGATAGCGCCACTCCTCTAATGCCGACTTGATTGCCAACAACTCTCTGTCACCTACATCGTAATTTCTCTCTGCCGTGGATAATTTACGAGAAAAGAAAGCCACAGGATGCAGAAGGGCTTTGGTTCCCTGTCTTTGGGATAATACTGCTCCCACAGCTATTTCAGATGCATCCACTTCTAGAATAAATGGCAGAGAGGAATCTGGATGCTTCAGTACAGAGGCGGAGGTGAAAAGGCCCTTGAGAGTCTCAAAAGCCTTTTGAGCCTCGGCCGACCAATGGAAGCGTGTACCCTGATTGGTAAGCTGTGTGATGGGTGCAATGATGGCTGAGAACCCCTTAATAAATTTGCGATAAAAATTAGCGAATCCAACGAATCGCTGGATTCCTTTCTTATCAGTCGGGACTGGCCAATCTAGAACAGGCGTGACCTTCTGGGGGTCCATTTTAATGCCCTTACTGGAGATGACTAACCCTAAAAATGGAATACTTTCCTGTTCGAATTCACATTTTTCAGCCTTTGCATATAGACCGTGTTGTCGAAGTCGGCCCAATACACTTCTGACGTGCCTGCGATGGGATTCAAGGGAACAAGAGAAAATCAATATGTCGTCTAAATAGACGATGACAAACAGGTCTAGAAAGTCACGTAACACATCATTAATAAAGTATTGAAATGTGGCAGGGGCATTACACAGGCCGAAAGGCATCACGAGGTACTCAAAATGTCCATAACGGGTACAAAAAGCGGTCTTCCATTCGTCTCCATCCCTGATACGAACTAAATTGTAGGCCCCACGGAGATCAAGTTTGGTAAATATGGTAGCCGTCCCCAGTCTCTGAAACAACTCTGGTACTAAGGGGAGAGGGTACCGATTCTTCACAGTAATTTTGTTTAGGTCGCGGTAATCCACACATGGCCTGAGGGTTTTATCTTTCTTCTGCACGAAGAAGATGCCTGCACCTGCGGGGGACGTGGATGGACGAATGAAGCCTCTTTTGAGGTTTTCGTCAATGTATTCCTTCAATGCCCCTTGCTCCACCTCAGTCAGGGGAAATATTCTTCCAAAAGGAATTTCAGCACCAGGAAGTAACTCAATGGGACAGTCATAGGCCCGGTGAGGGGGTAACACCTCTGCCCTCTGTTTACTAAATACGTCCAGGAAATCATGATAGGCGGAAGGAATGGATTGAAGTAGACTAGGGTCTGTATCTAGGCACAACAAAGTAGAGTTCTCCTGGATATTCTGGGTTCTGCAAAACTGTTGGCAGTAAGGAGAGGGAAAAGTCACCTCACCCGTGATCCAATTTATGTCCGGATTATGGGCCTGTAACCATGGCATGCCGAGTATTATGGGGAACAGGGGTGAATCGATAATGTCCAGGCGCAGCTGTTCCTGATGGACGTTGGAAACGAAAACGGGTATTGGCATAGTCTCTTGGGTGACAGGTCCAGACTTGATAGCGGTCCCATCAGCTAGATGGATAGAAAGTCCATGGGCTTTAGGTGACAGGGGTATTTGGTGTTGGCTGGCAAAACGAGAATCCATGAAACAGCTGCAAGCTCCTGAGTCAATAATGGCGGTGATTCGTAGATCCTTCCCTGGAAGCTGTAGCAGAAGAGGAAGAGCAAGGTGGGTGGTATTTTTAACCAGAGATGTCACATAGCCAGTAGATAGGGATAAACACTTACGAAGTTTGAGGGGACAGTTCCTGACATAGTGCCTGGGTTCCCCACAATACAGGCACAAATTATTTGCTTGACGATGTTGTCGTTCCTCTGGGGTAAGTGAAGGCCGCAGGACTCCTAATTGCATTGGCTCAGGTAAGTTAAGCGTGGAGGTAGGTGGTGTTGATGATGGGTGATTGGGAACTCTAGGGGTAACCCAAGTTGGACGAGAAGACCCCATAGCTCTTTCAGACCTGCGCTCCCGTAGGCGTCGATCGATCTGGATAGCTAGATCGATTAAAGCATTTAAAGTCTGTGGTGCACCCACCCTGGCCAGTTCATCCTTCAGAGGATCAGAAAGTCCCAACCGAAATTGATAACGGAGAGCCGCATCGTTCCAGTTAGTATCCGCACTCCACTTCCTGAATTCGGCCACATAATCCTCTGCTGCTCTGCGACCTTGTTGAAGGGTGTGTAGAGCCGCCTCTGCAGTTACAGATAGCTGGGGGTCATCATATAACTGGCCTAGTGCATCCAAGAAAGTGGAGAGGTTGGTCAGAGATATGTCTTTTTGCTCTAAGAGGCGATGGGCCCAGGTTTGGGGGTCACCAGAGAGTAAAGAAATCACGTAGCCCACCTTTGTAGCCTCCAGGGAAAAGGTACGTGGCTGAAGAGCAAAAAACAGTTCGCAGGAGTTGCGGAAGGCTCTGTACTTATGGCGATTTCCAAAGAAACGTTCAGGTGTGGGAACCTTAGGTTCCGGAGGGAGCATCACCACCGTTGAGGAAGGCCCAACTGAAGGAGCAGGAGCAGAGATAGCTCCCTGGGCCCCAATGGGGTTAGACAGGGTTAACACCCGTTCCTCCAGTCTGGTGTATCCTTGCTGCAGATTCTTGACTGCTTCAGTCAATCCTGCCAGGTGTGCACAGAGTTCCTCCATGGGAGACGTTCCCTGCTCAGGCTCAGACATGGCTGTCTGCTACTGTCACGTACCTGGTAGGTTGTGAGCCTGAAGTGCAGGAAAAGACCTCCCTTACAGCTCCCACTCCCGTTCCCCTGGAATGGAGACAGAGGGCCAGGAGTGAAGAGTGGTATGGGTGCCTGGCAGGATCAACAGTTGCTGAAAGTCCAGTAGTGGTGGCACCCTCTGGAGTCAGTAGTCTGGGGAATAGATTGAGGACAGAGACTGGAATGCAGAACTGGAACCAGGAACAACAGCAGGTAATAGCAGACTGGAAGCTGGACTGGAACCAGGAACAACAGCAGGTAGTAGACTGGAACGCTGGGCTGGAACACAGCAGAAGGTAGCCTGGAACGCTGGACTGGAACCAGGAACAACAGCAGGTAATAGCAGACTGGAAGCTGGACTGGAGCACAGCAGAAGGTAGCCTGGAACGCTGGGCTGGAACACAGCAGAAGGTAGCCTGGAACGCTGGGCTGGAACACAGCAGAAGGTAGCCTGGAACGCTGGGCTGGAACACAGCAGAAGGTAGCCTGGAACGCTGGGCTGGAACACAGCAGAAGGTAGCCTGGAACGCTGGGCTGGAACACAGCAGAAGGTAGCCTGGAATGCTGGGCTGGAACACAGCAGAAGGTAGCCTGGAACGCTGGGCTGGAACACAGCAGAAGGTAGCCTGGAACGCTGGGCTGGAACACAGCAGAAGGTAGCCTGGAACGCTGGGCTGGAACACAGCAGAAGGTAGCCTGGAATGCTGGGCTGGAACACAGCAGAAGGTAGCCTGGAACGCTGGGCTGGAACACAGCAGAAGGTAGCCTGGAACGCTGGACTGGAACCAGGAACAACAGCAGGTAATAGCAGACTGGAAGCTGGACTGGAACCAGGAACAACAGCAGGTAATGGCAGACTGGAAGCTGATGAACACAGCGGAGGGTCAACAAGCCGGTAGTCAGTAACGTTCAGACAGCAGAGGTACCAGGGGTAATGCAGAGGGATGGTCAGGCAAGCCAAGAGGGTCTGGTGCAGGCAGATAGCAGGATCGTCAAACAGGAAGCCGGGTCAGATAACAGGAAACACAGATCAGATCAGGTAACTCTCACAGAACGCTGTAGAGCAGACAGCGGGGATGGAGTGTGACAGGCAGGTTTAAATAGCCCGCCTGACACCAGCGGGAGTGCGCGCGTGCGTGACCGCACCCGTGAACGCGCGCGCATGCGCAATGGGACCCGTGGCCGGGTTCCCGTGCGCCTGGGACGCCGATTACTGGCAGGATCTTTGTGACAATTACACTGACCTACCTGACACACACTGACCTACCCGACACACATTGACCATTACACTGACCTACCTGACCCACACTGATCATTACACTGACACACACTGACCTACCTGACGCACACTGACATTACACTCACTTACCTGACACACACTGACCTACCTGACCATTACACTGACCTACCTGACCATTACACTGACTCACCTAACACACACAGACCCTCACTAACCTACCTGACCCACACTGACCTACCTGACCCACACTGATCATTACACTGACCCACACTGACCTACCTGACCCACACTGATCATTACACTGACCCACACTGACCTACCTGACACACACTGACCATTACACTGACCCGCACTGACCTACCTGACCCACAATGATCATTACACTGACCTACCTGACCTACAGTTTTATGCAAAAGTTTAGGAACCCCTGACAATTTCCATGATTGTCATTTATAAATATTTGGGTTTTTGGATCAGCAATTTAATTTTGATGTATCAAATAACTGAAGGACACAGAAATATTTCAGTAGTGAAATGAGGTTTATTGGATTAACATAAAATGCGCAATATGCATCAAAACGAAATTAGACAGGTGCATAAATTTGGACACCCTTGTCATTTTGTTGATTTGAATACCTGTAACTACTTAGCACTGATTAATTGTAACACACAATTGGTTTGGTGAGCTCATTAAGCCTTGAACTTCATAGAAAGTGCATCCAATCATGAGAAAGGGTATTTAAGGTGGCCAATTGCAAGTTGTTCTCTTTGACTCTCCTCTGAAGAGTGGCAACATGGGGGCCTCAAAACAACTCTCAAATGACCTGAAAACAAAGATTGTTCTACATTATGGTTTAGGGGAAGGCTACAAAAAGTTATCGCAGAGCTATAAGCTGTCAGTGTCCACTGTGAGGAACATAGTGAGGAAATGGAAGACCACAGGCACAGTTCTTGTTAAAGCCAGAAGTTGCAGGCCACATAAAATATTGGAGAGGCGAAGGATGGTGAGAACAGCCAAAAACAGCCCACAGACCACCTCCAAAGACCTACAACATCAACTTGCTGCAGATGGTGTCACTGTGCATCCTTCAATTCAGCGCACTTTGCACAGGGAGAAGCTGTATGGGAGAGTGATGCGAAAGAAGCCTTTTCTGCACACAAACTGAGTCGCTTAAGGTATGCAAACGCACATTTGGAGAAGCCAGGTTCATTGTGGAATAAGGTGCTGATGAGACAAAGATTGAGTTATTTGGTCATAACAAGGGGCGTTATGCATGGCGGCAAAAGAACACAGCATTCCAAGAAAAACACTTGCTACCCACAGTAAAATTTGGTGGAGGTTCCATCATGCTGTGGGGCTGTGCGGCCAGTGCCGGTACTGGGAATCTGGTTAAAGTTGAGGGTCGCATGGATTCCACTCAATATCAGCAGATTCTTGAGAATAATGTTGAGGAATCAGTCACAAAGTTGAAGTTACGCCGGGGCTGGATATTTCAACAAGACAACGACCCAAAACATTGCTCAGAATCTACTCGAGCATTTATGCAGAGGAACAAGTACAATGTTCTGGAATGGCCATCCCAGTCCCCAGACCTGAATATCATTGAACATCTGTGGGGTGATTTGAAGCGGGCTGTCCATGCTCGGCAACCATCAAACCTAACTGAACTGGAGATGTTTTGTAAGGAGGGATGGTCAAAAATACATTCATCCAGAATCCAGACACTCATTACAGGCTATAGGAAGCGTCTAGAGGCTGTTATTTCTGCTAAAGGAGGCTCTACTGAATATTGATGTGATTTTTCTAATGGGGTGCCCAAATTTATGCACCTGTCTAATTTCGTTTTGATGCATATTGCACATTTTCTGTTAATCCAATAAACCTTATTTCACTACTGAAATATTACTTCAGTCCTTCAGTTATTTGATAGATCAAAATGAAATTTCTGATCCAAACACCTAAATATTTATAAATGACAATCATGAAAATTGTCAGGGGTTCCTAAAATTTTGCATACAACTGTACCTGACCCACACTTACCCACACTGATCATTACACTGACCCACACTGACCTACACTGACCTACCTGATCCACACTGACCTACCTGACCCCCACTGACCTACCTGACCCCCACTGACCTACCTGACCATTACACTGACCTACCTGACCATTACACTGACCTACCTGACCATTACACTGACCTACCTGACCCACACTAACCTACCCGACACACACTGACCTACCCGACACACACTGATCATTACACTGACCCACACTGACCTACCTAATGCACACTGACCTATCTAACGCACACTGACCTACCTAACGCACACTGACCATTACACTGACCCACACTGACGTACCTGATGCACACGGACCTACCTGTCTCACACGGACCTACCTGATGCACACGGACCTACCTGATGCACACGGACCTACCTGACGCACATGGACCTACCTGACGCACATGGACCTACCTAACACACACTGACCTACCTGACGTACACTGACCCACCTGACGCACACTGACCATTACACTGGCCCACACTGATCTACCTGAGACACACACTGACCTATCTGACATACACTGACAATTACACTGACCCAGACCCACAGTGACCTACCAGACACACACTGACATGCACTGACCTACCTGACCATTACACGTGACGTCAGAATTCAGGTGACCGTGATCTCTGGCTCCTCCTGCAGCTCAGCCGTAGTTAATCCAATTAACCTCATTTCACTAATGAAATATTACTTCAGTCCTTCAGTTATTTGATAGATCAAAATGAAATTGCTGATCCAAGCACCCAAATATTTATAAATGACAATCATGAAAATTGTCAGGGGTTCCTAAACTTTTGCATACAACTGTACCTGACCCACACTGACCTACCTGACCCACACTGATCATTACACTGATCCACACTGACCTACCTGATCCACACGGACCTACCTGACCCACACTGACCTACCTGACCCACACTGACCTACCTGACCCACACTGATCATTACACTGACCCACACTGACCTACCTGACCCACACTGATCATTACACTGATCCACACTGACCTACCTGATCCACACGGACCTACCTGACCCACACTGACCTACCTGACCCACACTGACCTACCTGACCCACACTGATCATTACACTGACCCACACTGACCTACCTGATCCACACTGACCTACCTGACCCACACTGACCTACCTGACCCACACTGACCTACCTGACCCACACTGACCTACCTGATCCACACTGACCTACCTGATCCACACTGACCTACCTGACCCACACTGACCTACCTGCCTATTACACTGACCTACCTGACCCACACTGACCTACCTGATCCACACTGACCTACCTGACCATTACACTGACCTACCCGACACACACTGACCATTACACTGACCTACCTAACCCACACTGATCATTACACTGACCCACACTGACCTACCTAACGCACACTGACATATCTAATGCACACTGACCTACCTAACGCACACTGACCATTACACTGACCCACACTGACCTACCTGACGCACACGGACCTACCTGATGCAAACTGACCTACCTGACCCACACTGACCTACCTGCCCATTACACTGACCTACCTGACCCACACTGACCTACCTGATCCACACTGACCTACCTGACCATTACACTGACCTACCCGACACACACTGACCATTACACTGACCTACCTAACCCACACTGATCAATACACTGACCCACACAGACCTATCTAACGCACACTGACCTATCTAACGCACACTGACCTACCTAACGCACACTAACCATTACACTGACCCACACTGACCTACCTGATCCACACTGACCTACCTGATCCACACTGACCTACCTGACCCACACTAACCTACCTGCCCATTACACTGACCTACCTGACCCACACTGACCTACCTGATCCACACTGACCTACCTGACCATTACACTGACCTACCCGACACACACTGACCTATCCGACACACACTGACCATTACACTGACCTACCTAACCCACACTGATCATTACACTGACCCACATTGACCTACCTAACGCACACTGACCATTACACTGACCCACACTGACCTACCTGTCGCACACAGACCTACCTGATGCACACTGACCTAGCTGACCCACACTGACCTACCTGCCCATTACACTGACCTACCTGACCCACACTGACCTACCTGACCATTACAATGACCTACCCGACACACACTGACCATTACCCTGACCTACCTAACCAATACTGATCATTACACTGACCCACACTGACCTACCTAACGCACACTGACCTACCTAACGCACACTGACCATTACACTGACCCACACTGACCTACCTGACGCACACGGACCTACCTGGTGCACACGGACCAACCTAACACACACTGACCTACCTGACGTACACTGACCTACCTGACATACACTGACCTACCTGACATACACTGACCTACCTGACGCACACTGACCATTACACTGGCCCACACTGATCTACCTGAGGCACACACTGACCTATCTGACATACACTGACCATTACACTGACCCAGACCCACAGTGACCTACCAGACACACACTGACATGCACTGACCTACCTGACCATTACACGTGACGTCAGAATTCAGGTGACCGTGACCTCCGGCTCCTCCTGCAGCTCAGCCATAGTGTGCGGCTCTGGCGCGCCCATCCTAGTAGACAGCAGGCAGCCAGAGACAGGAGAGGACAGGAGAGGAGAGCCGCCCTCCTGAGCGCAGAGTGGGGATCTTCTCATAGTGATGCGGCTGCATTGTAGTTCCTGCCTTCTGGAGCCTGCAGCGCCTATGATGGACGTAACACGTCCCACGGTCCCGGCATTGGACCAGTGGGACGTCCATCATAGGTGCTGCAGGCTCCAGAAGGCGGGACCTGCTATGTCACTCGGCCACACTCCGAGTCAGATCGGTCCCCGCTCGGGGCTAATAATAGATGAGTGAATGCCCGAGACCCAGAGCTTTTTGGGGGCACACTCGGGGCTCCAGCCCCCCTTAGCCCCCCTCCCAACACCACTGACAGGGGGCGTGGACTTAGCCCCCTGAGCCATGATTGGCCAAAGGCAGGGTGCATGGCTCTCACAGCAGGTCGCTAAAGCATGAAGGTCAGGTGCCTGCTTTGGCCAATCAGCAGCCGTCAATGACTGTGATCTCGCAGGTTTTAATATGCAGGAGAACATTCACTCTGACATTTTAAATTGTATTCTATTCTTCATATAGTGTAGTCATTAAAAAAAACACCAAACTTACATTTGCTGGTACGGCAAAACCCATGCGTGTACGTTGCTACCATGCAGACGAGCATTATAGCATCACATTCACCTCCTTGCATGTATCATCATTTATAGGCTTTGTCTTGGTTCCTGACAAAGTCAGAAACTTACAAAACGTTAAGGAAGATTAATGTGTTTCTATTACGTACACTTGTGCAGCAACAGCGTTCATGCAAAGCAACTTTGAAGTCCAGTCAAAAGCTAATTAAGGTAGCTCGCTATGGGGAAATTTGAGCAGGCTCACTCCCGAGCCACTGCTCTGTCTGTTCATTCAGACACAGAGCGTGGCTCAGCCCCACTCCTGCCTCATTGGCTCACTGGCTGTGATTGACAGATTGCTTTCTCAGCTAATGAGGAGGCAGAGACGCCGCTGCTCTCGTGCAAATTGCTGGATCGAGATGGGGCTCAGGTAAGTATGGGGGGGGGCTGGGGGGGCTGCTGCACACAGAAGGTTTTTTTACCTGTCAGTTTTGAATAAAGCAGAGAAGGGTAAAAAAAAAAAAAAAGCACAAAAAACATACAAACATAACCTATGACCATCTCCTACCTTCCTCTTGCAACCTTCCCAGAAACTTGTACAAGAGAATGGTAGGTAACAATTAGTAGGGTTTCATCAGCACTCCCACATTATTAACATTGCCACATACATTAAGCAGTGTCGTTCTTATTTTTAACCAGATAGATAATACCCTAGTCATAGATCCATATTAGTGTAGAGAAATGATTGCATGCCATTTCTGGGTGTAATAATATTTTATGACCTCGCCTATATTTTTTGATTGTCAATAAGGCAGCTTGGAAAACTGGATTCCTGTCAGCATTTTATTGTTTTCTGTATCCCAGCTGTGTAGATTCTCCCTTCCTATTTGTTTTGGTGACCATTGTCACCACAACAAAAAGTGATGGGAGAAAGAAAAATATAGGAACCAATAGGTTCCAAACCCGTGCAAATCAATAACCAAAGAACAAATAAACTACAATAAAGAGCTGCGTGTTGTAAAGTGTAAAACCACCTATAATGTGAAAAGAAACAAAGGAAGCGCACTCTTATATCATAAATTACATATCACCATAGTGAATAAACAAATAAATACTTCTTCATTTAAATTATAAAAGATACACAAAAATTGTGAAGTTCATGTATAGATTCCACATGTGAATAATGTCCTCAGTGAGTATAGGAAAGGTTCCTCATCACCAACATGCCGACACACTATGCACTCAAATAGGAAGAAAAAATTGTGCTAATGTGTAATATAGTAATTCCTTAAAGCAATAACTCCTCTGCGAGATATACACAGTTCAGGTCAAAAGGTTCAATCTGAGTCACGCTAACACAATATAATTTTGTAGTGAAAATTTGTTCACAAAATTAAATTGAATAAAGTCCACATGTGCTTAGGTAGAAAAGTTTCTGATTGGATATCAACGGCATCCACCACCATAAGTAAATGGATCCTCTTGTGATATCACCACCACCAAGTACAGAAATGCTTTCTTACCAGCTATTGTTAACCCCGTGTTACAGGAGGTCAATCGTACTATTGGCTTAATACCCAGCGGGGGTCTTTATACGCCTATAGGTCCTCCTAGGTGCTTACATCAATCAACTTTACCACTTTTATTAAAAGCAATCAAAGACATATTTTCAGGAAAAATTACACTAAAATGAATTTTAGCACACACAAACACAATACACCTATTTTATGAAAAATAAATAAAAGATGGGTTTTACATTCAGTGAAGAGATATCAAACACGTCAAGCCTAAAAATCGCATGTGCCCAGTGTAACCACCCAGCCCTAAGCAGTAGTGTCTATTTAAATTTAGTGATGAATATTTTTTTTCTCTTTGGCCAACCAGAAGAAGTTTCATGGCAACTGGTGCATGCTGGGAGAGGGTATAAATACTCAGAGTGTGACCTTAGGGAGTCACTCTGTTCTCCCCTGGGCCTCTTGCCTGGGAAGTTGGTGCTTGCTGCTGAAATTTCCTAGGCCTGCTGGCTGAGATGGTGGTCATTCGGCTGGAGAGAGACCTGGATTTGGGGCCTAGCCTGAGGAGCATTAAGCGGGATACACACTATACAACTTTTGTTGTTTGATTTCCTTTAGATTTACCAAAACCATGTAGTGCAAGGGCCTGCCTGATTGCATACGATTGAAACAGTTTGATCTCATATTACCGGTATATGGTTTTGGTAAATCTCTAAAGGAAAAAATCTAAAGAAAATTGTATAGTGTGTATGGCCCCTTAGCCACTTCAGCCCCAGATGGATTTACCCCCTTCCTGACCAGCTACATTTGGGGGCTGTAAAACATCCTCCCAACCGTTCTAGGTCCTGAATGACTGGGTCGCACGGGCCCTGTGGTTGTCATGGAATGGAGTGCTGGAATACTGGTCACTGGCTATATGGCTGTAATGTTGAGTGGACCATGCATAATTCCGACTGTGAAGTCGTACACCTGGCACCTAGTTTGGGAGTACAAAAAACATGGTTTACATGATGGTTTATTACCATTCGTCATGTGGTTTTTATCTTTGAATTTGTAAATCTTTTTGTGTTTATGTGGCCCATTGGGTGATTTTTAACACTTTGATGTCAATAAAAGTTTTGTAATTTTTATTACATTCATGTGTGTGTATAGTGGGTGCCTAAAAAGTCCCGTTATTTTCCCTGTGTTCTATTTACTATCATTGTGTTGGAATGTGGCACCACAACCTTTGTCATTTCTGATGTAGGATGATGTTACAAGCATAAGTATTGGTGTGGGACACCAAGCATCATTTCAGGTAAGTAACCCACTGTGTACCAATGTTTGGGAAACTTTATACTTAGCAGCATGACTGGGGATTTTTCACACGAGCACTAAAGATGGGGCATTCCTCCAACTAATCACTTACGCCAGGGCATTCCTACAGTACGTCAGTGTAATTTTTTCCTACTGATCACTGACACCAGAGATTTCTTCCGTCCACTCAGACCTCTGTGGAGCATTATTTACAACTGACTTTTTTGTGAATTAGTAGGGGTACTGTGTAGCCCTTACTCATTCACGTGAGAAGGAAGTGGATACCTGGGGGCCCTCTTATCCTAAAGGGGTTTTCAGATTCAGATAAGTCCCCTCGCACCCCCACAACCACTGAGCCAGGATTGTGGAGGAAGCCCTTGTTCTCATGAACATGGCACCTGTCCCCCATGTTGAGAGAATATGGCCTGATATGATCTAAGTGTGCCAGGATTAAGGGTCTGGTATGTATTTGGGGGGGGGGGCTATGCCATTTTTTGGGTGGAGTTCCCCCTTAAAATCTGCAACAGATCCGAAGGGTTTGATATGGATTTTGGGGGAACCCCATGTACTTTTTTGTTTTTTGAATGGTGTTCCCCCTTAAAATCCATACCAGATCTGAAGGGTCTTGTACTTATTTTGGCAGGGACCCCCCCTCCCATTTATCAATGAGTCCCCTGCAATGTTATTAGCCAGCTGAACCACAGCACTGGGGGGGGGGTGCACAGAACAAACACTGAAAAGGTGACTTCCTGGAGTTCCCTGTGACATCACGAACTACAAGCCCATATTTGATATAAGTTCAAATATGGGCAGTGATGTCATCTAGAGTGCTTGGGTTCCCCTCACTTCTCAACCAGACCCCTAGCTGGACGGTTTTAGACACTGAACCTTGAAGATGCTGTAAGTATTACTAAGAATTGAGAACTAATCAGCATGGTCCCAGATGCTTTGATCTCCATGACAGCCATTCGTGATAATCACATGCATTTACAAAATAATCCTCTTCAGCCTGCAGATGCCTCAGAAACATGAAGATGGCAGTGTTCCGCCATTTAGTACTGTAAATGTTAAAATATATATTTCTCCCCTATTTTTGAACAATTATTTACATATGCAAATTAGTTAGCTGATAAATATTGTCATGAATGGGGTTTGATTTACTAAAACTGAAAAGTGCAAAATCTGGTGCAGCTCTGCATAAAAAACAATCAGCTTCCAGTTTCTTTTTTTAAAAGCTTTACCACTTCCCTACCGGCGCATAGTAATATGACACCGGCAGGAAAACTTCCTCTCTCCAGGCGGGCGTCCTATGACGTCTGCCCGTTCTCGCCGCTCCTGCGTTTAGCGCAGCGATTGGGGATGAGGCGTATCCCTTGGAAAACAGTTCATCCCTGATCAGGGTAAAGAGCCAATGAAAATGGCTCTTTACCATGTGACCGCCTGTGTCCAATCACAGCCAGCCACATGTGTTATGCTCGTTCTTGCTGCTCGTTCTATCTGCAGCCCATCAGAGTACCTATCTTCAGCCCAGAGTACCTGAGTATCTATCTCCAGCCCATCAGTGTACCCGAGTACCTATCTGCAGCCCATCGAAGTACAGAGTACCTGTCTCCAGCCCTTCAGAGTACCTCAGTACCTGTCACCAGCCCAGAGTATCTGAGCACCTGTCTCCAGCCCAGAGTACCCGAGTACTTATCTGCAGACCATCATAGTACCCGGGTATCTGTCTGCAGCACGGCGATTGGGGATGAGGCGTGTCCCTTGGAAAACAGTTTATCCCCGATCAGGTTAAAGAGCTAATGAAAATGGCTCTTTACCATGTGACCGGCTGTGTCCAATCACAGCCAGCCACATGTGTTTTGCTCGTTCTCGCTACTCGTGCACACGCCCCGGGGGCACGCAGCATGGCGATCAGGGATGAGGTGTGTATCTCGGACACAGCCCATCCCCAAGACAGGGTAAAGAGCCAATGTCCAATCACAGCCAGTCACAAACCTGGAATTTTTTTTTGCAGCAGTACAGTGATGTGCCCCGACTGCCCCCCAAATAAAGAGGACCTGTCACCAGCCCATCAGAGTACCTGTCACCAACTCATCTGAGTACCCAAGTACCTGTCACCAGCTCATCTGAGTACCCGAGGACCTGTCACCAGCCCATCTGAGTACCGGAGTACCTGTCACTAGCCCATCAGAGTACCTGAGTACCTGTCACCAGCCCATCAGAGTACCTTAGTACCTGTCACCAGCCCATCAGAGTACCCGAGTACCTGTCACCAGCCCATCAGAGTACCCTAGTACCTGTCACCAGCCCATCAGAGTACCCAAATACCTGACACCAGCTTATTAGAGTACCCAAGTACCTGTCACCAGGTCATCAGAGCACCTGAGTTTCTGTCACCAGCCCATCAGAGTACCCAAGTACCTGTCTCCAGCCCATCAGAGTACCTATCTCCAGCCAATCAGAGTACCCAAGTACCTATCTCCAGCCCAGAGTACCTGTTTTCAGCCCGGGAATGCCCGAGTACCTATCTGCAGCCAATCAGAGTACCCGAGTACCTATCTCTAGCCAATCAGAGCATCCAGGTACCTATCTGCAGCCCATCAGAGTACCTGTCTTCAGCCCAGAGTACCTGAGTATCTATCTCCATCAGTGTATCCGAGTACCTATCTGTAGCCCATCGAAGTACCAGAGTACCTGTCTCCAGTCCATGTCACGTACCTGGTGGTGGAGCCCAGAATGCAAGGAGTAGCCTCTCGTGTGCCTCTGGTTCGAGAGCCCCTGATAGAGAAGACAGGGACTCAAGAGCGCAGGGGGCCACAAGTGCTTGGTGAGTGGCAGGCGTAGGGTTGATCCGGACCTCTGGTGCAGCAGCAGGAGAACTATCAGGAACACTGGATCCACTGGCAGGAACTCAGGAACAACAGGCAACTGGGAGGTGTTCTGTAGTACCACTGGAAGCACTTTACAAAGTCAGACAGGCCGGGTCAAAACACAGGTAAGCAGAGCAGGTATAAAACGGAACCAGGAGAGTAGTCAGGGCACGGACCGGGTCGGCAACAGACAGGCAGGTAGTAACTGAAGGATGAGGCAGGAGAATCGTCAGACAAGCCGAGGTCAGGGACTGGCAGCAAACAGGAGAAGTCAGGAACAAGCCGGGTAACAGGAATCAGGTAAACAGGTATACAGGAAGCTTAGGGTCACAGGGAACGCTGTAGACCGGACAGCAAGGAAGCATGCTGACAGGCACCTTTAAATAGGCCTAATGGCGCCAAAAGCTGTCACACCGCATGTCTGCGCGCCGCCGCGTGCACACGTGCACGCCCGAGTACCGATCGTACGTGCCCGTTCGTTTCATTGTGCACCCGCGTACACCCGCTCGTATTAGCGTGCACCCGCATGCGTCCGTTCGTGTCAACGCGTCTCCGAACGCGTCCTCTGGTTCTACTGACAATAGTTCTGTTAACCGATCTTCCGCCGACGGCTGAACTAACAGGACGTCTTTCATGACATTGCCCCCCCCCAAGGGGCAGCCTCCGGATGCCCAACTGTGCCATCTTACTTGGATGAGATTTTTTAAAGGCAAGTATCAATCTCCTTGCATGGATGTTGGACTCCGGCTCCCAGGAGTTTTCCTCAGGCCCATACCCCTTCCACTTTACCAAGAACTGGACTTGGTTACGTCTCTTCCTACAATCCAGAATGGACTCAACCTCATATTCGGTTTCTCCGTCAATGATCACGGGTTCCGGGGGATTGACCCTCCGGTTGACAAAAGGATCAGGAACTGCGGGTTTGAGTAGGGCAACATGAAAGACCGGGTGAATCCGGAATGATTCTGGTAGCTTTAGTTCGTAGGCCACATTATTAATTTTTCTTGTCACTGGAAAAGGACCCACGAACTTGGGACCCAATTTCTTGGAAGGACAGGCCAATCTTAGATTCAAAGTAGACAGCCAAACCAAATCTCCAGGTTTAAGATCAAGCTCCCCCCTTCTCTTCTTATCAAACACTTCTTTGTTATAGTTCTGGGTCCTTGCCATAGTCTCTTGCAGAAGCTTATTATTTGATTCAAAGAAGTTTAGGTTTTCTTGAACAGCTGGTACTGGACACTCCGGAACGTTAGTGGACAAGAACAGAGGATGGAACCCATAATTTGCAAAAAATGGTGTTTGTTTCGTAGCGGAATGAACAGAGTTATTGTATGCAAATTCGGCAAGGGGAAGAAGCGGAGCCCAATCATCCTGGGAGAACGAGGAAAAGCAGCGCAGATACTGCTCCAGCGTCTGATTCGTTCTCTCCGTCTGGCCATTTGTTTGGGGGTGATAGGCAGAAGAGAAGGCAAGATCAATTTTCAGGGATTCACAGAGAGCTCTCCAAAACCTCGAGGTGAATTGTACGCCCCGATCGGAAGTAATATTGGCAGGGATGCCATGAAGCCTCACCACCTCCTTAATAAATGTCCTGGCAGTTTCAGCAGCAGTAGGAGTACCTTTCATTGGTAAGAAGTGTGCCATCTTGGATAATCTATCCACAATTACGAAGATCGTAGTGTAGCTTTCAGAAGGTGGCAACTCGACAATAAAATCCATGGAGATCATCCTCCATGGTTTCTCCGGGACAGATAGTGGTTTTAACAGGCCCCAGGCCTTAGACTTGCTACCTTTATTTTGGATACAGGTGACACATGCTTCCACGTAATCCTTGCAGTCCTTTCTTAATGATGGCCACCAGAACGTGCGCTGAAGAAGTTCAGATGTTTTATGTACTCCAAAGTGGCCGGCTAACATATGGTCATGGCAAGAACTAAGAGCTGCCGTTCGCACCTCCTGAGGTACGAAGATCCTATCCTTAAACCATAGAAGATCATCTCTGGCCTGTAGGGTTGTATCCGGTGAAGCGGAAATGTTCCTGGAGGCTTGCTTGATCTGTGACAGTAGATCCCCTTGGAGTAACAGAAAGTTCCCTGCGGACAAGATGGTATCTGGTGGAGAAGGTGCTTCCGAATCGCTGTACATCCGTGACAGAGCGTCAGGCTTGATATTTTTTGACCCGGGGCGGTAGGTAATATGGAAAGAAAATCTAGTAAAGAACAGTGCCCATCTGGCTTGTCGTGGTTTCAACCTCTTGGCAGTCTTTAAATATTCTAGATTCTTGTGATCTGTATAAACAAGAATCGGGTGGGCTGCTCCCTCTAACAGGTATCGCCATTCCTCCAACGCAGCTTTGATCGCTAACAATTCTCGATCACCCACATCATAGTTCCTTTCTGCTTCTGATAATTTACGGGAAAAAAAAGCGACTGGGTGCAGAAGAGCCCTAGGACCCTGTCTTTGGGAAAGTACTGCACCGACCGCTATCTCTGAAGCGTCCACCTCCAGGATGTAGGGTAACGTGGAATCAGGATGTTTTAAAACTGAGGCTGAGACAAACAGATCCTTCAGTGTAGTAAAGGCCATCTGAGCTTCCGTAGACCAGTGGAACTTGAGGCCCTGTTGGGTCAACCTTGTAATGGGAGCAATGATAGTGGAGAATCCCTTAATGAATTTTCTATAAAAATTCGCAAATCCCACGAAACGTTGAATCCCTTTCTTGTCAGTGGGAGCGGGCCAGTCCAGAATGGCGGAGACCTTCTGAGGGTCCATTTTGATGCCTTCCACAGAGATAATAAGACCAAGGAACTGAATACTCTCCTGTTCGAAGACACATTTCTCAGGCTTGGCGTAAAGGCCGTGCAGGCGAAGTCGGGTCAAAACGTTTCTGACATGTTCACGGTGTTCAACTAGGGAAGAAGAGAAGATTAGAATGTCATCTAGATAAATAACAACAAACAGGTCAAGGTAGTCTCTGAAAATGTTATTTACAAAATGCTGAAATGTGGCAGGAGCATTACAGAGTCCGAAAGGCATAACTAAATATTCGAAGTGCCCAAACCGGGTACGGAAAGCAGTCTTCCATTCGTCTCCCTTGCGAATGCGGACAAGGTTGTAGGCACCACGAAGATCTAACTTTGAAAATACTACTGCAGACCCCAGCCTTTGAAACAGTTCTGGCACTAATGGTAAGGGATAACGGTTCTTGATTGTAATCTTATTGAGTGCCCGATAATCCACACAAGGGCGCAAAGAATGGTCTTTCTTTTCCACAAAAAAGATTCCTGCTCCTGCCGGGGATGTGGAGGGTTGGATGAAGCCTTTCTTAAGATTATCGTCAATGTAAGTTTTTAATACTCCTAGTTCTAACTCTGATAAAGGAAATATTCTCCCAAAAGGAATCTCTGCCCCTGGGAGAAGTTCAATCGGACAGTCATATGGCCGGTGGGGAGGAAGGGTCTCGGCCCCTTTTTGACTGAAAACGTCCAGAAAGCTATGGTAGACTTCAGGTACAACTTGACGGGTCTCGGCATCAGTTTCTATGCACAACAGGGCAGAGGGAGCTTGAGTAACTTCTGGTAGACAGTGTTGGTGGCAATAAGAGGAAGGAAATTCAATTTTCCCTGAGGCCCAATCAACTTGTGGATTATGGGCCTTGAGCCAAGGCATGCCCAATATGATGGGGAATAGAGGAGATTCAATGACGTCCAGACAAAGTAGCTCTTGATGAGTGCCAGCAATGGTGGTGAGCATGGGTACTGTTTCCTGGGTTACTGGTCCTGATCTGAGGGTAGAACCATCGGCCAGATATACTGAAAGTCCTTTCGCCCTGGGCCGGATGGGAATATGATGTCTGGAAGCGAAGGACAAGTCTATAAAGCCGCTGCAGGCCCCGGAATCAATGATAGCGCTGGTTGGTATATTCCCTCCTGGGAGCTGTAAAAGAAGCGGGACAGCCAGGTGAGATATATTATTCAGTGAAGCTGGGGTAAGAGCAGGAGAAACAGAGAGGCACTTACGAAGCTTGGCCGGGCATGTCCGTACAAAGTGTCCGGGTTCCCCGCAATATAGGCACAGGTTACCAGCCCGACGGCGTTGACGCTCTTCAGGAGTGAGGGATGGCCGTAAGAGTCCCAGCTGCATTGGTTCTGGTGTATCTGAAGTCATGGTAGTAGAAGCTGGAGGAGCGGAGTGGGGAGAACTAGGCACCCGGGGCAGCATCCAGACAGGACGAGCAGGGCCAGAAGATCGCTCTGTACGTCGTTCTCTTAGGCGTCTGTCTATTTGGATGGAAAGGTCTATGAGGTCCTCTAGAGTCTCAGGAAGGCCCACTCGGGCTAGTTCATCCTTCAAGGATTCTGAAAGGCCCATACGGAACTGATACCGTAGGGCGGCATTGTTCCAATTTGTATCAGAACTCCAGCGTCTGAATTCTGATGCATAGTCCTCAACAGGTCTGCGGCCTTGCTGTAGGGTGTGCAAGGCTGTCTCTGCCGTGGCAGTCAGCTGTGGGTCTTCATATAGGGATGACATAGCCCGAAAGAAGGTATCCAGAGTATCAAGTGAGGTGTCTTTCTTTTCTAACAAGCGATGGGCCCAGGACTGGGGCTCGCCTGTCAGCAGCGAAATCACGAACCCCACCTTGGTGGCTTCCAGAGAGAAAGTCCTTGGTTGAAGGGCAAAAAAGAGCTCACATGAATTGCGGAAGGACCTGAATTTGCTCCGGTTACCCGAAAATCTTTCAGGCGTGGGGACCCTGGGTTCAGGCGGCAACATGACCACTGATGGTGAAGCAGAAGTCCCGGATACTGGAGGTGTAGAAGCTGCTAGGGCCTGGACTTGGCCTTCCAGCTGGGTGTAGCCTTCTTGTAGGCTCTTTACTGCCTGGGTAAGTCCAGCAAGATGGCGGCAGAGTTCATCCATAGGAGAGGCTCCCTGCGTGGGCTCAGACATGGCTGTCCGGTACTGTCACGTACCTGGTGGTGGAGCCCAGAATGCAAGGAGTAGCCTCTCGTGTGCCTCTGGTTCGAGAGCCCCTGATAGAGAAGACAGGGACTCAAGAGCGCAGGGGGCCACAAGTGCTTGGTGAGTGGCAGGCGTAGGGTTGATCCGGACCTCTGGTGCAGCAGCAGGAGAACTATCAGGAACACTGGATCCACTGGCAGGAACTCAGGAACAACAGGCAACTGGGAGGTGTTCTGTAGTACCACTGGAAGCACTTTACAAAGTCAGACAGGCCGGGTCAAAACACAGGTAAGCAGAGCAGGTATAAAACGGAACCAGGAGAGTAGTCAGGGCACGGACCGGGTCGGCAACAGACAGGCAGGTAGTAACTGAAGGATGAGGCAGGAGAATCGTCAGACAAGCCGAGGTCAGGGACTGGCAGCAAACAGGAGAAGTCAGGAACAAGCCGGGTAACAGGAATCAGGTAAACAGGTATACAGGAAGCTTAGGGTCACAGGGAACGCTGTAGACCGGACAGCAAGGAAGCATGCTGACAGGCACCTTTAAATAGGCCTAATGGCGCCAAAAGCTGTCACACCGCACGTCTGCGCGCCGCCGCGTGCACACGTGCACGCCCGAGTACCGATCGTACGTGCCCGTTCGTTTCATTGTGTACCCGCGTACACCCGCTCGTATTAGCGTGCACCCGCATGCGTCCGTTCGTGTCAACGCGTCTCCGAACGCGTCCTCTGGTTCTACTGACAATAGTTCTGTTAACCGATCTTCCGCCGACGGCTGAACTAACAGGACGTCTTTCATGACAGTCCATCAGAGTACCTCAGTACCTGTCACCAGCCCAGAGTATCTGACCACCTGTCTCCAGCCCAGAGTACCCGAGTACCTATCTGCAGACCATCACAGTACCCGGGTATCTGTCTCCAGCCCAGAATACTCGAGTACCTATCTGCAGCCCATCACAGTACCCGAGTACCTGTCTCCAGCCCATTAGATTACCCGAGTACCTGTCTGCAGCCCATCAGAGTACCTGAGTACCTAGCTACAGCCCATCAGAGTACCCGAGTACCTGTCTCCAGCCCATTTGATTACCCGATTACCTGTCTACAGCCCATCAGAGTACCCAAGTACTTGTCTGTAGCCTATCAGAGCACCTGAGTACCTATCTGTAGCCCATCAGAATACCTGAGTACCTATCTGTAGCCCATCAGAATACCTGAGTAGCTATCTGCAGCCCATGCCTCATAGAATATACGTTGGGGTGTTTGCTTTCCAAAATGTGGTCATTTTGTGGGTAATTCTACTGTCCTGGGGCTCCAGGGCCTTCAAAAGTGTGATAGGTAGTCAGGAAATTATATGTGTAATTTATGCTCCTAGAACACCTGATAGTGCTCCCTGCATGTTGGGCCTCTGTATGTGGCCAGGCTGTGAAAAAATCTCACACATGTGGTATCACCATTGTCAGGACGAGTAGCAGAATGTATTTTGGGGTGTAATTTTTGCTATGTACATTCTACGTATTAGAAAAATCTGATAAATTAACAACTTTGTGTAAAGGAAAAAAAAATTTTAATTTTCATGTCACATTTACAACTTCAAAAAACTCACCATGCCTCTTACTAAATACCTTGGACTGTCTAGTTTCCAAAAAGAGGTCATTTGGGTGTATTTGTACTGTCCTGACATTTCAGGGCCTCAAGAAATGAGAGGCCGTCAGTAAATCGGGTCTTATCAATTTTTAATGATTTGCACCATAGCTTGTAGACTCTATAACTTTCACACAGACTAAATAATATCCACAAATTTTGGTTATTTTTTACTAAACATATGTAGCAGTATACATTTTGGCCCAAATTTATGACCAAAAATTACTTATTCGCAAAATTTTATAATAGAAACTAAAAAAATAATAGAAACTAAAAACATTTTTCAAAATTTTCGCTCTTTTTTTACTTTTATCGCAAAAAAAAACCCAGCAGTGATTAACCAGTTCAGATCCGCGCTATAGCCGAATGATCGCTACAGCGCGGATCTACATTGCCGGGACTACATCTATTGACGTCCTACCCTTCTCTGCTCCCCGCGCTCTCGTGAGCGCGCATCGGGGAAAAATCTGTGTTGGCAGTGTCCCTTGGACACAGCCAATCACAGATCTCTGTAAATGGCCAATCACAGCGGCCGTTTACAGCGCGATCGGCATGGCCAATGAGAGATGATCTCAAATGTAAACATACGAGATCATCTCTCATTGCCGGCTCTCCCTCCTCACACAGAAACCAAGTGTGAGGAGGGAGAGCTTCTGTGAAGAATCATGAGTGCTAAAAAACACACAGTGTGCCCAAACAGTGCCCAATCAGTACCACAGTGACAATTAGCATCTATAGCTAGTGTCATCTGTGCCCACCTTTGCCATCAGTGCCCACCTGTGCCATCAGTGTCCACCTGTGCCCGTCAGTGCCCATCTGTGCCCGCCTGTCCCCATCTGTGTCCGTCTGTGCAATCAGTGCCCATCTGTGTCACCTCATCAGTGACCATCTGTGACACCTCATCAGTGCCCATCTGTGTCACCTCATCAGTGACCATCTGTGCCACCTCATCAGTGCCCATCTGTGCCACCTCATCAGTGCCCATCTGTACCAATCAGTGCCCATCTGTGCCGCCTCATCAGTGACCATCTGTGCCACCTCATCAGTGCCCATCTGTGTCACCTCATCAGTGACCATCTGTGCCACCTCATCAGTGCCCATCTGTGCCACCTCATCAGTGCCCATCTGTACCAATCAGTGCCCATCTGTGCCGCCTCATCAGTGCACATCTGTGCAATCAATCGGTGCACATCTGTGCCACCTCATCAGTGCCCATCTGTGCCGCCTCATCAGTGCCCATCTGTGCCACCTCAACAGTGCCCATCTGTGCCACCTCAACAGTGTACATCTGAGCAATTAATCAGTGCACATCTGTGCCGACTCATCAGTGCCCACCTGTGCCACCTCATCAGTGCCCATCTGTGCCACCTCAGTGCCACCTCATCAGTGCATATCTGTGCCTATCTGTGCCGCCTCATTAGTGCACATCTGTGCAATCAATCAGTGCACATCTGTGCTGCTTCATCAGTGCCCATCTGTGCCGCCTCATCAGTGCCCATCTGTGCCACCTCATCAGTGTATATCTGTGCCACCTCATCAGTGCCCACCTGTGCCGCCTCATCAGTGCACATCTGTACCGCCTCATCTGTGCACATCTGTGCAATCAATCAGTGCACATCTGTGCCTCCTCATTAGTGCAGATCTGTGCGATCAGTGCCCATCTGTGCCATCCATCCTGTCCAAAAGATGCTTTTCCGCCGTGGAGGCATATCAAATACTTTCCACGGCCGAAGAGAGCAACGAGGAGCTCTGTTTTTCGGATTCCCTTTCAAATTCGGATTCTGAGTCTGACGTAAATTATGAGCCAGACCTCAGTAGTGGAACACTGACAGACTCAGAGGAGGAAGATATTCGGCAGGCCAAACAAAGGCGTTCTGATGAGGAGGCAGTGCCATCCACCAGCACTGCAGTACCTCGGCAAGAAAGGCCAAGTACCAGTGGGGTGTCACCTCAGCCCCAAAGGGTTAGGTCCCATGCCAGCCTTCCCTATGCCCTTCAGAACCCCTTGTGGCTTCCTCCTTATTCAGGAGAAGCTAGCGTTCCCCCTTTCACTGCCCAGCCAGTAGTCCAGGTGGACACGGAGAATTTTACCCCAATCAATTTTTTTTAAATAAATTTTTATGGAGGACATGTTAGCGTCATTTGTGGCCCAGTGCAACCTGTATGCACAGCAATTTATTTTGAAAAATCCAACATCATATTATGCCCGTCCCTATGAGTGGAGAGACCTAACAGTGGAGGAGTTGAAGGTTTTTTTGGGCCTCACATTTAATATGGGACTCACCAAAAAGAATCAATTGCGTTCCTATTGGTCAACCCACCCCATCCACCACATGCCGCTTTTCTCCGCCCAGAACCAGGTATCTGATGATCATGAGGTTCCTACATTTCAGTGACAATAACCAGTGCCCTCCCCGAAATGACCCAAATTATGACAGGCTTTAAAAAATTTGGCCAATACTAAATTATTTTTCAGAAATATTCCCCCCAGTTGTATACCCCGGACCAACACATATGTGTGAATGAGTCCCTTGTTAAATTTAGCGGCAGGCTTAAAATTAAGCAATTTATCCCCAGCAAAAGGGCCCGCTATGAGGTGAGGGTGTACAAATTATGTGACCGAGCCACAGGGTACACATATTCCTTCATAGTGTACGAAGGGAAGGACACCCAGCTGCAGCCCCCTAATTGCCCGGACTACTTGGGATCCAGCTGGAAAGTTGTTTGGGACCTCATATACCCCCTACTGGAGAAAGACTACCATATATACATAGACAACTTCTACACATCTCTGCCCCTGTTCCACAACCTTCATGGGAAGAAGATGCCAGCATGTGGAACCGTAAAAAGGAACCGGAAGGGCTTTCCTCAAAGTCTTGTTAATAAGAAGTTGAGAAAAGGAGAAACGGCAAGTCTGCGAAACAAGGAGATTCTGGCAGTGAAGTGGAGGGACAGAAGGGATGTCTACACGTTGTCTTCGATCCACAATAACACCTACGTGGAAATCCCCAGAAGGAATGGCCCCATCCAAAAACCAACATGCATCCATGAATACAATTTGTTTATGGGGGGAGTCGACTTCAACGACCAAATGCTTTAACCATACCTTGCCACAAGACAGACATACCATTGGTATAAAAAAGTAGCAATTTATTTTTTTCAATTGCCCATATTCAATTCCAATATCATTTACCACAACTCCATCCAAAACCCCCAATCCTTGCTTGGCTACCAAGAGGAAATTTACACTGCCCTTATATTCCCGAACGGCCCACCAGAAAACATATGATCAGATGTTGTTAGTCGACTCTCCGAACGCCAATTTCCCGATAAAATCCCTCCCAAACCAACAGGCCAAAGATGTCAAAAAAGATGTAGGGTGTGTACCAGTGGAGGAGTCAGAAGAGACACATCTTATTATTGTGCCCAATGTCCTTCCCAACCAGGCCTCTGCATAGGCCAATGTTTTCGCCGTTACCCAGGGGCGGACTGACAACTCATGGGGCCCCCGGGCAATAGGAGATCCTGGGGTCCCCTCTGGCGGCTCATGTGTTCCCACCCACACTCAAGCCACACCCACACAAATCCCCACCTACATTTTGCACTGCCCACACTACATGCGTTCGTCACAGAATTACATTAAAGAAAGTGCAACAACGGTACATTTTAAAAAATTAAAGGGATTGTAAAGGCTCTTTTTTTTTTAATAACAAACATATCATACTTACTTCCACTGTGAAGCTCGTTTTGCACAGTGTGGCCCCGAACCCGCTCTTCTGGGGGTCGCTCTCGCGGCTCCTCCCCACATCAGTTAACTCCCTAGGAGAAGCGCTCTCCCTGGGGGGGGGGTTACCTTGCAGGTGGGCTCCCGTGTCCAGCATTTGCGTCTATAGATACGTTTACATACATGTGCTCATCCTACATAAAGCTTTTCATAAAGAGCATGTGCGGGGATCATGGGGGTGCTTTACATTTTTTTAAAATTATTTTTATTTACTTTATATAATTTTCACTGATCACCAATGTAAGGGACATTCTTCTCACTGATCACCAATGTAAGGAACATTCTTCTCACTGATCACCAATGTAAGGAACATTCTTCTCACTGATCACCAATGTAAGGAACATTCTTCTCACTGATCACCAATGTAAGGAACATTCTTCTCACTGATCACCAATGTAAGGAACATTCTTCTCACTGATCACCAATGTAAGGAGCATTCTTCTCACTGATCACCAATGTAAGGGACATTCTTTTTTTTTTTTTAAATTTATTTTTATTCAAATTTTCCTTATAAGACACAAAGACATAAAGACATATACAAATTGGTTGTCTAGCTTGTACAGGTAATATCGCAAGTACATCAGGTAAAAGAAAAAAAATGAAAGGGAAAGAAAAAGAGAGAAATACATCCATGCAATACAGTTTTAGCATGTAAGTGAAAAGGGGATTTTTGGAATTTTTGGGCCGCCCCCCCACTGCCCATAAAGGCCTATACCTATTAACTAGGAATTACATTTAATCGTCGATTCTTGGTATCGTAACTGAAGCTAGTCCAACATTAGTAAGCAATGTTCATTTCCTCCAGCCACCCACTCCAAACCTTATTAAATTTCAATTGGCAGCCTCTATTAAGATAGGTATCTTTATATAGTGGAAGATTATCGTTAACCAAACGTTTCCACTGGACATTTGTGGGGGGATAGGGCTTCTTCCATTGAAATGTTATGGTTTTCCTAGCGTAAAATAGAAGCAAACCAATCATCGTGCGTTTAGCTACAGCAGTAACTAATTTTTTTATAAGGCCCAACATACAAATCTCCATAGACAGTGGTAGATTAGTGGATGCAATTTTATTGATTAGGCCTAGTACCTCCCCCCAGAATTGTTGTACCTTTGGACAATGCCAAAAGATATGGGAAAAATCTCCGGGGGTGTAGCTACATCTCCAACACTTAGGGGAGTGGGCAGGATTTATCAAATGAAGTCTGTGGGGAGTGAAATATGCCCGGTGGACTATTTTAAATTGGACTAACTTGTCACGTATAGAGACTAGCGAACTAAAAGGGAAGTCCCAAACACCATCCCAATCTTCGCCACTCAAAGCTGGAATGTCACGCTGCCAACGGGACAAAAGGCCGTCCAACGGAGGCAAGGACTCATAGATTAAATGCTGATATATGTGAGATGTAGGTTTTTTTGTACAACCGGATCTAATGCCGCGTACACACGGTCGGACTTTTCGTCTACAAAAGTCAGACAGCCTGTCCGACAGACTTCCGGCAGACTTTCGGCGGACTTGCGGCGGACTTGCGGCATACTTTCTAACGAACGGACTTGCCTACACACGACCACACAAAAGTCCGACGGATTCGTACGTGATGACGTACACCGGACTAAAATAAGGAAGTTCATAGCCAGTAGCCAATAGGTGCCCTAGCGTGGCTTTTTGTCCGTCGGACTAGCACACAGACGAGCGGATTTCGGGGTCCGTCGTAGTTACGACGTAAAGATTTGAAGCATGTTTCAAATCTAAAGTACGTCGGATTTGAGGCTAAAAAAGTACGTTGAAAGTCCGGAGAAGCCCACACACGATCGGATTACCAGCCAGCTTTAGTCCGTCAGCGTCTGTTGGACTTTTGTAGACGAAAAGTCCGACCGTGTGTACGCGGCATAATGCCGCGTACACACGGTCGTACTTTTCGTCTACAAAAGTCAGACAGCCTGTCCGACAGACTTCCGGCAGACTTCCGGCAGACTTTCGACAGACTTGCGGCAGACTTTCTAACGAACGGACTTGCCTACACACGACCACACAAAAGTCTGACGGATTCGTACGTGATGACGTACACCGGACTAAAATAAGGAAGTTCATAGCCAGTAGCCAATAGCTGCCCTAGCGTGGCTTTTTGTCCGTCGGACTAGCACACAGACGAGCGGATTTCGGGGTCCGTCGTAGTTACGAAGTAAAGTTTTAAAGCATGTTTCAAATCTAAAGTACGTCGGATTTGAGGCTAAAAAAGTACGTTGAAAGTCCGGAGAAGCCCACACACGATCGGATTACCAGCCAGCTTTAGTCCGTCAGCGTCCGTTGGACTTTTGTAGACGAAAAGTACGACCGTGTGTACGCGGCATAAGAGTAGTCTCCAGTTTAGACTGTATTAATATACAGGACGAACGTGGGAATTGGGCTTCGAAAGCATGCAAAAGTTGAAGATAACGGAACTGATAGTGCTGCGGAAGATTATACTGGGAGGAAAGCTGACAAAAAGAAAGCAGTGAGGTGCAAGACACCACTTGTGAGATTAATTTTATACCATATCTAGTCCATATCTGGGGGTCAATAGATTTGTAAAAATGTGGTAAATTGGGGTTTAGCCATAGGGGTGTATTAGGGGAAATTCCCATCTGGCTGTGTTTTTCAATAGCCAAGCCCATTTTCCAGGCCCGTAAAGTAGTAAGCATAGACGGAGTTAATAAGTGTGGGGCACATGGGCCTCTGTAAATTAGGTATTGAAGAGATTCCCAGGAGCCTGCCACGGTGGCCTCCAAAGCGGAGGCCACATTGGTTTTATCAGGATTTAGCCACCAGACCACTGTCACCAGCTGTGTCGCCAAAAAGTACTTATAGCAATCCGGAAAGGCCATGCCACCCTGCGATAGTGGGGACATTCTTCTCACTGATCACCAATGTAAGGAACATTCTTCTCACTGATCACCAATGTAAGGAACATTCTTCTCACTGATCACCAATGTAAGGAACATTCTTCTCACTGATCACCAATGTAAGGAACATTCTTCCTACTGACCACCAATGTAAGGAACATTCTTCCCACTGACCACCAATGTAAGGAACATTCTTCCCACTGACCACCAATGTAAGGAACATTCTTCTCACTGATCACCAATGTAAGGAACATTCTTCTCACTGACCACCAATGTAAGGAACATTCTTCTCACTGATCACCAATGTAAGGAACATTCTTCTCACTGATCACCAATGTAAGGAACATTCTTCTCACTGACCACCAATGTAAGGAACATTCTTCTCACTGACCACCAATGTAAGGAACATTCTTCTCACTGATCACCAATGTAAGGAACATTCTTCTCACTGATCACCAATGTAAGGACAATTCTTCTCACTGACCACCAATGTAAGGAACATTCTTCTCACTGACCAGCAATGGAAGGAAAAATCTTCCCACTATTTATTGAATCCATATTGAGCACTATATTTGATTGGCTGCTTCTGCTTGGCACACACGCACAATCACAATCACGCACATGATGATGAAGTCATCATCATGTGCGATTGTGCATGTGTGCCAGGCCTAAGCAGAAGCAAACAGCCAATCAAATATAGTGCTCAATATGGATTCAATAAAAATGCATAGCCATAGATATCATAAATGACTATAGGAGATAACCAGAGACTGCGAATGCGACTACAGGAGATAACCAGAGACTGCAAATGCGACTATAGGAGATAACCAGAGACTGCAAATGCGACTATAGGAGATAACCAGAGACTGCAAATGCGACTATAGGAGATAACCAGAGACTGCGAATGCGACTATAGGAGATAACCAGAGACTGCAAATGCGACGATAGGAGATAACCAGAGACTGCGAATGCGACTATAGGAGATAACCAGGGACTGCGAATGCAACTATAGGAAATAACCAGAGACTGCGAATGCGACAATAGGAGATAACCAGTGACTGCGAATGCGACTACAGGAGATAACCAGAGACTGCGAATGCGACTAAAGGAGATAACCATAAACTGCGAATGCGACTACAGGAGATAACCAGACTGCAAATGCGACTACAGGAGATAACCAGAGACTGCGAATGCAACTACAGGAGATAACCATAAACTGCGAATGAGACTACAGGAGATAACCAGAGACTGTGAATGCAACTACAGGAAAAAACCAGACTGCGAATGCAACTACAGGAAATAACGAGAGACTGCGAATGCAACTACGGGAAATAACCAGACTGCGAATGCGACTACAGGAGATAACCAGAAACTGCGAATGCAACTACAGGACTGCGAATGCGACTATAGGAGATGACCAGACTGCGAATGCGACTACAGGAAGTAACCAGTGACTGTGAATGACCAGACTGCGAATGCGACTACAAGAGATGACCAGAGACTGGGGATGCGACTACAGGAAATAACCAGACTGCGAATGCTACTACAGGAGATAACCAGAGACTGGGGATGCGACTACAGGAAATAACCAGACTGTGAATGCGACTACAGGAGATAACCAGAGACTGGGAATGCAACTACAGGACTGCGAATGCAACTATAGGAGATGACCAGACTGCGAATGCGGCTACAGGAAGTAACCAGAGACTGCGAATGCAACTACAGGAAATAACCAGACTGCGAATGCGACTACAGGAGATAATCAGAGACTGCGATTGCCACTACAGGAAACAACTAGACTGCGAATGCGACTACAGGAGATAACCAGAGACTGCGAATGCGACTACAGGAAATATACAGACTGCGAATGCGACTACAGAAACTAACCAGAGACTGCGAATGTGACTACAGGAAATAACCAGACTGCGAATGCGACTATAGGAAATAACCAGAGACTGCGAATGCGACTACAGGAAATAACCAGAGACTGCGAATGCTACTACAGGAAATAACCAGACTGCGAATGCGACTATAGGAGATCACCAGACTGCGAATGCGACTATAGGAGATGACCAGACTGCGAATGCGACTACAGGAAGTAACCAGAGACTGCAAATGCAACTACAGGAAATAACCAGACTGCGAATGCGACTATAGGAGATAACCAGAGACTGCGAATGCGACTATAGGAGATAACCAGAGACTGCGAATGCGACAATAGGAGATAACCAGAGACTGTGAATGCAACTACAGGAGATAACCAGAGACTGCGAATGCGACTACAGGAGATAACCATAAACTGCGAATGCGACTACAGGAGATAACCAGACTGCGAATGCGACTACAGGAAGTAACCAGAGACTGTGAATGCAACTACAGGAAAAAGACTGCGAATGCAACTACAGGAAATAACCAGAGACTGCGAATGCAACTACAGGAAATAACCAGACTGCGAATGCGACTACAGGAGATAACCAGAGACTTAGAATGCAACTACAGGACTGTGAATGCGACTATAGAAGATGACCAGACTGCGAATGCGACTACAGTAGATAATCAGAGACTGCGATTGCGACTACAGGAAATAACCAGACTGCGAATGCGACTACAGGAGATAACCAGAGACTGCGAATGCGACTACAGGAAATAACCAGACTGCGAATGCGACTACAGGAACTAACCAGTGACTGCGAATGTGACTACAGGAAATAACCAGACTGCGAATGCGACTACAGGAAATAACCAGAGACTGTGAATGCGACTACAGGAACTAACCAGAGACTGCGAATGTGACTACAGGAAATAACCAGACTGCGAATGCGACTACAGGAAATAACCAGATATTGTGAATGCGACTACAGGAAATAACCAGAGACTGCGAATGCGACTACAGGGGATAACCAGACTGCGAATGCGACTACAGGAGATAACCAGAGACTGCGAATGCAACTACAGGAAATAACCAGACTGCGAATGCGACTACAGGAGATAATCAGAGGCTGCGATTGCGACTACAGGAAATAACCAGACTGCGAATGCGACTACAGGAGATAACCAGAGACTGCGAATGCGACTACAGGAAATATCCAGACTGCAAATGCGACTACAGGAACTAACCAGAGACTGCGAATGTGACTACAGGAAATAACCAGACTGCGAATGCGACTATAGGAAATAACCAGAGACTGCGAATACGACTACAGGAAATAACCAGAGACTGCGAATGCGACAACAGGAAATAACCAGACTGCGAATGCGACTACAGGAGATAACCAGAGACTGCGAATGCGACTACAGGAAATATCCAGACTGCAAATGCGACTACAGGAACTAACCAGAGACTGCGAATGTGACTACAGGAAATAACCAGACTGCGAATGCGACTATAGGAAATAACCAGAGACTGCGAATACGACTACAGGAAATAACCAGAGACTGCGAATGCGACAACAGGAAATAACCAGACTGCGAATGCGACTACAGGAGATAACCAGAGACTGCGAATGCGACTACAGGAAATATCCAGACTGCGAATGCGACTACAGGAACTAACCAGAGACTGCGAATGTGACTACAGGAAATAACCAGACTGCGAATGCGACTATAGGAAATAACCAGAGACTCCGAATGCGACTACAGGAAATAACCAGAGACTGCGAATGCTACTACAGGAAATAACCAGACTGCGAATGCGACTATAGGAGATGACCAGACTGCGAATGCGACTATAGGAGATGACCAGACTGCGAATGCGACTACAGGAAGTAACCAGAGACTGCAAATGTAACTACAGGAAATAACCAGACTGCGAATGCGACTATAGGAGATAACCAGAGACTGCGAATGTGACTATAGGAGATAACCAGAGACTGCAAATGCGACAATAGGAGATAACCAGAGACTGCGA
The DNA here is from genome assembly GCA_037952835.1 of Lithobates septentrionalis. Lineage (NCBI taxonomy): Eukaryota > Metazoa > Chordata > Amphibia > Anura > Ranidae > Lithobates > Lithobates septentrionalis. The sequence goes on from JBBDGP010001129.1 coordinate 624,880, forward strand.
ATGCGACTACACGAGATAACCAGAGACTGCAAATGCGACTACAGGAGATAACCATAAACTGCGAATGCGACTAAAGGAGATAACCAGACTGCGAATGCGACTACAGGAAGTAACCAGAGACTGTGAATGCAACTACAGGAAAAAAACAGACTGCGAATGCAACTACAGGAAATAACCAGAGACTGCGAATGCAACTACAGGAAATAACAAGACTGCAAATGCGACTACAGGAGATAACCAGAGACTTTGAATGCAACTACAGGACTGCGAATGCGACTATAGAAGATGACCAGACTTCGAATGCGACTACAGGAGATAATCAGAGACTGCGATTGCGACTACAGGAAATAACCAGACTGCGAATGCGACTACAGGAGATAACCAGAGACTGCGAATGCGACTACAGGAAATAACCAGACTGCGAATGCGACTACAGGAACTAACCAGAGACTGCGAATGTGACTACAGGAAATAACCAGACTGCGAATGCGACTACAGGAAATAACCAGAGACTGTGAATGCGACTACAGGAAATAACCAGAGACTGCGAATGAGACTACAGGAGATAACCAGACTGTGAATGCGACTACAGGAGATAACCAGAGACTGCGAATGCAACTACAGGAAATAACCAGACTGCGAATGCGACTACAGGAGATAATCAGAGACTGCGATTGCGACTACAGGAAATAACCAGACTGCGAATGCGACTACAGGAACTAACCAGAGACTGCGAATGTGACTACAGGAAATAACCAGACTGCGAATGCGACTGCAGGAAATAACCAGAGACTGTGAATGCGACTACAGGAAATAACCAGAGACTGCGAATGAGACTACAGGAGATAACCAGACTGTGAATGCGACTACAGGAGATAACCAGAGACTGCGAATGCAACTACAGGAAATAACCAGACTGCGAATGCGACTACAGGAGATAATCAGAGACTGCGATTGCGACTACAGGAAATAACCAGACTGCGAATGCGACTACAGGAGATAACCAGAGACTGCGAATGCGACTACAGGAAATATCCAGACTGCGAATGTGACTACAGGAACTAACCAGAGACTGCGAATGTGACTACAGGAAATAACCAGACTGCGAATGCGACTATAGAAAATAACCAGAGACTGCGAATGCGACTACAGGAAATAACCAGACTGCGAATGCGACTACAGGAGATAACCAGACTGCGAATGCGACTATAGGAGATGACCAGACTGCAAATGCGACTACAGGAAGTAACCAGAGACTGCAAATGCAACTACAGGAAATAACCAGACTGTGAATGCGACTACAGGAGATAATCAGAGACTGCGATTGCGACTACAGGAAATAACCAGACTGTGAATGCGACTACAGGAGATAACCAGAGACTGCGAATGCGACTACAGGAAATAACCAGACTGCGAATGCGACTACAGGAACTAACCAGAGACTGCGAATGTGACTACAGGAAATAACCAGACTGCGAATGCGACTACAGGAAATAACCAGAGACTGCGAATGCGACTACAGGAAATAACCAGAGACTGCGAATGCGACTACAGGAGATAACCAGACTGCGAATGCGACTACAGGAGATAACCAGACTGCGAATGCGACTATAGGAGATGACCAGACTGCGAATGCGACTATAGGAGATGACCAGACTGCGAATGCGACTACAGGAAGTAACCAGAGACTGCAAATGCAACTACAGGAAATAACCAGACTGCGAATGTGACTACAGGAGATAATCAGAGACTGCATATGCGACTACAGGAAATAACCAGAGACTGCGAATGCGACTACAGGAAATAACCAGACTGCAAATGCGACTACAGGAGATAACCAGACTGCGAATGCGACTATAGGAGATGACCAGACTGCGAATGCGACTATAGGAGATGACCAGATTGCGAATGTGACTACAGGAAGTAACCAGAGACTGCAAATGCAACTACAGGAAATAACCAGACTGTGAATGCGACTATAGGAGATAACCAGAGACTGCGAATGCGACTATAGGAGATAACCAGAGACTGCAAATGCGACAATAGGAGATAACCAGAGACTGCGAATGCGACTACAGGAGATAACCAGAGACTGCGAATGCGACTACAGGAGATAACCATAAACTGCGAATGCGACTACAGGAGATAACCAGACTGCGAATGCGACTACAGGAAGAAACCAGAGACTGTGAATGCAACTACAGGAAAAAAACAGACTGCGAATGCAACTACAGGAAATAACCAGAGACTGCGAATGCAACTACAGGAAATAACCAGACTGCGAATGCGACTACAGGAGATAACCAGAGACTTCGAATGCAACTACAGGACCGCGAATGCGACTATAGGAGATGACCAGACTGCGAATGCGACTACAGGAGATAATCAGAGACTGCGATTGCGACTACAGGAAATAACCAGACTGCGAATGCGACTACAGGAAATAACCAGAGACTGCGAATGCGACTACAGGAAATAACTAGAGACTGCGAATGCGACTACAGGAGATAACCAGACTGCAAATGCGACTACAGGAGATAACCAGAGACTGTAAATGCGACTACAGGAAATAACCAGACTGCGAATGCGACTACAGCAACTAACCAGAGACTGCGAATGTGAGTACAGGAAATAACCAGACTGCGAATGCGACTACAGGAAATAACCAGAGACTGCAAATGCGACTACAGGAAATAACCAGAGACTGCAAATGTGACTACAGGAGATAACCAGACTGCGAATGCGACTACAGGAATAACCAGACTGCGAATGCGACTATAGGAGATGACCAGACTGCAAATGCGACTATAGGAGATGACCAGACTGCGAATGCGACTACAGGAAGTAACCAGAGACTGCAAATGCAACTACAGGAAATAACCAGACTGCAAATGCGACTACAGGAGATAATCAGAGACTGCAAATGCGACTACAGCAACTAACCAGAGACTGCGAATGTGAGTACAGGAAATAACCAGACTGCGAATGCGACTACAGGAAATAACCAGAGACTGCAAATGCGACTACAGGAAATAACCAGAGACTGCAAATGTGACTACAGGAGATAACCAGACTGCGAATGCGACTACAGGAATAACCAGACTGCGAATGCGACTATAGGAGATGACCAGACTGCAAATGCGACTATAGGAGATGACCAGACTGCGAATGCGACTACAGGAAGTAACCAGAGACTGCAAATGCAACTACAGGAAATAACCAGACTGCAAATGCGACTACAGGAGATAATCAGAGACTGCAAATGCGACTACAGGAAATAACCAGAGACTGCGAATGCGACTACAGGAAATAACCAGACTGCGAATGCGACTACAGGAGATAACCAGACTGCGAATGCGACTATAGGAGATGACCAGACTGCGAATGCGACTACAGGAAATAACTAGAGACTGCGAATGCGACTACAGGAGATAACCAGACTGCAAATGCGACTACAGGAGATAACCAGAGACTGTAAATGCGACTACAGGAAATAACCAGACTGCGAATGCGACTACAGCAACTAACCAGAGACTGCGAATGTGAGTACAGGAAATAACCAGACTGCGAATGCGACTACAGGAAATAACCAGAGACTGCAAATGCGACTACAGGAAATAACCAGAGACTGCAAATGTGACTACAGGAGATAACCAGACTGCGAATGCGACTACAGGAATAACCAGACTGCGAATGCGACTATAGGAGATGACCAGACTGCAAATGCGACTATAGGAGATGACCAGACTGCGAATGCGACTACAGGAAGTAACCAGAGACTGCAAATGCAACTACAGGAAATAACCAGACTGCAAATGCGACTACAGGAGATAATCAGAGACTGCAAATGCGACTACAGCAACTAACCAGAGACTGCGAATGTGAGTACAGGAAATAACCAGACTGCGAATGCGACTACAGGAAATAACCAGAGACTGCAAATGCGACTACAGGAAATAACCAGAGACTGCAAATGTGACTACAGGAGATAACCAGACTGCGAATGCGACTACAGGAATAACCAGACTGCGAATGCGACTATAGGAGATGACCAGACTGCAAATGCGACTATAGGAGATGACCAGACTGCGAATGCGACTACAGGAAGTAACCAGAGACTGCAAATGCAACTACAGGAAATAACCAGACTGCAAATGCGACTACAGGAGATAATCAGAGACTGCAAATGCGACTACAGGAAATAACCAGAGACTGCGAATGCGACTACAGGAAATAACCAGACTGCGAATGCGACTACAGGAGATAACCAGACTGCGAATGCGACTATAGGAGATGACCAGACTGCGAATGCGACTATAGGAGATGACCAGACTGCGAATGCAACTACAGGAAGTAACCAGAGACTGCAAATGCAACTACAGGAAATAACCAGACTGCGAATGCGACTATAGGAGATAACCAGAGACCGCGAATGCGACTATAGGAGATAACCAGAGACTGCGAATGCGACAATAGAAGATAACCAGAGACTGCGAATGCGACTACAGGAGATAACCAGAGACTGCGAATGCGACTACAGGAGATAACCATAAACTGCGAATGCGACTACAGGAGATAACCAGACTGCGAATGAGACTACAGGAAGTAACCAGAGACTGTGAATGCAACTACAGGAAAAAAACAGACTGTGAATGCAACTACAGGAAATAACCAGAGACTGCGAATGCAACTACAGGAAATAACCAGACTGCGAATGCGACTACAGGAGATAACCAGAGACTTCGAATGCAACTACAGGACTGCGAATGCGACTATAGGAGATGGCCAGACTGCGAATGCGACTACAGGAGATAATCAGAGACTGCGATTGCGACTACAGGAAATAACCAGACTGCGAATGCGACTACAGGAGATAACCAGAGACTGCGAATGCGACTACAGGAAATAACCAGACTGCGAATGCGACTACAGGAACTAACCAGAGACTGCGAATGTGACTACAGGAAATAACCAGACTGCGAATGCGACTACAGGAAATAACCAGAGACTGCAAATGCGACTACAGGAAATAACCAGAGACTGCGAATGCGACTACAGGAGATAACCAGACTGCGAATGCGACTACAGGAGATAACCAGACTGCGAATGCGACTATAGGAGATGACCAGACTGTGAATGCGACTATAGGAGATGACCAGACTGCGAATGCGACTACAGGAAGTAACCAGAGACTGCAAATGCAACTACAGGAAATAACCAGACTGCGAATGCGACTACAGGAGATAACCAGAGACTGCGAATGCGACTATAGGAGATGACCAGACTGGGAATGCGACTACAGGAAATAACCAGAGACTGCGAATGCGACTACAGGAAATAACCAGAGACTGCGAATGTGACTACAGGAAATAACCAGGTAGCCAGTTTTAAAATTTAAACTTTCAGCAATGCACAGCTTTACAGGGGGGTAAACATTTCCAGGGATGGTTTAGCAAAGGGGTCTACAGGCTGGGTATATACCTACCTGACCAGTCAGGCTCACCTCCCGCTCTCAGAGGTCTGGGGGCGGAGCTTTCGGTGGTAGAGGCGGAGCTTTCAGTGATAGGGGCGAGGCTTTCGTCGGTAGGGGTGGAGCTTTTGACGGTAGGGGCGGGGGTTTTGAGGGTAGGGGCGGGGATTTTTGTGGTCCAGGGCGGAGCTCTCAGAAGTGCAGGAGAGACGCTCTAATTAGATACAGACTCAGACTATATGGGGAGGGGCGGGGCAGGGCAGGGTCAGAGCGTCAGTGGAGCTCCCTGTCCCGCCCCTCCCTGCTGACAGAGCCACTCTCAGCCTAAGCCGAGCCCTGCTTGGGCAGCGGGCTGGCCGCGGCGCTGGGAGCAGTACTAATCCAGGAGGACGGGGCTTTCGTTCAGTGCGGCGGGCGGCTTTTTTCCGCTGCTGACTGAGCCACTCATGGGGCCCCTCCTGACGTCGGGCCCTCGGTCGGCGACTGAGTGACCGAATGGTCAGTCCGCCCCTGCCGTTACCATACTTCAATAAATTATTAGTGAAGTATGGTAAAAGTTCCTGCCTTCACACACCTTCACACCCCTTATGCCACTGCCTGCTCTGTAACTGACTCTGGATTGTTATTCGACCACGCTTCTGCCTGCCGATTCTGTACATACCATTGCCTGATCTGGAACTGACCCTGGACTGTTATTCTACCATGTTTTTGCCTACCGATTCTGTACATACCTTTGCCTGATCTGGAACTCACCCTGGACTGTTATTCTACCATGCTTCTGCCTAACGATTCTGTACATACCTCTGCCTGATCTGGAACTGACCTTGGACTGTTTGACCATGTTGTTTGCCTGCCTCTTGGACTGATCTTGTACCCTGCAACTGGACTAGTGGGATTCAACACAGGGGTCTCACATATGTGAGGGGCTCCAGAATAGCTTCTCTGGATGAAGAAAATTCTTCTTTGTTTTCTCATTCCTAGATTAGGGTCTGGAGACTCGGAGGCTTCAAAGAGATTTGGGTGGGAGAAGCCTCTACCCCTGTCCCCATTCTGACCTAAATGAGGCCCTACTTCTGCCTGCTGCCTGTAGGACTTACTGCCGTCATGCCTCTGTCTGTCGCACTGACCACAGCACATGGACCATGTTCCTGCCTACTACCGGAACCAATATTTTTGGCACTGCTGACAATATCTCTGCCTGCACTAACCCTGGACTGTATATGGACAGTATCCCTGCCTGCTGCTTGAAAAATTGTGTTTGCTGTGTCTGACCATGTCCCTGCCTGCTGCCTGGACCGGTATTATCCTCCTGTCGACAACTGCGCTACTAAAACCACAGGTAATTTTTTGTTTACCCTTTGCTTAGCATAATGTATTTTGGGGTGTAATTCTTGGTATGTGCATGCTATGTGTCCCTGGAACACCTGACGGTGTTCCTTGCATGTTGGATCTCTGTATGTGGCCAGGCTGTGTAAAGGTCCACACATGTGGTATCGCCATACTCAGGAGGAGTCGCAGAATGTATTTTGGGGTGGTATTTTTGCTATGTACATGCTATGTGTTGGAAATATCTTATAAACAGACAACTTTGTCTAAAAAAAAATGCGTTTTCATTTTTTTTCCACATTTTCCAAAAACTTCTGGAAAAAAATGAACCATTCAAAAGACTCATTATGCCTCATAAATTATACGTTGGGGTGTTAGCTTTCCAAAATGGGGTCATTTTGTGGGCGTTTCCATTGTCCTGGTGCTCCAGGGCCTTCAAAAGTGTAATAGGTGGGTGAGAAATGAGATGTGTAATTTATGCTCGTAGAACGCCTGAAGGTACTACTTCAATGTTAGGCCTCTGTATGTGGCCAGGCTGTGTAAAAGTCTCACACATGTGGTATCGTTATACTCAGGAGGAGTAGCAGAATGTATTTTGGGGTATTATTTTTGCTATGTACATGCTATGTGTTGGAAATATCTTATAAATGGACAACTTTTCATTTTTTCCCCACATTTTCCAAAAACTTCTGGAAAAAAATGAAATATTCAAAAGACTCATTATGCCTCATAGATTATACATTGGAGTGTTAGCTTTCCAAAATGGGGTCATTTTGTGGGCGTTTCCATTGTCCTGGTGCTCCAGGGCCTTCAAAAGTGTAATAGGTAGTCAACAAGTTAGATAGGTAATTTATGCTCCTTTAACACCTGATGGTGCTCCCTGCATGTTGGGCCTTTGTATGTGGCCAGGTAGTGAAAAAGTCCCACACATGTGGTATCATAATACTCAAGTGGAGTAGCAGAATGTATTTTGGGGTGTCATTTGTGGTATGCACATTCCATGTGAGAGAAATAAGCTATTACAATGACAAGTTTGTGAAAATGTTTTTTAAAAAATCTTAATTTTGGAAAGAATTGTGGGAAAAAATGATAACTTCAAATAACTCACCATGCCTCTTACTAAATACCCTGGAATGTCTACTTTCCAAAAAGGGGTAATTTGGGGGGCATTTGTACTTTCCTGGCTTGTTAGGGTCTGAAGAAATGAGATAGGCCTCAGTACATCAGATGTGATCATTTTTTTATGATTTGCACCATAGCTTGTAGACTCTAAAAATTTCACACAGACCACATAATATAAACTTATTTGGGTTATTTTTACCAAAGATATGTAGCAGTATAAATTGTGGCCAAATTTATGAAGAAAAATTGCTAATTTGCAACATTTTATCACAGAAACAAAGAAAAGGCATTTTTTTCTAAATTTTCTGTCTTTTTTTATTTATAGCACAAAAAATAAAAAACCCAGAGGTTATCAAATACCACCAAATGAAAGCTCTATTTGTATGAAAAAAAGGCCAAAAAATCATTTGGGTACAGTGTTGCATGACTGAGTAATTGCCATTCAAAGTGTGAGAGCACTGAAAGCTGAAAATTGGTCTGGGCAAAAGGGGGGTTTAAGTGTGCAGTAAGCAAGTGGTTAACTACAACCAAAAGAAAGCTCTATTTGTGTGAAAAAACTATAAAAATGTTGTTTGGGTACAGTGTTGTATGACTGAGTAATTGTCATTCAAAGAGTGAGAGCACTGAAAGCTGAAAATTGGTCTGGGCAGGAAAGGGGTGAAAGTGCCCTGTGTTAACGTGGTTAAAGTATATGTGAACCCTCACCTTGTAAAACAACCCATTCAATTTAAGATAGAAAGGCAAAACACTTGAGTGTAGATATAAAAAAAAAACATTCTAAATACCCTTTTTCCTCTTTTTTTAGAAGTGGTCACATACTCTCTGTTCTCAGAGATATAGGGGTGGAGAAACAGCAAACACTGGTCTTCCCAGTAAAGGGCTGGGGGGGGGGGGGGGAGGCGTGTTAGGACAAGTCTTATCATTGGAGGGAGGAGAGCAGGCTGAGTTCTCAGCACATCCAGAAAGCTGACCACGCTGTGCTCTAATGCCCAGTGTGGTCAGTTTTTGATAGGAATATGAAATGAGAGAACTGCTCCCTGTTGTAGAGCTGCACGATTTTGGCTAAAATGAGAATCACAATTTTTTGCTTAGAAAAAAGATCTAGATTCTCTCATGATTCTTGCGGCATAACATCATCTTTTACATTATACAAAAAAATTGGGATAACTTTACTGTTTAGTTTTTCTTTTTTAATTAATTGAAGTGTATTTTTTACCAAAAAAATTGCGTTTGAAAGACCGCTGCGCAAATACAGTGTGACATAAAATATTGCAACAATCGCCATTTTACTCCGTAGGGTCTCTGCTAAAAAAAAAATATATATATATATATATATATATATATATATATAAATAATGTTTGGGGGTTCCAAGTAATTTTATAGCAAAAAATACTGATTTTAACTTTGTAAGAAACAAAATGCCAGAAAAAGGTCTTTTAATGGTTAAACTTCCCTCATTTACACACAGAAGTTCATCCCTTTGATCTAAGAACAGAAAATTACAATGTTTCTAGTTATCTACCAGCATGGACAAATTCAGTGGCGTCTCCAGCTTTCATATTTAGGGGGGCACATGGGGGGACAGGGACAAAAGTAGGCCTTGGGGCCCTTTACTACGACCCCACAACGGCCCTTTCACATGTTCTGCAGTGAGCTCCCTTCCTACTGTATTGGGGCCCCCCAGGGTGGCAGAAAACAAGAGACATATGTCACCAGCATACCAAGAAAATATAAGGATCCAAAGCAGTGGGAGAACTATCAGGGTTGCAACGGTTGTCTTGCCACCGGGTGCTGGTGTTCTGCCACTGTGGGGTTCCCCAGTAGGGATGAGCTTCGTGTTCGAGTCGAACCCATGTTCGACTCGAACATCGGCTGTTCGGTCGTTCGCCGAATTGCGAACGATATGGGCCGTTCGCGCCAAATTCGTGTGGCGCGTCACGGCCCATAATTCACTGCGGCATCGCAGTGCATTGCTGGCTGATGATTGGCCAAGCATGCACTATGACCCGCATGCTTGGCCAATCACAGCGCCGTCAGTAGAGAGAGCTGTAATTGGCCAAAGCCAGGGTGGCTTTGGCCAATTATGGCTCAGGGGATTTAGTACACACCCCACACTATATAAGGCCGCCTGCACGGCGGCCCTGTGTAGTGTGTGTTCCGGTGTGCTGAGAGATAGAGAGAGAGAGAGACAGTGTCATTTGATTTGAGTTAGATAGATTAGGCAGAACAGTCAGTCAGTTAGCTGCACTTACAGTGTATTGTGTATATATATGCATCCCAGGTGTTGCATATATATATATACACTGTATTCAGTTTAGCTAGATCCGTTCCTGTTATCTTCTATCTAGACTATTTACATTTAGTGCAGTGTGTCCTGCTCACAGTGTTCAGCTAGATCCGTTCCTGCTATTTACATTCAGTGCAGTGCGTCCTGCTCACAGTGTTCAGCTAGATCCGTTCCTGGTATTTACATTTAGTGCAGTGCGTCCTGCTCACAGTGTTCAGCTAGATCCGTTCCTGCTATTTACATTCAGTGCAGTGCGTCCTGCTCACAGTGTTCAGCTAGATCCGTTCCTGCTATTTACATTCAGTGCAGTGCGTCCTGCTCACAGTGTTCAGCTAGATCCGTTCCTGCTATTTACATTCAGTGCAGTGCGTCCTGCTCACAGTGTTCAGCTAGATCCGTTCCTGGTATTTACATTTAGTGCAGTGCGTCCTGCTCACAGTGTTCAGCTAGATCCGTTCCTGCTATTTACATTCAGTGCAGTGCGTCCTGCTCACAGTGTTCAGCTAGATCCGTTCCTGCTATTTACATTCAGTGCAGTGCGTCCTGCTCACAGTGTTCAGCTAGATCCGTTCCTGGTATTTACATTTAGTGCAGTGCGTCCTGCTCACAGTGTTCAGCTAGATCCGTTCCTGCTATTTACATTCAGTGCAGTGCGTCCTGCTCACAGTGTTCAGCTAGATCCGTTCCTGCTATTTACATTCAGTGCAGTGCGTCCTGCTCACAGTGTTCAGCTAGATCCGTTCCTGCTATTTACATTCAGTGCAGTGCGTCCTGCTCACAGTGTTCAGCTAGATCCGTTCCTGGTATTTACATTTAGTGCAGTGCGTCCTGCTCACAGTGTTCAGCTAGATCCGTTCCTGCTATTTACATTCAGTGCAGTGCGTCCTGCTCACAGTGTTCAGCTAGATCCGTTCCTGCTATATACATTTAGTGCAGTACGTCCTGCTCACAGTGTTCAGCTAGATCCGTTCCTGCTATTTACATTCAGTGCAGTGCGTCCTGCTCACAGTGTTCAGCTAGATCCGTTCCTGCTATTTACATTCAGTGCAGTGCGTCCTGCTCACAGTGTTCAGCTAGATCCGTTCCTGCTATTTACATTCAGTGCAGTGCGTCCTGCTCACAGTGTTCAGCTAGATCCGTTCCTGTTATCTTCCTACTGACAGGCAGGCTTGTCTGGTTACAGTATATAAAGCTACCTGAAGAAAATTACAGGTGTTCTTTTTGATCCTATTAGTACCACGGTCAGGCAGCTAGACTATTTACATTTAGTACAGTGTGTCCTGCTCACAGTGTTCAGCTAGATCCGTTCCTGTTATCTTCCTACTGACAGGCAGGCTTGTCTGGTTACAGTATATAAAGCTACCTGAAGAAAATTACAGGTGTTCTTTTTGATCCTATTAGTACCACGGTCAGGCAGCTAGACTATTTACATTTAGTACAGTGTGTCCTGCTCACAGTGTTCAGCTAGATCCGTTCCTGTTATCTTCCTACTGACAGGCAGGCTTGTCTGGTTACAGTATATAAAGCTACCTTAAGAAAATTACAGGTGTTCTTTTTGATCCTATTAGTACCACGGTCAGGCAGCTAGACTATTTACATTTAGTACAGTATGTCCTGCTCACAGTGTTCAGCTAGATCCGTTCCTGTTATCTTCCTACTGACAGGCAGGCTTGTCTGGTTACAGTATATAAAGCTACCTTAAGAAAATTACAGGTGTTCTTTTTGATCCTATTAGTACCACGGTCAGGCAGCTAGACTATTTACATTTAGTACAGTGCGTCCTGCTCACAGTGTTCAGCTAGATCCGTTCCTGCTATATACATTTAGTGCAGTACGTCCTGCTCACAGTGTTCAGCTAGATCCGTTCCTGTTATCTTCCTACTGACAGGCAGGCTTGTCTGGTTACAGTATATAAAGCTACCTGAAGAAAATTACAGGTGTTCTATCCCAGCTTAGTGCAGCTACAGGCCATTAGTATGTCTGGAAGGCCAAGAAGGAGAGGCAGACAGTCACAAGCCAATAAGAGAGGGCAAGCAGGCTCTGTGTCTAGTGCTGGTCGTGGAGACGGTGCATCCTCATCAGCACGTGGCCATGGGACACGCTTGGCCTTTTTTTCGGCAGCTGGCCGTGTTGAGCCGCAACATGCGGAAGACTTGGTCGAGTGGATGACCAAGCCGTCCTCATCCTCCTCATCCTCTCTCACCCATGCCCAGGGTGCTTTGTCTGGCAAACAGCGGCCTCTTCCCTCAGCTCAATGTCATCAGTGACTCCTTCCCTAGCTCCACCATGTCCTCATGAGGATTCCCTCGAACTGTTTGACCACAGTGTTGGGTACATGCTCCAGGAGGATGCCCAGCGTTTGGAAGGCTCTGATGATGATACTGAGCTCAATGAAGGCAGTAACATGAGCACGGACAGAGGGTGTGCCCAAGAAGGACAGCAATCTGGCAGTCATGCTCCCCCTGCTGCAGCATACTGCCAGGTTTGCTCCAGTGATGAGGAGGGAGGGGATGATGAGGTCACTGACTCAACGTGGGTGCCTGATAGGAGAGAGGAGGAGGAGGAGGAGGAGGAGGTGGCACATCACCAACTAGGCAGGATGCCCTCCAGGGGCCAGCCTAAGGGCAGCACATTGACTGCATCACACCCCAAAGCTCCACATGTGCAGGGCGCTGCAGTCTCTGCGCGTTATTCAAAAAGTTCTTTGGTGTGGGCCTTTTTTGAGACGAGTGCATCAGATCGCACCGCTGCTATTTGCAACATATGTCTCAAGCGTATCTCGCGTGGCCAAAACATCTCCCGCTTGGGTACCACATGCTTGACCAGACATATGTTGACCTGCCATGCAGTTCGTTGGCAAGCGTATCTGAAAGACCCACACCAAAGAACAAAGACGATCTCTCCTTGCTCCTCATCAGCTGAGATTTCCAACCCCACTAGACCTTCAGTCCTCTCTGAGACCTGCAGTGAGAGGAATGAAGGTGTAGAATTAGGTGTGTCACAGCCAAGTACTTGTGGGCAATCTGCTTTTGGTACACCGACGTCAGATTGTACCAGGCAAATTTCCCTGCCCCAGCTGCTGCACCGCCGAAAGAAGTTTGCTCCCAGCCATCCACATGCCCAGCGGTTGAATGCTAGCTTGGCAAAATTGCTAGCACTTCAACTGCTGCCTTTTCAGTTGGTAGACTCTGCCCCCTTCCGTGAGTTTGTGGAATGTGCGGTTCCTCAGTGGCAGGTACCCAAACGCCACTTTTTCTCACGGAAGGCGATTCCGGCTCTCTACCGGCATGTGGAAGGCAATGTCCATGCCTCGCTGGACAGGGCGGTCAGCGGTAAGGTGCATATTACCGCTGACTCATGGTCCAGCAGGCATGGACAGGGACGTTACTTAAGTTTCACGGCGCATTGGGTGACTCTGCTGGCAGCTGGGAAGGATGCAGGACAAGGTGCAGTAGTGTTGGAGGTTGTTCCGCCACCACGCCTCCAAAATGCTGATTGTGACACACCTCTCTCCTCCACCCCCTCCTCTTCTTCTTCCTCCATGGCCTCTTCCTCGGAACCAGCGGTGCTCCGTAGGCGTTCAAGGGGCTACGCAAGTACGCAGGCCAAAAGATGCCATGCGGTGCTTGAGCTGGTGTGCTTGGGGGACAGGAGCCACACTGGGGCAGAGGTTCTGTCAGCTCTGCAGGGGCAGGTTCAGAGGTGGTTGACGCCACGCCAACTTAAGGCAGGAATGGTGGTTTGCGACAATGGCACCAACCTCCTCTCTGCCCTCCGACAGGGACAACTGACCCATGTGCCCTGTTTGGCTCACGTCCTTAACTTGGTGGTGCAGCGGTTCTTGGGCAGGTACCCGGGCTTACAGGATGTCCTGAGGCAGGCCAGGAAAGTCTCTGTGCATTTCCGCCAGTCATATAATGCCAGTGCTCGGCTGACGGACCTCCAAAAGGAGTTTAACCTGCCCAAGAACCGCCTAATCTGTGACATGCCCACCAGGTGGAACTCGAAGTTGGCCATGCTGCAGCGGCTGCACACGCAGCAGAGGGCCATCAATGAGTACCTGTGCGACTATGGCACCAGGACAGGGTCAGGGGACCTTGGTTTTTTTTCCCCACGCCAGTGGGCCATGATCAGGGATGCATGCACTGTCCTGTCACCATTCGAGGAGGCCACGAGGATGGTGAGCACTGACAGTGCATGCATCAGTGACACTGTCCCCCTTGTCCACCTGTTGGAGCACACGCTGCGTGGAATAATGGACAGGGCACTTGAGGCAGAACAGAGGCAGGAAGAGGAGGACTTCCTTAGCTCTCAAGGCCCCCTTTATCCAGACAGTGTTCCTGCGTGCCCGCCGATCACACAGGAAGAGGACGAGGAGGAGGAGGAGGAGGAGGAGGAAGATTGTGTCAGTATGGAGGTGGAGCCTGGCACTCAGCATCAGCAGTCTTTAAGGGATCAGTCCCAAGGAACACATGGACTTGTACGTGGCTGGGAGGAGGTGGCTGCGGACGTTGTTGTCCTTAGTGACCCAGAGGACTCCGGACCGAATGCCTCAGCAAACCTACGCTGCATGGCCTCCCTGATCCTGCAAAGCCTGCGTAAGGATCCTCGTATTCGTGGTATCAAGGAGAAGGACCAATACTGGCTGGCAACCCTCCTTGATCCACGTTACAAGGGTAAGGTTGCGGACCTTATCTTGCCATCGCAGAGGGAGCAGAGGATGAAACATCTTCGGGAGGCCTTGCAGAAAGGTCTGTGCAACGCGTTCCCAGAGACTGGGAGGTTACAAACTCCTGTTTCTGGACAACGTGTTGCTGAGGCTTCGGTCAGTCAAAGAAGGAGCGGTGGAGAAGGTGGCCGTCTGACCGATGCGTTCAGACAATTTTTTGGTCCGCAGCCCCAAGGTATGATCGGTTCCAGCAACCATCGCCAGCGTCTGTTTTACATGGTGCAGGAATACCTAGGGGCAAGATCAGACTTGGACACCTTTCCCACCGAAAATCCTCTGGGTTACTGGGTCTTGAGAATGGATCACTGGCCAGAGCTTGCACAGTATGCAATTGAGCTACTGGCCTGTCCTGCATCCAGCGTTCTTTCGGAACGCACATTCAGTGCTGCTGGAGGCGTGGTAACCGATCACAGGGTGCGTCTGTCCACCGACTCGGTCGATCGGCTGACCTTCATAAAAATGAATCAGTCTTGGATCACCACCAGCTACCAAGCACCTGATGCAGATGTAACCGAATAATTTTTTTTGAAATCTCAGATCCCTTCAAAGACTGCCTATGCTGATGCTGAGTGACTATCCCTGAGTAATTATCCTCTTCCTCCTCAATCATCACGCTGATAGCTTGTAAGAACATTTTTGGTTCTGGGCGCCACCACCAGTGCCTAAGGCACAATTTTTCAGCCCCTGTTTAACAGGGGCGTGTAATTACAATTTTTGATGCAATACTTTGCAGCAGGGCTCGTTCCTGCGTTCCAACTAGAGTGTCTGTGAGGGGTTGCAGTGTTGTGGCACCAGCACCAGTGCCTAAGACCCAATTTTTCTGCCCCTGTCTAACAGGGGCGTGTAATTACAATTTTTGATGCAATACTTTGCAGCAGGGCTCGTTCCTGCGTTCCAACTAGAGTGTCTGTGAGGGGTTGCAGTGTTGTGGCACCAGCACCAGTGCCTAAGGCCTAATTTTTCAGCTCCTGTTCAACAGGGGCATGTAATTACAATTCTTGATCTAATATTTCACAGCAGGGCCCTGTGAGGGCTTACAGTGTTTTGGCCACAGCAACACCTAAGGCCCAAATTTCTGCTGAGTATATAGGGCAGGACCCTACCTTCAAACATCTAACTTACAAACGACTCCTACTTGCAAACGGTAGGAGACAACAGGAAGTGAGATGAAATCTACCCCTAAGGAAGGGAAATTCTCTCCTGTAAGAGTTAATATGGGAAAACAATTTCTCCTTTCCACTGATGCTTTCCAATCCTTGTTCCACAAAAAAACCCAAATTTTCAAAAAACATTTTTCATTGGGACAAAAAAGTGAGGTGAAATCTTCTGAAGAGGAGGAAAGACGCAAAACAAATGTCACAGGGGTGATAACCCTTCCCTATGTTTTCCAAAAAGCTTAGAAAAGATTTTTTGGCTGGAGCTAAACACATTAAAAATGTTCAAAATTACAAACAGATTCTACTTAACAACAAACCTACAGTCCCTGTCTTGTTTGCACCGCCTGTATACTGCTGTTCAGAGTATATAGGGCCTGGTGGCCCCACACCTTTCCTTATTTTAATTTGGGTGTGGGGTTCCCCTTAATATCCATACAAGACCCAAAGGGCCTGGTAATGGACTGGGGGGTACCCATGCCGTTTGTCTCACTGATTTTCATCCATATTGCCATGACCCGACATGACATTAAACCCGCAAGCAGTTTTAAATGAGATTTTTTCCTTTAAAAATGACATTTGGTGCAGGGACTGTTCTAAACATGGGAAACACGCGTCACTTTACAGGCATACTATAGACACCCCCCAGGTACGATATTTAAAGGAATATTTCACTTTTTTTTTTTTTACTTTAAGCATCATTAAAATCACTGCTCCCGAAAAAACGGCCGTTTTTAAAAGTTTTTTTTGCATTGATACATGTCCCCTGGGGTAGGACCCGGGTCCCCAAACCCTTTTTAGGACAATACCATGCAAATTAGCCTTTAAAATGAGCACTTTTGATTTCGAACGTTCGAGTCCCATAGACGTCAATGGGGTTCTAACGTTCGTGCGAACTTTCGGTCCGTTCGCGGGTTCTGGTGCGAACCGAACCGGGGGGTGTTCGGCTCATCCCTATTCCCCAGCCTCCTCTTGCTGTCCTGCCCCTGCTATTGACAGCGCTGGTCTGGCATCTCTTGGAATTTACAGGTTAGTTCTCCTGTCTTAAGGATGGAAGAAATCAGTCTGTTTTTTCAGTAACTGAGAGTCCTGGTGGAGTCCTTCCTGCAACTCGCTCTTCTCCCTGCCAATGAGGATGCAGGGGAAGGAGCAGATCGGACGGCCGTGGTTGTGTGAGCGCTCACATTATGCAGTGTCAACAAGCAGAGGGAGGGGGGAGGAATCACACGCAGGAGCTGACTGGGGACTCTCTCCCTCTTAGACATTGATTTTTTGTAAAAAAAAAAAAAAAATTGGGGGGGGCACATGGTGGGTTACAGCATAATTGTTGGGGGGGTCAGGGCCCCCTCTGGCCCCCCCTAGGGACGCCATTGTGGACAATGTTGTGCAAATCTTGGCAGACTAGCCGGTTTTATTCTTGACAGCTGAGTGAGCAGAGAACTCTCTACACTTGTTACATGAATGAATTGGGATATTCTGCATAGAGATCGTGAGGGGAGTTGAATAGAGATCACGATTTTTAAACGATTAATCGTGCAGCTCTACCCTGTTGAACAGCAATTACATTTTTTTTGCACCATCACTTTCACAAATCACTATGTGACCCTCTGGCAGTGCTCAGCACCCTATACCATTTGTTTGACAATCCCTTGCCTATTAACCTTGAAATTAGAGAGAAGTGATTTTTAAGATTCACTTCCCATTGACTTTAAAGGGGTTGTAAAGGTTTTTTTTTTTTTTTTTTAAAACAAACATGTTATACTTACCTCCTTTGTGCAAGGGTGTTGCACAGAGTGGCTTCCTACTCTTCTGAGGTCCCCCACCAGCGCTCCTGGCTCCTCCCTACATCAAGGGCCCCCTCGGAGATCCGCATTCCAAGGGGGCACCCGTGCGGGAGCGCTCCCGAGTCCTGCTGCCGTGTCCATTGACACAGACAGCAGGACTCAACCCCACCCCCGGCTCCCGTGTCACTGGATTTGATTGACAGCAGCGGGAGCCAATGGCTGCTGCTGCTAACAATCTATCCAATGAGGACCCGAGACAGCGGCCGGAGCTGTTGGGTTCATTCTCGTTGCTGGAAAAATCGGGTTCAGGTAAGTAAATGGGGTCCCGGGGGGGTGCTGCACTACAGAAGGTTTTTCACCTTAATGCATAGAATGCATTAAGGTGAAAAACCTTGATGGTTTACAAGCTTAACCACCTCCTGCCCGCCATATACGCAAATGACGGCGGCAGGGTGACTCTATTGTTCTGGGACAATGTCATATGATGTTGTCCCACTCTCGCCATGCTTGCACGCCTGATGGGGCATGGCTCTTTATCCATGTGGTCAGCTGTGTCCAATCACAGCTGATCATACATAAACAAGGAGATGCCGGTTATCGGCTTTTCTCTCCTCACACTGACAGAGTGTGAGGAGAGGACAGCCAATAAGTGGCATTTCCTCACAGAGGAGACCTGCACAGATCATCAGGGCACTGATCATCAGTGCCCTGATGATCAGTGCAGCCCCAACAGTGCCCATCAGTGATGCCAGTCAGTGCCACCTATTAGTGCCCATCGGTGATGCCAATCAGTGATGCCAGTCAGTGCCCATCAGTGATACCTGTCAGTGCCACCTATTAGTGCACAGCAGTGATGCCAATCAGTGCTGATCAGTTCTGCATATCAGTGTCGCCTATCAGTGCCCATCAGTGCTGCATATTAGTGCCTTCTTATCAGTGCTGTCTCATCAGTGCAGCCTCATCAGTGCACATTAGTGAAGGAGAAAAAGTACTTATTTACAACATTTTCTAACAGAAACTAAGAAAAACTTTCTTTTTGTAAAAACTTTAAAAAACGGTGGTGATTAAATACCTCCAATAGAAAGCTCTATTTGTGTGGAAAAAAATGATAAAAATTTCATTTGGGTACAGCGTTGCATGACTGCGCAATTGTCATTCAAAGTGTGCCAGCGCTGAGAGCTGAAATTGGCCTGGGCAGGAAGGGGGTGAAAGTGCCCGGTATTGTAGGTTGTTAAAGGGTAACTCCACTTTCGTGGGAAAAAAATTTGCAAATAAAAAAATAGCATATACAATTGCTACACAGCTGAACTCGCACGATGTCAGTCCTGATTTCGGCCACGACTTCAGAGACATCTGTGCAGATTTCTGCACATATGTCAATGTAAATTGCAGCCCGAAATCGCAAAAAGTAGTACAGAAACTACTTTTTGATTAGGACAGTGCCATTGCCAGCAATTTCCGCCGATTTGACATTGCGATTTGACATGTCAAATCGTACCTATGTGAACCAGGGCTAAACGTTATTAAAAACTACCTTTTCCTTTCAATCTGCAGCGCTGTAATTTTCTATAAAATTCAACTACAGGCATAAATTACGCATCTAATTTCCTGACTACCCATCATAATTTTGGAGGCCCTGGAGCACCAGGAAAGTAGAAACACCCTCAAAATGACCACATTTTGGAGGGGTATGGTGAGTCTTTGAAGACTTCATTGTTTGCCACAAGTTTTTGGAGAAAGCATAAATAAAATGAAAATTTATTTTTTACACAAAGTTGTCAGTTTAAGATATTTCTCACACAAAGCATAGGCATACTTAGAATTTCACCTCGTCCACTTGGATGGTGGGGCTTGAACCTGGACTTAGGGGTGTTGCCGGTTTTAGTGTGCTGTTTTGTCATAAAAGTGTTGGAACGCATATGGCGGCGGCGCGCATGCGCACTCCAGCGGGTAACCAAATGTGATGGGTCGCCATATGTGACGCTACACCCCCTCAACTTCTTTTCAATCATGCAGGGAACATGGAACATAAGAAACTTACAGCTATTCTCAACAACACCCTCTGTAGATTTCTCAAAATATGGTCCCCCTGGTTGGAGTATGACCATCACAGGAACCAAGAGCACTAACTCTCCCTCTGAACATGCATTTTAAACAAAATATGGTGCACAGTTGATTAATATAGCTTGCTTCATGGCCACAACCCGTTTAGCATCCCATTCTACCTCTGAATAATATATCTTGCATCATGAACACTTCCTGTTCAGCCTCCCATTATACCTCCCTATTTAAACTGTGCTCAAATGCAACAGGTTGTGCTTCTAGCTGCTGCAGACCACTGTTTGAGTGTTTCCAAGTGACCCGACTACTAAGTGAACCCAAATTCCTGTTCCCAATTCCTGTGTTCCCGAACATTTCTGTGACCCTAGTGCTTCAATTGGTCCATGCACCTCAGTGACTGTTATTCCCTCTCTCCTGTGTTTCTGTGATTCTAGTATCTAAGTGCTTCCATTGACATCTGTACACTCCTGTGACCCAATTGTCTTTAGTAAAGCCTAGACTCTGTGACCCCTGTATTACCCAGTGTCTTCATGCCACATCTCCCTGGGTTCCAATGCCCATATGTTCCTGTCTCCTTGGTCAGCAATTTTAGTCCTCTATCTGACCACGCTTGTCCACTGCCCTGACCTTTAGGCTGGGTTTACATATATGCGAATTGGATGCGGTTCCACCACATCCAATTCACATGACAAGCAAGTGTGACCGGCTCTCAATGGAGCCGGATCACACAGGTCCGGGACAGCCGCGAAGCGGATTGCAAAAGGGTCCTGTGCGTGTTTGGGTCTGGTTCAGGTGTGAATTCAGGCAAAAATTCAGACCTGAGTCACACCTGAACCGGTGAACAGACATGCACTGGACCCTCAGGCACAAACCCGTGGCCACACATATGTAAATCTGTCTCTGAGATTGCTTAGCTGTCATTTCCCTGGTCAGCTGCAGTCTTCATGTGTGTGTCTGAGGGCTGCAACGTGGGAGCTGTCCTGCAGTAAAGACCATCACTTCTAGTGGGGTACACTGGTGAATACCAGTTGGCTTCATACACTTTGCACTGTACTTGTGTACTTCACACTTGTCCAAGAGCACCAGGGAGTGAAAATGGCTTTGTACATCCTGCTGAATAAGGGGGTTGAATGTAAGACTAATGGGGTTAGGGCAATTCTGTCCGGACAGACATATGGAAGCTGTCATTGATGGCTCGGTTTTAAAGGTGCTTGTTATGGAGCTGTTACCGGATTCTGATTTCACCGTCTACTGAGTCATTGACGCAAAATACTTGTACTCGGGCAAATGCTCCCGATGCTTCACCCGATACCTTTGCATGCAGAGGCTCCCGGAAGTCAGTGGGCCAGAGCGGGCAAAGATGGTGGAGCACGAGTCCTGGCACAGTGGAGAGCGAGTCCTTGCAGCAGAAGGTAAGCTGGCAGGGGTGTGGGTCGCAGCCAGGGCCGGACTTATCATTGGGCTTGAGTGGGCTCAAGCCCATGGGCCCCGCCTAATAGGGGGCCCCGCGGGCAGGGCCGGACCCACGGCAAACTCACACCCGCTAGCCAGCCCGTTTCGCCGGCACCACTGCTTATTATTTAACGGGGACCGATCGGGCTTGTGTACTTTCACTTCCTGGTAGCGGTGCAACGCAAGATAGGGCCTCCTATGTCTTGCATTATTTCCGGCTGATTACATCACGTCCGCCCTATTGTGCATTCCACCGCTAAAAGGAAGTGAGATTACACAAGCCTGATAAGCAGCGGTGCCGACAAAATGGGCTGGCTAGCAGGCGGGAGTTTTCCGCCCCCCCTGAATGTTAGGAATCATGGGGCCCCGTACATCCTACCTGACGGGGCCCCCTTCGACCCAGTGGCAGGCAACATGACAAGTGACACCCTGCATCCCCTGACAAGTGACACCCTGCATCCCCTGGCAAGTGACACCCTGCATCGCTGACAAGTGACAGCCTGCATCGCTGACAAGTGACACCCTGCATCCGCTGGCAAGTGACACCCTGCATCGCTGACAAGTGACACCCTGCATCCCCTGGCAAGTGACACCCTGCATCGCTGACAAGTGACACCCTGCATCCCCTGGAAAGTGACACCCTGCATCCCCTGGCAAGTGACACCCTGCATCGCTGACAAGTGACACCCTGCATCCCAAGGCAAGTGACACCCTGCATCCGCTGACAAGTGACACCCTGCATCCGCTGGCAAGTGACACCCTGCATCCGCTGGCAAGTGACACCCTGCATCCGCTGACAAGTGACGTGGCAAGTGACACCCTGCATCCGCTGACAAGTGACGTGGCAAGTGACACCCTGCATCCGCTGACAAGTGACACCCTGCATCCGCTGACAAGTGACACCCTGCATCCGCTGACAAGTGACGTGGCAAGTGACACCCTGCATTCGCTGACAAGTGACACCTTGCATCCACTGACAAGTTACGTGGCAAGTGACACCCTGCATCTGCTGGCAAGTGACACCCTGCATCTGCTGACAAGTGACACCCTGCATCCACTGGCAAGTGACACCCTGCATCTGCTGACAAGTGACACCCTGCATCCGCTGACAAGTGACACCCTGCATCCGCTGGCAAGTGACACCCTGCATCCGCTGATGAGTGACACCCTGCATCCAGTGACAAGTGACGTGGCAAGTGGCACCCTGCATCCGCTGGCAAGTGACACCCTGCATCCACTGACAAGTGACACCCTGCATCTGCTGACGAGTGACACCCTGCATCCACTGACAAGTGACGTGGCAAGTGGCACCCTGCATCCGCTGACAAGTGACACCCTGCATCCGCTGACAAGTGACACCCTGCATCCGCTGGCAAGTGACACCCTGCATCCACTGACAAGTGACACCCTGCATCCGCTGACGAGTGACACCCTGCATCCACTGACAAGTGACATGGCAAGTGGCACCCTGCATCCGCTGACAAGTGACACCCTGCATCCGCTGGCAAGTGACACCCTGCATCCACTGACAAGTGACACCCTGCATCCGCTGACGAGTGACACCCTGCATCCACTGACAAGTGACGTGGCAAGTGGCACCCTGCATCCGCTGACAAGTGACACCCTGCATCCACTGACAAGTGGCACCCTGCATCCACTGACAAGTGGCACCCTGCATCCGCTGACAAGTGGCACCCTGCATCCGCTGACAAGTGGCACCCTGCATCCGCTGACAAGTGACACCCTGCATCCACTGACAAGTGACACCCTGCATCCGCTGACAAGTGACACCCTGCATCCGCTGACAAGTGACGTGGCAAGTGACACCCTGCATTCGCTGACAAGTGACACCCTGCATCCACTGACAAGTTACGTGGCAAGTGACACCCTGCATCTGCTGGCAAGTGACACCCTGCATCTGCTGACAAGTGACACCCTGCATCCACTGGCAAGTGACACCCTGCATCTGCTGACAAGTGACACCCTGCATCCGCTGACAAGTGACACCCTGCATCCGCTGGCAAGTGACACCCTGCATCCGCTGATGAGTGACACCCTGCATCCACTGACAAGTGACGTGGCAAGTGGCACCCTGCATCCGCTGGCAAGTGACACCCTGCATCCACTGACAAGTGACACCCTGCATCCGCTGACGAGTGACACCCTGCATCCACTGACAAGTGACGTGGCAAGTGACACCCTGCATCCGCTGACAAGTGACACCCTGCATCCGCTGACAAGTGACACCCTGCATCCGCTGGCAAGTGACACCCTGCATCCGCTGATGAATGACACCCTGCATCCACTGACAAGTGACGTGGCAAGTGGCACCCTGCATCCGCTGGCAAGTGACACCCTGCATCCACTGACAAGTGACACGCTGCATCCGCTGACGAGTGACACCCTGCATCCACTGACAAGTGACGTGGCAAGTGGCACCCTGCATCCGCTGACAAGTGACACCCTGCATTCGCTGACAAGTGGCACCCTGCATCCGCTGACAAGTGACACCCTGCATCCACTGACAAGTGACACCCTGCATCCGCTGACGAGTGACACCCTGCATCCACTGACAAGTGACGTGGCAAGTGGCACCCTGCATCCACTGACAAGTGACACCCTGCATCCACTGACAAGTGGCACCCTGCATCCACTGACAAGTGGCACCCTGCATCCACTGACAAGTGGCACCCTGCATCCGCTGACAAGTGGCACCCTGCATCCGCTGACAAGTGACACCCTGCATCCGCTGACAAGTGGCACCCTGCATCCGCTGACAAGTGACACCCTGCATCCACTGACAAGTGACACCCTGCATCCGCTGACAAGTGACACCCTGCATCCGCTGACAAGTGACACCTTGCATCCGCTGACAAGTGACACCCTGCATCCGCTGACAAGTGACACCCTGCATCCGCTGACAAGTGACACCCTGCATCCGCTGACAAGTGACACCCTGCATCCGCTGACAAGTGACACCCTGCATCCGCTGACAAGTGACACCTTGCATCCGCTGACAAGTGACGGGGCAAGTGACAATCCGCATCTGAAGGCAGGTGACGTTGGCAAGTGACACGCTCAGGCTCCGACTGATTCTGCTTATGGTGAGTTGAACTATTTTATTTTATATAACAATGTAATAATAGAAATATTGCACTTCAATCATTTTTTTTTTGCGATACGGCACTGCGCCGATTTAAATGACAATTGCGCAGTTGTGTGATGCTGTACCCAAACACTCGGCTACTCTCGGCTCCGCTCGGGACTGCGGGAGGACCCGAGAGCCCCCTGAGAGGACCCAAGAGCCGCCGAGATACACAGGACTCTGTATCTCGGCGGCGCCATTTTTAAACTTCAAAACTGCAATGACAAGGCTGCAAATGACACTGGGGCAAGGCTGCAAATGACAAGGCTACACTGACAAGGCTGCAATGACACTGGACAAGGCTACAGATGGATGGACAAGGTTGCAGATGGACGCTGCGCAAGGCTGCATTGATGGGCATTTAAATGTACCGTAAGTAATTTCCTTAAACTTCCCTCCTAAAAGTTTTTTTCCTTAAAATTCCCTCCTAAACTTGGGGTGCATGTTATATGCCGGCGCGAAAGCGACTCAAGCCCAGGGGCCCCCACCACCCTAAGTCCTGCCCTGGTCGCAGCTGCATGTGCCGCCCATCAGAATCGGTGACCTGGGCCGTCAGAATCGTTAACGGAAGTGACGGTCCGTGCCTCCATCAGAAACTTTACACTGCAAAGCTCATCTTGGTACACCATGCACTGGGCCTCAGTAAGCCTGCAGTCACAAGGCGGCAGCGGACATCTTGTTACACCCAGCCCATATAGTTCACTAACTATATGAGCTGGGTGTAACAAGATGTCCGCTGCTGCATTCTGACTAGGCTTACTGAGGCAGAGTGCAGGGTGTGTCAAGATGGGCTCTTGTATACTCTACTCTTTATTGATTTAATTTTATCATGCCAGGCTGCCAGCAAGTATCAGTGCTGCATTTCAGTTCCACTACCTACCAATCAGTTCCACCTATCATTGCCCATAAGTGTCACCTATTAGTGCCCATAAGTGCCACCTATGAGTGCCCATCAGTCAGTGCCACATACCAGTACCAACTACAAGTGCCACCTATCAGTGCCAGCCATCAGTGCCGCATATCAGTGATCATCAATCAGTGCTGCAAATCAGTGCCCATCAGTAGGTGCCACATATCAGTGCCCATAAGTGCCACCTATCAGTGGCAGCCATCAGTGCCCATCAGTCAGTGCCACCTATCAGTGCTGCAAATCAGTGCCCATCAGTCAGTGCCAGCTATTAGTGCTGCATATCAGGGCCCATCAGTATGTGCCAACTATCAGTGCTGCAATTCAGTGCCCATCAGGCAGTGCCACCTATCAGTGCCAGCCATTAGTGCTGCATATCAGGGCCCATCAGTATGTGCCACCTATCAGTGCTGCAAATCAGTGCCCATCAGTCAGTGCCACCTATCAGTGCTGCAAATCAGTGCCCATCAGTCAGTACCACCTATCAGTGCTGCAAATCAGTACCCATTAGTCAGTGCCACCTATCAGTGCTCATCAGTGCTGCTACATATTAGGGCCTCCTCATCGGTGCCACTGCCACCTCATCAGTGCCCTTCATTGCTGCTTCATCGGTTCCCATCAGTGCAGCCTCCTTAGCGCACATCAGTAAAGGAGAAAAAGTACTTATTTACAAAATTTTCTGACAGAAACGAGTATAATTAAAAAGAAGATATTGAAAGTATCATTAATCGGTATCGGCGAGTACTTGAAAAAAAAGTATCGGTACTTGTACTCGGTCTTAAAAAAGTGGTATCAGGGCAACCAGGGGCGGACTGACCATTGAGCCACTTAGGCACTGCCCAAGGGCCCTGGGCCACTGGGGGGCCCCATCAGGGTTGCCAGCCTCAGTAAAAGCAGGGACAGTAATGGAAAAATCTGTGTTTTTTTTACATCTGTCTCTGAAATGTCCCTTACCGACATCCTTGTGGTCTAAAAATCCCGAGATTATAGCTGCCCCACCTCTCCAGTACCTTCTCAGCCAATAGAAACATGTCTGTGTATACTGTGTGTACATGTATGTGTGTACTGTGTGATTGTATACTGTGTGTGTGTATACTGTGTGGCCCCATAATCTCCTATTGCCCAGGGGGGCCCCATGAGTTGTCAGTCCGCCCCTGGGGGCAACCCTAGTATTTTTATTATGTGATTATTGCCTACAGCTATAGCTGCTAGCAGTAATCATTTTGCTGTTCTGCGGGAGTGTGTTGATGGGGGGAATCAGGGGATTTTCTTTCCTACAACAGTAATTTGCATAATCTATGGCTTGCATAAGTTGCATGAATGTACACTCCGGGATGCACGTGGAGGTCTGTGCAGCCGGCCACGCACCTTTCATTGATTTCAACAGACTGCCTGTATGCCCCTGCACAGAGCACCTCTGCATCCCGGGCAGCTGAGAACGGCCCTTCACATAACCATATGGATTGGTGGTATGCCCAAGTAAATGAGGCAGAAATAGTAATATCTGAAATAAAATAAAAATAAACCTTTATCTCAGCATATGTCATCTCAGGTGTGTCTTGAGATCTATTCCGATTTGTTCGGGTGCCAGGTACTGAATGCCCCTCACTACTGTCTCATAGTTTTATATACCAAAAATATAAAATAAAGAAAAAGTGCACCGTGTGTACACAACTTGGCTAGCCAATGATTGTGCTTGCCTTCTTCCTCATTTACACCACAACACTTAGAAATGTGCGCTCTTTCGTATAAAATGTAAAGGTCTGCATTTATACAGCAGTAAATATAATATTCACCAAACACTCACTGCAGGTGAATCTTCCTGGTGCGTGTTTTAAATTAGTGATCTATTCATGGCCAGTGAATGTCTGGTGAATGTCACATTCATTTGTTTACAAATATGTACCCAAATATATGTTTGGGGAAAAGGTAAAACAATACCCGTTGATCTGCCAGAAAACCTGGGAGCTCCCAACTTCCCATTTAAGCTGACAACTCCTGTCCTAGGAAATATTTAAGCCATGCCATGTTCTTCTCTATGGACTACAGAACACCTCCCCCCTTTATGGTGGCAGCGGAGAACTGGGCAGGGCTGACAACACTGCTTGGGATTTCACTGCAGCAAAGTTGTCAGGTTACTGTGAGTTAGGATCTCATTGAATTTTTAGCAGATCAACATACTGTATACTTTCTCTGTACATCTGACATTTTTTAAAATTAAAGGGGAAGTTCACCTTTACAGAAAAATCTGTAAGGTGAACTTACACAGGTCCCCCTCCTCACCCACCCTTGGTCCCGCTGACCTGTACCATGGCAATCTCTGGTTCTAAGCCCCGGTATATCCGCGCCAGGAGTCCGGGGCTTCGAAATCCTCTGAGCTGAATGTCCAAAACGTCCCTCGTCAGGAGGGACGTTATGGAGCATTCTAATTGGTAAGCGCAGTCAAATGGGCAGCCCGACCAATCAGCAGCCGCATAGCCCATCCTGTCAGCTATGCAGAACACGCATGGATGCAGAAAGGATTTCTAAGCCCCAGACTCCTGGCGTGGATATACCGGGGCTTAGAAACGGAGATTGCCGCGGTCCAAGGGGGGGAGGATCTGTGTAAGTTCACCTTAAAGATTTTTCTGTAAAGGTGAACTTACACTTTAAAAAAAATTAAATGTGCATGTAGTGCAAACATGTACTGAATTGTTTTTGGTGTCCAGACATACAATTTAAAGAAACTTTGGCACTTTGGCCATTTAGGGTTAGAGGGTCTGTACTAGTTCACAGCTCTCCCTACTCATTATCAGATACAGCAGCCTTTGCTGACCCTCTGAAAAGTGATCCACCATGAACGTTTGCCAGGCAGTGAGTAGGTGATATGTCGCCTCCTCACCTATTGCTTTTAGCATAAAAAGGCTGAATCGCTGCATGGCAACCGTGTGCACTGCATGCGGTTGTGGTGCAGCCCCATACTCCTAAATGGGTCACATTTAGTGGCGATGCCACCCACTGAATGAAACATGCTTTTTTTTTTGCCATGGCCACAAAGCAAGGCATCACAGACATGACATCTTTACAGCCCTGAGCAGATGCATGCCCTTCTTTAGGCGGGTGGTCAGGGGGCAGTAAAACGAAAGCTCAGCCAACTGTTTTTTTTTACCAACCCCTGGCCACACGCCCTTACACTACCTAACTACTTCTTTCCTCCAGGACACACATCCTGTGTAAGCTCCATGTCAGATGGTCACTTTGATATCCCATTCAGGACATAGTGACAGTCTCTTTGATGTGCACTATGACATGTTTTAATGGTTATAAAAATACCAACACTGCAACCACGGGTGGAAGGAAAGAAAATCGATCCCCCTATCAACACAGTCAATGTTGATGCCGCAATATTGTATTCTGCCAGAAGGAAGTGCAGGGAGCATTCCTGGTTACTGCTAGTGGCTATAGCTGCTGGCAGTAATCATATGTAGAAAAGCCGACATGCTGGTTGTACCTAGATTGATCGCTAGATCAACTTGGGTACAATCAGCCTGCCCATACATGGTTTGAATCTCGGACGGTTCAGCAGGGCCGGCTTTGATCAACTTTTCTAAACCTTTTGTCAGTTATGGCACCCTTTAAAAGTGTGCAAAATCTCGAGGCATCCCAGGTACATTTTACGACAAACTGGGCCTTCATTTGGTGATAAATGTCAATGGATGTCTCCTGATTTATTTTTTTTATTATCAAAGGAAAAGTGTCCCAAAAATAAGAAAAAAAAATCAAACACTAGCTGTATGTTTTTGTGCCATTGGCATGAAAGAGCTGACTGGAAAATTGTTGGGTGAAAAGCGCCTACATCCAATCATATGCAGGTACTGTCTACGTATTTTGACAGCTGGCTGTCAAAATACAATAGCTACAGACAGAGATCTGTCCATTAATGCTGTGAATCTGTTAAGACTTTTGTATGTTCAGCCTGCAGTATAAACTTAAAAAAATCTGTATGTGTATGGCCAACATAACACTTGTACTGACACTAGATACTATATAAAACTCTTCTTTTTCTACTCAGAACACACTGACACTAACACTGACCCTAAGGCTGACCATGCACTGATCTGGGGGTTCATCATGAAGCGCACTCCCAACACAAACACATACACTATATTGTCAAAAGTGTTGGGACGTCTGACTTTACATGCACATGACCTTTAATGGCATCCTAGTCTTAGTCCGTGGGGTTTAATATTGAACTGGCCAATCCTTTGCAGCTATAACAGCTTCAACTCTTCTGGGAAGGCTGTCCACAAGTTTTAGGAGTGTGTCTATGGGAATGTTTGGACATTCTTCCAGAAACGCATTTGTGAGGTCAGGCGCTGATGTTGGACGAGAAGGCCTGGCTCGCAGTCTCTGCCTAATTCATCCCAAAAGTGTTCTATTGGGTTGAGGCCAGGACTCTGTGAAGGCCAGTCAAGTTTCTCCACCCCAAACTCGCTCATCCACATCTTTATGGACCTTGCTTTGTGCACTGGTCCAAATCATTTGGTGGAGGGGGGGATTATGGTGTGGGGTTGTTTTTCAGGGGTTGGGGTTGGCCCCTTAGTTTCAGTGAAGGGAACTCTGAAGGAATTAGCATAGCAAGACATTTTGGACAATTTCATGCTCCCAACTTTGTGAGAAGTTTGGGGATGGCCCCTTCCTGTTCCAACATGACTGCGCAGCAGTGCACAAAGCAAGGTCCATAAAGACATGGATGAGCGAGTTTGGGGTGGAGGAACTTGACTATCCTGACCTCAGCCCGACAGGACACCTTTGGGCCAACTCAATATTGAACCCTACGGACTAAGACTGGGGCGCCATTAAAGTTTATGTGCATGTAAAGGCAGGTGTCCCAATACTTTTGGTAATATAGTGTATATGTGGCACCATGCATACATGTATTATGCCATCGTCAGTGTTTGCCATTGTTTTATGACCCCCTGAGGAACCCAGAAGGCATCCTGGTTTAGAAAGGCTGTTCTAAATACATGAGCCATATGTATTCTTACTTGGATCTTGGTGTATTTCTTTTAGATCTGCGCAGTATACCAGTATAAAACAATTCCTGCACTTTAGTTCTGTCACTGTGCAAGAGTGCCCTGTAATAAAGACCAGTCACTTCTGCTCCGTCTTTTTGTGCAGGGTGACTGGTCTTGTTTCCGTCCCCTCCTCATAGCTTGATGCAGACATCCTAATGTAAAACCTACTGGGTCCTTCCCCTAGTTCTGCTCTTTGTACAGGCTATACGCAGAAAAGTAATGATTTCACCTCTACTTTCAGAAGGTAATATTGGGGTTTGTAAAGGCATCTGAAGCCACTGGGAATTATATTTGAATGAACGTTTTGGTGCCTGGAGTTCAGCTTTAAAACTTTGTGAACTGTGGTCCAGTTTTGTTAAATTGTTGCTTTTACACATTGCACAAAAAGTTTTTTCTCAGGTTCACTCCCATTCTCATTACAGTGCGCTGGATAATCTGTTTTTTTTATGTGTTAAATGCAGCATTTATGTACGAGGAGCGGGGTTTAAACAATAAGCAGACCTTGCATTTTGATGAACTGCCTAAATAAAATTCATTAACCAGTAATAATAAAATAAAATAGAAGCTTTTGCTTAAAGTTGAACTTAATGGATTAATTGTATTGCATACCTGCTACAATGTATGAATTCATATTTCATACCTGATGGACTGCTGGGGAAGCTGACAATCCCTGTACTAGTGAGTGCTACTAAAGTAATCTTCTGGGTCCTGGGCTGAGCAGCTTCCCCAATGCACACAGGACATTGCACACAGGGCTTGCGTGGCACCATCCGGTTTGTCCAATCAGAGAGCGCCTTGTACTCATTGAAAAAATACAAGGAGTGCTATGAATGGCAGCAATGCTGAGCAAGCTCCCCATTGTGGCCAGTATGCAGTGGGGCAGCACGTGCATAGAATTTGAGCAGAATCCAGAAGTAGCTATTACAGTAGTAGCGCCAACTACCACACTGATTTCAGGTTTCCATAGTGGACCATGAGCTATAAGTAATTCTTACTTGCACCAAGCTGGATAAATGGAAATATGCAATACAAATAATTCTTGGATCTCAGCTTGAAAATAGTCAGAGCTGTCCCCTGCAGTAATTCCTTTTCGCCACTAGATGTCGTCAAACCTGAATAACAACCTGGGGTGATTCGTTAGTGCACAATTACTTGTCCACATCACAAATTTTGGCTAGCCTGGCCATTAAATACACAAAGGTGGAAAATAAACATCCTGAACACTTGCAAAAAACAAAAACAAGGAAGAGTCAGCATCCCTCTGATGGAGAAATAAACAATTTATTTTATACACACAGGAAAACAGCCTACAAATACGAGGATATTTGTAAATTTCAAACTGATGAAGAAAAAACACGTGTAACTAACTTGAAAAAAATTCACACATTCAGAAATTTGTAAAATTCAAACTGATAAGGAAAAAAACTCATGTAACTAACTTGAAAAAAATTCACACGTTCAGAATCTGCTTCCATCAAGAAGACTTCTGTCCCCAGACTGCAAAAACCCACGGATCTCTGGTTGATGCGGGACTACAATTCACTGGATGGTGGTAACGATAAGCATAATGGGACATCCACAGATACATATTTTTTCACTCAACATGTCTCAAAAAACAGGAGACCTTCTGCATGTGATGACAATGAGGTCCCCATTGGCAGCCTTGATGGAGGGACTTTTTTATATTTATAGTAAACTTAAACTTGTGAAATTTGGAGGTAGGTGGCACAGGGTTCCTCTTCATCTATTAGTACTTAATGGAGTACTGCTCATTTTGCATGACAAAGTACAGGCCTGACGTTACTTCCGAGTTATCCTGGTAGGTGGTGCTGGGCTGGTCACTGGCAGACGTGGCCACCATCTCCCCATTGTTGGTGGGCTGGAAGGCATCCCACAGACAGCGGTCTTCCATGGGTTGAGAGTCAGATATAGCACCAGGTAAAAGGGGCAAGCTCGTGCTGGTGTAGTTATGCTCGGTTAAAGCAGAATATGCATTTTCCAGGGCTTCTCTGACAATGCTAGGAAGTTCGCTCTTAGCCATCATGGGAGACCAATCTGGAGCTAAAGGTCCCCCCTCAGAGAAGGAGTCTGGAGCTAGAGCTTCACTCTCAGCTGCAATGAAGGACCAGTCTTGTTCTAGCGGTTTGTCCTCAGCCATCATGGTGGACCAGTCTGGAGCTAGAAGTTCACTCTCTGACATCAAGGAGAAACGGTCAGGTTCACTATCAACCATCATGGAGGGCCAATCTGGAATTTGAGTTCCACTGTTAACCATTCTGGAAAACAAGCTTTGCATTAAAGGTCTGCACCTAGCTGCCGTTGAAGACCAGTCCGAAGCTTGAGGTTTGTGCACTGCCACCATAGAGGACCAGTCTGGAGCTTGAGGTGTGCTCTCAGCCAATACAGAGGAACAATATGAAGCTTGCGTTTTGCTCTCTTTCCTCATCGAGGACAAGTCTAAAGCTTGAGGTTTGCGCAAAGCCACCACGGAGGACCAGTCTGGAGCTTTAGGTTTGCTTTGAGCGATCATGGAGAAACAGTTGGAATCTTGAGGTTTGCTCTCAGGCATCATAGAGAACCAGTCTGAAACTTGAGGTTTGCTCTCAGCTATCATAGGGGACCAGTCTGGAGCTTGAGGTTTGCTCTCAGCCACAATATAGAACCAGTCTGGAGATTGAGAATTGCTCTCAGCCACCATAGTGGAACACTTTAAAGCCTGAGGTTTGCTTTCAGCCATCATGGGTGACCAGTGTGAAGTTTGTGATTTGCTTTCAGCCACCATAGAAGACCAGTCTGAAAGTTGAGGCTTGCTTTCAGTCTTCATAGGGGAACAGTTTGAAGCATGAGGCTCGCTGAAAGCCACCATGGAGGTCCAGGCTGGAACTACAGGTCTGATCAAAACCATCACAGTTGGAGCTACTGGTGAGACGGATGGGGAAATCAGGGTGGCATGTCTTTGCAGCTGCACTACACTGGCATTTATGACGTTGTTACCTTCTTTAAATACGAACTTGCCTTCTCCAGTGTCCAGATCGGTCACTCTCTGCTTTCCAGACTTCATTTTAATCTTCTTAATGGCCGTCTGGGCAGCCTTCTCCCGTAGTTTGTAACCTACCAGGCTGCAATCTTTGCACTGGCAATGTATCCACGTGCAGTTGCGCTTGTGGCCCTTCAGAGGGGAGAAGAAGCCATGGTTCCTGCAGCGGGCACACAGGGGCCGGCGCTTGGTAGACTTGGTGGCTTCTCCGGGAGAACCCTGGCTGGGACTTGTCTGCGGAAAGGAGGACATGACTCGGGTCGCAGAGGACTGAGCGCCACACACCTAGAGGATCCTGGGGGAGTCATCAACTCCACCCTAAAACAGAATGGGGGAGAAGAGCGCCGCTTACAGGTAGAGGGAGGATCTAGAGGGGAGCGCGGGGGAGAGGAGGCTCCATACTGGAGACCGCACTGCAGACCCGAATGATCTTAACCGAATATGTTTTATTTCATTTATATCTAGAACCCATCTAATATATCTTCACTGATATCTGATTTATTTCGTTTCTAATACTCCTATAATATATCTTCACTGATATCTGATTTATTTTATTTCTGTCTAATACACATCTAATATATCTTCATTAATATCTGATGTATTTTGTTTCTATGTAATACCCATCTAATATATCTTCACTTATATCTGATTTATTTCATTTCTAATACTCCTATAATATATCTTCACTGATATCTGATTTATTTTATTTCTGTCTAATACACATCTAATATATCTTCACTAATATCTGATTTATTTTGTTTCTATGTAATACCCATCTAATATATCTTCACCAATATCGGATTTATTTCATTTATATCTAATACACATCTAATATATCTTCACTTATATCTGATTTATTTCATTTCTAATACTCCTATAATACAGCTTCACTGATATCTGATTTATTTTATTTCTGCCTAATACACATCTAATATATCTGCACCCATATCTGATTTATTTTGTTTATATGTAATACCCATCTAATATATCTTCACTAATATCTGATTTGTTTCATTTCTAATACTCCTATAATATATCTTCACTAATATCTGATTTATTTTATTTCTGTCTAATACACATCTAATATATCTTCACTAATATCTGATGTATTTTGTTTCTATCTAATACCCATCTAATATATCTTCACTAATATCTGATGTATTTTGTTTCTATCTAATACCCATCTAATATATCTTCACTTATATCTGATTTATTTCATTTCTAATACTCCTATAATATATCTTCACTAATATCTGATTTATTTTATTTCTGTCTAATACACATCTAATATATCTTCACTAATATCTGATTTATTTTATTTCTGTCTAATACCCATCTAATATATCTTCACTAATATCTGATGTATTTCGTTTCTATCTAATACACATCTAATATCTGATTTATTTTATTTCTAGTACTCATCTAATAAATCTTCACTAATATCTGATGTATTTCATTTATATCTAATACCCATCTAATATATCTTCACTTATATCTGATTTCTGTCTGGTGCTATCTATATAAATATCGATCTCTCAATGACAGTGGTCTCCAAACTGCAGCCCTTTGCTTGCCCTTGTTTGGCCCTTGGTTCCTCCCACCAACACCAATGATGGGGCACTATTCCTCCCAGTGATACCAATCATGGGGCACTATTCCTCCCAGTGTCACCAACAATAGGGCACTTTTCCTCCCAGTGACACCAACCATGGGGCACTATTCCTCCTACTGACACTAATCATGTGACATTATTCCTTCTACTAACACCAACAATGGGGCACAATTCCTCTCACTAACACCAACGATGGGGCACTGTTACTCCCAATGACACCAATGATGAGGCACAATTCTTCTCACTGACACCAAGGATGGTGCATTTAATAATTTGCCACCAAGGATGGGACATTTTTCTACTCCCACTTGCCATAGTCCGTCCCCCCCCCCCCCCCCCCCCTAAAATTTGAAGCACAGTAAACTGGCCCTTTGTTTAGAAAGTTTGGAGACCTGTGCTCTATGACATAACTGTCATTCCATAGACCTCCAGTATGTCTCCATCCATCGAATATATATGTGAACCCAATCATTAAAACCTTACATTAGCTACAGCATGTCAATGTTATTTCAGAGTAATTTACAATAGATTTAGGGTCAATTCACACCAGATGCACCTGTATACGTTGATCAGTGTATATATATTGTAAAAGCAGAAGCAGTTCACACCAGTGCTTTGCACTGAAATGCATTGAGAAAAGGTAGAATAGTCCTTACTTTTCTTTGGCGCAATGCATGTAAGCACACTGCAACAGGCATAAACACGGGAATTAAAACAGTCAGTTTATGTTTACATATAAAGCTTGGTGAAGTAGACTAGACCATTGGAAGGTTGTACCCCCTTCATGATCAAGGCATTTTTTGCTATTCACCACTGTGCTTCTTTAACTGCGTAGTCATGCAACACTGTGCGCAAATTTACATAAATTCATCTAATTTTTTTTCTAAAAAATAGAGCTTCCTTTTGTTTTGTTTTTGGTGGTATTTAATTACCACTGTTTTTTTTGCTATAATAATGAAAAAATACAGATTTAAAAAAAAAAAACATGTATACTCTGCAGCACCGATCACTGTCCAGCCCAGCAGTCACCAGAGCTCTCTCCAAACCAGCACACAAGATCTTCATTC
Source organism: Lithobates septentrionalis (assembly GCA_037952835.1). NCBI lineage: Eukaryota > Metazoa > Chordata > Amphibia > Anura > Ranidae > Lithobates > Lithobates septentrionalis. The sequence continues at coordinate 661,091 of JBBDGP010001129.1, forward strand.
AATCCATGGGAGCTGCTAGTAAGGTGAGGTGCTAATGTATTTGCTGCTGGATTACTAGTGTCAGCAATGCCAGATTTGTAAAATGTCCTGGCTGTGTCAGTCTGCAATCAGTGCTTGCAGATTACTGTTAAATTATCAGTATCCTGCAACTCTGATGAGATCACAGACCAGGAAAACTTCACTACTGCTCAGGCTCAGAAAACTTTACTGGACATTTACTAAAGGCTGTGTGTTTTTCTTGCAAAGGAGGTGAGGGTCTACTAGAATTAAGCCCCAAGCCTGTGATTAGTGACATATGCAGTTATGATTGTAAAAAAACCTCTCTGCAGGGACTCATTATCAATCATTTTGGGATATCAGTGTGTAGCAGCTAACCTATAACGAGGAATCTGAATTTTAGGCTGACAATAGAACACAAAATTTAGCACCAGAGTTGCCCTCTCCCTCTTATTGCACTGCTCCTTCTTCACAATTACACAGAGCCCCTTAAGCTGGGCGCACACAGACCAAAAATCGACCAGTTCAGTAGGGACCAGACAAATTTCAGTCTGTGTGTGGCCTTCCCCCTTTCTGTTCCACAGAAATCAATCAGTAGATCAATTTCTGTTGAACGGCCATGCTTTTCTTCCGCACACCAGCTGCACAAAAAAAACCCCGAACTAACCGTGCCTACTTCGCTTTAGACTCACACCACAGAAGCAGGGGCATCTATTCCTTCTAGTGACACAACACACACAGGCATTTTTCCTCACACTGATACATTTTTTCTACATTACTGTTGGCCCAAAGCTTTACTGCAGGATAAAATGCGTACTGCAAACTGCATATCGCTACAAACTGCACCCCAGCCCCTACTCCACCTGGGGAGTGGGGTGCAGTTTAACACCTTTGCCCTGGGCACTGGATGACCTTGTCCCGGCACCACATTACATGGTGGGAGTTGTAGTTCTGCACACCACACACTAGACTTGGCCCACCGGTGCCTGCACTCTGCAGAGACTACATCTACCAGAATGGTGCTCAAAGCGAATGTGTCGGCTTCTCCTGCTTCACTGCTTGTAGTAGGAACCAAGGAGTGTATAGAGGGATCATCTGTCTGCTCTGCACCCTGTCTGTGGCAGTATCATCTGTGGCTATGGCTCCAGTGTTTGGTGCCTGTCTGCATATTCTAAGACCATCTCCTGTATCATAACCGTATAGTCTCTGACCATCTTCTGCAGCATGTTTGCAGTCTCTGACCATCTCCTGTATCATGTCTGCACAGTCTCTGACCATCTCCTGTATCATGTCTGCACAGTCTCTGACCATCTCCTGTATCATAACCGTATAGTTTATGATACAGGACTGCACAGTCTCTGACCATCTCTTGTATCATGTCTGCACAGTCTCTGACATCTCCTGTATCATAACCGTATAGTCTCTGACCATCTCCTGTATCATGTCTGCACAGTCTCTGACCATCTTCTGTATCATGTCCGCTCAGTCTTTGACCATCTCCTGTATCATTGTCCGCTCAGTCTTTGACCATCTCCTGTATCATTGTCCGCACAATCTCTGACCATCTCCTGTATCATTGTCCGCACAGTCTCTGACCATCTCCTGTATCATGTCTGCACAGTCTCTGATCATCTCCTGTATCATGTCTGCACAGTCTCTGACCATCTCCTGTGTCATGTCTGCACAGTCTCTGACCATCTCCTGTATCATGTCTGCACAGTCTCTGACCATCTCCTGTATCATTGTCCGCACAGTCTTTGACCATCTCCTGTATCATTGTCCGCACAGTCTCTGACCATCTCCTGTATCATGTCCGCACAGTCTCTGACCATCTCCTGTATCATTGTCCACACAGTCTCTGACCATCTCCTGTATCATAACCTTATAGTCTCTGACCATCTCCTGTATCATGTCTGCACAGTCTCTGACCATCTCCTGTATCATGTCCGCACAGTCTCTGACCATCTCCTGTATCATGTCTGCACAGTCTCTGACCATCTCCTGTATCATGTCTGCACAGTCTCTGACCATCTCCTGTATCATGTCCGCACAGTCTTTGACCATCTCCTGTATCATTGTCCGCACAGTCTCTAACCATCTCCTGTATCACGTCTGCACAGTCTCTGACCGTTTCTTGTATCATGTCCGCAGAGTCAGACTGTGGGGGAGTGAATACAGTAAGGTAAAGGGGCACTGCTTTAAAAGTTCCTGCTGATATCCTTACCTTAGTGCATTCACTCTGTGGAAGGTGGTCTGTGGTCACCAGAGTCCCCTCCATATCAGAGTTCCTGTTTTAGATGTAAGTTGGAACTCTGCAGACCCTGATGTAAAGGGGAACTCTGATGTAATGGGGAATGCTGTGCACTCTGATATAAGGTGATCTCTTTTCACCAGAGCCCCCCTTACATCAGAGTTCACATTTACACCAGTCTGCAGCATTTGCTCTTATATCATGATCTGCAGCATTCCCTTTACATAAAATTTACCCTTGCACTGTAAGAGGGAATCCTGCAAACTCTTATGTAAGGGGGGCTCTGTGTTAGGTTATATTAACCCGCCGACCTTCATGTAAATGGAGAAATATTTTTTTTTACTTTTGTTATAACCTAAACACATTGTTAGTAGCAGCTGCACAAATTGTATCTATATTTGTGTAGGTGTAATAAAATATATAAATATATACCCTATGTTTAATGATATTTGATTAAAGAATAATTGGTTAGAGAACATTTTAGAAACTGTGAATTCATAGTTCATAGGATTTAAGTCTCTTAATATAGGTGATATATACAGTTAATTTTTTATCACTTTAATTATTTTTCCCATTATGGGCGTGAATGAGGCCTCACGTCTAAGTTTTGCCCAAGGCCTCACAAAGCCTAGAGCCGCCTCTGCAGCCTCTCCATGGCCGGATCTGTGGCCGTTCGGCTTCCTACTATTCGGTTTAGGCTGTCAGAGCCAGGGGATGGAAATTAGGTGTCAGCTGACTATGAAGGGAGAGGAGCTAGAGGAGACCCCTTTTGGCCTGATGTCGGGAAAGGTTTCTCTGGAGCAGCACACACCAAGGCCTGAACCGCTGATAAAATGAGTGTCACTATGCCAGACTGCCTGTCTGCTATATATATATATATATATATATATATATATAAATAAATAAATATATATATATATATATATATATATATATATATATATATATAATATATATATATATATATCAAGTCAGAGGGGGGAAGTATGGGGATTATGGCGGTGCCAAGAGAAACAATATACACAACTTGGAAGTTAAAATTGTATTTATTTAACAAAAATCATTAAAACTAAACATGAAAATCACATAGACAGGGTGTGCAGAAATTTCTAAAATCAATTCTGTAGCAAACTTATTTCACATGACTTCGCCTGACGAATGTGGCGGCCAGTTCAGTAAGTGGGTATTTTGATGTCCGACATGTTTCGCCAGTGTTGGCTTCCTCAAGGACAGTTGTTTGATACCTAGAGCGCTACAGTACTCTCTATGAAGAGAAATATTACAATCAATGGATGTTTTAGAGCAATTGATACATTAAGGTACAGAAAAAATGTATATACATATGTTTGCGAGCTGTCCGAGTAGACTACCCCCCACCACCCGAAATAGCCCCAAGAACCCGCCCACACCACAAGGTGCCAATGGCAACCCCAACCAGGCTATCCAAGGATGGTAAGATACCTGTAAATCACCAGGGATGGATGCTACAGGCCTCCGGAGCAGGGCCTCCAACAGAGATCACAATAGATAGCTGCAGGGAGCAATAAGAGGGACCTGACGGAATGTATGCCTAAAAAATATACAAATTATGTAAACATAAAGCGGCCTAGTGACCGCACATCAATTAAAAACGAGAAACCTGATATAGGACTAACATAGTCTCTAATTTTTACTTACAAATATACTATTCAAATTGAGTGACAGGACACCGGAGGACAGCCATTATTGGGAGTAGTTCACCATGGAATAAAGGGTGTAGAAGGTATCACTAGAGAATGGTAAGGGAAAGGACATTTGTATAACAAGTGTTACTATCCAAAGACACAGGTCCGAAATTGCAAATTACGAATCAGCTGTGTCAAATGGCACAGACTAAGTATAAACAGTTTTACATTCACCAGTAGATATGAACTAGAGTGGAAAAAATGGCTGAAAAAAGGCCTGCAGCCGATTGAAGCACCAGATGGGACAAGCTAAGGGGCAAAAAATACCGTCAGCTTAGTGCAGACAAAGTCCATAGGAGAGAAAGGGGAAACAGCCATTGAAAGCAAAAAGGTGCTTACCCAATCGCGTTACAGTTGATGTAACAGTGTCCTGTGATTCCCTGGCGTGTCTAGTGGCCTGGGATGCCGGCGCTCTTATGCCCCCCACACACGAGCGGCGTCTGACGTCACCGCACGTGTGAGCGGACAGAAAAGAGCCACTGCACATGCGCCGCCCGCAAATCCATCCGGTCCTACAAGGTCCAGAAAGCATTGCGGTGGTGTCTTTGGTGATGTGTAAACACATCAGAGACACCGCGCAGTAAACAAACGCCGCAATTGGCAGCGCGATACCTGGGAGATGGAAAGCTAGTCCAGTGTATAGTGGCTGGGGCGGGCAAAGGATGAACCAGTGCCCTTGGGTGTCCATGCAGCTAGGGTGTTTCTCATGTAGAAAGGCTAGTAACACCAGAGACGGCACCCATCCACCACCATGAAGTACAGGGACCCGTGGACAGCTAGCCACAACGGGTGGTAGCATGGAAGGGAAGAGGGCAACCGAAGGTGCAGGGGTGTAGCTGAGACACAATGGGAAGTGGGGATGGGTGGGAACAAGCCAGGGCTAAAGTAGCCCCAAAGAGGCGCCTGCACACAAGGCATGAATAGGGAGTTGGCCAGAAAGGAAGGAAAGGTAGGAAGAGAGGGGGCATGGTCCCTGGCATGTGCCCACACAGGTCACCCCGACAGCTCGCAAATTGAAACACTCATTAATAACACAGTATATTCATCAGCACAGAGATAGTTATTACAATGACAAAGAATGAAAAATGATATATACAGAAATGAAATATTAAGGACAACATGATAATGCCTAAATAAGTCTATATATATCTTGTTTGGTTTGTAAATTGAAAAAGTTGTATGAAAATGAAAAAAGCCATTTCTATAGGCTGGTTGTTTCCTTCCCTCCGCCCCCCCCTCCCCCTCCCCCCCCCCTCTTCCAGGGATTGATACAACCCACCTCATCAAATACTCTTTATTTTTTATTCTATTTTTATAATTTTCTTTTGTATCTTCTCATATTCCTCCCTTAATAGTTCCTCCCCACTTCAGAGGTCGGTCCTGATGGATCAAGTTCTGGCTTTTTTCATTTTCATACAACTTTTTCAATTTACAAACCAAACAAGATATATATAGACTTATTTAGGCATTATCATGTTGTCCTTAATATTTCATTTCTGTATATATCATTTTTCATTCTTTGTCATTGTAATAACTATCTCTGTGCTGATGAATATACTGTGTTATTAATGAGTGTTTCAATTTGCGAGCTGTCGGGGTGACCTGTGTGGGCACATGCCAGGGACCATGCCCCCTCTCTTCCTACCTTTTCTTCCTTTCTGGCCAACTCCCTATTCATGCCTTGTGTGCAGGCGCCTCTTTGGGGCTACTTTATCCCTGGCTTGTTCCCACCCATCCCCACTTCCCATTGTGTCTCAGCTACACCCCTGCACCTTCGGTTGCCCTCTTCCCTTCCATGCTACCACCCGTTGTGGCTAGCTGTCCACGGGTCCCTGTACTTCATGGTGGTGGATGGGTGCCGTCTCTGGTGTTACTAGCCTTTCTACATGAGAAACACCCTAGCTGCATGGACACCCAAGGGCACTGGTTCATCCTTTGCCCGCCCCAGCCACTATACACTGGACTAGCTTTCCATCTCCCAGGTATCGCGCTGCCAATTGCGGCGTTTGTTTACTGCGCGGTGTCTCTGATGTGTTTACACATCACCAAAGACACCACCGCAATGCTTTCTGGACCTTGTAGGACCGGATGGAGTTGCGGGCGGCGCATGTGCAGTGGCTCTTTTCTGTCCGCTCATACGTGCGGTGACGTCAGACGCCGCTCGTGTGTGGGGGGCATAAGAGCGCCGGCATCCCAGGCCACTAGACACGCCAGGGAATCACAGGACACTGTTACATCAACTGTAACGCGATTGGGTAAGCACCTTTTTGCTTTCAATGGCTGTTTCCCCTTTCTCTCCTATGGACTTTGTCTGCACTAAGCTGACAGTATTTTTTGCCCCTTAGCTTGTCCCATCTGGTGCTTCAATCGGCTGCAGGCCTTTTTTCAGCCATTTTTTCCACTCTAGTTCATATCTACTGGTGAGTGTAAAACTGTTTATACTTAGTCTGTGCCATTTGACACAGCTGATTCGTAATTTGCAATTTTGGACCTGTGTCTTTGGATAGTAACACTTGTTATACAAATGTCCTTTCCCTTACCATTCTCTAGTGATACCTTCTACACCCTTTATTCCATGGTGAACTACTCCCAATAATGGCTGTCCTCCGGTGTCCTGTCACTCAATTTGAATAGTATATTTGTAAGTAAAAATTAGAGACTATGTTAGTCCTATATCAGGTTTCTCGTTTTTAATTGATGTGCGGTCACTAGGCCCCTTTATGTTTACAAAATTTGTATATTTTTTAGGCATACATTCCGTCAGGTCCCTCTTATTGCTCCCTGCAGCTATCTATTGTGATCTCTGTTTGAGGCCCTGCTCCGGAGGCGTGTAGCATCCATCCCTGGTGATTTACAGGTATCTTACCATCCTTGGATAGCCTGGTTGGGTTTGCCATTGGCACCTTGTGGTGTGGGCGGGTTCTTGGGGCTATTTCGGGTGGTGGGGGGTAGTCTACTCGGACAGCTCGCAAACATATGTATATACATTTTTTCTGTACCTTAATGTATCAATTGCTCTAAAACATCCATTGATTGTTATATTTCTCTTCATAGAGAGTACTGTAGCGCTCTAGGTATCAAACAACTGTCCTTGAGGAAGCCAACACTGGCGAAACATGTCGGACATAAAAATACCCACTTACTGAACTGGCCGCCACATTCGTCAGGCCAAGTCATGTGAAATAAGTTTGCTACAGAATTGATTTTAGAAATTTCTGCACACCCTGTCTATGTGATTTTCTTTTTTTTTCTTTTTTTTTTTTTTTTTTTCTTTTCAAAATATTTATTGTTTTTTTCAATAAGTAAGTTGTACAGTCAACGAAGCATGAATGCAGAGTGGTCATATCACATACAGGTCTATGTGATTTTCATGTTTAGTTTTAATGATTTTTGTTAAATAAATACAATTTTAACTTCCAAGTTGTGTATATTGTTTCTCTTGGCACCGCCATAATCCCCATACTTCCCCCCTCTGACTTGATTTTCAAATTATCAGGATGAGGTGTGGTATCACACCGAGGGCTGCCCAGCCAGATTCTAATATATATATATATATATATATATATATATATATATATATATATATATATATATATATATATATATATATATATATATAATATATATATATATATATATATATATATATATATATATATATAGCAAACAGGCAGTCTTCCCTTTATAATATATATGTATATAATATATATATATATATATATATGTATATATATATATATACACAGTATCTCACAAAAGTGAGTATACCCCTCACATTTTTGTAAATATTTTATTATATCTTTCATATGACAACACTGAAGAAACTTTTCTACAATGTAAAGTAGTGAGTGTACAGCTTTGATAAGAGTGTAAATTTGCTGTCCCCCTCAAAATAAATCAACACACAGCCATTAATGTCTAAACCACTGGCAACAAAAGTGAGTACACCCCTAAGTGAAAATGTCCAAATTGGGGCCAAAGTGTCAAAATTTTGTGTGCCCACCATTGTTTTCCAGCACTCCCTTAACCCTGTTGGGCATGGAGTTCCCCACAGCTTCACAGGTTGCCACTGGAGTGCTCTTCCCCTCCTCCATGACGACATCACGGAGCTGGTGGATGTTAGAGACCTTGCGCTCCTCCACCATCTGTTTGAGGATGCCCACAGATGCTCAATAGGGTTTAGGTCTGGAGACATGCTTGACGAGTCCATCACCTTTACCTTCAGCTTCTTTAGCAAGGCAGTGGTCCTCTTGGAGGTGTGTTTGGGGTCGTTATAATGTTGGAATACTGCCCTGTGGCCCAGTCTCCGAAGGGAGGGGATCTTGCTCTGCTTCAGTATGTCACAGTACATGTTGGCATTCATGGTTCCCTCAATGAACTGTAGCTCCCCAGCGCCGGCAGAACTCATGCAGCCCCAGACCATGACCCTCCCACCACCATGCTTGACTGTAGGCAAGACACATTTGTCTTTGTACTCCTCACCTGGTTGCCGCCACACACGTTTGACACCATCTGAACCAAATAAGTTTATCTTGGTCTCATCAGACCACAGGACATGGTTCCAGTAATCCATGTCCTTAGTCTGCTTGTCTTCAGCAAACTGTTTGCAGGCTTTCTTGTGCATCATCTTTAGAAAAGGCTTTCTTCTGGGACGACAGCCATGCAGACCAATTTGATGCAGTGTGCAGCATATGGTCTAAGCACGAACAGGCTGACCCCCCACTACCTTTAACCTCTGCAGCAATGCTGGCAGCACTCATACGTCTATTTCCCAAAGACAACCTCTGGATATGATGCTGAGCACGTGCACTCAACTTCATTGGTCGACCATGGCGTGGCCTGTTCTGAGTGGAACCTGTCCTGTTAAACACGCTGTATGGTCTTGACCACCATGCTGCAGCTCAGTTTCAGGGTCTTGGCAATCTTCTTATAGCCTAGGCCTTTTTTTTGTAGAGCAACAATTATTTTTTTCAGATCCTTAGAGAGTTCTTTGGCATGAGGTGCCATGTTGAACTTCCAGTGACCAATATGAGAGAGTGAGAGCGATAACACCAAATTTAACACACCTTCTCCCCATTCACATCTGAGACCTTGTAACACTAACGAGTCACATGACACCGGGGAGGGAAAATGGCTAATTGGCCCCAATTTGGACATTTTCAATTAGGGGTGTACTCACTTTTGTTGCCAGCAGTTTAGACATTAATAGCTGTGTGTTGAGTTATTTTGAGAGGACAGCAAATTTACACTGTTATACAAGCTGTACACTCACTACTTTACATTGTAGCAAAGTGTCATTTCTTCAGTGTTGTCACATGAAAAGATATAATAAAATATTTACAAACATGTGAGGGGTGTACAGTACTCACTTTTGTGAGATACTGTGCATATATATATATATACATATCACATCTATCACATCTTACGAATTTGAATATTCAGTGACCACATCTGAACGATTGAACTTGACGCTTTTGAATTCAATCACATTTCAATGACTTTTAGGTTTTCACCTACTTCCTCTGCATATATATGGCTTCTTTTACAGAGATCATATTTATGTGATAATTTTTTGATGTGATTATTTTTCAGTCATTTCTAGGTAGTGTTATTTTTGTATAGGGGTATCATTGTGATCATTTTATCCCATGCCTAGGTTTACTTTGGAACTATATACGCTGCACTTAGCACTTTGGCATATCACCTTGATTATTACTAACATTGTATTTCTAGGATTATTCCGTGAATCCATAGGTGTTTAGCACTTCATATAGTAGTTTGATACATTTTGCACTATTTACTTCATATTCCTGGATATCCACCCGGGATACACTTATCTTTTTAGCGCTGCATTTCCCTTGTTCTTTTTACTCTTAAAATAATATCCCAAGTTTTGAACATCTCACAGAGCACTTTTTAATTCATCATCTAAAAATGGAAATAGTATGGCACAACTGCAAACTTACCAAGACATGGCCGTCCACCTAATCCGACAGGCCAGGCAAGGAGAGCATTAATCAGAGAAGCAGCCAAGAGGCTTATTGTAACTCTGGAGGAGCTGCAGAGATCCACAGCTCAGGTAGGAGAATCTGTCCACAGGACAACTATTAGTTGTGCACTCCACAAATCTGGCCTCTATGGAAGAGTGGCAAGAAGAAAGCCATTGTTGAAAGAAAGCCATAAGAATTCCCATTTTCAGCTTGTGAAAAGCCATTGGGGGACACAGCAAGCATGTGGAAGAAGGTGCTCTGGTCAGATGAGATCAAAATGTAACCTTTTGTCATAAGAGTAAAATGCTATGTGTGGCGGAAAACTAACACTGCACATCACCCTGAACACACCATCCCCACCGTGAAACATGGTGGTGGTAACATCATGTTGTGGGGATGCTTTTTTTTCAGCAGGGACAGGAAAGCTGGTCAGAGTTGATAGGAAGATGGATGGAGCTAAATACAGGGCAATCTTAGAAGAAAACCTTTTAGAGTCTGCAAAAGACTTGAGACTGGGGCGGAGGTTCACCCTCCAGCAGGACAACAACCCTAAACATACAGCCAGAGCTACAATGGAATGGTTTAGATCAAAGCATATTCATGTGTTAGAATGGCCCAGTCAAAGCCCAGACCTAAATCCAATTGAGAATCTGTGGCAAGACTGAAAATTGCTGTTCACAGACGCTCCCCATCCAATCTGACAGAGCTTAAGCTATTTTGCATAGAAGAATGGGCAAAAATGTCACTCTCTAAATGTGCAAAGCTGGTAGAGACATACCCAAAAAGACTTGCAGCTGTAATTGCAGCGAAAGGTAGTTCTACAAAGTATTACTCAGGGGGCTGAATACAAATGTACGCCACACTTTTCACATATTTATTTGTAAAAAATGTTGAAAATCATTTATCATTTTCCTTCCACTTCACAATTATGTGCCACTTTGTGTTGGTCCATCATATAAAATCCCAATAAAATACATTTACTTTTCAAGGGGTATGAATACTTTTAAAGGCACTGTATATATATATATATATATATATATATATATATATATATATATATATATATATATATATATATATATATATTTATGGTTGGAGCCCTATGTCCGGTATGTACGTGGATACCACTTACAGTAAAGATAGGACTTACCATCGGAAATAGACCTGAAAGAGTGGACTTACCATATGAAATGGACCTGAAAGTGTGCCTTGGTCTAATGGCCGGTATGCCAAAATAAGGGGGCATACCCTGGTTTAAGAAATGATTATTCTGTAAGAGAAATGAATGGAATGAATAGTTTGAGAAATGCTGTGAAATGGGGATGGGAGGGTGGGTATCGCGCACAGGAAACCGACAAGCACCACAGGTGAGCGGGCTGCTTAAGTACCCCCCGGGCTCCTCCCATAAATTCAGGCCACCATACTGGCCTTCCTACTTATGGTTGGAGCCCTATGTCCGGTATGTACGTGGATACCACTTACAGTAAAGATAGGACTTACCATCGGAAATAGACCTGAAAGAGTGGACTTACCATATGAAATGGACCTGAAAGTGTGCCTTGGTCTAATGGCCGGTATGCCAAAATAAGGGGGCAAAAACATTCAGGTAGGGTTATGATTTTATTGATTTTCAATTATTTATTGAGCCAATTTGGAGAATGCCTGTGCCATCTCTGTTTGTGGGTTTGGGGATATACCGGGCGAAGCAGGCTGATTTCCACCTGCCCAGTCTTTTGATGATGTGGTCTGGAACCCCGTGGCGGGATGCCGCGGAGGCTGCTCCGATGCGAAACGAGTGTCCGGAATACTGACTGGGGTTAAGATGAAGATTGCGGAGAAGTATTCTTATGTGTTCCACAAACTGAGAGGCGTTTAAGGGTTTAACTGGGAACGGTAGAAGGGGACTGCTGTCTGGTTGTTCAGGCAGGAGTGACAGGAGCCGGTTGAGTACGGTGACTGGACACCAGCTGTTGTCGGTTTTGTAGAGGTGAATGTTCGCTCCTGAGCCCGTTTGCTGGGTTTTAGAGACCTCGAGGTGCAGGATGAAGTGGTCTTGGTATCTAAGTAAGTGTCGTCTGCATAGTACTCGGTCTGTGGGTTTGTTAGAGGTGAATTCGCCAGGGCGCAAGAACCCATAGTACGCTAGGTATATCGCTGCTTGTAAGACCGTGCTGCGGAGCAGACCGAATGGCGAGGTAGCCAGAATAGTTGACATGTCCCTAAAGATGGGTCCCGTAATGGGCAAGCGCTTAGTGCTGATGACTGGTTGTTGTTTCTGAATTCCCCTTAAAACGGCTCGTATAGCGTGAGATGAGAATAGTGAAGATTTCGTGGGGTCTTCAAGCGCCATAAAATGTTGAATGCCGGCTAGGTATAGCCGGATGGTATTGTAGGATAAGGCCAACTGCGTGTGGCAGTGTGCAGTGAAGGCCAGTACCTGCTTGATATCTGTTGGTCCTTTACGGCAGGACGTGAGGAATTTGTTAAAGGCCTTCCAAGCTGTCTGGTAGGCTTTAAGTGTGTTGTAGGAGAGGGAATGATTTATGAGTTGTGTAGCTCCGTGTAAGTGTTGAACTAGTCCAGGGTCAGTTGTGACCAGACAGGGATAGGGGCCGACATTGGATCGGCATCGGGAACCTGTTTGAAAAAAGAGGAATAATTGAAACGTGACAGTGCGTCAGCTGCTGAGTTATATCTGCCGGGAATAAATGCACAGTGTATATTGAACTGATGTTGTAAAGACAGTTGTACCAACCTGCGCAGGAAGGACATGACTGCTAGGGACTTGGACCTGCCTTTGTTGATGATGTCTGCCGTGGCCTGGTTGTCGGTGCTAAAGACTACAGTTTGTCCTGTCCAGTGGTGGCCCCAGAGTTGTGCGGCTGCCACTATGGGGTAAAGCTCAAAGAGGGCAGATGTTTGGGAAAAGCCGGGTATCAATAGTATCTGTTGAGGCCAGGGTCCTGAAAACCAATGATGGCCAAAAATTGCCGCGAAACCTGTGGAGGCTGCGGCGTCCGTTACCACCTGGGGTGAATGGACCGAAACTATAGGTATGAATAGAGATATGCCATTCCAGGCGGACAAGAATTCCTCCCACATGGATAGGTCCGCTATGGCTGCGGAGTCTAAATTCAAAATCTGATCAGGGTCTTGAGTTTCCGACAGAAATCTGAGTAAGCGTGATACAAATGTGCGGCCTTGTGGAATAATTCGCATAGCGAAGTTGAGCATACCCAGGAGGGACTGCAACTGTTTTTTGGTACAGTCCTTGGTGTGTGTAAACTCGTGAAGAACTGCCCTAATGCGTGTTAGTTTGTCGAGGGGGAGACTGGCTTGCATTGCGCAGGTATCCAAGCTGACCCCGAGAAAAGTGATGCTATTTGCTGGGCCATCGACTTTGTGTTCGGCAATAGGAACATTGAGGTTTCCAAAAATTACCCTAAGTTTGTCGAGATCTCCTGGGGGCTTGCTGGGTGGTTCTATCAGTAAGAAGTCATCTAGATAATGGATGACTTCATGGCATTGACCCTTGTGTAATAGTATCCAACCGAGGGACTGGGCGAACGTGTCGAAGAGCCACGGGCTACTCTTCGAACCGAAGGTGAGCTTTGTAGCAAAATAATATGCTTCCTTCCACTTGATGCCATGCCAGCACCAAAGGGCTGGGTGGATGGGCAGGAGCTTGAAGGCATCCGAGATGTCGGCTTTGGAGAGCCAGGCGCCTGTGCCTGCTTTGATGATCGCTTGTATTGCCATGTCCACGGAAGAATATTTTAGGGAAAACTCCTCGGAGGGGATCAGGGAATTGAGACTGGGTATGTGGGAAGAATGAGGCGCAGACAAGTCGTACACCAAACGCAATTTATTTGAAAACTTGCCCTTGACAAGCCCAATAGGGCTGACTCTCCATGTGTTGAAAGGGGGGCAACTGAAAGGGCCTATCACGTAACCTCGATCCACCTCTGCCTGCAAGAGCTGATCTATGGCTTGTTCGTCAATGGCTGCCGAACGAAGATTGGCACATTCGTGAGTAGTGTGGGGTAGTGAAATGAGGCCGGTGTGAAAGCCTGCTGTGAAGCCTTGGATAAGGAAGGTGGCCAGGGAAGGGGTGGGATGTGAAGTGAGATACCATCCTAACCATAAGAGGTTGATCCGGCTTAGTCACGCCTTCTTGTGTTGCTTGACTTCACACAAAATCCTAGGGTGTGCTCTATGACATATGGTGCAGAGGTGAAGTAGACGGCACTGGCTGAAGTTGCAGGACCCCTGATTAAAGTTATTACAGATGGCTGCCCCTCCCACGGTTCGGACTGGGCGTCCGAGTCTGTCCACCTGAGGCGTTGGTACAGGGATCGGCTGACCCTGTACTGAACCTGAGGTAGAGGGAAACTCGAAAGGCCGTCTGATTGCCGTATTGGCGCACCAGGTGGCAGTGTGGGTGGAAGACTGGCAAATCGCACACAGAGGTGAGCGTAAGCCGGCAAAGTGGCGGCAGAAGAGCTCTGTGTCCATGAGACTCCAATCTGTCGTGACCTGGAACTGTATGAGTCTGGCCGCGGCCTTGGCTGAAAAGGAACGATGGTAATCGTAAAAGGCAGAACCTCCATACTTGTGGCCCAAGTCTACCACAGTATGGAGATACAAATCCAGCTCTTCCCGCCTGCTAGGGGTGGCTGAGCACAGGACATCTCTGAGCATGCCAAAGGCCAGGGTAAACTCTGAGACTGTTAGCTTGCGGTTCAATCTGGGGTCTTTGGCTTTAAGGACCACTGATATGTCACCCCAGGAGTAGGCTTTATTTTCTGCCAAATCATGCACGGAAATGAGGAGTGAGGCCAGGTTGCCGTCCTTGCCGTCCAAGATGTCCTTCCTGATACTGGTTGGGACCAGGTGGGAGGGGTAGACAATGTGGCTCGAGCCTGAGGTACCTGCAGGAAGAGGTGTCAAGCTTTGAGTTGCCGTTGGGTCGGGGACAGCCGTGGCCGGTCGGGCCTCGAGAAGTGCAACCCTGGTTTGGACGTCTGCAACTGAGGTGGATAGAGATGACACCATCGTGTGTAATTGCGAAATGGCCGATGATATCGACTGAAGGGATGCCTGTTGGGTACTGGGTCCTGCTGCTGGTGGGGGAAAGAGGAGTTTGAAAAGCTCGCCTTTCCTTGCTGTGGCGGGGAAGGGGACACCTCTGCGTCTGAGCTCTGCCGTCAGTTTGGGGATAGTCCATCCCCTAAGGGATTGCACGCTGCCGCTTTCTGAGACCGGAGAAGGTGACAGAGGGGCCGTGAGGTCTTCGCTGCCGGACTGAGACATGGTTGCTCTGGTGAGGATTCTCTTGAGCTTTTATTTCCTGGTTGACTGTAACCTATTAGGGGTGAGATGAATTTCAAGTTTTTTCTTTGATCCGCTGAGTCATACTTACCCGACTTATTCTCCCATTCCCCTTTTTTTTTTTTTTTTTTTTTTTTTTTTTTTTTTACCTGGGGGGATATCGTCCAACCTGGTGCAGGGTGGACCTACTGAACTCTGACTGACCTGAGAAAAACGAACAGGTGACACTTCGTGAAGGGATTGCTAACTGATTTTTTGAAGCAACGATTTGTATGACAATGAAATGATTCGAAATGTTTGCCTTGATTATGAATGGACTCCATGACAGAGGTCTGGCCTGGTCGTCATCTTTGATTCGACCGAGAACCGGGCTCTGGAGCATGTATTGAAATGAGGCAAGTGAAAACATTGGTGCACCCGGGACGATCTGGTGCCTGTTTGATGCATCTGGATTCGAATCGGCGCATCATATGAAATAAAATGAGAGAAATGATTATTAGACCGAGGCTTGAATTGGTTGTGCCGTGTTTGCGACTGGCAACCAACCGAGCTCTGGTATAGGTATGAAATGCTGTTTGGAACCAGCAAGGCATTCCGTAAAGAATCGGTGCATGTCAGATGCGACTGGTTCTGGAACGGTGCTGCGTTGTGGGAGTGAAATGGTAGTAAGCTGCATGGCAGAGACATGGATCCATCCCGCGATGTCTGCGATTATCTATGATCCGGACTTTGAAGCATGTATCAGAAATGAGGCCGAGCCCTGGGGTACGCCGTAATGAATCGGTGCATTTCCATGCGACTGGATTCATGTGTGAACGTGATACGTGGAAATGAAATGGTAACCATGACAGAAGGTACGAATTACTGATAAACGTAAGTCTGGAGCATGTATAGAAATGAGGCCAGTCCTGGGGCACGCCGAGACGAATCGGTGCATTGCCATGCGACTGGATTCATGTCGGAACGTGATAGGTGGAAATGAAATGATAACCATGACAGAAGGTACGAATTACTGATAAACGTAACTCTGGAGCATGTATAGAAATGAGGCCAGTCCTGGGGCACGCCGAGACGAATCGGTGCATTGCCATGCGACTGGATTCATGTCGGAACGTGATAGGTGGAAATGAAATGATAACCATGACAGAGGTATGAATGACTGAAAACGTAACTCTGGAGCATGTATAGAAATGAGGCCAATCCTGGGGCACGCCGAGACGAATCGGTGCATTGCCATGCGACTGGATTCATGTCGGAACGTGATAGGTGGAATGAAATGATAACCATGACAGAGGTATGAATGACTGACAAACAAAACTCTGGAGCATGTATAGAAATGAGGCCAATCCTGGGGCACGCCGAGACGAATCGGTGCATTGCCATGCGACTGGATTCATGTCGGAACGTGATAGGTGGAAATGAAATGATAACCATGACAGAGGTATGAATGACTGACAAACAAAACTCTGGAGCATGTATAGAAATGAGGCCAATCCTGGGGCACGCCGAGATGAATCGGTGCATTTTGCATGCGACTGGATTCGTGTCGGAACGTGATACGTGGAAATGAAAACATGACAGAGGTATTAATGACAGACAATAACGTAACTCTGGAGCATGTATAGAAATGAGGCCAAATAACTGGGGCACACCGGAACGAATCGGTGCATCTTTTTGATGCGACTGGATTCGAATCGGAGCGCGGTAGGTGACTGAAATGAGAAATGTTTTGAAATGATTTGAAATGTCAGAAATGAGTTCTAGAATGTTTCAGAAATGAGAAATGATTGGTATCGAACTGACTTGATCCGATAACTTGCAATTGCGATTTGCTATGGCTGTTTACTGATGCATATTTTTAAACACCGACATGCTAGAAATGAAGCGACGTCTGCGTCGCGGTGCTGTCGAAATGGTAACATATCGAAAGTACGAGCGATATACATTACAATAGTGAAGTGCGAGTAACGAAGTTTGAAAGTACGGTTTAGTGACATGACATGAAACGAAAAATGCGATATACATTGCAGTTTATGAAAAGCGAGTGAAACGAAAATTTTTGAAATTACGGTTTAGTGACCTGATATGAAAAACGAAAAGTCCGACGGGACCTTACCTGCGACAGCCAAGCCAGCCGCGTGGTACAAACTACGAACGAAAAACGCGGACTTCGAAAGTTTTGAGAACGGTATCGAATACGGAATTTTGCGAGGCAAGAACTTGCGGACGCTGGTATATCGAATAGTCGGCCTAGTGACGTATATCGCGCACAGGAAACCGACAAGCACCACAGGTGAGCGGGCTGCTTAAGTACCCCCGGGCTCCTCCCATAAATTCAGGCCACCATACTGGCCTTCCTACATATATCTCCATCCCTAAAGTGGATTTAAAGTGGATTGGGGCTTTCGCTTTGCTGGTTTGAGGCTGTCTCTTTGCTGGACTGGGGATGTTGCTTTGCTGAAAGGGGATGTCTTATTGCTGGATGGGGATGTCTCTTTGCTGGACTTGGGCTGTCTCTTTGCTGGACTGGGGGTGTCTTTTTGCTATATGGGTATGTCTCTTGGGATGAATATCCCGTCACCAACCACCCAAGCAAACATGCTGTCTCTATGCTGGACTGGGGATGTCTCTGTGCTGGACTGGGGATGTCTTTTTGCTGGACAGGGGATGTCTCTTTGCTGGTCTGGTTATGTCTCTGTGCTGGACTGGGGATATCTCTTTGCGGGATGGGGATGTCTCTTTGCTGGACTGGGGATGTCTCTTTGCTGGACTGGGGATGTCTCTTTGCTGGACCAGGGATGTCTCTTTGCTGGATTGGGGATGTCTCTTTGCTGGACTGGGGAGGTGTCTCTGGTGGGCTGGGGATGTCTCTTTGCTATATGGGGATGTCTCTTTGCTGGACTGGGGATGTCTCTTTGCTATATGGGAATGTCTCTTTGCTGGATTGGGATGTCTTTTGGGATGAATGTCCCGTCACCATCATCAGTGGGCCAGATTAAAAGCCAGAACCTGGGTTCCACATAACACCAGAGAGAGGAAGATGAGGACATGGGAACCAATAAGCTGCAGCAAAATGGTGTTTTACTGCAGAGCATTGCTGGATTCGTTGGGCAAGTGAGTATGTTGATGAAATACAACCCAAAAAAAGGTAAGATGGATTAAAAAAAAAAAAAGAAGAAGAAGAAAGGGACAGGTGGAATCCTGGTAATAATACTTGGTGATCCTGCCATGATGGTACGTTTTTAAGGCACTTACTGTTATAGGGTGACAATGCTCTGTGTCCCTTAGTTATGCTACTACTACAATCTTCTGATGGAGTCTACAAGTGGTCGTTTTAACACACAACATGCAGGCCTGGTACACTGTTGCCACCATCAGGAGGCCTGCATGATGAACAATATGCCGGAGTGCATGTAAACATATTTCGAAAGAGACAAAATAATTTTATCAAAATCCTCTATTTCCACAAAAAAAGTCACATGATGTGGATGGGCCTTAAGAGGAACACAAAAGAGAAAACCAAAAATATGTATGTGTTTCTTGTTTTCTCTTTGAGTGAGAACCGAATAAGGTGAGTTTGAGGTATGGTGCCATTTGCTTGGCAAAGCTTTCTCATCAGAGATGACAAAATCTGTTATATTTAAAAAATTAATATTAAAAATGAAAACGAGCTTCTGGAGATGAAGGTGCGTACAATGGACGAACAACGGCTTTTTGGCTGAATCTTTAAAGTATATCTAAATCCAAAAAATATTTTTTTTTTATTTTGGATAAAGTAGAGAAGGGTTAAAAGTCTAGACCAGTGATGGCGAACCTATGGCACGCGTGCCACAGCTGGCACGTAGAGCCATCTCTGTGGGCACGCGAGAGGGTCCAGGTTCACGGCGGGGAGAACACGGCAGCAAGCAGCAGCGAGGTGCAGGAAATTATCTGCGCGAGTGAGTGAGTGGCCGGCTCCGCAGCCTCCGGATTGAATGCTACAGGCCTAACAGCTGGGGGGAGGGATAGAAGCAAGCAGCGGCGAGGTGCAGGAAACTGTCTGCACAAGTGAGTGGGCGGCCCCTCATCCTCCGCGTGGTAGGCTACAACCATGACAGCGCGGGAGGAAGTAAAGAGAAAAGCTTCACCGCTTAATTTTATGGCCGAAGAGGGGCATCCCTGGTGCCTTCCGGAGCCTGGACTCCTCAAAGCTCCAACAGTGAGGCCCGGAGAACAGACTGACTGTGGGTCCGGAAGACGAAGACAGACGAAGAGGCGCAGGCTATGAGGGAGCCGCTGGATGGAACAGAGCAGAGGGCTCTCCCGGATCAAGTATGGAGACAGGTACCGGCCACAATTATACAATGAATACCTGCATACAAAGACTAGGGCATGGAGGCAGAGAAGGGATTGCAGATAGGGACAGAGATAGAGGTCTCCCTTTCTCTCAGCTCCCCTCTTTTTCAGTCCCCCGTGTCCCCCTCTTTCTGCTCCCCCTCGCTGTCCCCCCTCTCTCTCGCTGTCCCCTCTCTGTGTCCCCCCTCTCTCTGTGTCCCCCCTCTCTCTGTGTCCCCCCACTCTGTGTGTGTGTGTGTCCCTCTCTGTGTGTGTCCCCCCTCTCTCTCTGTGTCCCCCTCTCTCTCTCTGTGTCCCCCCCTCTCTCTCTGTCCCCCCTCTCTGTGTGTGTGTGTCCCCCTCTGTGTGTGTCCCCCCCCCCCTCTCTCTCTCTCTCTCTCTCTCTCTCTGTGTCCCCATCTCTCTCTCTGTGTCCCCCCCTCTCTGTGTGTGTGTGTGCCCTCTCTCTGTGTGTGTCCCCTCTGTGTGTGTGTTTCCCCTCTTTGTGTGTGTCCCCTCTCTCTGTGTGTGTCCCCCCTCTGTGTGTGTGTGTTCCCTCTCTGTGTGTGTGTCCCCCTCTCTCTGTGTGTGTCCCCCTCTCTCTCTGTGTCTCCCCTCTCTCTGTGTGTG
Source organism: Lithobates septentrionalis (assembly GCA_037952835.1). Taxonomy (NCBI): domain Eukaryota; kingdom Metazoa; phylum Chordata; class Amphibia; order Anura; family Ranidae; genus Lithobates; species Lithobates septentrionalis. The sequence goes on from JBBDGP010001129.1 coordinate 681,328, forward strand.
CCCCCCTCTGTGTGTGTGTGTGTGTGTCCCCTCTGTGTGTCCCCTCTGTGTGTGTGTGTGTGTGTGTGTGTCCCCTCTCTCTCTGTGTGTCCCCCCTCTCTCTGTGTGTGTCCCCTCTCTGTGTGTGTGTCCCCCCTCTCTCTGTGTGTGTCCCCTCTCTCTGTGTGTGTCCCCCCTCTCTCTGTGTGTGTCCCCCCTCTCTCTGTGTGTCCCCCCTCTCTGTGTGTGTGTGTCCCTCTGTGTGTGTGTCCCCCCTCTCTCTGTGTGTGTCCCCCCTCTCTCTCTGTGTGTCCCCCCTCTCTCTGTGTGTGTCCCCTCTGTGTGTGTGTCCCCCCTCTCTCTGTGTGTGTCCCCCCTCTCTCTGTGTGTGTCCCTCCTCTGTGTGTGTGTGTGTGTGTGTCCCCTCTCTCTGTGTGTGTCCCCCCTCTCTCTCTGTGTGTCCCCTCTGTGTGTGTGTCCCCCCTCTCTCTCTGTGTCCCCCCTCTCTCTCTGTGTGTCCACCCTCTCTCTGTGTGTGTCCCCCCTCTCTCTGTGTGTGTCCCCCCTCTCTCTGTGTGTGTCCTCTCTCTCTCTCTCTGTCCCCCTCTCTCTGTGTGTGTCCCCCTCTCCGTGTGTGTGTCCCCCCCCCTCTGTGTGTGTGTCCCCCCTCTCTCTGTGTGTGTCCCCCCTCTCTCTGTGTGAGTCCCCACTCTGTGTGTGTGTGTCCCCTCTCTGTGTGTGTGTGTCTCCTCTCTCTGTGTGTGTCCCTCCTCTGTGTGTGTGTCCCCCCCCCTCTCTGTGTGTGTGTCCCCCCTCTCTCTCACACACCCCCTCTCTTTTGCTCAGCACCCCTCTCTCGCGAATTGCCGTGTTGGCACTTTGCAACACAAAACCAACTTATTTATTTCAGTTTGGGCACTCGGGCTCAAAAAGGTTCGCCATCACTGGACTAGACAGTCTTTTCTCAATGTATGCCTCATTAGAAAAATGTATCTTCACGTCCTGTCCTGTATACATAGCAAAAGGGAAATCTCTTAAGAGTGTTGGGAAGTCCCCTCTAAATCTGGACATACTATAAACTAGTAGACTTTCAAATTAATATTCTCAGTAGATCCAATCACTCGACGAATTATATTTAAAAGCATTTCAAAATTTTGTTTGCTTTTTGATTTTGGAGTTAATGTAATTTCCCAAATTTTCCATCCTTTTTCGAATTTTCACCTTACTATGGTCAAAAACCAATGTTGCTTTGACCTCACTAACAATCAGAAAATCAAATGAACGTTTTTTGATCATGAAAAATTTAGAGAAAAACTCTATTGGTGTATGGTCAGCTCTAGACAGTTGTCACTGCTATAAATGGCCCTGATAATAGAATTCAACTCTATTTTTGCTTTGGTGCCTACTCAAAATTTTTGATTTTCCATCACTTTCTGTTTCATTGACAGTGGCCACCTTATGGGGACACAGACACTAATAAAAACCTGACGGGGTTCCAGCCCTTCTGTTCTCTATCTAAAACATTTCAAGACAAATTTCCAGCCAAACCTAAATAAAAAGTAGAGTCTAAAATCCATGACCACCACAATCACTCTTGTAAAATACAATTAAATCAGTATTTTGTGAAGGTAGCAGCTACCGTAATAAGCCTGTGGCCCTAAAGCTGTTGGAGAACATGTGTGCTGGGATGCATGCTGATACTTGTAGTTTCCAGACATCTTCAGATGTTTAAGCCAGTTGCTCCTCTACTTGGCTTAGTGGGCCTTGCTGTGCTTTGATGGAGCTTTTGGCCAGCTGGTGGACAAGGTGTCCTCTTTGTCTCTATTGGTTAATTATGTATATTGGGTCAGCTATATTGGATCATTACACATACACAGGCTTTGCTTCCTGCTTAGTGGTACTGAACAGTAATGCCCTGTACACACGACCGGTTTCCCCATCGGAATAAACTCTGAAGGTTTTTCTGATGGAGTTCCGATGGAATTCCACTCAAGCTGTCTTGCATACACACGGTTACACCAAATTCCAACCGTCCAGAACGCAGTGACGTACGACGGGACTAGAAAACTGAAGTTTAATAGCCAGTAGCCAATAGCTTCTGTCTTGTACTTGCTTCAGAGCAAGCATAGTTTTTGGTACGCTGGAACAGCATAAGATCGGTTTTCCCAATAGGAATTGGTTTCGTCTGAAAAATTTAGAACATGTTCTCTTTCGAGGTCCATCAGAATTTTCAATGTAAAAAGTCTGCTGGGGCATACAGACGATCGGAATATACGATGAAAAGCTCCCGTCTGACTTTTTCTGAGGGACATTCCACTTGTGTGTACACGGCATTAGAGTGCTTTGTGATTCCGTTATCTCTACAAATCTATGGGTCACCTCAGCTTTATTAAAACCTTTAAACTTTATTAAAATCTAGATGAGAGGCTAAACTTTGTTATATGATACACAATCTTGAAAATATGGCCCAGCAACTACCGTATTTATCGGCGTATAACACGCGCCGGCATATAACACGCACCCCAAGTTTAGGAGAGAATTTTAAGGAAAAAACTTTTAGGAGGGAAGTTTAAGGAAAATAAACTTACATTAAAATGTCCATCAATGCAGCCTCATCAGTGTTCATCTGCAGACTTGTTAGTGTCATTGCAGCCTTTTCAGTGTCAGTGCAGCCTTGACCCAGTGTCCATTGCAGCCTTGTCAGTGCAGCTTTGCCCCACTGCAGTCTTGTCAGTGCAGCTTTGCCCCAGTGCAGCCTTGTCAGTGCAGCCTTGTCAGTGCAGCTTTGCCCCAGTGGTCAGTGCAGCCTTGCCCCAGTGTCCATGCTTGCCCCCAGTGTCCATGCTTGCCCCCAGTGTCCATGATCGCCGCCGACATACACATAGCTGCATTTAGTTTTAAATATGGTGCCGCGGAGTTCGGAGGGACTCGGCGGAGCTGAACGAGCGCCGCTGAAATCACAGTGAGCCAAGATGCACATAGTCGAGTGTATTCGGCTCTTTCCGGCGCCGCTCACAGTCCCGCCCAGTCCCGCCCTATGATGGACATAACACAGGTCCAATGGCGGGACTGGGCGTGACTGTGAGCGGCGCCGGAAAGAGCCGAATACACTCGACTATGTGTATCTCGGCTCACTGTGATTTCGGCGGCGCTCGTTCAGCTCCGACGAGTCCCTCCGAACTCCGCGGCGCCATATTTAAAACGACACGCTATGTGAATGTCAGCGGCGATCGCCGCCGATAGTTCACAATTAGCGGGGATCGGCGGGGATCGGCGTATAACTCGCACCCACGATTTCCCCCTGATTTTAAGGGGAAAAAAGTGCGTGTTATACGCCGATAAATGAGGTAAATATCAATGTTAAATGTTTCCTTTTAGTTTTACCTATGTGTTGGGATGAGTGGGAGATGGCTAGGCAATTGGAATCTGTTGGCTTTGGTGGTTTTGGTGAAAGAGGTATTCCAAGCTGTTTACAGTCGTCCACTACAGAAATACAAAACAAGTAACAAGAACAAACATGTAAAAAATAAGTAAAAAATACTTTTTTTTAAATGTAGTGTAAGGTGGCAGGCCTGCATAACACTAACAACATAGTAAATGCACCACTATTTCATGTTATGTCAATTCTTCCCTATGATCTGAATAGCTGAAATACTGTTGTGAATACTACTTTTATGTGTGTTGGCACAGTGGCATTCAGCAGAGAAGTGTCCATGCCATGAAAATGGCAGTGGTAGTCAGTGGAGAAGTGTGCCCATTTAAAAAACTGAAAGAAAAAAAAAAGTTGAAAACTGTGTGGCTGCAGTAGTAGTCAGTGGAGATATGCATCACTTCAGTGGACACTGTTTGGGTGCAGTGGTAATCAGTGGAGAGGTTCATGGCTTCAGTGGAAACTGTGTGGATGCAATGAAGTGCAATGAAGCAAGGGGAAACAGAGGGTACAGGGGTACTCAGCTGGACATGCACTGCTTTACTGGAAACTGTGTTGGTGCAGTGGTAGATATGAAGAAGTGCGTTGCTCCAGCAACAACTGTGGTGGTAGTTGGCAGAGAAGCATATTGGTGCAGTGGTAACTGTGTGGGTTCAGGGTGGTCAGTGGAGAAGTGTGTCACTACTACAGTGGAAACTGTGTGATGCAGTAGTTGCCATTGGAGAAGTGAATCTGTGCAGTGGAAATGGTGGGTTCAGTGGTAGTCAGTGGAGAAGTGCATCATTGCAATGAAAACCATGTGAGCGCAGTGGTAGTTAGTGGAGATGTGCATCAGTTAAGTGGAAACTATGTGGGTGCAGTGGTAGTGAGTGAAGTGTGCCGCTTTAGTGGATACTTTGTGGATACAGTGGTAGTCAATCTAGAATTGAATCACTTTAGTGGAAACTGTGTGGGTGTATTGGTAATCAGTGGAGAAGTGTGGCACTTTAGTGGGAATTGTGTGGGTGAAGTAGTAGTCAGTGGAGACGTGCATCACTTCAGTGGAAACTTTTGGAGTGCAGTGGTAGTCAGGGAAGATGTGCATCACTTCAGTAGAATATTTGCAATTTGCAGATATTTACAATGCTTTATTATCTCCCTTGTCTTACCCAAAATTATGGCCCGTTTAACTTTAGTGCCCTCTTGCTAGTCTGTTTCTGAATTAGGAATTTTGCCCTGTTAACCAGCCAAGCTTTATTACCTCCTGAGTGATAATTGAAATCCACCCACACCCCACCCCTATCAGTATAAATATAAGCTTCTCTTGGGGGAAGCATTTGCAGGGGGCACACATTTGCAACTGGGCTCTTTCTCAAAGTGGTGATTTCTAAAGGTGGAAAGCACTTCTGACTCTGCACTTCAGCAAATGCACAAAGCGAAGGGACACCAGATAAACACTTTGAAAAACACCACACAGACATCAGGTGACCTTGTTTACTCCTTTAGCTCCTTCTCCTTGTAACATGCATTCTCTACCACTCCTTTTGACAGCTCTGTCCTCTATCCTAAAACTATCTCTCCTTCACCCCTCTTCTCCCCTCCACCAGTGGCGCCCGTCCATAGGGGGCGCATGGGGACAGCCCCCCACCCCCCCCCCCCCCCCCCCTCCAGGCAGTCCCCAAAAAAAAAAAAATTTTAATACTGGCCCTTTAAAAAAAAAAAACAGAACAATAAAAGGTCCTTTAGTGCACTGTGTGAGGACGCCGGACACAGTGCGACGCCGGACACATTGCACTAAGGGGAAGCGCCACGTCTTTGCGTTGAGCCCGCCTTGCAGTGCTATCCGAAGCGCCGATTAGCTTCCGCCCGGCGATCATAGTATATGTTACTACGGCCGGGCGGTTTGATTGACATCTCAGTTTGATGTCACTTCCTGTTCTCATTCTCCCATTGCGCCCGGGAGAAAGGAAACAGGAAGTATGAAGAAGACACCGCTGGAGAGGACAACGGCAAGGTAAGTAGTACACTACCGCTGTGCTCCCGTGGAGAACGGGGGGGGGGCTGCACAGGCTGCATTGGGGGACACAGGCAAGGCTGCATTGGGGGGCACAGGCAAGGCTGCATTTGGTGGACACAGGCAAGGCTGCATTGGGGGACACAGGCAAGGCTGCATTGGGGACACAGGCAAGGCTGCATTGGGAGACACAGGCAAGGCTGCATTGGGGGACACAGGCAAGGCTGCATTGGGGGACACAGGCAATGCTGCATTGGGGGACACAGGCAAGGCTGCATTGGGGGACACAGGCAATGCTGCCTTGGGGGACACAGGCAAGGCTGCATTGGGGGACACAGGCAAGGCTGCATTGGGGGACACAGGCAAGGCTGCATTGGGAGACACAGGCAAGGCTGCATTGGGGGACACAGGCAAGGCTGCATTGGGGGACACAGGCAAGGCTGCATTGGGGGACACAGGCAAGGCTGCATTTGGTGGACACAGGCAAAGCCGCATTTGGTGGACACAGGCAAGGCCGCATTTGATGGACACAGGCAAGGCCGCATTTGGTGGACACAGGCAAGGCTGCATTTGGTGGACACAGGCAAGGCTGCATTTGGTGGACACAGGCAAGGCTGCATTGGGGGACACAGGCAAGGCTGCATTGGGGGACACAGGCAAGGCTGCATTGGGGGACACAAGCAAGGCTGCATTGGGGGACACAGGCAAGGCTGCATTGGGGGGGCACAGGCAAGGCTGCATTTGGTGGACACAGGCTGCATTTGGTGGACACAGGCTGCATTTGGTGGACACAGTCTGCATTTGGTGAGACACAGTCTGCATTTGGTGAGACACAGGCTGCATTTGGTGAGACACAGGCTGCATTTGGTAGGACACAGACTGCATTTGGGGGACACAGGCTGGCTATTTTGTGGGACACAGGCTGCATTTGGTGGGACATAGGCTGTTTTTTGTGTGACACAGGCTGCATTTTGTGTGACACAGGCTGCATTTTATGGGACACAGGCTGCATGTAAGGACGGACTCCGCTGGGGACACCTGATGGCATCTGGTGGCAGGCGATGTGGCTAGTGACACGCTCAGGGCTCCCACTGATTCTGCATTATGGTGAGTTGAATGATTTCATTTTATAGTACAATGTAATAATAGAATTAATGCACTTCAATTATCCTGACACCATAACAACCATGGTGCCAGGATGATTGAAGTGCTAACACCAGGTGTTTGGAATATCTTTATCTGCTGATTGTTAAACTTTCTTGAATACACATATTTCTATTGTTGTGTAGGATCTGGGCCTGCTGTCCCTCCATCCCTCTCTCCCTCCATCCCTCATTCATCTCAGATGCTAACCACACCACCTTAGAGCCACGCCCACTATTTTGCTGAAACCACTCCCATTTTCACCAAGTGGGAGGGGTCAAAAAGGAAGGGCGGGGTCTGGCGCCCCCCCATCCTAAAACTTCACCAGCCGCCACTGCCCTCCACAGTATAATATATATCACCCTCACTTCTGTCCTCTCCTTATTACTGCACCCACCAACTCCTGCTAATTCTAAATCCACACACACTAAAAATCTCCAAGACCCTGGGCCATGTCCCTTCATATAGATCCCACTCCCATATTACCTCCCTCACCCTCTTGCTTCTCCTAACCTCTGGAGATATATCCCCAAACCCTGGGCCTCCATCATTTAACTGTACCCCATGCACCCATCACCCTGCACCCTCTGGCAGAAACCGCAATCTACACAATTTAGTTCCCATTTCTATTCTTCCCAAGACCAGACTCCCTTTCTCTTGTGCCCTTTGGAACTCCCGCTCTATCTGCAACAAACTCACCTCTCTCTATGACCTCTTTTATAGCCAACTCATTTAACCTACTCGCCATTACCGAAACCTGGCTCCACGAATCCGACACTGCATCTTCTGCTGCCTTATCCCATTGTGGTCTTCTCTGGATTTACTCCCCCAGATCCAGTGGACGTAAGGGAGGGGGTGTCGGAATCCTTCTAGTCTCACATAGCACCTTTCAGGTACTTCAGCCACCTCCTTCTCTGTCACTCTCCTCTTTCGAAGCACGCTGTATTCATCTTTTCACTCCAATTTCTCTAAGTATAGCCGTGATCTACAGGCCCCCTGGACCAGTATCAACCTTTCTTGATGACTTCTCTGCCTGGCTACCCTACTTTCTCTCCTCTGAAATCCCCACAATCGTTCTCGGAGACTTCAACATCCCTATTAATACTAACACTACTGCCCCTTCCAAACTTCTCAGCCTAACCTCCTTCTTTGACCTGAAGCAGTGAATACATGCTCCTACTCACTCCGAAGGCAATATCCTTGACCTTGTTTTCTCTCACCTTTGCACTCCATGCAACCTCTCTAACTATCCATTGCCTCTCTCTGATCACCACCTTATTAGTTTCACTCTCTCCCTTTCCTTCACCTCCTCTCCCTCCAACCGCCTTAAAGTTACCGGCAGAAACCTACGTCATCTCAACCCTTCTCTTCTCTACTCTGCTATCGACAACCTCACTGGACCCATCCAATCTTAACAACCTACGCCCCATCTCCTTGCTCCCCTTCTTATCCAAACTCCTCGAACGTCTGGTCTACAACCGACTGAGCATCCACCTCGCTGAGTCTCCTCTCTTCATTTATTTCCCCACCCTCCCAACCCATTTCCCCTCTCTCCAAGGCCAATTCCCCTTCAACTCTCCATTTCTAATTCAAGGCATTCAATTCTTTAGCATATCTCCAGGATTTTTTTTTATTTTTTCCAACCTTCCTAAGCCTCTAAATTCCCACTACCTGCCTCCTCTGTAGTATTCGCCAGTATCTCGTTGTTGTATGTTTCCTCTATTGCATCAAACCATTCCCATGTCTCTGGGCACTCCTTCCTCTGCCAACCCTTCGGTATCAATCTCTTTGCAGCATTCAAAAGAAACGGTACCAGGGTCTGCTTAGATTTATTTGTTTCTCCCTCCCCCCCATGGAACAAGACCACCCACGGGTCTTCTACCACCTCTATGCCAGTAATTATCTTTATTAAAGCAAGAGTCCTCTTCCAAAAATTTTTTATTTTGGGGCAATTCCACCAGATGTGGCCCATTGTTCCTATAGCTTGGCAGCCACGCCAACAGAATGCCGAAGCACCACTCTGGTATTTACTTAATATCTCAGGGGTTATATAGCTTCTGCTTATACATTTATTTTACTAATTGTGTTTTTATCTTTCTTCGTGCCCAAATCCCTCTCCCATTTCTCGATGAATGGCGGTATCTCCAACCTTTCTGTCCTTATCAGGATTTTGTATATTTTCGAAATTGTGTTTCTCGGGTCTTCAAGATCACATAACTTTTCCATCTCTGTCAGATCTTCCCCTGGCCTGATGGGATGTGGTAACCTACTCACGAAGTGTTTTAATTGGAAGTATCGCCACTCATCTATCCCACGTGTTCCCCTACCTTGTCTAAATTGTTGAAGTGTTATTATTTTACCTTCTTTAACTATTTCTCTTACCTGTGTTATCCCCCCAAATGCCTCCTTTCCTCCTACACTTTCTGTACCCGGTGCAAAATATTCATTTTCTTTAAGTGCCAATAATGGTGAGTTATATTTCCCTATCACTTTCTTGTATACCCCATCCCAAACTTTAAAAACATTTTGTGTAATAACATGAGTGTTATCTAAAGTTTTAGAATGTGGGGGATTCCAAATAATATTTCCTAAATGTGCTTTACTAAGTGTATTTTCTATTTTTACCCACCTTTTTTCATTATCTCTCTTTGCCCACTCCACTAATCTTGAGAGGACTATGGCTTTATAATAATTACGAACGTCTGGTACGGCCAGTCCGCCATCTACTTTGCTTTGTTTTAATGTCTGGAAGGAGACTCTTGGCCTTCTATTTTTCCAAATGAAATTCATTATTATCTTTTTTAATTTTGTTAAGTAGTATTGGGGGAGTGGGACAGGGATCATCTGGAATTGGTATGTTATTTTAGGGAGCAGGACCATCTTTGTGATATTGATGCGGCCTATCCATGAAAGGGGTTTACTGGCGAATCTCTTACAGTCTAATCTGATATCATCAAGTAGGGGAATATAATTTATGTTATATATCTTCTCTATTGAATTTGTTAATTTAATTCCCAGGTACCTTAATTCCTTGGTCCACCCGAAGTCAGATATCCTCTTCACGTCTTTACCTCTGTTTTGTTTAGATTAATATTTAATATTTCAGATTTTGCTGAGTTTATTTGAAAGTTGGAGAGCTCTCCATACTTTCTCAAAACTTCCACTAATTGGGGTAGGGAGGCCATTGGTTCTGTCATATAGAACAGCACATCATCAGCAAATGCTGCGATTTTGTGTTCGTCTTCCCCCCACCTTTATGTCTCTTATGTCAGGGTCTCTACGTATTGTTGCCAGGAGTTGTTCAAGGGTCAGGACAAAGAGCAGCAGGGATAAGTGACAACCCTGTCTTGTAGACATGTGCACACTGAAATATTTCGTTTCGGGAATTTCGTTTTCGTCTGAAAATAAATTTATTTAGTTACTCCCGAAATTCGTTTTTATTTATTTCGTTTTTCGTTAAAAATTACATTCGTCCGAAAATCCAAATTAAGGTCGAATCTGTCATTGAAGGCTTATGGTGTCTGTCGAATGTTCAAAGAAGATTCGACGGAGCAGCTAAACTGTACAATGCCGTATAGTTTACCTGCTCCTTCGAATCTTCTTAGAACTTTCAACAGACACCATAAGCCAAAGTACGTGTGTACTTAGTTCTAGCTATTTTACTGCTCCACCTCTTTGGTTACAATCAGCCAATAACATTCATCATCATCATTATTTTTATTTATCTTTTCTCCCCTACGTCGAATCTTTCCTCCCCTACGTCGAATCTTTCCTCCCCCTACGTCGAATCTTTCCTCCCCTACTTCGAATCTTTCCTCCCTACATCGAATCTTTTCTCTCTACGTCGAATCTTTTCTCTCTACGTCGAATCTTTTCTCTCTATGTAGAATAATCTTGGACTAATAGAGCTAAGGTTAGGCACATTCGACCACAGGTTTGATGGACACAGATTGTTATTGTCATCATCATGTCGAATCTCCTATCTATATCAAACTGTTGTAGCAACGAAAACGAAAATAAAGCATTTGTTTATGTCGGATCTTTCGTTTTTCGGACTCTGCACTTTCGTTATCGTTTGGTAAAACGATAACGAAAATACCTAAAATTCGGACGAAAATGCATTCGGACGAAAACGAATGCACATGTCTACTGTCTTGTGCCGTTTCTCATCTTAAAGGGTTGAGACTTCAACCCATTGACTTTTATCATGGCCGTGGGGTGATGGTACAGCGTTTTTATCCGCCAGATCATCTTGGGTCCTATTCCTATAATCTCCAAGGTTTGAAACATGAACCCCCAGTCTACTCTGTCAAAAGCCTTTTCGGCATCAATTGACAGCAGTAGTCCTGGGGGTCCACTCTCCCTCAGCCTCTGCAGCAGAAGAAGAGTGCAAATTGTGGACAAGGAAAGATTACTCCTGCGCTTGTGAGGGTCTGTTTTGGGTTTGAGAAGAGTAGTATTGTAAACTGTAGCAAAGCTAAAAGAGATGGTATTGCATGTCCCGCTGCCCAGAAAATGACCCCGGGGTGGTCAGGTAAGGCTATATGGAGAGTGATGGATGAAGGGCGCGTGATCAATAGCTCATATCAAAACATATAAAATTTATTCAGAGGAAATTAAAAGCAAATAAAAGCAATTGAATAATACCAATACTACGTATGATGCAAACAGGTAACAAAATATAAAAGACATGGGAAATAAAAATGGGTTAAAAATATCATGAGCCCATGTTAAGGCGGGTGTTTAGAGTTGGCTAACGCGTTTTGAGGATAACCTCTTCATCAGAGCCTTTTGAGAACCAGGGTGCAGTCTCTATATGCCAGTAGGCCAAAATATGTACATCAACATAATGGCTAGTTGGAGAGAACGGCCTGAAATGGAAGATGCGATTTTCTGTGTTCCATACCAGTCCACGTTCAAGCGTTCTATGTGATAGTTGATGGTGTGTGTGTTCTCCTTTAAATTAGTAGAAAAAGGATTGTGGGGTGGTGTGGACCTGTCACGGGCTGGGTGGAAGAGAGATTTTTTTTGACCTGTGTTCTCCTGGGAAGATGCTGTCCAGTTTTTGGAGGATGGAGGGGGGTGAAGTGCTCATGAGAGAATACTGCAGCCGAGTGTGTCCGCAGCAGTCTCTCTGTCTCAGGTGAAGGAGGATAGCAGACGAGGGTAGTTGCTTAAAAGCCGGTTGTGGGGGCGGGCCTGAGCGTGGGCTGCAAGTGGATAGGATGAAGAAGAAGAAGAAGAGTCTTAACCCCATTGTCCCTCCCTTCCCTTCTGGGGACAAACCCCACCTGATCCAGGTTAACCAAAAGGTTCATAGACTCCTTTAGCCTCTCTGCCAAGACCTTCGCATATAATTTTATAGCTTGAACAGAGTGTTTTCTCTTTGCCCTCCTTCAGGATGATTGCGATGGAGGCCTGAAGGGCATCTCTGCTCATCTCATAGCTATCCCCCAAACCATTCATATAGTGGCAGAGTCTTGGGACTGGTATCTCTTTAAATTTTTTATAATATAATAATGTCAGCCCATCCGGGCCAGGACTTTTCCCGGAGGCCCCTCCTGTTAATGCCCTTCTAATTTCGTCTTCCAAGATTGGCGCCTCCAAGAGTTCCCTGGTTGAGTCTGAGACTGTGGGTAACTTAGCTTTCTTTAAATAATTATTGTTTTTCTCTCTCCTGTTTTTAGACTGGGGATCATGTGTGTTAACAGAATACAAGCCTTTATAGTAATTCTTAAAAATTTCTGCTATCTTTCTAGATGAATATTCCAAATGACCATCTTTAGTCTGAATTTTCTCGACAAAATTTCTAGTTTTCTTCTTTTGTACCATTTTTGCCAAAAATTTACTTGGTTTGTTGCCCCAGCGGTATCTGTCCCTTATGAATCTAATGTATGCTCTTCTTGAATCCAGCTCCAATGCCTTTTTCAGCTCTGTCCTTTTAGTTATCAAGGTATACCTCACAGGGTTGCTGTCCTGGTTGTTTTTTATGTTCCTGTTCCAGCTTATCTACTTCCCCTGTTAAATTTAGAATTCCCTCTCGTCTCTCTCTTTTCTTCCTAGCCCCCATCTTAATTAGGACCCCCCTGATATAGGCTTTATGTGCCTCCCATAATGTGGATCCTGAGACTTCCCTGTTGTCATTTACTAGGAAGTAATTCTCCAGTTCCTTTCTAACCAAGGCGTAACCCTCCTCCTCCTGAATCAATTCCTCGTTAAGACACCACTGACCCCGGGTCCTCACCCCACCTCCTATTTTCATTTCCATGATCATAGGGGCATGATCTGAAAAGGTTATGTTACCTATCTTAGAATCCACAACCTCATCTATTTCTCTATGTTCTATAAAGCCAACATCAATCCGAGAGTAAGAACCGTGCACAGGGGAATAGAACGTATAGTCCCGTCTACTTGGGTGTTGGACCCTCCAGATATCTACCAATTGGTACCTAGATAGTTTTTTTTCAGCACCTTTAATTGGCTATCGTTCACCTCCTGTGCACGGGCCGTACTGTCCATTCTTGGGTCCATACAGAAATTAAAGTCCCCCATCAGAATCAAATGTCCTTTCCTAAACTCCATTAATTTCTCTAGGATGTGCCCGAGATATTTCATTGGATTTTTATTAGGTGCGTAAACATTAGCCAGGGTGTATTCCCCTTCATTTAATCTGCCTCTAATAAAGAGGAATCTACCCTCTGGGTCCACTAATCTGTCCTCCAGCACAAAGCTTTTTCCTTTTGCAAACCCAATGGCCACCCCTCGAGTTCTACTTGAAATGGTGTCACCTTGGTACCAGGATGGGAAATCACTTGAATACAATCTTAGCTTGGATTGTTGTGTGATATGTGTCTCCTGGAGAAACACCACATCAGGGCCTAATATTTTAAGCTCATTAAAAATATTTCTTCGTTTTTTAATCATATTTAGGCCTCTGACGTTGTACGTTATAAATTTTAACATGGACCTAGCTATCTTTCTGCTCTAATGGATAAACCCTTTTTCTTTTGGCCTTGGAGAGATTCCCCAGCTTAATTTTATGACATGAGTGTCTCCCCTTCCCTTGCCCTCCCCCTTCCCCCCAAGTCATCACACCCCTATTCCCCTCCACACCACCCTCCTCCCCCCCTTTGGTCCCCATTGCCCCCTTCCCACCCCCATCTCCCCCATTCCCCCCACCCCCCTTTCCCCCCCATCTCCCCCCTCCCCCTCACCCCGGTCCCAAGTGGACCCCTAGACCTTCGAGGAACCCGCATATCGTGAGCCTCTCTCGGTCGCCACCTCCAAGGGTGGAGCTCTCGATGTGTATCATGACGAGCCGCCGTTTAACGCGGCGACCCGTTGGGCTGACCAGCTCCAAACAGCTCATTTACTTTAGCTAAATTCATCTCTCCCCATCCTCCCCCCCCACTCAGTGCCCCAACCAACCCCCAGAGATTTTACATAGACCCCATTCCTAAATCTACCCACTGATCATTAAACCAGTCCAGCAGCGGGGGGGCTTGGATACCCAATTTCTCACAGAAGTCCTCCAGTTCTTCTGGAAATCTAAGCCTTGCTGTTCTGCCATCTTTACTTCCTAGTAAGCAGGCTGGGAACCCCCAAGTGTATTTTATATTTTGCTTTATCATTTGGTCTAGGAGGGGCTTAAGGTGGCGCCTTCTCACCAGAGTGTCTTTAGCTAAATCAGCGAAAACTAGTATCCTTGCCTCCTTGTATTGAAGTGGGGTTTTCCCTCTTAACTTTATCCATAGATATTCTTTATCTTCATAGAATCTGAACCTCACTATTTTGTCCCGGCTTCTTTCCATTCGTCTAGTATCAAACCTTCCTACCCGGTGAACCCGCTCAATTTTTGGAAAGTCTCCTCCATCTAATTCCAGGATGGGGGTAAAGATTGCCACGATGATTTTCCTCAGGTCTTCACCCCTCATTTCCGGTACCCCTCGGATTCTTAGATTTTGTCTACGATTTCTATTTTCCTGGTCTTCTAATCTATAGCGTATTCTTATTTGGTTTTTTGAATGATTTTAAATTGATCTTTTAAGTCAGAAAGGTCCCGCTCATGTTTGTCTATTATGTCTTCTGTTTTCTCAACTCTGGCCAATATATTCCCCAGATCTGTCCTTAGGGCATTTATTTCCAGTTTAATTGAGGTTTCTAATGATTTAAACATTTCAGAGATTTCATTTTTTGAGGGGTATTGTGTATCCAATCTATGTTCTTCCAATCTAGTTGTCTCTAGAGTATTCTCCGCTGAAAGCTCGTCTCTGGAGTGATCGGGCGTCTGAGCTCCCCTATTATTCTCCCCCGTCTTCCTATCCGCCGTATTTAACTTTTGGGACTCAGGGTGAGTATTTCCCGGGCTGCCTCCCCGGGTCATGTATTGCTTAATTGAGCTCCCCGTGGCTGTGCTCCCTACGGTGTTGTCTTTTGGGGTCTTAGGTACCCCCCCTTCCCGGTTTTTGTCGCGGCTCTGCTCATGGTGTATTTCCGTACCCTGGGAATGTTTTATATATTATAGTTTTATATTCCTGTACCGCGATTTGGGATGACCTATGGGTTCTTAGGGGTATTCTGGGGTTTTCTAATACTGCCAGAGAGAGTACACATTAACCCCGGGCTTTTTATTGGTACTTTGTTACACTAGGATTACTGCCATAGACATTACTCAAACAGATAGTATCACTAGTATTGCGATCACAAGCAGCATAGAGGTAACTGATCACCATCAGCAGCAGCCACTCAATCCACAGAATACCAACAGAATGCCAACAGTAGTGTTCCAAAAGTCTCTTTCACCGTTTTCAAGAGAAAAATATATAGCTCATACCTTCAGCCTTTCTTCATCTTTATTTAACATAGAGAGCGCTGTTTATTCTCTTACCTCTTGAGCTGGGTTCGTGTGACAATTCTTACCCCAGTCCCTAAGCCAGTGTGTGCGGCGTCTTCTGGAGCAGATATCAGTTCTCTGTTACTATCAGGCTCAGGTGCTTGTGTGCCGCTTCATCCGCTCAGCACTCCGCTCTGTGTCCCTGTCAGCAGGGATGATTCTTAGATCCAGAGCCCTTTCGCTTCACTGCTATGATACAGAGAGGAGGGAGAGGGGAGGGAGGGGGAGGAGGACCGAGAGACTAAGGGCGGACGGCAGGGATCGTCACGGCGCCGCGACCGCATCTACTGCTTCCCACAGAGAGTCTGTCTGTGTTTGCACAGAGCGGCACTCGGAATCCCCTCTTCTCCCTACCCTCCGCTGTGCCATTCGTTTGTTCATCCACGAGGCCGCTCAGAGCCGGCCAGCCCACACACCTCCATCTCCTCCTCCGTCCTACGTCATGACCACTCCCCCACTCCCTTAACCCCCAAATCTATTTCTCTACCCTCAGCACACTCCCTCTCCTCACGTATCACTAATTTACTATCAGATATATCAGTCAGGATGTCACACCACTTCCTCAAACTCAATCTATCCAAAACCGAACTTATAATTTTTCCTCCCCCATATGCCCCTTCCCCTGATCTCTCTACCAAAATCGATGGCACAACTATAAGCCCATCCCCACATGCCAAGGTTCTAGGTGTAGTCCTAGACTCTGAACTCTCCTTCAAGCAACACATTCAATTACTGTCCAAATCCTGGCGCCTCAACCTCCGCAACATCTCCAAAATACGCCCCTTTCTAACCAATGACACAACAAAGCTCTTAATTCACTTGCTGGTCATCTCCCGCCTCGACTACTGCAACTCCCTTCTCATTGGCTTACCTCTACATAGTCTATCACCTCTTCAATTCATCATGAATGCCACTGCCAGACTCATTAACCTTACCAATCGCTCTGTGTCTGCCACTCCTCTCTGTCAATCCCTCCACTGGCTTCCGCTCGGCCAAAGAATTATATTCAAAATTCTAACAACTACGTACAAAGCCATCCATAATTTCGCCCCCAGCTACATCACTAGCTTAGTCTCTAAATACCAACCTACTTGTTCTCTTCATTCCTCTCAAGACCCCCTGCTCTCTAGCTCCCTCGTCACCTCCTCCCATGCTCGGCTACAGGACTTTTCCAAAGCCTCTCCAATCCTATGGAATGCCCTACCCCAATCTGTCCGCTTATCTCCTACTTTATTAGCTTTTAGACAATCCCTGAAAACCCTTCTCTTCAGAGAAGCCTACCCTACCCACACCTAACAACTGTATTTTCATTTTTTTCCATCAGCTCATCCCCCACAGTTATATAAACCTTTTGTTTCCACTTGACCCTCCCTTCTAGATTGTAAGCTCTAACGAGCAGGGCCCTCTGATCCCTCCTGTATTCATTTGTATTGTAAGTGTACTGTCTGCCCTCATGTTGTAAAGTGCTGCACAAACTGTTGGCGCTATATAAATCCTGTATAATAATAATAATAATATTTGTGAGTGCAGCAGTAGTCAGTAGAGAAGTACGTAAATGCAGTGAAAACTGGGTGGTATCTAGTGGATACGTGCATCATTTTAGTGGAAACAGTGCAGGAGTTGTGGCAGTCAGTGTATAAGTGCATTTGTGTGGTAGAAACTGTGTGACTACAGTGGTAGTCAGTGGAGAAGTGCACGTGGGGGGGTGCTTGGCACCTAAATATGGGTGTAACAAGTAACACGATCTGTATCATTGCAATGAAAACTGTGTGGGTGCAGGGGTGTTCAGTGGACATGTGCATCACTTAAGTAGAAACTGTGCTGCAGTTGTAGTCAGTGGAGAAGTGTCATTGCTATGGAAACTGTGTGGTTGTAGTGTCATTCAGTTTAAAAAGTGCCGTCAGTGGAGAGATGTTCTCAGTGGAGAAGTGCGTATGTACAATAAAAGTTAGTGGAGAAATGTCGGTGTAGTAGAGGCCAGTGCATAAGTGCAATAAGCAAAAGTCATTGGAGAGCTATGCCCATGCTATGGTGGTCAGTGGAAAGGTAGAGATGTAAGTGGAGGCACGCATTGTGTCTAGTGATGGTTTGGAGAGAAGCGTGACCTGTGGAGCAATGTGTCAGTGCAGTGGTGTTCAATTGAGATGTTTATGGGTGCAGTGGTAATCAGGGGAAAAGTGTTTCAGCGAAGTACCTGGGTGCAGTGTGGGTCAGTGGAGAAGTGCATGAAGAGCGCTGTCAGAGAGGTTACCTTGGTGGACGATGTGCTGGCCGCTTTGGTGTGCGCGCTCCTATGGGCACTGGTGTGCATGATCCGGTTGGCCCTGGTGTGCATGCCGGTGTCCGGACGAGCGCGCGTATCCCTGTGGACACTGGTCGGCATGTTCCTATGGGCATTGGTGTGCGCGCTTAGTCATCAGCTCCCTGTGCCCTTGCTCCTGTTACCTGTATCTGTGTTCCTGATCTCCTGATGACTTGGCTTGCTTCTTGGATACCCCTGACTGCTGCCAGCACCTGACCTCGGCCTGTTTGACTCCACTTCTGCCTGCTCCTCTGTACTTCGTTGTCTGCCCGTTGCTGAACCCGGCCTGTACCTGGACTTGCCTGCTCTGCTCCTGCTCAGCACCTGTTGCCTGTGTTCCTGTTTACCAACTTGCTGTTGAAGATCACCCACCTTCCAGCTTCAGGTTTCCTACCACCAGGCTCTCATACCACTCCATACTCCCGTGCCTCCTTCCTGTTCTCTCTACAAGGGGCCGCGAGTCGGACACGTAAGGGAGACCACCTTCTGCCCAAGCGGACTCACCAGTCAGGTATGTAGAAGTCTGATAGTATCAGGCAGCCATGACCGAGTCCGGGCAGGGGGCCTCCCCCATGGATGAACTTTGTAGGCACTCGGCGGGCCTTACTCAAGTGGTGAAAAGCCTACAGGAAGGCTACTCCAGACTAGAGGAACAAGTCTAGGTCCTGTCCTCTCCTTCTAACCCTCAGGGAGCATCTTCTGCCGGATTTCCACAAGCACCCTCAGTAGTAATGCTCCCTCCTGAGCCTAGAGTACCCACATCCGAAAGGTCCTCTTGAGAACGCAGTAAATACCGTGCCTTCCGCAACGCCTGTAAGCGCTACTTTGCTTTGCAACCTCACACCATCTCTTTAAAAGCAACAAAGGTGGGCTTTGTCATCTCCCTCTTGGCCGGCGAGCCTCAAACCTGGGCAAACCGCCTTTTGGAGCAAAAATCAGGATCCCTGGACTCCCTTGACGCCTTCTTCTCGGCCATGTTGCAGTCATATGAGGACCCCCAACTAACTGCGACTGCCGAATCCGCACTGCATTCACTGCAACAAGGTCGCAGAGTGGCTTCGGATTATGCGGTTGAGTTCAGACGCTGGAGCTCTGATATGGACTGGAATGACGCTGCCCTGCATCACCAGTTTCGGATGGGGTTATCCGACCCACTTAAGGACGAGTTGGCACGTGTTGGAATTCCCCAGGCCCTGGATGAACTCGTCAACCTTTCTATCCAAATTGACCGTCGCCTAAGAGAGCGACGTTCCGAGAGGTCCACCAGCCACTTTCGTCCCACCTGGATGCTTCCTAAGGTTCCCAGCTGATCCAGTCAGTTTCCCCCTACCTCTTCTGCTCCGGTCTCAGAAGCTCCGGAACCCATGCAGCTTGGCTTGCTCCGTCCTTCTCTCACTTCAGAAGAAAGGTTGCGCAGACGTGCCCACAACTTGTGTCTGTACTGCGGTGAACCTGGACATTATGTGAGGACCTGCCTCAACAAGACGCGTAAGTGTCTTCCTTTCTCTCCTTTGTGTGCACCTGTATTGCTTAAATCCGGTACTCACCTGGCTCTTTCTATCACGTTGCAGCTTCTAGGAAGGAATATACCAGTATCAGTCATCATTTACTCCGGAGCATGCAGCTGCTTCATTGACCTAGTCTTCGCTACCAACCACAGCATTCCTCTCCAACTCAAGGCTCAATGCCTTGCAGTACACCTGGTGGATGGCTCCACCCTCAGTTCTGGTCCTGTCACTCAGGAGACCGTCCCCTTGCTGGCCGTCATGGGCCCTCATCATCAGGAACTTCTATGTCTGGATGCCAACTCCTCTCCTGTCTTCTCAATCATCCTGGGAATGCCCTGGCTGCAGGCCCATAATCCCAGTATTAACTGGGCCACGGGGGAAATTTAATTCCTTTCTGATCACTGCCCGCACCACTGCCTGCGTGGAACATCTGTAAAAATGTCTCAACTTCTCTGCGTGGATTCAGACATCGCCAGTCTATTCCCAAACCTTATCAGGACTTTTTGGATGTATTTAGCAAAAAGGGAGCAGAAATTCTGCCACCACACAGGCCTTATGACTGTCAGGTAGAACTTTTACCCGGAACAGAAGTCCCTTTTGGAAGAATCTTTCCATTAACTGAGCAGGAGTTAGACACCTTGAAGGACTACATAGATGAGAATCTGAAGAAGGGGTTCATTCGCCCTTCCACCTCCCCAGCCAGTGCGGGCATTTTTCTTTGTTGAAAAGAAAGACCATTCCTTACGTCCTTGCATCGATTACCGGGAGTTAAACAAGATTACTATTAAAAACCGATATCCACTACCACTTGTGCCTGAACTTTTCCAAAGGCTAGGAACTGCAACAATTTTCACAAAACTAGATCTCCGTGACGTTTACAATTTAATCCGTATTCGAGAAGGGGACGAATGGAAGACGACCTTCCGTACTCGATTTGGGCACTTCGAGTACCTTGTTATGCCCTTCGGTCTGTGCAATGCACCAGCGACATTCCAACATTTTGTCAACGACATCTTCGGTGATTACCTGGACTTGTATGTCATAATTTACCTCGACGACATCTTAATTTTCTCTGCTTCACTGGCCCAACACCGCAGGCACGTCCGGAATGTACTTACTTGACTTCGGCAACATGGGCTTTATGCTAAACCCGAAAAATGTGAGTTTGAACTTCAGTGCATTCCATTTTTGGGCTTAGTCATCTCGGTCGAGGGCATTAAAACAGACCCCCCAAAAAGTATCTGCTATCCTGGATTGGCCTGCACCTGCAGATAAGAAAGGGGTGCAGCGCTTCATTGGCTTTTCCAATTTCTACATGAAATTCATCAGGGGTTTCTCTGCAATTATTGCTCCTATTACAGAGCTAACCAGGCAGGGGACCCGATTCTGCTGGACTCCCAAGGCGAAAAACTCAAAGAACTGTTCACCTCAGCTACCAATCTTAAACACCCTAACCCTGCTCTACCTTTTGTTTTGGAAGTTGACGCCTCTGAAATCGCAGTAGGAGCGGTGCTCTCCCAACGGCAAGGTGCCAAGGCTCTTCTTTACCCAATGGCGTTCTTCTCATGCAAACTTTCAATGTCGGAAAGGAATTACGATGTGGGGGTTAGGGAACTTTTAGCTATCAAGGCGGCTCTGGAGGAGTGGCGTTATCTACTGGAGGGTGCTGCACATCCCATTTTGGTCTATTCTGACCATAAAAATTTGGAGTACTTGAGATCAGCCAAAAGATTAAGACCCGGCAGGTCAGATGGGCACTTTTTTTCTCTAGATTTCAATATCATATTACCTACAGACCTAGCTCCAAAAATATCAAGCCAGATGCTCTCTCCCGTATGTTCCATGATTTTGAGAAGACCTTACCTTTGGACACCATTCTTCCTTCTGGGAACTTCTTGCTTCTTCAAGGGGATCTCATCTCCCGGATTAGACAGGCCTCTATGGGATTGTCCCCATCTGCTGAGACTTATGCTAAAGATGGCCTGTTCTGGCACAAAGGCAAGATTGTGGTCCCTGAGAGCCTAATGCCGCGTACACACAAGCGGACTTTACGGCAGACTTTGCCCGGCGGATTTCGTCGGACAATTCGATGTGTGTGGGCTCCAGCAGACTTTGTTTTCTCAAAAGTTGGACGGACTTAGATTTGAAACATGTTAAATCAATCCGTAGAAAGTGAGTCCGGACGAAAAGTCCGCTCGTCTGTATGCTAGTTCGACGGACAAAAAGCCACGCTAGGGCAGCTATTGGCTACTGGCTGTGAACTTCCTTGTTTTAGTCCAGTCGTACGTCATCACATACGAATTCGACGGACTTTAGTGGATTGTGTGTAGGCAAGTCCGTTCATTCAGAAAGTCCATCATAAAGTCCGTCGAAAACTCCGCCGGGCAAAGTCTGCCGTAAAGTCCGACCGTGTGTACGCGGCACTAGAATACCTGTACTGGAGCTTTGCCACGACCATAAGTTGGCCGGACATTTTGGTGTACTGAAAACTACTGACCTGGTACAGCATACCTTCTGGTGACCCCATCTGATCAAGGACTGTAAGGATTATGTTGACTCGTGCAACACTTGTGCCTGAAGTAAGAACAGCCGGACAAGAGCCTGGGGCCTATTAAAACTTTTACCAGTCCCAGAAAGACTGTTAAGTATAATCTCGATGGACTTCATTGTTGAACTCCCTCCATCAGAAGGCATTTCCTCCATCTTTGTTGTAGTGGACAGGTTGTCCAAGATGGCACATTTCCTTCCTATGAGGGGCACTCCCTCAGTCATGGAGATGGCAAAGATTTTCGTTAAGGAAATAGTAAGGTTACATGGGGTTCCAGCGAGTATTGTGTCCGATCGAGGTCTCCAGTTTACCTCTAGGTTCTGGAAGGCCCTCTGTGGCTCCCTAGAAATAAAATTGGCATTTTCTTCGGCTTATCACCCCCAGATGAACGGGCAAACTGAGAGGATCAATCAAACTCTGGAGCAATACCTCCGCTGCTTCTCCGCCTTCTCTCAGGACGATTGGGTCTCCTTGCTTCCTGTTGCTGAGTTCTCTTATAATAATTCTCTGCATTCGTCCATCAATCAGACGCCATTCTTTGCCAACTATCGTTTCCACCCGTCTTTCCTGCCCTGTTCAATGCCTGAATGTACCGTTCCTGCAGTCTCTGAAACCTTGGATTTTTTCTCCGCTAACAATAAACTTCTGCAAGAAACCATGGCCAAGTCTCAGGAGTATTATAAGAAAATGTACGATAGGAAGAGGCGCGGGGAACTTATCCTGGAACCTGGCAACCAAGTGTCCACTGTCAACCTGAAAATGGCCTGTCCCTCTAAAAAACTGGGCCCTAAGTTCTTGGGTCTTTTCTCAGGGAAAAGGAAAATTAATGACGTCACCTACGAACTTGACCTGCCTGATTCTCTGAAGGTTCACCCGGTCTTTCACGTGTCTCTCCTGAAACCTGCTACTCCTAATCCCTTTGTTGGCCGTAATACCGGCCCACCCAAGCCTATTGTAATCAGTAATGAGGAGGAATTCGAAATGGAAGCAATTCTGGATTGCAGGAAAAGACGCAATCAAACCCAGTATCTCATCAAATGGAGAGGGTATGGTCCCGAAGACAACTCCTGGGAGCCCGAGAGCAACCTACATGCCAGAGAAATTTTACAAGCATTTAAGAAATCTCATGCCTCCAAATTGGCTCAACTGGGCATCCGGAGTCTGCCCTTGAGGAGGGGGCACTGTCAGAGAGGTTACCTTGGTGGACGATGTGCTGGCCACTCTGGTGTGCGCTGGTTTGCGCATTCCTGTGCGCGCTGTGTGCGCGCTCTTGTGGGCACTGATGTGCATGATCCGGTTGGCCCTGGTGTGCGTGCCGGTGTCCGGACGCGCGTGTGTATCCCTGTGGACACTGGTCGGCATGTTCCTATGGGCACTGGTGTGCGTGCTGGTGTTCGGGCGCGTGCGTGCGTGGCGTTTGGCGCCAATCGGCCTATTTAGGTCTGCAGCACACTCTTCTCGGTGCTGCCTGATCATCAGCTCCCTGTGCCCTTGCTCCTGTTACCCGTATCTGTGTTCCTGATCTCCTGGCGACTCGGCTTGCTTCTTGGATACCCCTGTCTGCTGCCAGCATCTGACCTCGGCCTGTTTGACTCCGCTTCTGCCTGCTCTTCTGTACTTTGTTGTCTGCCCGTTGCTGCACCCGGCCTGTACCTGGACTTGCCTGCTCTGCTCCTGCTCAGCACCTGTTGCCTGTGTTCCTGTTTGCCAACTTGCTGTTGAAAATCACCCACCTTCCAGCTTCAGGATCCCTACCACCAGGCTCTCATATCACTCTGTACTCCCGTGCCTCCTGTTCTCTCTACCAGGGGCCGCGAATCGGACACGTAAGGGAGACCACCCTCTGCCCAAGCAGACTCACCGTTCAGGTACATAGAAGTCTGATAAGCGCTCTCTTTTGGTGTAGAGTTGTACAACCAACGAGGGTAGGAGCATACCTCTCTGCTTTGCTATCTTATTATGCATTCTTCTACAGTTAAGAGTTATATCCTGAGGCCCATTGTGTCTCTGAGAGGAGTTACTAAGGTCCTCATTTTATATTTTTTTTTTTACATAAATACAGCTGTAGAGCATGTAAACACAATTCTACAGTCAAAGATCATCTCCCCATGCATGACCTTTACTGAACCAAGTGTTAATGAGGATAACAATTGGTGGAGAAGTGCATTGGTTCAGTGAAGGTCAGTGAAGTGTGTGGGTGCATTGGTGGATGCGGGGTGGTCCTCTTGGCACCTAATTATGGGTATAACATGTAACATGGTATTAAAAGTAGTAATTCTGCACCCATGCTAAAATTGCACCCTAATGCACTATTACATTAAGTTCACCATAGACAGATCGAAATTTGGCCAGTTCATCAGGAACCATACAAATTTTGATCCATCTATGGGCAGGCTGGTTGTACGGAAGCCGATCTATTGATTGACTTCAGTACCATCAGCCTGTTAGTTTTTTTCGTATGATTACTACTGCAGGCTATACACCAATTCTCATTTGGCTCTGCTCAGACTCTCTACACTAGCTGGGACATCAATGTCTTCTAAAAGGCTCCTCTGACATCCCCTTTGTCTCTGTTTCTCTCTGCCCCAGGGGAAGAGCACCTCCAGAAAGTTAGAACCTGGAACTCTGCACACTGCTGCCAGGTCTCAGAATATTTACATTCTCTCCCTCCATCTTATGGGCACAACTCCCCAGGGATTGGCTGTTGTACCATAAATATTCAGGCTGCCTGTCTTGCTCTCCCACCCACTATACCTCTAGAAATCTCTGGAAGACAGGGGGAAGTAGAAGAACAGAAGCCTGTGAGACACTGAATATCCCCAAGCAATCAACTCCTGCTCCACTGTTTACAGAGTAGCTAACTAAATTTGCCTAACAGCCTACGCTGAACTAGGAGGGTGCGACATGTATAATTATGTATTAACACTTTCTGTCTCGGGGAGGGGTTTTGAAAAACCGAGAAGGATGGCTGGCCATACATGGTCCAAAAAGAATTTTCTTTTAAAAATCAGAAAATGAGTGCGTTTTGTGATCCGATGGTGCCACCATTAATTTAGAAATTCGGCCATCCAAGCCTTCAATTTCACCTCATGTTGCTACAGAAAATAATTTTCATGGCTGGGAATCTTCTTTTCTTTCCGAGAATTTTCTTTTCTTGCACATACGCATTTCTTTTTCGTTTACATCTCTCGCACGATTCTCCCATCATTGATTAGGAAATCTTTTGTTTTTCAAAAAATTTCCAACATGTACGATTACTCAAATTCGATGGACGCACGAAAATCAGCTGTTGCTGCATCCCAATAATGGTGCGAAATACGAAAAGTTCTTACATAAGATTTTCGAAAGAAAAGAAAATCGACCCATGTATGGCCTGAGAGACTCAGAGAACTGCAAACAGGGGCTGCTAATGCTGCTGTATTTTCACCCAGATCAGAAGAAGAGACCATTATTAAAGTGTTACTAAAGTCTCATTTTTTTTTTCTTTAAAAATAACAAACATGTTATACTTACCTGCCCTGTGCAGTGGTTTTGCACAAAGCTGCCCCAATCCTCCTCTTCTCAGGTCTCTCATCGGTGTTCCTGGCCGTTGCCTCCTGTTGAGTGCCCCCACAGCAAGCAGCTTGCTATGTGGGCACCCAAGCCGAGTAGCAGCTCTGTGTGTTCATTCAGACAGGGAGATGCAGTTCAGCCCCACCCTCTCTCTCTCCTCATTGGCTAACTGAGGCTAATTTCGATTGACTGCATTGGGAGCCAGTGGCACCGCTGTGTCTCAGCCAATCAGGAGGGAGAGTCTCAGATGGCCGAGGCACTCGTGCACAAAGCTGGATGGAGATCAGGCTTAGGTAAGTATTGGGAGGGCTGCTCCACACAGGTTTTTTTATCTTAATGCATGGAATGCATTAAGACAAAAAAACCTTCTGCCTTTACAACCCCTTTAAGTATTCTTATGATCCAGTAGTTTACCACTTGCCTACTGGGAACATTTACGCCCTTTTACGCCCAATTTTCAGCTTTCAGTGCTGTCTCACTTTGAATGACAATTAAGCGGTCATGCAACACTGTACCCATATGAAATTTTTATATATTTTTTGAGACAGTTAGAGCTTTCTTTTAGTGGTATTTAATAATTATTTTTTGCTAAACAAATTAAAAAAGACCAAAAATGTTGAAAAAAAAAACTTTTTCTTTGTTTCTCTTATAATAGGCTGCATTGATGGGCACTGATTGGCACTAATGGGGCTGCACTGCTGAGCAATGCCCTGATTATTAGTGTAAATATCCCCTGTCACAGGAAAGCTGGTTATCAGCTTTCTTTTCCTCGCACATTGACAGTGCAAAGGAAAGGAAATGCCCATAACCGGGCTTTGTTTACATGGGATCAGCTGTGATTGGATACAGCTGATCACATGGTAAAGAGCCAATGTAATTGGCTCTTTAACCTGATCGGGTATGTGCTGTGTCCGAGGGACACGGCCCACCACTGATCGTCATGCTGTGCGCCGCTTCACCGGGAGGATGTCATATGATGTCTACCTGGAAGCCCAGCTATCAATCCGCTATAGGCTGGGTAGGAACTGGTTAACTGCAGCTGCCTATAGCTTCTTGAGTGTATTTCTGAAACCTAGTTTCAGACAAGTTGCTGTCCTGTTGTTTTTTTTTTTTTAACCAAACTCTTTATTGAAAAGAGA
Source organism: Lithobates septentrionalis (assembly GCA_037952835.1). Lineage (NCBI taxonomy): Eukaryota > Metazoa > Chordata > Amphibia > Anura > Ranidae > Lithobates > Lithobates septentrionalis. The sequence goes on from JBBDGP010001129.1 coordinate 707,815, forward strand.
GCCATGAGATAAAGAAGTTATCACAGGAGATATGGTTACAAAGATCAACAAAAATAAGGGAAGTTTCCACATATGAACATACAGATTCGGCATTTAGACGTGTAATACCTATAACCAGAGATATCCATAGTGCAGTAGCATGCAAACATTCAGCAATGATACCGTTTGTTTGATAGATGGTGGTGTAGCATCACATATGGCGACCCATCACATTTCGCTACCTGCTGCAGTGCACATGCGCAACGCCGCCATATGCGTTCGAAAATTTTTACGACAAAACTCCACACCCCTCGCGGGCTCGCTTCGCTCGTCACGCTTCGAGCACGGCCTCGCTTCGCTCGGCATAATTATATTCTAACTCTATGTCCACTTGGAGGGTGGGGCTTGAACCTGGACTTAGGGGTGGAGTTTTGTCGTAAAAGTGTTGGAACGCATATGGCGGTGTCGTGCATGCGAACTCCAGCGGGTAGCGAAATGTGATGGGTCGCCATATGTGATGCTACACCGGCTCATAGTGGTAAAAACTAAAAAAGATTATTGAATTGTGTGTGTAAAGTATACACTTATACACAATATTGACAAAAGTATTGGGACACCTGCCTTTACACGCACATGAACTTTAACCTCCCTGGCGGTATTCCCGAGTCTGGCTCTGGGTGGAATTTCAGAACCAAAAGCGGTACCCCGAGCCAGACTCGGGATCGCATCGCAGGATCCAGGAAGAGCTTACTTACCTTGTTCCCCTGGATCCTGTGATGTCTCCCCGCAGTGTGAGCGGCTTGTCCTCCGCTCAATTCATCATGGAGCCGATCTCCGTTCCCTGCGAGCGTTGCGACGCACGGAGACAGAGAACGGCGCCAAATTCAAAAAGTGAAACACACACAATACATACAGTATACTGTAATCTTACAGATTACATTACTGTATGAAATTATTTCACATCCCCTTTGTCCCTAGTGGTTTGTCAAGTGTCCTGCATGCAGTTTTATATTATAAAAACTGTTCTTTCTGCCTGGAAACTGGAGATTGTCCATAGCAACCAAAACCTTCCCTTTACATCAAAAGTGGTTTTAGACCAGCTAGAAAACAGCGATAATAAATTAGATCCGTCATCAAACACTGAAAAGTAATGACAGCGACAATTCTGCAACAGCAAATTTCAGTGTTTTTGATTTGATTACATTATTGAATCATTTTTATTATTATTATATTATTATTTGGTATAATTATTTATAGTTATTTATTATATTATAATTTATGATTTCGTATTTCAAACTTTATCATACCCGAGATGTCTACTAGACTCTTGTTTGGACAGATTTAAGTGAGTTATTCCTAAGAATTACAGGCCTACAATATAAAACGCCAAATTTCTATGCAAAGTAATGGTACCGCTTTCAGCATCAAAAATATGAAATAATCATACCGCCAGGGAGGTTAATGGCAACTCAGTCTTATGCCCCGTACACACGGTCAGACATTGATCAGACATTCCGACAACAAAATCCTAGGATTTTTTCCGACGGATGTTGGCTCAAACTTGTCTTGCATACACACGGTCACACAAAGTTGTCGGAAAATCTGATCATTCTGAACGCGGTGACGTAAAACACGTACGTCGGGACTATAAATGGGGCAGTAGCCAATAGCTTTCATCTCTTTATTTATTTTGAGCATGCGTGGCACTTTGTGCGTCGGATTTGTGTACACACGATCGGAAATTCCGGATTTTGTTGTCGGAAAATTTTATAGCCTGCTCTCAAACTTGTGTCGGAAAATCCGATGGAAAATTTGTGATGGAGCCTACACACGGTCGGAATTTCCGACAACAAGGTCCTATCACACATTTTCCGTCTGAAAATCCGACCGTGTGTACGGGGCATTAGTCCGTAGGGTTCAATATTGAGTTGGCTCACCCTTTGCAGTTTTAACAGCTTCAACTCTTCTGGGAAGGTTGTCCACAAGGCTTAGGAGTGTGTCTATGGGAATGTTTCACCATTCTTCCAGAAACACATTTGTGAGGTCAGGCACTGATGTTGGACGAGAAGGCCTGGCTTGCAGTCTCTGTTCTAATTCATCCCAAAGCAAGACCACTTACTGTTATCTCACATATATATTATTAGTGGGAATGCTTTAGCAGTTACACTATTGTTATTCGATTTTATTTATTAGTGGGACTGCTTTAGCAGTCCCACTATTGTTATTCGATTTTATATATTATTCTTATTCCGTACGTTTTTTGGCTCTGCGTAACTTCTGCATACTGTCAGCTATTAAAACCATTCAACTATTAAAATGTTCGTCTCTTTTAGCTGATGTGTGCTCTTTTTCAACTTTTTTTCTACCATTTATACTTTTTAAAATATTAAGCTTTTTAACACTTTTTTTTTAACATTGAAGTCAATGGGAGCATGCTTGAAATCCTTAAATTCTTCTTCCGCTCCCAAAAGTTTCAGCTCCTTCATACTTTCACTTAGAGACACCAAACAAACTTTAAAATGTTCACAAAATATTCAGCTATCTGGCTATAGCTTTTCAGTTTGATATCTTTTACAGTTTTTGAGAAAAAGATTTTTGTTTAGAGGTCATTTCAGGAAATTTTAGCCATTAATCAGAGTGTACTGTGTTTGTTTTGTTGCCATGGTTACCAAAGCTTCTGTTATACAAAGGGGGGAGGTGGCTGGAGCATCTCAGCTCTGATTACAGAGCCTGGGGGAGGGGACAGACACACCATGTACTGATTTATAATAGAGGAATATGATGGGGCAATTTTGATAGGGCAATTCTGATGGGGCAGTTTTCATGGGGCAATTATGATGGGGCAGTTTTTATGGTGGCAATATGATGGGGCAGTTTTGATAGGGCAATTCTGATGGGGCAGTTTTGATGGGGCAATTCTGATGGGGCAGTTTTGATAGGGCAATTCTGATGGGGCAGTTTTGATGGGGCAGTTTTGAATTGGGCAATTCTGATGGGGCAGTTTTGATGGGGCAATTCTGATGGGGCAGTTTTGATGGGGCAATTCTGATGGGGCAGTTTTGATGGTGGCAATATGATGGGGCAATTTTGATGGGGCAATTCTGATGGGGCAGTTTTGATGGTGGCAATATGATGGGGCAGTTTTGATGGGGACAATTTTGATGGGGCAATTCTAATGGGGCAGTTTTGATGGCAATATGATGGGGGCAGTTTTGATGGTGGCAATATGATGGGGCAGTTTTGATGGTGGTAATATGATAGTGCAATTCTGATGGGGCAGTTTTGATGGTGGCAATATGATGGGGCAGTTTTGATGGGGCAATTCTGATGGTGGCAATATGATGGGACAATTTTGATGGAGCAATTCTGATGGGGCAGTTTTGATGGGGACAATTTTGATGGGGCAATTCTGATGGGGCAGTTTTGATGGCAGTATGATGGGGCAGTTTTGATGGCGGCCAATTTAGCAATTTAGCTATTCAGCATTCCCACGCATTTTCCCCAGGAAATGCATTTTCTAGTTAGTGGAAATGCTTTAGCAGTCCCACTATTGTTATTCGATTTTATTTATTTTTAATTAGTGGGAATGCTTTAGCAGTCCCACTATTGTTATTCGATTTTATTTATTTTTAATTCTAATTTTATTCCGTACGTTTTTTGGCTCTGCGTAACTTCTGCATACTTTCAGCTATTAAAACCATTCAACTATTAAAATGTTCGTCTCTTTTCACTGATGTGTGCACTTTTTCAACTTTTTTTCTACCGTTTATACTTTTTAAAATATTAAGCTTTTTATCACTTTTTTTAACATTGAAGTCAATAGGAGCATGCTTCAGATCCTTAAAATCTTCTTCTACTCCCAAAAGTTTCAGCTCCTTCATACTTTCACCTACAGACGCCAAACAAACTTTAAAATGTTCACAAAATATTCAGCTATCTGGCTATATCTTTTCAGTTTGTTATCTTTTACAGTTTTGTTTACTGTTTCTGATACCTGTAAATGATACCTGTAAATGTTTGCACTATTTCAATATTTTAAAAATATAATTGTTTAGTAGGAGACTATAAGTCAGGTAACTGACACTGTTTACACTCTTGTATTCTGTCTTCTTTTTTGTCAATGTTTATATTCTTTATATTCTTGCAAAAAAAAAAAAAAAAAACATCAATAAAAACTTATTGAACCATAAACTTTTTAAAATATTAAGCTTTTTATCACTTTTTTTTAACATTGAAGTCAATGGGAGCATGCTTCAGATCCTTAAAATCTTCTTTCACTCCCAAAAGTTTCAGCTCCTTCATACTTTCACCTACAGACACCAAACAAACTTTAAAATGTTCACAAAATATTCAGCTATCTGGCTATAGCTTTTCAGTTTGATATCTTTTACAGTTTTTGAGAAAAAGCTTTTTGTTTAGAGGTAATTTCAGGAAATTTTAGCCATTAATCAGAGTGTACTGTGTTTGTTTTGTTGCCATGGTTACCAAAGCTTCTGTTATACACAGGGGGGGAGGTGGCTGGAGAATCTCAGCTCTGATTACAGAGCTCGGGGGAGGGGACAGACACACCATGTACTGATTTATAATAGAGGAATATGATGGGGTAATTTTGATAGGGCAATTCTGATGGGGCAGTTTTGATGGGGCAATTATGATGGGGCAGTTTTGATGATAGCAATATGATGGGGCAGTTTTGATGGGACAATTCTGATGGGGCAGTTTTGATGGTGGCAATATGATGGGGCAGTTTTGATAGGGCAATTCTGATGGAGCAGTTTTAAAGGTGGCAATATGATGGGGCAGTTTTGATGTTGGCAATATGATGGGGCAATTATGATGGGGCAGTTTAGATGGGGACAATTTTTATGGGGCAATTCTGATGGGGCAGTTTTGATGGCAATATGATGGGGGCAGTTTTGCTGGGGGCCGTTTTAGCAATTCAGCTATTCAGCACTCCCACGCATTTTCCCCAGGAAATGCATTTTCTAGTTAGTGGGAATGCTTTAGCAGTCCCACTATTGTTATTCGATTTTTAGTGTGACTGCTTTAGCAGTCCCACTATCGTTATTCGATTTTATTTATTAGTGGGACTGCTTTAGCAGTCCCACTATTGTTATTCGATTTTATTCATTTTTATTATTCTGTACGTTTTTTGGTCTTTGCGTAACTTCTGCATACTTTCAGCTATTAAAACCATTCAACTATTAAAATGTTCGTCTCTTTTAGATGATGTGTGCTCTTTTTCAACTTTTTTTCTACCATTTATACTTTTTAAAATATTAAGCTTTTTAACACTTTTTTTTAACATTGAAGTCAATGGGAGCATGCTTCACATCCTTAAAATCTTCTTCCGCTCCTAAAAGTTTCAGCTCCTTCATACTTTCACCTACAGACGCCAAACAAACTTTAACATGTTCACAAAATATTCAGCTATCTGGCTATAGCTTTTCAGTATGATATCTTTTACAGTTTTTGAGAAAAAGCTTTTTGTTTAGAGGTCATTTCACACCATGTACTGATTTATAATAGAGGAATATGATGGGTCAGTTTTGATGGGACAATTCTGATGGGGCAGTTTTGATGGGACAATTCTGATGGGGCAGTTTTGATGGTGGCAATATGATGGGGCTGTTTTGATGGGGCAATTCTGATGGGGCAGTTTTGATGGTGGCAATATGATGGGGCAGTTTTGATAGGGTAATTCTGATGGGGCAGTTTTGATGGGGCAATTCTGATGGGGCAGTTTTGATGGTGGCAATATGATGGGGCAGTTTTGATGGCAATATGATGGGGGCAGTTTTGCTGGGGGCCGTTTTAGCAATTCAGCATTCCAACGCATTTTCCCCAGGAAATGCATTTTCTAGTTAAGTGTTCTTGCATAGCAAGACCACTTACTGTTATCTCACATATATATTATTAGTGGGACTGCTTTAGCAGTCCCACTATTGTTATTCATTTTTTTATTAGTGGGAATGCTTTAGCAGTCCCACTATTGTTATTCGATTTTATTTATTTTTAATTTTAATTTTATTCCGTACATTTTTTGGTTCTGCGTAACTTCTGCATGCTTTCAGCTATTAAAACCATTCAACTATCAAAATGTTCGTCTCTTTTAGCTGAGGTGTGCTCTTTTTCAACTTTTTTTCTACCATTTATACTTTTTAAAATATTAAGCTTTTTATCACTTTTTTTTTAACATTGAAGTCAATGGGAGCATGCTTCAGAAACTTAAAATCTTCTTCCGCTCCCAAAAGTTTCAGCTCCTTCATACTTTCACCTACAGACCCCAAAAAACTTTAAAATGTTCACAAAATATTCAGCTATCTGGCTATATCTTTTCAGTTTGATATCTTTTACAATTTTTGAGAAAAAGCTTTTTGTTTAGAGGTAATTTCAGGAAATTTTAGCCATTAATCAGAGTGTACTGTGTTTGTTTTGTTGCCATGGTTACCAAAGCTTCTGTTATACACAGGGGGGAAGGTGACTGGAGCATCTCAGCTCATTACAGAGCCCGGGGGAGGGGACAGACACACCATGTACTGATTTATAATAGAGGAAAATGATGGGGCAGTTTTGATGGGGCAGTTTTGATGGTGGCAATATGATGGGGCAGTTTTGATGGGACAATTCTGATGGGGCAGTTTTGATGGTGGCAATACGATGTGGCAGTTTTGATGGGGTAATTCTGATGGGACAGTTTTGATGGGGCAATTCTGATGGGACAGTTTTGATGGGGCAATTCTGATGGGGCAGTTTTGATGGCAATAGGATGGAGGCAGTTTTGATGGTGACAACATGATGGGGCAGTTTTGATGGTGGCAATATGATGGGGCAGTTTTGATGGGGCAGTTTGATGCTGTCAATATGAAGGGGCGGTTTTGATGGTGGCAATATGATGGGGCAGTTTTGATGGGGACAATTTTTATGGAGCAGTTTTAAAGGTGGCAATATGATGGGGCAGTTTTGCTGGGGGCAGTTTTGATGGTGGCAATATGATGGGGCAGTTTTGATAGGGCAATTCTGATGGGGCAGTTTTCATGGTGGCAATATGATGGGGCAATTTTGATGGGGACAATTTTAATGGAGCAGTTTTAAAGGTGGCAATATGATGGGGCAGTTTGATGGGGGCAGTTTTGATGGTGGCAATATGATGGGGCAGTTTTGATGGGGCAATTCTGATGAGGCAGTTTTGATGGTGGCAATATGATGGGGCAGTTTTGATGGGGCAATTCTGATGGGGCAGTTTTGATGGTGGCAATATGATGGGGCAGTTTTATTGGGGACAATTTTGATGAGGTAATTCTAATGGGCCAGTTTTGATGGCAGTATGATGGGGCAGTTTTGATGGCGGCCATTTTAGCAATTTAGCTATTCAGCATTCCCACGCATTTTCCCCAGGAAATGCATTTTCTAGTTAGTGGGAATGCTTTAGCAGTCCCACTATTGTTATTCGTTTTTTTATTTATTAGTGGGAATGCTTTAGCAGTCCCACTATTGTTATTCAATTTTATTTATTTTTAATTTTAATTTTATTCCGTACGTTTTTTGGTTCTGCGTAACTTCTGCATACTTTCAGCTATTAAAACCATTCAACTATCAAAATGTTCGTCTCTTTTAGCTGAGGTGTGCTCTTTTTCAACTTTTTTTCTACCATTTATACTTTTTAAAATATTAAGCTTTTTATCACTTTTTTTAACATTGAAGTCAATGGGAGCATGCTTCAGAAACTTAAAATCTTCTTCCGCTCCCAAAAGTTTCAGCTCCTTCATACTTTCACCTACAGACCCCAAAAAAACTTTAAAATGTTCACAAAATATTCAGCTATCTGGCTATATCTTTTCAGTTTGATATCTTTTACAGTTTTTGAGAAAAAGCATTTTGTTTAGAGGTCATTTCAGGAAATTTTAGCCGTGTACTGTGTTTGTTTTGTTGCCATGGTTACCAAAGCTTCTGTTATACACAGGGGGGGAGGTGGCTGGAGCATCTCAGCTCTGAATACAGAGCCCGGGGGAGGGGACAGACACACCATGTACTGATTTATAATAGAGGAATATGATGGGGCAGTTTTGATAGGGCAATTCTGATGGGGCAATTATGATGGGGCAGTTTTATTGGTGGCAATTATGATGGGTCAGTTTTGATGGGACAATTCTGATGGGGCAGTTTTGATGGTGGCAATATGATGGGCAGTTTTGATAGGGCAATTCTGATGGGGCAGTTTTCATGGTGGCAATATGATGGGGCAGTTTTGATGGGGCAATTCTGATGGGGCAGTTTTGATGGTGGCAATATGATGGGGCAGTTTTGATGGGGACAATTTTAATGGGGCAGTTTTAAAGGTGGCAATATGATGGGGCAGTTTTGATGGGGGCAGTTTTGATGGTGGCAATATGATGGGGCAGTTTTGATGGGGCAATTCTGATGGGGCAGTTTTGATGGTGGCAATATGATGGAGCAGTTTTAATGGGGACAATTTTGATGGGGCAATTCTGATGGGGCAGTTTTGATGGCAGTATGATGGGGCAGTTTTGATGGCGGCCATTTTAGCAATTTAGCTATTCAGCATTCCCACGCATTTTCCCCAGGAAATGCATTTTCTAGTTTTTCTTCTTATTATTCCGTACGTTTTTCGGTAATGCGTAACTTCTGCATACTTTCAGCTATTAAAACCATTCAACTATCAAAATGTTCGTCTCTTTTAGCTGAGGTGTGCTCTTTTCCAACTTTTTTTCTACCATTTATACTTTTTAAAATATTAAGCTTCTTATCACTTTTTTTTAACATTGAAGTCAATGGGAGCATGCTTCAGAAACTTAAAATCTTCTTCCGCTCCCAAAAGTTTCAGCTCCTTCATACTTTCACCTACAGACCCCAAAAAAACTTTAAAATGTTCACAAAATATTCAGCTATCTGGCTATATCTTTTCAGTTTGATATCTTTTACAGTTTTTGAGAAAAAGCTTTTTGTTTAGAGGTCATTTCAGGAAATTTTAGCCATTAATCAGAGTGTACCGTGTTTGTTTTGTTGCCATGGTTACCAAAGCTTCTGTTATACACAGGGGGGAAGGTGGCTGGAGCATCTCAGCTCATTACAGAGCCCGGGGGAGGGGACAGACACACCATGTACTGATTTATAATAGAGGAAAATGATGGGGCAGTTTTGATGGTGGCAATATGATGGGGCAGTTTTGATGGGACAATTCTGATGGGGCAGTTTTGATGGTGGCAATTCTGATGGGGCAGTTTTGATGGGTCAATTCTGATGGGACAGTTTTGATGGGGCAATTCTGATTGGGCAGGTTTGATGGTGGCGATATGATGGAGGCAGTTTTGATGGTGGCAACATGATGGGGCAGTTTTGATGGTGGCAATATGATGGGGCAGTTTTGATGGTGTCAATATGAAGGGGCAGTTTTGATGGGGACAATTTTGATGGGGCTGTTTTGATGGGGCAATTCTGATGGGACAGTTTTGATGGGGCAATTCTGATTGGGCAGTTTTGATGGCAATATGATGGAGGCAGTTTTGATGGTGGCAACATGAAGGGGCAGTTTTGATGGTGGCAATATGATGGGGCAGTTTTGATGGTGTCAATATGAAGGGGCAGTTTTGATGGGGCAATTCTGATGGGGCAGTTTTGATGGTGGCAATATGATGGGGCAGTTTTGATGGGGACAATTTTAATGGAGCAGTTTTAAAGGTGGCAATATGATGGGGCAGTTTTGATGGGGCAGTTTTGATGGGGGCAATATGATGGGGCAGTTTTGATAGGGCAATTCTGATGGGGCAATTTTCATGGTGGCAATATGATGGGGCAGTTTTGATGGGGACAATTTTAATGGAGCAGTTTTAAAGGTGGCAATATGATGAGGCAGTTTTGATGGGGGCAGTTTTGATGTTGGCAATATGATGGGGCAGTTTTGATGGGACAATTCTGATGGGGCAGTTTTGATGGTGGCAATATGATGGGGCAGTTTTGATGGGACAATTCTGATGGGACAGTTTTGATGGGGTAATTCTGATGGGACAGTTTTGATGGGGCAATTCTGATGGGGCAGTTTTGATGGCAATATAATGGAGGCAGTTTTGATGGTGGCAACATGATGGGGCAGATTTGATGGTGGCAATATGATGGGGCAGTTTTGATGGTGTCAATATGAAGGGGCAGTTTTGATGGGGACAATTTTGATGGGGCAATTCTGATGGTGGCAATATGATGGGGCAGTTTTGATGGTGGCAATATGATGGGGACAATTTTTATGGAGCAGTTTTAAAGGTGGCAATATGATGGGGCAGTTTTTCTGGGGGCAGTTTTGATGGTGGCAATATGATGGGGCAGTTTTGATAGGGCAATTCTGATGGGGCAGTTTTCATGGTGGCAATATGATGGGGCAGTTTTGATGGGGACAATTTTAATTGAGCAGTTTTCATGGTGGCAATATGATGGGGCAGTTTTGATGGGGACAATTTTAATGGAGCAGTTTTAAAGGTGGCAATATGATGGGGCAGTTTTGATGGGGGCAGTTTTGATGGTGGCAATATGATGGGGCAGTTTTGATGGGGCAATTCTGATGGGGCAGTTTTGATGGTGGCAATATGACGGGGCAGTTTTATTGGGGACAATTTTGATGGGGTAATTCTAATGGGCCAGTTTTGATGGCAGTATGATGGGGCAGTTTTGATGGCGGCCATTTTAGCAATTTAGCTATTCAGCATTCCCACGCATTTTCCCCAGGAAATGCATTTTCTAGTTAGTGGGAATGCTTTAGCAGTCCCACTATTGTTATTCGATTTTATTTATTTTTAAACTTAATTTTAAACTTAATTTTAATCTTAATTTTATTCCGTACGTTTTTTGGTTCTGCGTAACTTCTGCATACTTTCAGCTATTAAAACCATTCAACTATCAAAATGTTCGTCTCTTTTAGCTGATGTGTGCTCTTTTTCAACTTTTTATCTACCATTTATACTTTTTAAAATATTAAGCTTTTTATCACTTTTTTTTAACATTGAAGTCAATGGGAGCATGCTTCAGAAACTTAAAATCTTCTTCCGCTCCCAAAAGTTTCAGCTCCTTCATACTTTCACCTAGAGACACCAAACAAACTTTAAAATGTTCACAAAATATTCAGCTATGTGGCTATATCTTTTCAGTTTGATATCTTTTACAGTTTTTGAGAAAAAGCTTTTTGTTTAGAGGTCATTTCAGGAAATTTTAGCCATTAATCAGAGTGTACTGTTTGTTTTGTTGCCATGGTTACCAAAGCTTCTGTTATACACAGAGGGGGAGGTGGCTGGAGCATATCAGCTCTGATTACAGAGGCCGGGGGAGGGGACAGACACACCATGTACTGATTTATAAGACAGGAATATGATGGGGCATTTTTGATAGGGCAATTCTGATGGGGCAGTTTTGATGGGGCAATTATGATGGGGCAGTTTTATTGGTGGCAATTATGATGGGTCAGTTTTGATGGTGGCAATATGATGGGGCAGTTTTGATGGGACAATTCTGATGGGGCAGTTTTGATGGTGGCAATATGATGGGCAGTTTTGATAGGGCAATTTTGATGGGGCAGTTTTAATGGTGGCAATATGATGGGGCAGTTTTGATGGGGACAATTTTAATGGATCAGTTTTAAAGGTGGCAATATGATGGGGCAGTTTTGATGGGGGCAGTTTTGATGGTGGCAATATGATCGGGCAATTCTGATGGGGCAGTTTTGATGGTGGCAATATGATGGGGCAATTCTGATGGGGCAGTTTTGATGGTGGCAATATGATGGGGCAGTTTTAATGGGGACAATTTTGATGGGGCAATTCTGATGGGGCAGTTTTGATGGCAGTATGATGGGGCAGTTTTGATGGCGGCCATTTTAGCAATTTAGCTATTCAGCATTCCCACGCATTTTCCCCAGGAAATGCATTTTCTAGTTATTAGTGGGAATGCTTTAGCAGTCCCACTATTGTTATTCGATTTTATTTATTTTTAATTTTATTCCGTACGTTTTTCGGTAATGCGTAACTTCTGCATACTTTCAGCTATTAAAACCATTCAACTATCAAAATGTTCGTCTCTTTTAGCTGAGGTGTGCTCTTTTTCAACTTTTTGTCTACCATTTATACTTTTTAAAATATTAAGCTTTTTATCACTTTTTTTTAACATTGAAGTCAATGGGAGCATGAAAAAAAAAAAATTATTTTTGAAAAAAAAAAAATTATTTTTGAAAAAAAAAAAATCATTTAAAAAAAACAAATATATATTTTTTAAAAAAAAATTATTTTTGAAAAAAAAAATATATTTTTGAAAAAAAAAAATATTTTTGAAAAAAAAAATATTTTTGAAAAAACAAAAAAATATTTTTTAAAAAAAAAAATCATTTTTGAAAAAAAAAAAATTTTGAAAAAAAAAATTTTTGAAAAAAAAAAAATATTTTTGAAAAAAAAAAAAAATATTTTTGAAAAAAAAAAAATATTTTTGAAAAAAAAAAATATTTTTTGATGGGGCAGTTTTGATGGTGGCAATATGATGGTGCAGTTTTGATGAGGCAATTCTGATGGGGCAGTTTTGATGGTGGCAATATGATGGGACAGTTTTGATGGCAATATGATGGGGGCAATTTTGCTGGGGGCCGTTTTAGCAATTCAGCATTCCCACGCATTTTCCCCAGGAAATGCATTTTCTAGTTTTTCTTCTTATTCCGTACGTTTTTTGGTTCTGCGTAACTTCTGCATACTTTCAGCTATTAAAACCATTCAACTATTAAAATGTTCGTCTCTTTTAGCTGAGGTGTGCTCTTTTTCAACTTTTTTTCTACCATTTATACTTTTTAAAATATTAAGCTTTTTATCACTTTTTTTAACATTAAAGTCAATGGGAGCATGCTTGAAATCCTTAAATTCTTCTTCCGCTCCCAAAAGTTTCAGCTCCTTCATACTTTCACCTAGAGACACCAAACAAACTTTAAAATGTTCACAAAATATTCAGCTATCTGGCTATATCTTTTCAGTTTGATATCTTTTACCGTTTTTGAGAAAAAGCTTTTTGTTTAGAGGTCATTTCAGGAAATTTTAGCCATTAATCAGAGTGTACTGTGTTTGTTTTGTTGCCATGGTTACCAAAGCTTCTGTTATACACAGGGGGGGAGGTGGCTGGAGCATCTCAGCTCTGAATACAGAGCCCGGGGGAGGGGACAGACACACCATGTACTGATTATAATAGAGGAATATGATGGGGCAGTTTTGATGGTGGTAATATGATGGGCAGTTTTGATGGGGCAATTCTGATGGGGCAGTTTTGATGGTAGCAATATGATGGGGCAGTTTTGATCGGGACAATTTTAATGGAGCAGTTTTAAAGGTGGCAATATGATGGGGCAGTTTTGATGGGGCAATTCTGATGGGGCAGTTTTGATGGGGACAATTTTTATGGAGCAGTTTTAAAGGTGCCAATATGATGGGGCAGTTTTAATGGGGACAATTTTGATGGGGCAGTTTTTATGGCAGTATGATGGGGCAAAAAAAAAATATTTTTGAAAAAAAAAAATATTTTTGAAAAAAAAAATTATTTTTGAAAAAAAAAATTATTTTTGAAAAAAAAATAAATTATTTTTGAAAAAAAAAATTTTTTTTGAAAAAAAAAATATATTTTTGAAAAAAAAAATATTTTTGAAAAAAAAAATCATTTTTGAAAAAAAAAAAATATTTTTGAAAAAAAAAAAATTATTTTTGAAAAAAATATATATATTTTTGAAAAAAAATTTTTTTTTTTGAAAAATAAAAATTATTTCTGAAAAAAAAAATCATTTTTGAAAAAAAAAAATATTTTTGAAAAAAAAATAAATATTTTTGAAAAAAAAAATTATTTTTGAAAAAAAAAATTGTTTTTGAAAAAAAAAATTATTTTTGAAAAAAAAAATCATTTTTGAAAAAAAATATATTTTTGAAAAAAAATAAATATTTTTGAAAAAAATAAATATTTTTGAAAAAAAATAAAATTATTTTTGAAAAAAAAAAATTATTTTTGAAAAAAAATATTTTTTTTAAAAAAAAAAAAATATTTTTGAAAAAAAAAAAAAATTGTTTTTGGAGCAGTTTTAAAGGTGGCAATATGATGGGGCAGTTTTGATGGTGGCAATATGATGGGGCAGTTTTGATGGGGCAATTCTGATGGGGCAGTTTTGATGGTGGCAATATGATGGGGCAGTTTTAATGGCAGTATGATGGGGCAGTTTTGATGGCGGCCATTTTAGCAATTTAGCTATTCAGCATTCCCACGCATTTTCCCCAGGAAATGCATTTTCTAGTTCTTCTTTTTCTTCTTATTATTCCGTAAGTTTTTTGGTTCTGCGTAACTTCTGCATACTTTCAGCTATTAAAACCATTCAACTATCAAAATGTTCGTCTCTTTTAGCTGATGTGTGCTCTTTTTCAACTTTTTTTCTACCATTTATACTTTTTAAAATATTAAGCTTTTTATCACTTTTTTTAACATTGAAGTCTATGGGAGCATGCTTGAAATCCTTAAATTCTTCTTCCGCTCCCAAAAGTTTCAGCTCCTTCATACTTTCACCTACAGACACCAAACAAACTTTAAAATGTTCACAAAATATTCAGCTATCTGGCTGTAGCTTTTCAGTTTGATATCTTTTACAGTTTTTGAGAAAAAGCTTTTTGTTTAGAGGTCATTTCAGGAAATTTTAGCCATTAATCAGAGTGTACTGTGTTTGTTTTGTTGCCATGGTTACCAAAGCTTCTGTTATACACAGGGGGGGAGGTGGCTGGAGCATCTCAGCTCTGAATACAGAGCCCGGGGGAGGGGACAGACACACCATGTACTGATTTATAATAGAGGAATATGATGGGGCAGTTTTGATAGGGCAATTCTGATGGGGCAGTTTTGATGGGGGCAGTTTTGATGGTGGCAATATGATGGGGCAATTCTGATGGTGGCAATATTATGGGACAATTTTGATGGAGCAATTCTGATGGGGCAGTTTTGATGGTGGCAATATGAAGGGGCAGTTTTAATGGGGACAATTTTGATGGGGCAATTCTAATGGGGCAGTTTTATAGGCAGTATGATGGGGCAGTTTTGATGGTGGCCGTTTTAGCAATTTAGCTAATCAGCAAATATTTTTGAAAAAAAAAAATTGAAAAAAAAAAATTATTTTTGAAAAAAAAATATATTTTTGAAAAAAATATATATTTTTGAAAAAAAATATATATGTTTTTGAAAAAAAATAAATATTTTTGAAAAAAAAAAATATTTTTGAAAAAAAAAAATATTTTTGAAAAAAAAAATTATTTTTGAAAAAAAAAATATATATATTTTTGAAAAAAAAAATTACTTTTGAAAAAAAATACTTTTAGTTTTGATGGGGCAATTCTGATGGGGCAGTTTTGATGGGGACAATTTTGATGGGGCAATTCTAATGGGGCAGTTTTGATGGCAATATGATGGGGGCAGTTTTGATGGTGGCAATATGATGGGGCAGTTTTGATGGTGGTAATATGATGGGGCAATTCTGATGGTGGCAATATGATGGGACAATTTTGATGGAGCAATTCTGATGGGGCAGTTTTGATGGTGGCAATATGATGGGGCAGTTTTAATGGGGACAATTTTGATGGGGCAATTCTGATGGGGCAGTTTTGATGGCAGTATGATGAGGCAGTTTTGATGGCGGCCGTTTTAGCAATTTAGCTATTCATCATTTCCACGCATTTTCCCCAGGAAAAGCATTTTCTAGTTTTTCTTATTATTCCGTACGTTTTTCGGTTCTGCGTAACTTCTGCATACTTTCAGCTATTAAAACCATTCAACTATTAAAATGTTCGTCTCTTTGAGCTGAGGTGTGCTCGTTTTCAACTTTTTTTCTACCATTTATACTTTTTAAAATATTAAGCTTTTTAACACTTTTTTTAACATTGAAGTCAATGGGAGCATGCTTGAAATCCTTAAATTCTTCTTCCGCTCCCAAAAGTTTCAGCTCCTTCATACTTTCACCTATAGACACCAAACAAACTTTAAAATGTTCACAAAATATTCAGCTATCTGGCTATATCTTTTCAGTTTGATATCTTTTACAGTTTTTGAGAAAAAGCTTTTTGTTTAGAGGTAATTTCAGGAAATTTTAGCCATTAATCAGTGTACTGTGTTTGTTTTGTTGCCATGGTTACCAAAGCTTCTGTTATACACAGGGGGGGAGGTGGCTGGAGCATCTCAGCTCTGATTGCAGAGCCCGGGGGAGGGGACAGACACACCATGTACTGATTATAATAGAGGAATATGATGGGGCAGTTTTGATGGGGTAATTCTGATGGGGCAGTTTTGATGGTGACAATATGATGGGGCAGTTTTGATGGGGCAGTTTTGATGGTGGCAATATGATGGGGCAGTTTTGATGGGGCAGTTTTGATGGTGGCAATTATGATGGGGCAGTTTTGATGGTGGCAATATGATGGGGCAGTTTTGATGGGGCAATTCTGATGGGGCAGTTTTGATGGTGGCAATTATGATGGGGCAGTTTTGATGGTGGCAATATGATGGGGCAGTTTTGATGGGACAATTCTGATGGGGCAGTTTTGATAGGGCAATTCTGATGGGGCAGTTTTCATGGTGGCAATATGATGGGGCAGTTTTGATGGGGGCAATATGATGGGGCAGTTTTGATGGGGACAATTTTAAAAGAGCAGTTTTAAAGGTGGCAATATGATGGGGGCAGTTTTGATGGTGGCAAAATGATGGGGCAGTTTTGATGGTGGCAATTCTGATGGGGCAGTTTTGATGGTGGCAATATGATGGGGCAGTTTTAATGGGGACAATTTTGATGGGGCAATTCTGATGGGGCAGTTTTGATGGCAGTATGATGGGGCAGTTTTGATGGCGGCCATTTTAGCAATTTAGCTTTTCAGCATTCCCACGCATTTTCCCCAGGAAATGCATTTTCTAGTTTATTTTTAATTGTAATAATTTTATTCCGTACGTTTTTTGGTTCTGCGTAACTTCTGCATACTTTCGGCTATTAAAACCATTCAACTATTAAAATGTTCGTCTCTTTTAGCTGATGTGTGCTCTTTTTCAACTTTTTTTCTACCATTCATACTTTTTAAAATATTAAGCTTTTTAACACTTTTTTTAACATTGAAGTCAATGGGAGCATGCTTGAAATCCTTAAATTCTTCTTCCGCTCCCAAAAGTTTCAGCTCCTTCATACTTTCACCTACAGACGCCAAACAAACTTTAAAATGTTCACAAAATATTCAGCTATCTGGCTATATCTTTTCAGTTTGATATCTTTTACAGTTTTTGAGAAAAAGCTTTTTGTTTAGAGGTCATTTCAGGAAATTTTAGCCATTAATCAGAGTGTACTGTGTTTGTTTTGTTGCCATGGTTACCAAAGCTTCTGTTATACACATCGGGGGAGGTGGCTGGAGCATCTCAGCTCTGATTACAGAGCCCGGGGGAGGGGACAGACACACCATGTACTGATTTATAATAGAGGAATATGATGGGGCAGTTTTGATGGGGTAATTCTGATGGGGCAGTTTTGATGGTGGCAATATGATGGGGCAGTTTTGATGGGGCAATTCTGATGGGGCAGTTTTGATGGTGGCAATATGATGGGGCAGTTTTGATGGGGACAATTTTTATGGAGCAGTTTTAAAGGTGGCAATATGATGGGGCAGTTTTGATGGGGGCAGTTTTAATGGTGGCAATATGATGGGGGCAGTTTTGATGGGGCAATTTTGATGGGGCAGTTTTGATGGTGGCAATATGACAGGGCAGTTTTGATGGGGCAATTCTGATGGGGCAGTTTTGATGGGGCAATTCTGATGGGGCAGTTTTGATGGGGGCAGATTTGATGGTGGCAATATGATGGGGCAGTTTTGATGGGGCAATTCTGATGGGGCAGTTTTGATGGTGGCAATATGATGGGGCAGTTTTGATGGGGAAATTTTTGATAGGGCAATTCTAATGGGGCAGTTTTGATGGTGGCAGTTTTGATGGTGGAAATATGATGGGGCAGTTTTAATGGGGCTATTCTGATGCGGCAGTTTTGATGGTGGCAATATGATGGGGCAGTTTTGATGGGGACAATTCTGATGGGGCAGTTTTGATGGCAATATGATGGTGGCAGTTTTGATGGTGGCAATATGATGGGGCAGTTTTGATGCTGGTAATATGATGGGGAAATTCTGATGGGGCAGTTTTGATGGTGGCAATATGATGGGGCAGTTTTGATGGGGCAATTCTGATGGTGGCAATATGATGGGACAATTTTGATGGAGCAATTCTGATGGGGCAGTTTTGATGGTGGCAATATGATGGGGCAGTTTTGATGGGGGCAGTTTTGATGGTGGCAATATGATGGGGGCAGTTGTGATGGGGCAATTCTGATGGGGCAGTTTTGATGGTGGCAATATGACAGGGCAGTTTTGATGGGGCAATTCTGATGGGGCAGTTTTGATGGGGCAATTCTGATGGGGCAGTTTTGATGGTGGCAATATGATGGGGCAGTTTTGATAGGGCAATTCTGATGGGGCAATTTTGATGGGGCAATTCTGATGGGGGCAGTTTTGATGGTGGCAATATGATGGGGCAGTTTTGAAGGGGAAAATTCTGATGGGGCAGTTTTGATTGTGGCAATATGATGGGGCAGTTTTGATAGGGACAATTTTGATGGGGCAATTCTAATGGGGCAGTTTTGATGGCAATATGATGGGGGCAGTTTTGATGGTGGCAATATGATGGGGCAGTTTTGATGGTGGTAATATGATGGGGCAATTCTGATGGGGCAGTTTTGATGGTGGCAATATGATGGGGCAGTTTTAATGGGGACAATTTTGATGGGGCAATTCTGATGGGGCAGTTTTGATGGCAGTATGATGGGGCAGTTTTGATGGCGGCCATTTTAGCAATTTAGCTATTCAGCATTCCCACGCATTTTCCCCAGGAAATGCATTTTCTAGTTAGTGGGAATGCTTTAGCAGTCCCACTATTGTTATTCATTTTTAGTGGGAATGCTTTAGCAGTCCCACTATTGTTATTCGTTTTTTTATTTATTAGTGGGACTGCTTTAGCAGTCCCACTATTGTTATTCGATTTTATTTATTTTTAGTGGGAATGCTTTAGCAGTCCCACTATTGTTATTCGATTTTATTTATTTTTAATTTTAATTTTATTCCGTACGTTTTTCGGTAATGCGTAACTTCTGCATACTTTCAGCTATTAAAACCATTCAACTATCAAAATGTTCGTCTCTTTTAGCTGAGGTGTGCTCTTTTTCAACTTTTTTTCTACCATTTATACTTTTTAAAATATTAAGCTTTTTATCACTTTTTTTTAACATTGAAGTCAATGGGAGCATGCTTGAAATCCTTAAATTTTTCTTCCGCTCCCAAAAGTTTCAGCTCCTTCATACTTTCACCTAGAGACACCAAACAAACTTTAAAATGTTCACAAAATATTCAGCTATCTGGCTATATCTTTTCAGTTTGATATCTTTTACCGTTTTTGAGAAAAAGCTTTTTGTTTAGAGGTCATTTCAGGAAATTTTAGCCATTAATCAGAGTGTACTGTGTGTGTTTTGTTGCCATGGTTACCAAAGCTTCTGTTATACACAGGGGGGGAGGTGGCTGGAGCATCTCAGCTCTGATTACAGAGCCCGGGGAGGGGACAAAAGCTGAAAAATCAGAACATGATTTCTAAACTGCCGCCACTCCCTCATTTTCAAGCCCACCTACACAAATCTTATATCAAAACGTTCAGCTATCCCTGCTGCCACTAAACATGTCCACGGCTAAGCCATAGTCCTGATAGTTTTCACAATATGACCATTTGTTTGCAACTCACGCCGTCCATTGACATTCATTGAAACGACACTCTAGCCCCTTCAAATTTGAAGGGCAATTTCTAAACTGCGACCGTGCCTTCAATTTTAATATTTCAGAGACATACTATGTATCAAAATCTAGGTCTGGGTCTTGTGATTCTCAAAATATAAAGATCTTCGCTGTAGGATGTATAGTTTTTAAAATACGGCCATTTGTTTAGAGGTCATTTCAGGAAATTTTAGCCATTAATCAGAGTGTACTGTGTTTGTTTTGTTGCCATGGTTACCAAAGCTTCTGTTATACACAGGGGGGGAGGTGGCTGGAGCATCTCAGCTTTGATTACAGAGCCCGGGGGAGGGGACAGACACACCATGTACTGATTTATAATAGAGGAATATGATGGGGCAGTTTTGATGGGGTAATTCTGATGGGGCAGTTTTGATGGTGGCAATATGATGGGGCAGTTTTGATGGTGGCAATATGATGGGGCTGTTTTGATAGGGCAATTCTGATGGGGCAGTTTTGATGGTGGCAATATGATGGGACAGTTTTGATGGCAATATGATGGGGGCAATTTTGCTGGGGGCCGTTTTAGCAATTCAGCATTCCCACGCATTTTCCCCAGGAAATACATTTTCTAGTTTTTCTTATTATTATTCCGTACGTTTTTCGGTAATGCGTAACTTCTGCATACTTTCAGCTATTAAAACCATTCAACTATCAAAATGTTCGTCTCACTTACCTGAGGTGTGCTCTTTTTCAACTTTTTTTCTACCATTTATACTTTTTAAAATATTAAGCTTTTTATCACTTTTTTTTAACATTGAAGTCAATGGGAGCATGCTTGAAATCCTTAAATTTTTCTTCCGCTCCCAAAAGTTTCAGCTCCTTCATACTTTCACCTAGAGACACCAAACAAACTTTAAAATGTTCACAAAATATTCAGCTATCTGGCTATATCTTTTCAGTTTGATATCTTTTACAGTTTTTGAGAAAAAGCTTTTTGTTTAGAGGTCATTTCAAGAAATTTTAGCCATTAATCAGAGTGTACTGTGTTTGTTTTGTTGCCATGGTTACCAAAGCTTCTGTTATACACAGGGGGGGAGGTGGCTGGAGCATCTCAGCTCTGATTACAGAGCCCGGGGGAGGGGACAGACACACCATGTACTGATTTATAATAGAGGAATATGATGGGGCAGTTTTGATAGGGCAATTCTAATGGGGCAGTTTTGATGGGGCAATTCTGATGGGGCAGGTTTGATGGGGCAATTATGATGGGGCAGTTTTATTGGTGGCAATTATGATGGGTCAGTTTTGATGGTGGCAATATGATGGGGCAGTTTTGATGGGGCAATTCTGATGAGGCAGTTTTGATGGTGGCAATATGATGGGGCAGTTTTGATGGTGGCAATTTTAATGGAGCAGTTTTAAAGGTGGCAATATGATGGGGCAGTTTTGATGGTGGCAGTTTTGATGGTGGCAATATGATGGGGGCAGTTTTGATGGTGGCAATATGATGGGGGCAGTTTTGATGGTGGCAATATGATGGGGCAGTTTTGATGGGGCAATTCTGATGGGGCAGTTTTGATGGTGGCAATATGATGGGGCAGTTTTGATGGGGCAATTCTGATGGGGCAGTTTTGATGGTGGCAATATGATGGGGCAGTTTTGATGGGGAAATTTTTGATAGGGCAATTCTAATGGGGCAGTTTTGATGGTGGCAGTTTTGATGGTGGAAATATGATGGGGCAGTTTTAATGGGGCTATTCTGATGCGGCAGTTTTGATGGTGGCAATATGATGGGGCAGTTTTAATGGGGACAATTCTGATGGGGCAGTTTTGATGGCAATATGATGGTGGCAGTTTTGATGGTGGCAATATGATGGGGCAGTTTTGATGGTGGTAATATGATGGGGAAATTCTGATGGGGCAGTTTTGATGGTGGCAATATGATGGGGCAGTTTTGATGGGGCAATTCTGATGGTGGCAATATGATGGGACAATTTTGATGGAGCAATTCTGATGGGGCAGTTTTGATGGTGGCAATATGATGGGGCAGTTTTGATGGGGGCAGTTTTGATGGTGGCAATATGATGGGGGCAGTTGTGATGGGGCAATTCTGATGGGGCAGTTTTGATGGTGGCAATATGACGGGGCAGTTTTGATGGGGCAATTCTGATGGGGCAGTTTTGATGGGGCAATTCTGATGGGGCAGTTTTGATGGTGGCAATATGATGGGGCAGTTTTGATAGGGCAATTCTGATGGGGCAGTTTTGATGGGGCAATTCTGATGGGGCAGTTTTAATGGGGGCAGTTTTGATGGTGGCAATATGATGGGGCAGTTTTGAAGGGGGAAATTCTGATGGGGTAGTTTTGATGGTGGCAATATGATGGGGCAGTTTTGATAGGGACAATTTTGATGGGGCAATTCTAATGGGGCAGTTTTGATGGCAATATGATGGGGGCAGTTTTGATGGTGGCAATATGATGGGGCAGTTTTGATGGTGGTAATATGATGGGGCAATTCTGATGGGGCAGTTTTGATGGTGGCAATATGATGGGGCAGTTTTAATGGGGACAATTTTGATGGGGCAATTCTGATGGGGCAGTTTTGATGGCAGTATGATGGGGCAGTTTTGATGGCGGCCATTTTAGCAATTTAGCTATTCAGCATTCCCACGCATTTTCCCCAGGAAATGCATTTTCTAGTTAGTGGGACTGCTTTAGCAGTCCCACTATTGTTATTCATTTTTAGTGGGAATGCTTTAGCAGTCCCACTATTGTTATTCGTTTTTTTATTTATTAGTGGGAATGCTTTAGCAGTCCCACTATTGTTATTCGATTTTATTTATTTTTAAACTTAATTTTAATAATTTTATTCCGTATGTTTTTCGGTAATGCGTAACTTCTGCATACTTTCAGCTATTAAAACCATTCAACTATCAAAATGTTCGTCTCTTTTAGCTGAGGTGTGCTCTTTTTCAACTTTTTTTCTACCATTTATACTTTTTAAAATATTAAGCTTTTTATCACTTTTTTTTAACATTGAAGTCAATGGGAGCATGCTTGAAATCCTTAAATTTTTCTTCCGCTCCCAAAAGTTTCAGCTCCTTCATACTTTCACCTAGAGACACCAAACAAACTTTAAAATGTTCACAAAATATTCAGCTATCTGGCTATATCTTTTCAGTTTGATATCTTTTACAGTTTTTAAGAAAAAGCTTTTTGTTTAGAGCTCATTTCAAGAAATTTTAGCCATTAATCAGAGTGTACTGTGTGTGTTTTGTTGCCATGGTTACCAAAGCTTCTGTTATACACAGGGGGGGAGGTGGCTGGAGCATCTCAGCTCTGATTACAGAGCCCGGGGGGAGGGGACAAAAGCTGAAAAATCAGAACATGATTTCTAAACTGCCGCCACTCCCTCATTTTCAAGCCCACCTACACAAATCTTATATCAAAACGTTCAGCTATCCCTGCTGCCACTAAACATGTCCATGGCTAAGCCATAGTCCTGATAGTTTTCACAATATGACCATTTGTTTGCAACTCACACCGTCCATTGACATTCATTGAAACTACACTCTAGCCCCTTCAAATTTGAAGGGCAATTTCTAAACTGCGACCGTGCCTTCAATTTTAATATTTCAGAGACATACTATGTATCAAAATCTAGGTCTGGGTCTTGTGATTCTCAAAATATAAAGATCTTTGCTGTAGGATGTATAGTTTTTAAAATACGGACATTTGTTTAGAGGTCATTTCAGGAAATTTTAGCCATTAATCAGAGTGTACTGTGTTTGTTTTGTTGCCATGGTTACCAAAGCTTCTGTTATACACAGGGGGGGAGGTGGCTGGAGCATCTCAGCTTTGATTACAGAGCCCGGGGGAGGGGACAGACACACCATGTACTGATTTATAATAGAGGAATATGATGGGGCAGTTTTGATGGGGTAATTCTGATGGGGCAGTTTTGATGGTGGCAATATGATGGGGCAGTTTTGATGGTGGCAATAGCATGGGACAGTTTTGATGGCAATATGATGGGGGCAATTTTGCTGGGGGCCGTTTTAGCAATTCAGCATTCCCACGCATTTTCCCCAGGAAATGCATTTTCTAGTTTTTCTTATTATTATTCCGTACGTTTTTCGGTAATGCGTAACTTCTGCATACTTTCAGCTATTAAAACCATTCAACTATCAAAATGTTCGTCTCTTTTAGCTGATGTGTGCTCTTTTTCAACTTTTTTTCTACCAATTATACTTTTTAAAATATTAAGCTTTTTAACACTTTTTTTTAACATTGAAGTCAATGGGAGCATGCTTGAAATCCTTAAATTCTTCTTCCGCTCCCAAAGGTTTCAGCTCCTTCATACTTTCACCTAGAGACACCAAACAAACTTTAAAATGTTCACAAAATATTCAGCTATCTGGCTATAGCTTTTCAGTTTGATATCTTTTACAGTTTTTGAGAAAAAGCTTTTTGTTTAGAGGTCATTTCAGGAAATTTTAGCCATTAATCAGAGTGTACTGTGTTTGTTTTGTTGCCATGGTTACCAAAGCTTCTGTTATACACAGGGGGGAGGTGGCTGGAGCATCTCAGCTCTGATTACAGAGCCCGGGGGAGGGGACAGACACACCATGTACTGATTTATAGTAGAGGAATATGATGGGGCAGTTTTGATGGGGTAATTCTGATGGGGCAGTTTTGATGGTGGCAATATGATGGGGCAGTTTTGATGAGGCAATTCTGATGGGGCAGTTTTGATGGTGGCAATATGATGGGGCAGTTTTTATGGGGAAAATTTTTATGGAGCAGTTTTAAAGGTGGCAATATGATGGGGCAGTTTTGATGGGGGCAATTTTGATGGTGGCAATATGATGGGGCAGTTTTGATGGGGCAATTCTGATGGGGCAGTTTTGATGGGGCAATTCTGATGGGGCAGTTTTGATGGGGGCAGTTTTGATGGTGGCAATATGATGGGGGCAGTTTTGATGGGGCAATTCTGATGGGTCAGTTTTGATGGTGGCAATATGACGGGGCAGTTTTGATGGGGCAATTCTGATGGGGCAATTTTGATGGTGGCAATATGATGGGGCAGTTTTGATAGGGCAATTCTGATGGGGCAGTTTTGATGGGGGCAGTTTTGATGGTGGCAATATGATGGGGCAGTTTTGATGGGGCAATTCTGATGGGGCAGTTTTGATGGTGGCAATTAGACATGTGCATTCGTTTTCGTCCGAGTGCATTTTCGTCCGAATTTTAGGTATTTTCTGCACGAAAGTGCAGAGTCCGAAAAACGAAAGATCCGACATAAACAAATGCTTTATTTTCGTTTTCGTTGCTACAACAGTTTGATATAGATAGGAGATTCGACATGATGATGACAATAACAATCTGTGTCCATCAAACCTGTGGTCGAATGTGCCTAACCTTAGCTCTATTAGTCCAAGATTATTCTACATAGAGAGAAAAGATTCGATGAAGAGAGAAAAGATTCGACGTAGAGAGAAAAGATTCGACGTAGGGGAGGAAAGATTCGACGTAGGGAGGAAAGATTCGACGTAGGGGAGGAAAGATTCGACGTAGGGGAGAAAAGATTCGACGTAGGGGAGAAAAGATAAATAAAAATAATGATGATGATGAATGTTATTGGCTGATTGTAACCAAAGAGGTGGAGCAGTAAAATAGCTTGAACTAAGTACACACGTACTTTGGCTTATGGTGTCTGTTGAAAGTTCTAAGAAGATTCGACGGAGCAGGTAAACTATACGGCATTGTACAGTTTAGCTACTCCGTCGAATCTTCTTTGAACATTCGACAGACACCATAAGCCTTCAATGACAGATTCGACCTTAATTTGGATTTTCGGACGAATGCAATTTTTAACGAAAAACGAAATAAATAAAAACGAATTTCGGGAGTAACTAAATAAATTTATTTTTCAGACGCAAACGAAATTCCGAAACGAAATATTTCAGTGTGCACATGTCTAGTGGCAATATGATGGGGCAGTTTTGATGGGGACAATTTTGATGGGGCAATTCTAATGGGGCAGTTTTGATGGCAATATGATAGGGGCAGTTTTGATGGTGGCAATATGATTGGGCAGTTTTGATGGTGGTAATATGATGGGGCAATTCTTATGGGGCAGTTTTGATGGTGGCAATATGATGGGGCAGTTTTAATGGGGACAATTTTGATGGGGCAATTCTGATGGGGCAGTTTTGATTGCAGTATGATGGGGCAGTTTTGATGGCGGCCGTTTTAGCAATTTAGCTATTCAGCATTCCCAAGCATTTTTAGTGGGGGCAGTTTTGATGGGGCAGTTTTGATGGTGGCAATATGACAGGGCAGTTTTGATGGGGCAATTCTGATGGGGCAGTTTTGATGGGGCAATTCTGATGGGGCAGTTTTGATGGTGGCAATTCTGATGGGGCAGTTTTGATAGGGCAATTCTGATGGGGCAGTTTTGATGGGGGCAGTTTTGATGGTGGCAATATGATGGGGAAGTTTTGAAGGGGCAATTCTGATGGGGCAGTTTTGATGGTGGCAATATGATGGGGCAGTTTTGATGGGGAAATTTTTGATGGGGCCATTCTAATGGTGCAGTTTTGATGGCAATATGATGGGGGCAGTTTTGATGGTGGCAATATGATGGGCAGTTTTGATGGTGGTAATATGATGGGGCAATTCTGATGGGGCAGTTTTGATGGTGGCAATATGATGGGGCAGTTTTGATGGGGCAATTCTGATGGTGGCAATATGATGGGACAATTTTGATGGAGCAATTCTGATGGGGCAGTTTTGATGGTGGCAATATAATGGGGCAGTTTTGATGGGGCAATTCTGATGTTGGCAATATGATGGGACAATTTTGATGGAGCAATTCTGATGGGGCAGTTTTGATGGCAGTATGATTGGGCAGTTTTGATGGCGGCCGTTTTAGCAATTTAGCTATTCAGCATTCCCACACATTTTCCTCAGGAGTTCTTCTTCTAGTTCTTCTTATTATTCCGTACGTTTTTTGGCTCTGCGTAACTTCTGCATACTTTCAGCTATTAAAACCACTATTAAAATGTTCGTCTATTTTAGCTGATGTGTGCTCTTTTTCAACTTTTTTTCTACCATTTATACTTTTTAAAATATTAAGGTTTTTAACACTTTTTTTAACATTGAAGTCAATGGGAGCATGCTTCAGATGCTTAAAATCTTCTTCCGCTCCCAAAAGTTTCAGCTCCTCCATACTTTCACCTACAGACGCCAAACAAACTTTAAAATGTTCACAAAATATTCAGCTATCTGGCTATAGCTTTTCAGTTTGATATCTTTTACAGTTTTTGAGAAAAAGCTTTTTGTTTAGAGGTCATTTCAAGAAATTTTAGCCATTAATCAGAGTGTACTGTGTTTGTTTTGTTGCCATGGTTACCAAAGCTTCTGTTATACACAGGGGGGAGGTGGCTGGAGCATCTCAGCTCTGATTACAGAGCCCGGGGGAGGGGACAGACACACCATGTACTGATTTATAATAGAGGAATATGATGGGGCAGTTTTGATAGGGCAATTCTGATGGGGCAGTTTTGATGGGGCAATTATGATGGGGCAGTTTTGATGGTGGCAATATGATGGGGTAGTTTTGATAGGGCAATTCTGATGGGGCAGTTTCATGGTGGCAATATGATGGGGCAGTTTTGATGGGGCAATTCTGATGGGGCAGTTTTGATGGTGGCAATATGATGGGGCAGTTTTGATGGGGCAATTCTGATGGGGCAGTTTTGATGGGGCAATTCAGATGGGGCAGTTTTGATGGTGGCAATATGATGGGGCAGTTTTGATGGTGGCAATATGATGGGGCAGTTTTGATGGGACAATTCTGATGGGGCAGTTTTGATGGTGGCAATATGATGGGGCAGTTTTGATAGGGCAATTCTGATGGGGCAGTTTTCATGGTGGCAATATGATGGGGCAGTTTTGATGGTGGCAATATGGTTAGGCAGTTTTGATGGGGCAATTCTGATGGGGCAGTTTTGATGGTGGCAATATGATGGGGCAGTTTTGATGGGGCAATTCTGATGGGGCAGTTTTGATGGGGCAATTCTGATGGGGCAGTTTTGATGGTGGCAATATGATGGGGCAGTTTTGATGGCAATATGATGGGGGCAGTTTTGCTAGGGGCCATTTTAGCAATTCAGCATTCCCACGCATTTTCCCCAGGAAATGCATTTTCTAGTTATTCTTCTTATTATTCCGTACGTTTTTTGGCTCTGCGTAACTTCTGCATACTTTCAGCTATTAAAACCATTCAACTATTAAAATGTTCGTCTCTTTTAGCTGATGTGTGCTCTTTTTCAACTTTTTTTCTACCATTTATACTTTTTAAAATATTAAGCTTTTTAACACTTTTTTTAACATTGAAGTCAATGGGAGCATGCTTGAAATCCTTAAATTCTTTTTCCGCTCCCAAAAGTTTCAGCTCCTTCATACTTTCACCTAGAGACACCAAACAAACTTTAAAATGTTCACAAAATATTCAGCTATCTGGCTATATCTTTTCAGTTTGATATCTTTTACAGTTTTTGAGAAAAAGCTTTTTCTTTAGAGGTCATTTCAGGAAATTTTAGCCATTAATAATCAGAGTGTACTGTGTTTGTTTTGTTGCCATGGTTACCAAAGCTTCTGTTATACACAGGGGGGAGGTGGCTGGAGCATCTCAGCTCTGATTACAGAGCCCGGGGGAGGGGACAGACACACCATGTACTGATTTATAATAGAGGAATATGATGGGGCATTTTGATAGGGCAATTCTGATGGGGCAGTTTTGATGGGGCAATTTTGATGGGGCAATTATGATGGGACAATTCTGATGGGGCAGTTTTGATGGTGGCAATATGATGGGGCAGTTTTGATGGTGGCAATATGATGGGGCAGTTTTGATGGGGCAATTATGATGGGACAATTCTGATGGGGCAGTTTTGATGGTGGCAATATGATGGGGCAATTTTGATGGTGGCAATATGAT
Organism: Lithobates septentrionalis; assembly: GCA_037952835.1. NCBI lineage: Eukaryota > Metazoa > Chordata > Amphibia > Anura > Ranidae > Lithobates > Lithobates septentrionalis. Next base: position 736,648 of record JBBDGP010001129.1, read on the forward strand.
GGGGCAGTTTTGATGGGGCAATTCTGATGGGGCAGTTTTGATGGTGGCAATATGATGGGGCAGTTTTGATGGGGACAATTTTAATGGAGCAGTTTTAAAGGTGGCAATATGATTAGGCAGTTTTGATGGGGGCAGTTTTGATGGGGGCAATATGATGGGGCAGTTTTGATGGGGCAATTCTGATGGGGCAGTTTTGATGGGGACAATTTTGATGGGGCAATTCTGATGTGGCAGTTTTGATGTCAGTATGATGGGGCAGTTTTGATGGCGGCTGTTTTAGCAATTCAGCATTCCCACGCATTTTCCCCAGGAAATGCATTTTCTAGTTATTCTTATTATAGCCAAATTTTCCACCCTAACTCCTCCCACAGTTTTTACACTACATAGACAAGTAATATACTGAAACGTGCGGATTATTCCCGAATGGTGTGCTATTACTTTGTGGAACGTTTTGCCAAATGGTTCACGAAATATCGTCATTTTTGCGGCGAAATTGGTCCCATAGGAATGAATGGGGAAACTAGAGTGGGAGGTGACAAAAGCTGAAAAATCAGAACATGATTTCTAAACTGCCACCACTCCCTCATTTTCAAGCCCACCTACACAAATCTCATATCAAAACGTTCAGCTATCCCTGCTGCCACTAAACATGTCCACGGCTAAGCCATAGTCCTGATAGGTTTCACAATATGACCATTTGTTTGCAACTCACGCCGTCCATTGACATTCATTGAAACTACACTCTAGCCCCTTCAAATTTGAAGGGCAATTTCTAAACTGCGACTGTGCCTCCATTTTTAATATTTCAGAGACATACTATGTATCAAAATCTAGGTCTGGGTCTTGTGATTCTCACAATATAAAGATCCTCGCTGTAGGATTTATAGTTTTTAAAATATAGCCATTTGAATTACTGCACAGTTACTACATCTATCATGGTCCTGTGTATTGAGCAGTATTTGTGAAGCATAAACAGGGCATGAGCGTTGCTAGGAAACAGTGGTTGTAAACACAGGATGCTGAGACCCCCAAATGCATGTGGTCATACCTTCATCTGCTAGACTTGATAATGCCTGTAGACTCCTCCCACAGTTTTTACACTACAGAGACAAGTAATATACCAAAACGTGCGGATTGTTCCCGATTGGTGTGCTTTTACTTTGTGGAACGTTTCGCCGAATGGTCCACGAAATATCATCGTTTTTGCGGCGAAATTGGTCCAATAGGAATGAATGGCGAAATGTTCAATGTCATTTAATTGGTGTGCTATTAACTTGTGGAACTTTGTGAAAAGCTGAAAAATACCAGTGTGAATCCGGCCTCAATGTCATTTAATTGGTGTGCTATTACTTTGTGGAACGTTTCGTCAAATGGTTCACGAAATATCGTCGTTTTTGCGGTGAAATTGGTCCCATAGGAATGAATGGCGAAATGTTCAAAACTAGAGTGGGAGGTGACAAAAGCTGACAACAACATGATCATACCACCCTAACTCCTCCCACAGCTTTTAAACTACATAGACAGTAATATACCGAAGGTGCGGATTGTTCCCGATTGGTGTGCTATTACTTTGTGGAACGTTTTGCCGAATTTTTCACAAAATATCGTAGTTTTTTGCGGAAAATTGGTCCCATAGGAATGAATGGCGAAATGTTCAATATCATTTAATTGGTGTGCTATTACCTTGTGGAACTTTGTGAAAAGCTGAAACATACCAGTGTAAATCCGGCCTCAATGTCATTTAATTAGTGTACTATTACTTTGTGGAACGTTTCGCCGAATGGTTCACGAAATATCATCGTTTTTACGGCGAAATTGGTCACATAGAAATGAATGGTGAAATGTTCAAAACTAGAGTGGGAGGTGACAAAATCTAACAACCCCATGATCAGCCGAAACATTATGACTGCCCCATGAAAAAAAAAATATTTTTGAAAAAATATATATTATTGAAAAAAAAAATATTTTTGAAAAAAAAAATATTGAAAAAAAAATATTTTTCAAAAAAAAAATTCATTTTTGAAAAAAAAATTCATTTTCGAAAAAAAAAAATCATTTTTGAAGAAAAAAAATCATTTTTGAAAAAAAAAATCATTTTTGAAAAAAAAAATCATTTTTGAAAAAAAAAATTCATTTTTGAAAAAAAAAATTCATTTTTGAAAAAAAAAATTATTTTTGAAAAAAAAATTCATTTTTGAAAAAAAAATTAACTTTTAAAAAAAATGTTCAGCTCTTTCAGCTAATGATGGGACTTTTTTACTACTATTTATACTTTTTAAAATATTAAACTTTTTAACACATTTCACAGTTACTACAGCCACTACAACCACACAAGTTACACTCCAGTTGTAGAGGCAAGAACACTTTTCACAATTTTCCCAGAAATTGTAGCTTTTCTAGTTAAGTGTTCTTGCATAGCAAGACCACTTACTGTTATCTCACATATATATTATTATTAGTGGGAATGCTTTAGCAGTCCCACTATTGTTATTCGATATTATTTATTAGTGGGAATGCTTTAGCAGTCCCACTATTGTTATTCAATTTTATTTATTTTTAATTTTATTAAAACCATTCAACTATTAAAATGTTCGTCTCTTTCAGCTGATGATGGGACTTTTTCAACTTTTTTCTACTATTTATACTTTTTAAAATATTAAGCTTTTTAACACTTTTTTTAACATTGAAGTCAATGGGAGCATGCTTGAAATCCTTAAAATCTTCTTCCGCTCCCAAAAGTTTTAGCTCCTTCATACTTTCACCTAGAGACACCAAACAAACTTTAAAATGTTCACAAAATATTCAGCTATCTGGCTATATCTTTTCAGTTTGATATCTTTTACAGTTTTTGTGAAAAAGCTGTTTGTTTAGTGGTCATTTCAGGAAATTTTAGCCATTAAACACAGTGTACTGTGTTGGTTTTGTTGCCATGGTTACCAAAGCTTCTGTTATACACAAGGGGGAGGTGGCTGGAGCATCTCAGCTCTGATTACAGAGCCCGGGGGAGGGGACAGACACACCATGTACTGATTTATAATAGAGGAATATGATGGGGCAGTTTTGATGGGGTAATTCTGATGGGGCAGTTTTGATGGTGGCAATATGATGGGGCTGTTTTGATGGGGCAATTCTGATGGGGCAGTTTTGATGGTGGCAATATGATGGGGCAGTTTTGATGGGGACAATTTTTATGGAGCAGTTTTAAAGGTGGCAATATGATGGGGCAGTTTTGATGGTGGCAATATGATGGGGGCAGTTTTGATGTGGCAATTCTGATGGGGCAGTTTTGATGGGGCAATTCTGATGGGGCAGTTTTGATGGGGCAATTCTGATGGGGCAGTTTTGATGGGGCAGTTTTCATTAGTGTTAATATGATGGGGCAGTTTTGATGGGGCAGTTTTGATGGGGCAGTTTTGATGGCAAAATGATGGGGGCAGTTTTGATGGCAAAATGATGGGGGCAGTTTTGATGGGGGCCCTATTAGCAATTCAGCTATTCAGCATTCCCACGCATTTTCCCCAGGAAATGCATTTTCTAGTTAGTGGGAATGCTTTAGCAGTCCCACTATTGTTATTTGATTTTATTTATTAGTGGGAATACTTTAGCAGTCCCACTATTGTTATTCAATTTTATTTATTTTTAATTTTAATTTTAATTTTATTCCGTACGTTTTTTGGTTCTGCGTAACTTCTGCATACTTTCAGCTATTAAAACCATTCAACTATCAAAATGTTCGTCTCTTTTAGCTGAGGTGTGCTCTTTTTCAACTTTTTTTCTACCATTTATACTTTTTAAAATATTAAGCTTTTTATCACTTTTTTTTAACATTGAAGTCAATGGGAGCATGCTTGAAATCCTTAAATTCTTCTTCCGCTCCCAAAAGTTTCAGCTCCTTCATACTTTCACCTAGAGACACCAAACAAACATTACAAGGCTCACAAAATATTCAGCTATCTGGCTATATCTTTTCAGTTTGATATCTTTTACAGTTTTTGAGAAAAAGCTTTTTGTTTAGAGGTCATTTCAGGAAATTTTAGCCATTAATCAGAGTGTACTGTGTTTGTTTTGTTGCCATGGTTACCAAAGCTTCTGTTATACACAGGGGGGAGGTGGCTGGAGCATCTCAGCTCTGAATACAGAGCCCGGGGGAGGGGACAGACACACGATGTACTGATTTATAATAGAGGAATATGATGGGGCAGTTTTGATAGGGCAATTCCGATGGGGCAGTTTTGATGGGGCAATTATGATGGGGCAGTTTTATTGGTGGCAATTATGATGGGTCAGTTTTGATGGTGGCAATATGATGGGGCAGTTTTGATGGGACAATTCTGATGGGGCAGTTTTGAAGGTGGCAATATGATGGGGCTGTTTTAATGGGGACAATTTTGATGGGGCAATTCTGATGGGGCAGTTTTGATGGCAGTATGATGGGGCAGTTTTGATGGGGACAATTTTAATGGAGCAGTTTTAAAGGTGGCAATATGATGGGGCAGTTTTGATGGGGGCAATTTTGATGGTGGCAATATGATGGGGCAGTTTTGATGGGGCAGTTTTGATGGTGGCAATATGATGGGGCAGTTTTAATGGGGACAATTTTGATGGGGCAATTCTGATGGGGCAGTTTTGATGGCAGTATGATGGGGCAGTTTTGATGGCAGTATGATGGGGCAGTTTTGATGGCGGCCATTTTAGCAATTTAGCTATTCAGCATTCCCACGCATTTTCCCCAGGAAATGCATTTTCTAGTTCTTCTTTTTCTTCTTATTCCGTACGTTTTTTGGTTCTGCGTAACTTCTGCATACTTTCAGCTATTAAAACCATTCAACTATCAAAATGTTCGTCTCTTTTAGCTGATGTGCGCTCTTTTTCAACTTTTTTTCTACCATTTATACTTTTTAAAATATTAAGCTTTTTATCACTTTTTTTAACATTGAAGTCTATGGGAGCATGCTTGAAATCCTTAAATTCTTCTTCCGCTCCCAAAAGTTTCAGCTCCTTCATACTTTCACCTACAGACACCAAACAAACTTTAAAATGTTCACAAAATATTCAGCTATCTGGCTATAGCTTTTCAGTTTGATATCTTTTACAGTTTTTGAGAAAAAGCTTTTTGTTTAGAGGTCATTTCAGGAAATTTTAGCCATTAATCAGAGTGTACTGTGTTTGTTTTGTTGCCATGGTTACCAAAGCTTCTGTTTTACAAAGGGGGGGAGGTGGCTAGAGCATCTCAGCGCTGATTACAGAGCCCAGGGGAGGGGACAGACACACCATGTACTGATTTATAATAGAGGAATATGATGGGGCAGGTTTGATGGGACAATTCTGATGGGGCAGTTTTGATGGGACAATTCTGATGGGGCAGTTTTGATGGTGGCAATATGATGGGGCTGTTTTGATAGGGCAATTCTGATGGGGCAGTTTTGATGGTGGCAATATGATGGGGCAGTTTTGATGGGCCAATTCTGATGGGGCAGTTTTGATGGTGGCAATATGATGGGGCAGTTTTGATGGCAATATGATGGGGGCAGTTTTGCTGGGGGCCGTTTTAGCAATTCAGCATTCCCACGCATTTTCCCCAGGAAATGCATTTTCTAGTTATTATTATAGCCAAATTTACCACCCTAACTCCTCCCACAGTTTTTACACTACATAGACAAGTAATATACCGAAACGTGCGGATTGTTCCAGAATGGTGTGCTATTACTTTGTGGAACGTTTTGCCGAATGGTTCACGAAATATCATTGTTTTTGCGGCAAAATTAGTCCCATAGGAATGAATGGCGAAATGTTCATAACTAGAGTGGGAGGTGACAAAAGCTGACAACCCCATGATCATACCACCCTAACTCCTCCCACAGCTTTTAAACTACATAGACAGTAATATACCGAAGGTGCGGATTGTTCCCGAATGGTGTGCTATTACTTTGTGGAACGTTTCGCCAAATGGTTCACGAAATATCATCATTTTTGCGGCAAAATTGGTCCCATAGGAATGAATGGCGAAATGTTCAATGTCATTTAATTGGTGTGCTATTGCTTTGTGGAACTTTGTGAAAAGCTGAAAAATACCACTGTGAATCCGGCCTCAATGTCATTTAATTGGTGTGTTATTACTTTGTGGAACGTTTCACCGAATGGTTCACGAATTGTCATCGTTTTTGCGGCGAAATTGGTCCTATAGGAATGAATGGCGAAATGTTCAAAACTAGAGTGGGAGGTGACAAAAGCTGACAACCCCATGATCAGCCAAAACATTATGACCACCCCATGATCAGCCAAAACATTATGACCGCCCCATGAAAAAAAAAAATATTTTTGAAATAAAAAAAAAATATTTTTGAAAAAAAAATTATTTTTGAAAAAAAACAAAATTCATTTTTGAAAAAAAATAACTTTTGAAAAAAATGTTCAGCTCTTTCAGCTAATGATGGGACTTCGTCAACTTTTTTACTACTATTTATACTTTTTAAAATATTAATCTGTTTAGTACTTTTCACAGTTACTCAAGCCACTCCACCCAGTTACTCCGCCCACTCCAGTTGTCGAGGCAAGAACACTTCACAATTTCCCCAGAAATTGTAGCTTTTCTATTTCTTCTTATTATTATTATGGCCAAATTTACCACCCTAACTCCTCCCACAGTTTTTACACTACATAGACAAGTAATATACCGAAACGTGCGGATTGTTCCCGAATGCCGTGCTATTACTTTGTGGAGCGTTTCGCCGAATGGTTCACAAAATATCTTTGTTTTTGCGGCGAAATTGGTCCCATAGGAATGAATAGCGAAATGTTCAAAACTAGAGTGGGAGGTGACAAAAGCTGACAACCCATGATCATACTACATGATTTTTTTTTTCAAAAATGATTTTTTTTTTCAAAAATGATTTTTTTTATTTTTTCAAAAATATTTTTTTTTCAAAAATGATTTTAAAAAAACAAAAAAAAATATTATTTCTTTTAAATAAAAATATTTCGTTTTTGCGGAAATTTGGTCCCATAGGAATGAATGGCGAAATGTTCAATGTCATTTAATTGGTGTGCTATTACCTTGTGGAACTTTGTGAAAAGCTGAAAATTACCAGTGTGAATCCGGCCTCAATGTCATTTAATTGGTGTGCTATTACTTTGTGGAAATTTTTTCGCCGAATGGTTCACGAAATATCGTTGTTTTTGCGGCGAAATTGGTCCCATAGGAATGAATGGCGAAATGTTCAAAACTAGAGTGGGACATGATAAAAGCTGACATTATGACCCCCCCCCCATGATCAGCCAAAACATTATGAACACCCCATGAAAAAAAAATAATATTCTTTTTTTTAAAAAAAAAAAATTTTGAAAAAAAAAACATTTTTGAAAAAAAAAATCATTTTAGAAAAAAAATTATTTTAGAAAAAAACAAAAAACATTTTTTAAAAAACAATTATTTTTGAAAAAAAAATATTTTTGAAAAAAAAATCATTTTTGAAAAAAAAAATCATTTTTGAAAAAAATGATTAGCTCTTTCAGCTAATGATGGGACTTCTTCAACTTTTTTACTACTATTTATACTAGTTAAAATATTAAGCTTTTTAACACTTTTCACAGGTACTCCAGCCACACCAACAGTTACTCAAGCCACTCCACTGAGTTACTCCGCCCACTCCAGTTGTAAAGGCAAGAACACTTTCCACAATTTCCCCAGAAATTGTACCTTTTCTAGTTATTATTATTATAGCCAAATTTACCACCCTAACTCCTCCCACAGTTTTTACACTACATAGACAAGTAATATACCGAAACGTGCGGATTGTTCCTGATTGGTGTGCTATTACTTTGTGGAACGTTTCACCGAATGGTTCACAAAATATCATTGTTTTTGGGGCAAAATTAGTCCTATAGAAATGAATGGCGAAATGTTCAATGTCATTTAATTGGTGTGCTATTACCTTGTGGAACTTTGTGAAAAGCTGAAAAATACCAGTGTGAATCTGGAATCAGTCATTTAATTGATGTGCTATTACTTTGTGGAACATTTCACCGAATGGTTCACGAAATATCGTCGTTTTTGCGGTGAAATTAGTCCCATAGGAATGCATGGCGAAATGTTCAAAACTAGAGTGGGAGGTGACAAAAGCTGACAACCCCATGATCATACCACCCTAACTCCTCCCACAGCTTTTAAACTACATAGACAGTAAATATACCGAAACGTGCGGATTGTTCCCGATTGGTGTGCTATTACTTTGTGGAACGTTTCGCCGAATGGTTCATGAATTATCGTAGTTTTTGCGGCGAAATTGGTCCCATAGGAATGAATGGCGAAATGTTCAATGTCATTTAATTGGTGTGCTATTACTTTGTGGAACGCTTCGCCGAATGGTTCATGAAATATCGTTGTTTTTGCGGCAAAATTGGTCCCATAGGAATGAATGGCGAAATGTTCAAAACTAGAGTGGGAGGTGAGAAAAGCTGACATTATGACCCCCCAAGATCAGCCAAAACATTAGGGTCACCCCATGAAAAAAAAAATATTTTTTTTTTAAATCATTTTTGAAAAAAAAAAATCATTTTTGAAATAAAACAAAAACATTTTTGAAAAAAAAATCATTTTTGAAAAATAAAAATGATTTTTGAAAAAAAAAATCATTTTTGAAAAAAATAAAAACATTTTTGAAAAAAAAATCATTTAAAAAAAAATCATTTAAAAAAATTAAACATTTTTGAAAAAATAAAATCATTAAAAAAATCATTTTTGAAAAAAAAAATCATTTTTGGTAAAAAAAAAACATTTTTGAAAAAAATAAAACATTTTTGAAAAAAATAAAACATTTTTAAAAAAAAATCATTTTTGAAAAAAAAAAACCTTTTGAAAAAAATGTTCAGGTAATGATGGGACTTCAACTGTTTTACTACTATTTATACTTTTTCAAATATTAAGCTTTATAACACTTTTCACAGTTACTCAAGCCACTCCAGTTGTAGAGGCAAGAACACTTTTCACAATTTCCCCATAAATTGTAGCTTTTCTAGTTTGTATATATGTTTTCACAGATTATGGGATTGTGATCAATGCTTAGCAGCTGTGAATTTACACTTTGTTTCACAGGAATTGTTATACCACACCTAACTTTAGGTTGTAACCTCAGTTAACTTTATATCTGACGCTGATTGCAGTCTCAGGTTGCTCTAGAGTAGCTTGCAAAATTTATATATTTTTTTCTTAATTCTGTCATAGGGTTCCCTTTCAATACAGGCACTTTCACCCCCTTCCTGCCCAGACCAATTTTCATCTTTCAGTGCTTTCACACTTTGAATGACAATTACTGTCATGCAACACTGTACCCAAAAAACATTTTTATAAAATTTTTTTCACACAAATAGAGCTTTCTTTTGGTGTTTGGTATTTAATCACCACTGGGTTTTTTTCTTTTTTTGCAATACAAGTAAAAAAAAAAAAGTGAAAATTTTGAAAAAAAACCCCACTTTTTTATTTTCTGTTATAAAATTTTGCAAATAAGTAATTTTTGTTTATAAATTTGGACCAAAAGTTATACTGCTACATATCTTTGGTAAAAAATAACCCCAAATTAGTGAATATTATTTAGTCTGTGTTAAAGTTATAGAGTCTACAAGCTATAGTGCAAATCATAAAAATGTGATCACACCTGATATAGTGACGGCCTATCTCATTTCTTGACGCCCTGAAACCCCAGGACAGTATAAATGACCCTTTTTGGAAAGTAGACAGTCCAAGGTATTTAGTAAGAGACATAGTGCGTTTTTTTGAAGTTGTAATTTTTCCCACAACTATTGGGAAAATTAAGAAATTCATATTTTTTTTACACAAAATTGACATGTTATTTCTCACACACAGCATATGCATACTTCCAATTACACCCCAAAAAACATTCTGCTACTCCTCCTGACTCAGTATGGTGATACCACACATGTGAGACTTTTTCACAGCCTGGCCACATAGAGAGGCCCAACATGTAGGAAGCACCATCAGGCGTTCTAGGAGCATAAATTACACATCTAATTTCATTCCTACCTATTACACTTTTGAAGGTCCTGGAACACCAGGACAGTGGAATTACCCACAAAATTACCCCATTTTGTAACGAAAAACACCCCAATGTATATTCTATGAGTCATAGGTGCTCGGGCTGCGGGAGGGAGGGAGTGTTCCTGCTGGCGTCATTTTACAATGTGCCAGTAGGGAAGTGGTTAAAACCCATACCAGACCCAAAGGGCCCCCCCCCACGCCATTTTTTCCCCAATTTTTTAAAATTTACATTCTTTTTTATATACAATAGTTTTTTTAAATTTAGCTTTCAGAGGGAAGCCTTAACAACTTTTGACTGTGTGCTCGGCGGGCGAACATCCCACTAAGTGCCCAGAAAGTTCGGGTGTTAGGAGAGTACCTCAATGGGCGATGTTCAGGCCAAACTTATGCTCGGCCCAAACCGTTCGCCCATCCCAAGTGGTGCCTGAACACCGTAACCGCTCACAGTTACTCTTGTTAGGCACAGGAATGGGCCCTGCAAATAATGTAAAAAAAATTTAAATGACATGCCCCTGTCTTAAACAGGTGCAGAAAAATTGGGCCTTGGGTATTGGTGGTGCCTGAACACTGTAACCCCTCACAGTTACTCTTGTTGGATGCAGGAATGGGCCCTGCTGAGAAAAATTTGTAAAAGTTGAAATGACCTGCCCCCGTCAAACAGGTGGAGAAAAATTGGGCCTTAGGTGTTGGTGGTGCCCTAAACCCAAAATATTGTTGGAAACTAGCATAATAAAGATTCAGGAATAGGATAGGCAGCATAGGCAGTCTTCAAGGGATTCCAGATCCCTAGCAAATTCAATCAGTTACATCAGCATCAGGGACTTGATAGCTGCTGATCCAGGAATGATTCATTTTGATAAATGTCAGCCTATCAGCGGAGCCTGTGGACAGGCGCACTCTTTGATCCGTCACAAACCCTCCAGCAGTACTGAATGTCCGTTCAGAAAGCACGCTGGATGCAGGACAGGCCAGTAGCTCGATTGCATATTGAGCAAGTTCTGGCCAGTGGTCCATCCTCAAGACCCAGTAACCCAGTGGATGCTCAGTTGGAAAGGTCTCCAAGTCTGTTCTTGCCCCTAGATATTCCTGCATCATATAATGCAGGCACTGCCAAATGGTAGCTTAAACCTTACAGCCCTGGGCGCTGAGGACTAAAGAATTGTTTAAAGACATCGGTCAGTCGGCTGCCTTCTCCACCGCTCTTCCTTTCACTGAACGTAGCCTCAGAAACACATTGTCCAGGAAATGGTAACCTCCCAGTGTCTGGAAAGGCGTTAGACAATTTTTTCTTCAAGGCGTCCTGAAGATGTTTCATTCTCTGCTCCCTCTAGGAAGGCAGTATGAGCGCTGAAAATTTACCCTTGTAACGTGGATCAAGAAGGGTTGCCAGCCAGTAATGATCCCTCTCCTTAAAACCACGAATCTTCGGGTCCTTTCGCAGGCTATGCATAGTCAGGGAGCCCATGCAGCGTAAGTTTGAGGAGGCATGAGAGCGAGTCGTCTGGGTAACTAAGGATGACATTGTCAGGAACTACCTCCTCCCAGCCACGTACAACTGCTTGGGTTTCTGGGGACTGAAAACCATTCCTTGAAGACTGCGGTCTGTTATTCTGTACATCCATGCTGACACAATCCTCCTCCTGCATGTTTGGGAGCCCTAACAAGAATGGTATCTGCATAAAGGGGGCCTTGAGAGGAAAGAAAGTCCTCCTCTTCCTCCTGCTGTTCTGCCTCAAGTGCCCTGTCCATGATTCCACAAAGCATGTGCTCCAGCAGGAAAACTAGAGGGACGGTGTCACTGATGAATGCATTGTTGCGGCTCACCATCATTGTGGCCTCCTCAAATGGTGACAGGACAGTGCATGCATCCTTTATCAGTAGCCACTGGCGTGGCGAAAAGAAGCCAAGCTCCCCTGAGCCTGTCCTTTTGCCATACTCACACAGGTACTCATTGATGGCCCTCTGCTGTGTGTGCAGCCACTGCAGCATTGCCAATGTTGAGTTCCACCTGGTGGGCATGTCACAAATGAGGTGGTTGGTGGGCAGGTTGAACTCCCGTGGAATGTCAGCCAGTCGAGCACTGGCATTGTGTGAATGCCCGAAATGGCCACAGACTTTTCTGGCCTGCCTCAGATCTTGTAAACCTGGGTACCTGGTCAAGAAGTGCTGCACCACTAAATTCAGGACATGTGCCAAGCATGGAACATGTGTCAAGTGTCCCTGTCGGAGGGCGGAGAAAAGGTTGGTGCCATTGTCGCATAGAACCATTCCTGGCTCAAGCTGCCGTGGCGTCAACCACCTCTGAGCCTGCCCTTGCAGAGCTGACAGAATCTCTGCCCCAGTGTGGCTCCTGTCCCCTAGACAGACCAACTGAAGCATGGCATGGCAACTTTTAGCCTGACTGCTTGTGTAGCCCCTTGAACGGTTAGGGAGCACTGCTGGTTCAGAGGACAATTCATCAGAAGAGGCCATAAAGGAAGAAGAGGGGGTGGAGCAGACAGATGTGGCAGAATCAGCACCAGCTTTTTGGAGGCGTGGCGGCAGAACAAGCTCCAGCATTGAACCCTGTCCTGCATCCTTCCCGGCTGCCAGCAGAGTTTTCCAGTGCGCCGTGAAGGAAATATAACGTTCCTGACCATTTTTTTTTTATTATTTCCGTTTGAACAACCCAGCAGAAAATTGCACTATTTGTCCTTTCCTATTTTGACAACTATTTGAACCTACATCCTCCTATTAAGTACCCCTGACAAAAGGCTTGAACCTGAAACGCGTCGGGTACCAAAGAGTGTTTTCGGACATTGGAGTGTAATATTATACATTATATGCCTGCAATAATTCAATCATTTGTTCTTGCTATGTTTTTACATGCTCATCACATGTGTGATTGATCCTTTTATATTTACCAATAAATATTTATTTTTACTAAATTTTGGTAGCGTTGTTGCCGTTAAAATCCCCATTTAGGGGGTATCTCCTTTTTCTTGACTGCTGGTTCAGAGGACAATTCAGAAGAAGCAATAGAGGAAGAAGAGGCGGGGTTGGAGCAGACAGATGTGGCAGAATTACCACCAGCTTTTTGGAGGCGTGATGGCGGAACAAGCTCCAGCACTGAACGCTGTCCTGCATTCTTCCCAGTTGTCAGCAGTTACCAGTGCGCCATCAAGGAAATGTAACGTCCCTGACCATGCCAGCTGGACCATAATTCAGCACCTCGATACAGAGCTGGAATGGCCGGTTCAGCAACTGGGGTAGCAAAATTTGCCTGCTGAAATCCACAGGTGTACTGCTAGCAGATTGGCTGCAAGTACTTGTGGCACCCATTGCTATACCATCATTCCTCTTAGTGCAAGTTTTTGAGAAGACTTGAGGTATAGTAGGGGTAGAGATCCCAGAAGTGAAGCAAGGAGAAGTCCGCATTTTTTATGATGTGGGTCTTTCAGGTGCTGTTGCCAATGGACTGCATGGCAGGTCATCATATGTCTTGTTAAGCATGTGGTGCCCAAGAGGCTGGTGTTCTGGCCACGCTTGATCCGCTTCAGACAGAGATTGCAAACAGCAACACTGCAGTCTTCTGCACATGTGTTGAAAAAAGCCCACACCAATGAACTTTTGGAAGTCAGCAGCGCCCTGCACCTGTGGAGCTCTGTGGTGTGATGCAATAGAGTGGCTGCCCTTAAGCTGACCTCTGGAGGACATCCTGCCTCGGAATTGTGCCTCCTCCCTTTCCTCCTCTGTTCTCTCAGGCACCCAAGTACAGTTAGTGACCTCATCATCCCCTACCTCCTTGTCACTGGAGCAAACTTGGCAGTATGCTGAAGGTGGGGGAACATGACTGCTAGTTTCTTGTCCTTCTGTGGCACCCCCTCTATCTAGGATCACATTACTCCCTTCCTCAACCTGGGAACACACATTGGAGCATTCAAATTGCTACGCATCCTCCAGCAGACACTATGATCGAATAATTCTGGTGACTACACCGTGCATGATGGTGGGGCCACAGAAGGAGTAGGTGTGGACAAGGAGACGGTTGAATAGGCTGCTTTGGCAGCTGCGGTGGAAGGCAAACTAGTATGAGCCTGGATGAGGAGGATGACGGCTTAGTTATCCACTCCACCAACTCTTCTGCATGACGTGGCTCAATAACAAGGCCAGCAGCGGGAAAAAAAAAAAGACAAGCGTGCCCCACCTGCAGAGGATGCACCATGATCACCACTTTTCACTCTAGACACAGAGGCTGCTTGCCCTCTTTTAGTGGTCTGTGAGCATCTGCCTCTCCTTGTTGGCCTTCCTGACATGACAGGAGTGTTTTTTTTTGGGGGGGGGGGGATTTTTGTTTTGTGCACTATAAACCGTTTTATTGTTTTTTATTTTTTTTGGGGGGGGGGGATTTTTATAACTCGTAGAAGTTATAAAAACCATAGAGTGTGGGAAGGGAATATGGTGCACTATAAACTTTTATTTTTAACCACTTCAGCCCGTGAAAGATTCCCCCTTAATGACCAGGCCATTTTTTGCAATACGGCACTGTGTCGCTTTAACTGACAATAGCAAGGTCGTGCGACGTTTTACCCAAACAAAATTGACATCCTTTTTTCCCCACAAATAGAGCTTATTTTTTTTGGTATTTGATCACCTCTGCGGTTTTTATTTTTTGCGCTATAAACAAAAAAAACAAAAAAAGGCCGACGATTTTGAAAAAAAATATATATTTTTTTACTTTTTGCTATAACAAAATATCTCCCATTATTTTTTTTAACCACTTGAGCCCCAGACCATTATGCTGCCTAAGGACCAGAGGTCTTTTTCCAATTTGGCACTGCGTCGCTTTAACTGCTAATTGCGCGGTCATGCAATGCTGTACCCAAACGAAATTTGCGTCCTTTTCTTCCCACAAATAGAGCTTTCTTTTGATGGTATTTGATCACCTCTGCGGTTTTTATTTTTTGCGCTATAAACGGAAAAAGACCGAAAATTTTGAAAAAAAAATGATATTTTCTACTTTTTGTTATAAAAAAAATCCAATAAACTAAATTTTAGTCATACATTTAGGCCAAAATGTATTCAGCCACATGTCTTAGGTAAAAAAAAAATGTCAATAAGCGTATATTTATTGGTTTGCGCAAAAGTTATAGCGTCTACAAACTAGGGTACATTTTCTGTAATTTACACAGCTTTTAGTTTATGACTGCCTATGTCATTTGTTGAGGTGCTAAAATGGCAGGGCAGTACAAACCCCCCCCCAAATGACCCCATTTTGGAAAGTAGACACCCCAAGGAAATTGCTGAGAGGCATGTTGAACCCATTGAATATTTATTTTTTTGTCCCAAGTGATTGAATAATGACAAAAAAAAAAAAATTTACAAAAAGTTGTCACTAAATGATATATTGCTCACACAGGCCATGGGCCTATGTGGAATTGCACCCCAAAATACATTCAGCTGCTTCTCCTGAGTATGGGGATACCACATGTGTTGGACTTTTTGGGAGCCTAGCCGCGTACGGGGCCCCGAAAACCAATCACCGCCTTCAGGATTTCTAAGGGTGAAAATTTTTGATTTCACTCTTCACTGCCTATCACAGTTTCGGAGGCCATGGAATGCCCAGGTGGCACAAACCCCCCCCCCCCCCCCCAAATGACCCCATTTTGGAAAGTAGACACCCCAAGCTATTTGCTGAGAGGCATGGTGAGTATTTTGCAGCTCTCATTTGTTTTTGAAAATGAAGAAAGACAAGAAAAAACATTTTATTTTTTATTTTTTCAAAACTTTGTGACAAAAAGTGAGGTCTGCAAAATACTCACTATACCTCTCAGCAAATAGCTTTGGGTGTCTACTTTCCAAAATGGGGTCAATTGGGGGGGGGTTTTGTGCCACCTGGGCTTCACGCACTATCCACTAACTTACCTGCCTGCGTCATCTCCACTCCAACACACTACCTTAGCAGCCTTAGTGTGGGGCGTGGGCTTAGCCCAAGCCACGATTGGCCAAAGCACGAAGGGTCAGGTGCATGCTTTGGCCAATCAGCAGCCATCAGTGCACTGCAACCTCACAGTGCATTATGGGGAGCTCCTCGGCGGGCGAACTTGCCGCGAGCGCCACAGATGTTTGTTTTACGAACAAACGATCAGCTGATGTTCAAGTCGAACATCTAGCCCATCCCTACTCTGATGGATAAAACATGAGAAAGGGTAAATAATCCCTCTAGCAACCCACAACTCAGGGTCAGGTACCATGAGTAGTTCTGGTAGACAAGGATTGCCCTATAGGGGGTATGGGCATGCATAGGTGGGGCATTAGTTTTACATGCCACTAATTCTCAAACTTTACAGTGATGGTACAACATTCCCCTTCGACTGCCCACATGGCTGGGGTCATTCACATCCTCATAAGTATTTGGAAGGGGTGCATAACTAGTTGGAGAGTGGTTGATAATATTAATATAACTCTTGTTATCTACCTTGTCCAAGTGGAAAAAAATTGGATAATTGAGCAGCTAGATAGTACAAATTAACTTTTAGAAGAGCGGTGCCCCCTAGATTTTTTTAAATTTTTTTTTAGGGCCTGCCAAGATAGTTTGTGCCGGGAGTTACCCCAGCTGAAAGAGTTAAGTATAGATTTAAATGTATTTAAAATGTGTGGGGCGGTAGACACAGGGGGCATGCCAAAGGATATACAGGAGCGTGGGCAGCAGTATCCAGTTAGTTTCCACTAACTAACCTGAGTGTAAACTTCTAATGTCTGGGCGTGTTCTAATGACAATAGCCAAAGGCTCCACAGCCAGTGCATATAGCAACGGAGACAATAGGCACCCCTGCCTCGTACCCCTATATAGGGGAAAAGGGAATTGGAGACCCTACCGTTAACCAGGATTGGAGCTGTGGGAGCTTGGTATAACAGCTCAAGCCATTTAACCTCCTCCCACCCACGCTATAGCCGAATGACAGCTTCAGCACGGGCTTGCATTGCCAGAAGGCAATGACGTGCTCAGGGGAACCCACTTCCTGTATGCCCCCTTGGGCACACAACAGGAAGAATCTGTGATTGTGTCCCATGGTCACAGCCAATCACAGATCATGGTAAATGGGTAATCATGGCAACATATCGGGCCCACACAACAGTTCAAATAGGATAAAATAAAAAAATTTCCGCTGTGGGATCATTACCTCAGTATGTGAAGTATGGAAGAATTATAACCCCTGTCAACTTGCCGTCTGTGATTCCAGTAAGCAGATTAACTCTTCAGCTCCCCTGGGAACTCACCATTGTCACAAAGACAAAATGGAGAATTACAAAATTGCCAAGTTGGCACTAGAACAGAAGTTCTGCAATGGGAACACATTTTCCACTGACAATATATTTGAGGAATTCCACTCATTTTGTAGGGAATTTCTCATATTTTCATGTGTATCTTCAGGACAGGAAGTGGACACAAAAAAATAAAATTAACAGGGGGGGGAGGGGGGGGTTGTACCTCATCCCTCTTCTACCCAAAACCTTAAAAAAAAATAAAAATTTGGCTACACATACTGTACACACCTAAAGTGGATGAAATTGTGATTTTAAGCTGTAAATAAAACATTTGAGGGAAAGAAAAAAAAACAAAAAAAAAAAAAAAACACACATTTCTAAAATGAGTCCATTCATTTTATTCTTGTTAGAAAACATTAAAAAAAACATACAAATTAATGAAGTAAAGAATATTTAAATTAACATTGATCACAGACTGTAGTATAAGATATACATCAGTGTAACTAGAATTTAAGAAGACTTCCACAGCTTGGATTTGTTTAAACTGGAATTTTTTGGCAGTCCAGAAAAATCTCGGGGGATTATCCCAACGTATAAAAAGCATTTTTTTATTTCTGGAGAGTAGTCGAGTCGAGTCTGCTTAGAAGGTATATTTACATTCCATAATTTCTTGGGGAGTTAAATCAGTTAAAAAGCTGCTGAAATGCCTGGACTGAGAACGTTTATTCTTCTACATAGGTGCTGGATATGTGAAACTGGTTAAAAAAGGCCTGTTCCAGAATGTCGGTCAAGAAAATATATGGCCTCTTCCAGGTACCCAATGGACATTTTTGCAAACTATTCTGTTACCCCAACTTTCAATATACTGGAGGATCAGGGCAAATGTAGCAACAAGAAAGGGCAATAAAGAGGCGCATAAGGCATCAACATCCTCCTACTAAAAACTCCACATTTTCCCCACAGCCACTTTAAGATTTAGACTTTTCAGGCAGCCCTGTACCTACCTGCTTGCCAAGAAAAAATAATTCGTCATTAGACAGAACATTGATTAATCAGATAACTTATTGGAAAGAAAATCTGGCTCCAACTTAGGTCATGATGAATACTCTTCCCTTGCTCATACTAGAATGCAAGTAGCAATTCTTGCTTCATGAATGAGACTTTCAGTCACCATACGAGCTGGAGAAGAATGGTAACATGGATTTGTGGACTGTAAAGCTTTACCTCTTTCTGTAATGAGGTGTCATTAGTTGAAGAAACCAGACCCACCCACTAGTGTCAAATATAAGAATATGCATTCATATAAGTGGCACCGGGCACCTTTCAGATGGATAAAAATAGTTTGTTCTGTTTTCTGGATTAGGGTGAAGCTCATAAGGTCTTGTTTAATAAGGCAATACAAAAAAGCAGCAAGGACATCCAAAGTGCAGTAACTCACAGTTACTAAAGTTGATCATGACTGAAAGCGAATGATAAAGCACATGGCATTCTTTAGACACGTTTACAAATGATGCAACAGAAAATGGATAGTAATGTTCAATTGTGTTATATTATTGTAGTTATCAAAACCTGGTATCCATAAATGGATAGACTGACACGAACACTCTTAAAATGCTGGATGCCTGGCTGTCTCAGTCTTTTATGCATCATCAACCCAAAATGAGACCTATAATCATGGGTTCCGGTTCACTGGTAATTAACTTGCTGCACACTTGTTTGGGGTCAGTTACTCACAAATGAATGAAGGTAAATAATTAGCAGCTAATGTTTTCATGAGGTGGTCAATGGCCGCCAGCCCAAGGATTCATCCTGGGACAGCTTTCCTCCAATGTACTGCATTTGTAGACTTTCTTCTGCTTTTGAAAAAAAAAAAGAGGATTTTCTTTTTGCATGAATTGAATACAAAATTTGTGAAACCAAAAAAAAAAAAAAAAAAAAAAAAAAAAAAAAAAAGGTATGCAACAAACACCTTTCAGACATCATTATTACTACACTATACTTTATTTAAAGTCACCGATGCCATACTTTAATATGCCTACAGCCAATAAAACAGCTGAACGTAACAAACATTCTATCTCAATTTTGTAGTGGGTGGTTTGTTTTCCCATGAAGGCAACTAAATTATAAAGTATTATTGTCTGCACCATAAAAGCAAAATTCTCCATCCAAGAAAATCAACTGTCTTCAGTACAGAAGAGGCCAGCAGAATTTGATGTACAACTTTAACCGTTTTATCAATCATATAAAGGGTCTTCATTTCCACTCTGAGGCCACAACATCCTGTCATGCACTGTATTTTCTTTAGGCAGATGTGGTTTTTGTTGTAGTTTAAGAACCTGTTCCATATTCACTGTAAAAGACATTCTATATAACTCTTTAACCTTTCAACCTCTGTTACCATGTGGAAAAAAAGGGGCTAAAAACCAGAATTGAACTTGAAGTCTGTCATTCCTATAAAATGGTGGCACAGTATGTTCTCTGCAAGATTCCAGCAGCAGCAAAGATAAGTGGGACTGTATTCTCTCCCCCCAGTGTTTATGCTGTCAGTATCACCTGGATGAGCTGCGTTCTTTGCTCACACAGTCATCCTGCGTGGTGATATCTCCATTGCCCATCCCACTACATGTTCTTCTCTTCTTTTTTCTGTGGGCCATAGTCTCTGCTCCAGAGCTAGAGTCATCCTGTGTGAAGAAAAGAGTGAAAACCATTTGAGGTTTATATAACAATCTACCATTTAGATCCCATATTTATAAACAATGTTACAGTGGTAGAACATGAGCCCACGACCCCCAAAAGGATCTCACTTTCTGGTGTTTGACACATTTACAAGCCCAATTTTATGGGGGCAGTGGCATGGTCATAAGACCTTCTACTTGGCAGTTTTCCTTTTAGTTACAAACCCAATTAGGCTACGTGGATTTTCTGACTTGCCTCTAACATTGGTTTTCCTAGGTCAGTTCCAGATCCCTGCTGTGTAAGGCAATATTCTTGGTACTACTGTCAAACTTCCAACGCTATGGCTCTCAAGCAGTGAAAGGATCCTGTTTATCCACCCTTTCCTCTCCCTTTATCTAAACCATAGAGACCTGTTTACAAAATACAAGACTCTGTAGTTGGAGAAGGGAAGAGCAGGGACAGGTAGGTCACATGATCTCTCTTTATCCATTCACAATATGTATTCTGTTCGCAGAATACAAGCTGTTTTGTGAAAGGACAAGGGGAAAAGTAAGGTAAAATGACTGGATCTGTTCATTGCATCAGAGTTGAGTAGTAACTGGCATGAATGAAACTAGAATTATAAACAAACATAGCAGCCACCTGGACTTAGGAGAGCCATCATTAAAAAGAAAAAAAAAATAACTAAAATGTGTACACAGTACATTAGTGTGAAAAAAACCCCCCAAAAAAACACACAAAATTGTTTTTTGCCTGGAAATACACCCCCTGACTTACTTATACTTGCCTTCCCTATAACTCCTAACCCTGCTGGAACTATGCCATAGTTTAGGCAAGGTTAATATATACCTTTTATACAACAATGTTTGGGCCTGGTGACTGGCCACTAGGCCAAAGCAATGCACCATGGAGGGGGCTCATATAGGCTTCCCTATACCTGGAAGCACTGGAAACTTTGTGGTTCCTCTTACAATCCAGTGCTGTGCCTGCTGTTCTCCCCTCACAGGACACAGAGGCAGCCATTGGCTGCTGTCAATCACATCCTTTGAGAAGGGAGCAGGGCCGAGCCATGCGTCCATGGGTGCATGCAGCCCAGCTCAGAAGCGAGCCCACACGTGTGCCCCATAGCAAGCGGCTTGATATGGTGGCACACACAGGAGGAGCCTGGAGCACCTGCAGGGGACCCCAGAACAGGAGGTTCAGGACGATCAGTGCAATACAATTGCACAGAGCAAGTATAACACGTTTTTTTTTTTTTTTTTGGGGGGGGGGGGGGCCTTTACAATCGCTTTCCGACCAGGCTATAGCCAAAAGACAGCTACAGTCCAGTCGTCCAGTTCTAGCAGGGTGTCCTCCCCGAACCACGCTCCATCCCCCCACCCTGGGGCGCCCATCCAGCGCACTCTGTGATTGCATAGCTGATCACAGATCGGGGTAAAGGGCCAATCACAGAGGCTCTTTACCATGCGATCAGCTGTGTCCAATCAAAGGGCAGCCGATAGCTGGCAAGTGTGACAGAGGACATTTACAATGATAATCAGGGCACTGATCATCAGTGTAGCCCCAGCAGTGCCAATCAGTGAAGGAGAAAAATTACTTATTTGCACAACTTTATAAGAAAAACTTTTTCTTTTCAACATTTTTGGATGTTTAGCAAAAAAAAATAAAAAACCCAGTGTTGATTAAATGCCACCAAAAGAAAGCGGTGTCTAAAAAATAAATTATAAAAATGTCATTCGTGTACAGTGCTGCATGACCGTGCAATTGTCATGCAAAGTGCGACAGGGCTGAAAGCTGAAAATAGGCCTGGGCAGGAAGGGGGTGAAAGTGCCCACTATTGAAGTGGTTAACTCAGCAGTGGGGGGGGGGGGGGGGGGGGTGCATCAAAATGGTCAGGGGGTTGGCTTTAAAGAGACACTGAACAGGCAGAACAGAGTACGTTTAATAAGGACTAGGGGCAGTGAATTGTCACTTTACTTATTAGTAGCCATATTTTTCCTAAACACATGCTGGATGGTTGATGCATTATAGCACACAAACTTATGACATAAAATGTATAAATATAAAATGTTGATCAGTGATACACTATTGAATCCTACAGAGACCTCCAATGTTGTAGAATTATAAGTATCCTGCACTGCAAAACGCTGCAACTCACTCTGGGTGGAGGATGGGTTTTGAATATGTTTGAATGAAATCAGGTAATTCAGCCTGGATACAACCTTTTTATATAATTATATCCCTTGGTAAACAAGATGCAATAATAAATACTGTATTTATTGGCGTATAACACTCACTCACTTTTTCACCATGAAAATCGGGTGCAAATAGCACGTGCGTGTTATACGCCAATACTTCAATTTTAGCTGCCTCGGAGGGTACAGGGAGGGGGGCGGGACGGGCGCCGTCAGATTGTATACAGTGAGAATCTCCTGTTTACTTGGCAGCCTCTGTAATAGGAAGTTCCGTCTCCTGGGCCGCCATTGGACCACTATTCTGTCTATCATAGGAGATTCTCACTGTATGTAATATGTTGGTGCTTGTCCTGCCCCCCTCCCTGTCCCCTCTAGGCTGCAGATGGGCATCGATCAGGCTGCATTAAAGGCAATGGTGAGGCTGCTGCATTAAAGGCAATGGCGAGGCTGCTGCATTGATGGCAATGGCGAGGCTGCTGCATTGATGGCAATGGCGAGGCTGCTGCATTGATGGCAATGGCTAGGCTGCTGCATTGATGGCAATGGCTAGGCTGCTGCATTGATGGCAATGGCTAGGCTGCTGCATTGATGGCAATGGCTAGGCTGCTGCATTGATGGCAATGGCTAGGCTGCTGCATTGATGGCAATGGCTAGGCTGCTGCATTGATGGCAATGGCTAGGCTGCTGCATTGATGTGGACTGATGAGGCTGCATTGATGGCACTTATGAGGCTGCAGATGGACATTGATCAGGCTGCATTGATGGCAATGGTGAGGCTGCAGCTGGGCACTGACCCTTATTTTGCTTCAAAGTTCCTTATTTAAAATTTAAGTTTTTTTCCTGAAACTTCCCTCTTAAAATGAATGTGCGTGTTATACGCCGATAAATACGGTACATATTATGGCCACCTCATGTGTACAGAAATTGTTAATCACATTATTTGCACTTAGTGCCACTTATAGCCCCAGGATTTGGCTTTACTAGAGATCTGTCACAATATATTAAACCATTGCCCGAAAAAGGACTTGTTAAAAAGACATCAGTTGTAGTAATGCTTATTATCATGTCCTAACAAGTGAAACGTAACTGCTTAAGGAAAGCATGACAGGACAATATGTTGTGTGCCATTTGTCTAACATGCACACATAATTACTTCCGTCAAGGCTAAGCTGCTCTTGCAGCCCCTGATTTAATGAGTGTAACAACATCTGGTTGTAGCTCTGATCACCACAGTACTGTGCACTGAAAAGATGGAAATGCCTGTCATTTTGATACAACCTTCCTATATCCAACACTCGTTTCTCACTGGCAAAAAAATAGATCTAGTTAATCTCAAAAATACAAGTGGCTAGAAGTTCAAATTAGACAAAGATAAAACAGCTAGCCAATTACTTCTTTTAATTTATAAGGCAGCTATAAGAACAGCCACAGTCTCTTGCAACCATTTAAAAAAAAGATAAGACTAAAAGTGGAGCTCCACCCAAAAGGGCTCTGCTTGTTTGCTTCCTCCCCAGCCACATGGGGAAGGGGGGAGCGGGTACCTGTTTTTGACGGACCCCCTTCTCCTTCCCCCAGCTCATTCACTAAGCGCAGTGCGCTTTGCACATTAGGGAACCGGCTGTGAAGCCGCAAGGCTTTACTGGCGGTTTCCCTTAGAAGAAATGGTGGTGGCGGCGGCACCCAAGAGCCGACTCAAAAATCCGCTGGGGTACCAACATCACGGGATCCCTGGACAGGTAAGTGTCCTAATATTAAAAATCAGCAGCTACAGTATTTGTAACCGCTGACTAAATTTTTTCGTGGAGGGGCTGGAGCTCTGCTTTAACTAAGGAACCCATTTATAATGGGCTGTAGATTTTGCTATCCGTTTTAAGCTATATACCACAATGTTGGTCTGTGCCATGGCCTGTATTTTGAGGCCCAATTATAAAATGCAGGTCACAGTGTGGAATTTACTTTCACTTGGTTCTGTTATCTATGGAATTCAGGCAAACATGGTTTTAAAAAAAAGAGGAGAAGTAGGACCAAAGATTTTCTGTGCCCTACTTCTCCTGTGGGTCACACTCCTGTGATCCGTATTCAGCCAACAGCAGGAAAAACATGTCTATTGGCTGCTATCACGGACCTGGTGCAGGCTTTGGGAGACCCCGACATTAATGTCACGCGTCACAGAGCCTGAGGCAGTCACTCCCATCCCCTTAACAGCCCAGCATTTTAGTAAGCACTGAAGGGGCAGAGCAGACAGCCAATGACTGACAGTCACCGGCTCTCTGCTCACTGAAGATTGAGAACCAAGGGATCATGCAATCACTCGGTTCTTGGTCTTAGATGCGGTAGGGGGACAGAGGCAGCATCAAGCCAATGCTGCATCCAGCTAGGCAAGTATAAAAAAAAAAAAAAAGTTAATTCCCTTACTTCTTTTTTAATTATCCCCAAGGCAGTCAATAAATGGTGGAATAAATGTCACATTTAAACCTAGCCTCACTTTGGTATAAACACTCCACTGCGATGGCGCTGTGTACAACTTCTGTTATTTAGCCACAGCCAGACACGAATGCATATACAATGGTTAAGGTAGCTGCTACAATCCCTGCAAGCTCCAGATTTATAGACTACATAGTCCACTTGGAGCTTTGCACACAAGGTATTCAGCATTGTGCTTCCAATCAAACTTCAAATATGCACAAAACCAAGACTGTGCAAGAAATCCTGCTGACCAGCACCCACAGCAGCTAAACACAGTATGATCCTGGATCTACCTGTATTGGATGTATACAAAGTCCCTGTGAGCATATTTCTTATTGATCTTTCCACCAGTCTCACCTCTGAGCCAGATTCTGAAGAACTTGAGGAAGAAGAACTAGATGAATCACTTGAAGAGTCAGAAGCAATCCCTGTTGATTCCTGCAAATCCACCGTATCTGCAAGAGTTGCCAGCTCAGGACGTTCCTGCTTCAAGATCCTGTGAATTTAGAGGGAAAAATGAGTAAGTAATAAAGAAAAAACACAAAGGACAGCACATTTTATTCACATCTGGTCCACATACAGAAGGTGACACCAGGAATTTTCACAGCCAAGCAGTGCAGGGAACGAAGCTTGCACCAAGTGTAAGGAGACACTTTATATGTAGGTCCAGATCAGCTGTAAAGTACAGGTTAAAAGATTTGCCATCCTCAAAGCTGTCCCAACAGAGCAGAACACGACATGATCAGTTGCAGCAAACATTCTTCAGCTCACAGCTGCTTTGGTAAAGGTTTCCGCTAATGGTAAAAAGTAGAACTATGCCAGGTGCAAAAATAAGCCCATAAGCTTTTCCTAGGGTTCAAATATGTTTGTATACACACTAGCCCTATGAAATACATTTTTGAAAAACCATTTGAAAGCTTTTGTGGAAATTATCTGCATGCCTCTGTTGGATGCATGTGCAAACATCTGAATGTTTGATTGTGCATATTTGTTCTCAATATGCAATATAAAAGCACAAAGAACTCAACCCTCATCATGCAATGACCGATTCCACTGCTCTCAATCCACATGAAGCAGTGAGAACTAATGCACAATATAGAAGGATATCAGTACTGGATGATGTTTTAACTCCTCGTCTAATTGCAAAGAAAGTAGGGACGAGTGTTACCTGGATATATTTCATGATATTAACAGCTTTACACTTTGGGCAACATAATATTTTATAAAGTAGAACCAACCACCAACTTGTTACTTCTTGAAAATCCCCGTTATAAAACCTCTGCACTTTAGTTCAGCTTTGTTATCTATTACAATTAACTTCTTCCCGACCAGCCGCCGCAGTTATACTGTGGCAGGTTGGCTTCCCTGTACGAGCCGTCGGAGATGTACGTCGGCTCGTGGGGTCGGGATAGCAGGCGCGTGCCCACTGCACAGTGGGGGTGCCAATGCTTGTGGTCATCGGTCGCAATGACCGCCAGCCATGAGCGATCGTGAGCAGGAGACACAGAACAGGGACGAGTGTATGTAAACACACACACTTCCCTGTTCTGAGAGGAGTAACAGATCGGGTGTTCCTATTAGCTAGGAACCACAATCCGTCACTTCCTCTAGTCAGTGCCCTCCCCCTTCAGTTAGAATCACCTCCCAGGGAACACAGATAACCCCTGGATCACCACCTAGTGTTAAACCATTCACTGCCAGTGAGATTTTTACAGTAATCAACGCATTTGTATAGCATTGATCGCTGTATTAATGCCAATGGTCCCAAAAATGTGTCAAAATTGTCCGATGTGTCCGCCATAATGTCGCAGTCATGATAAAAAAAAAAAAAAAAAAAAAAAAAATAAAAAAATTGCAGATCGCCGCCATTACTAGTGAAAAAAAAAAATTAAATAAATAAAAAAATAATATGTGATAATAAAAATGCTATAAATCTATCCCCTATTTTGTAGCTATAACTTTTGTGCAAACCAATCTATATATGCTTGCGATTTTTTTTACCAAAAATATGTAGAATACATATCGGCCTAAACTGAGGAAAAAAAGTTATTTTTGGGCAATATTTATTATAGCAAAAGTAAAAAATGTGTTTTTTTTCAAAATTGTCGCTATTCTTTTGTTTATAGCACACAAAATAAAAACTGCAGAGGCGATCAAATACCAAACGAAACCTCTATTTGTGGGGGGGGGGGGGGGGGGGGACCGTCAATTTTGTTTGGGTACAATGTCGCACGATCGCGCAATTGTCAGTTAAAGCGACGCAGTGCTGAATCGCAAAAAATGCTCTGGTAGGGAAGGGGGTTAAATCCTTCCGGGCTGAAGTGGTTAAAGTGATTGCAAACTCTTTTTATTTATTTTTTTTAAACAAACATGTCATACTCACCTGCTCTGTGTAATGGTTTTGCACAGAATAGCCCCAATCTCTTCTCTGGTTTCCAGGCGGTGCTCCTGGCTGACTAGATAACTTGCCAAGCAGCCCTGCTCGCTAGCCCAAACATGGTGGGTTGCTCTCTTGTGGAATCATGAAAAAAGTAATTTCATGGTTCAGCTGTGACATGCCCCATCCCTTTCCCTGTATTCATTAGGGTCATGTAATGTGATTGGTGGCCTCAATGGTCAATATGGAGGAAACAGGTGCAGTAAAGAGATTGTATTGTTATTAATTCTATGGTTGGAGGTATAATAGTATGTCAGCACAACATCCCTTTAAATGTAACTATTATTCAAACAGGAATGGAGTGGGACTTTTTTTTTTTTTTTTAGGTGCGAGGTAAAACCACCAAATAAGTTTAAAAAACATGTACATTTCGTTCATAGAAAAAGTTAAAATGCATATGCACAAATTACAGATGCATGTAAGTAAATAAGCAAGCAATAGTGTTACATTGTACTGAATTTCAAATGCACTTAGGTCTTCTACATGTTTCACCGAGCAGGCTTCTTCAGGGTATATTGCAACAGTACAAACAGGGCTCCAACAACTTCAACCCAGATGAAACAAGAGGTCAGAGATGTGTAGGGAAAGATACCAGAGAGCTGCGAAGGGTGAGGGCCCCCACAGGCCAAAACGGGTCACCCACTCCCCCCCAAAAAACCAGATGGAGTCAAACGCAGAAGGAGCACAATAGCATAGGGCAGCTTTAATTAAAAATATTATTGTGGCAACGGTGCCTGGGAACAAAAACCCATCCAAATTGGATATAGTTGAATTATCCACTGTAATACGGTCCAACCTCCAATCAGGGGATTAACCACTTCAATACAGGGCACTCCCCCCCCCCCCCCCCCAAGCCAATTTTCAGCTTTCAGCGCGGTTGCATTTTAAAGGACAATTGCGCGGTCATGCAATGCTGTTCCCACAAATAGAGCTTTCTGTTGGTGGTATTTGATCACCTCTGGGGTTTTTATTTTTTGCTAAACAAATAAAAAAAAAGACCAAAAATTAAAAAAAAAAAAAAAAAAAAAAAAAAAAAAAAAAAAAAGTTAGTTTCTGTTACAAAATTTTGTAAATAGGAAAGTTTTCTCCACTGATGGGCATTATTAGGTGGCACTGATGGGCACTACTGATGAAAAGGCACTGTCAGGCATTACTGACTGGCACCTTTATTGGGCACTGATTGGCATCCCTTGTGGGTGGCCATCCTTGGTGGGTCTGCACTGATAATCAGCGCAGACCCCCTCTGTCAGGAGAGCAGCCGATCGGCTCTCCTCTACTCGCATCTGTCAGTGTGAGTGGAGGAAAAGCCGATAAGCGGCTTTTCTCGTTTACACTGATCAGCTGTGATTGGACACAGCTGACCACATGGTAAAGAGCCTACAACAGAGGCGCTTTACTGAGATCGGAGATGCAGCATCAGACTGACACACCATCCCAACGATTACCGCGCTGCGCACCCCTGCATAGGACGTCCAGTCAGGATAACTTAAAGCGGAGTTCCACACAAAAATGGAACTTCCGCTTTTCGGAACCCTCCCCCCCCCTCCGGTGTCACATTTGGCACCTTTCAGGGGGGAGGAGGGTGCAGATACCTGTCTAAGACAGGTATTTGCACCCACTTCCGGCATAGACTCCCATGGGAGTCTTTGCCTCTTCCTGTCCCTCCGCGCTGTCTCCTGGGAAACACACAGCTCCCAGGAGATAGCGGGGACCACTTACGATGCGCAGCGCGACTCGCGCATGCGCAGTAGGGAACCGGGAAGTGAAGCCGCAACGCTTCACTTCCTGATTCCCTCAGCTAGGATGGCGGCGGCAGCTGCCGAGAACCGAGCGGGTTCTGGGCGTCCCCTGCTGACATCGCTGGACCCTGGGACAGGTAAGTGGCCATTTATTAAAAGTCAGCAGCTGCAGTATTTGTAGCTGCTGGCTTTTAATATTATTATTTTTTTTTTTGCGGTTTGGGTGGACTCCCTCTTTAACCACTTCAGCCCCGGAAGGTTTTACCCCCTTCCTGACCAGAGCACTTTTTACAATTCGGCACTGCGTCGCTTTAACTGCTAATTGCGCGGTCATGCAATGCTGGACCCAAACGAAATTTGCGTCCTTTTCTTCCCACAAATAGAGCTTTCTTTTGATGGTATTTGATCACCTCTGCCGTTTTTATTTTTTGCGCTATACACGGAAAAAGACCGAAAATTTTGAAAAAAAATGATATTTTCTACTTTTTGTTCTAAAAAAAATCCAATAAACTCAATTTTAGTCATACATTTAGGCCAAAATGTATTCGGCCACATGTCTTTGGTAAAAAAAATGTCAATAAGTGTATATTTATTCTTTTGCGCAAAAGTTATAGCGCCTACAAACTAGGGTACATTTTCTGGAATTTACACAGCCTTTAATTTATGACTGCCTATGTCGTTTCTTGAGGTGCTAAAATGGCAGGGCAGTACAAAACCTCCCCAAATGACCCCATTTTGGAAAGTAGACACCCCAAGGAAATTGCTGAGAGGCATGTTGAGCCCATTGAATATTCATTTTTTTGTCCCAAGTGATTGAATAATGACAAAAAAAAAAAAAATTACAAAAAGTGGTCACTAAATGATATATTGCTCACACAGGCCATGGGCATATGTGGAATTGCACCCCAAAATACATTTAGCTGCTTCTCCTGAGTATGGGGATACCACATGTGTGGGACTTTTTGGGAGCCTAGCCGCGTACGGGGCCCCGAAAACCAATCACTGCCTTCAGGATTTCTAAGGGCGTACATTTTTGATTTTACTCCTCACTACCTATCACAGTTTTGAAGGCCATAAAATGCCCAGATGGCACAAACCCCCCCAAATGACCCCATTTTGGAAAGTAGACACCCTAAGCTATTTGCTTTGAGGCATGTTGAGTCCATGGAATGTTTTATATTTTGACACAAGTTGCGGGAAAGTGACAAATTTTTTTTTTTTTTTGCACAAAGTTGTCACTAAATGATATATTGCTCACACAGGCCATGGGCATATGTGGAATTGCACCCCAAAATACATTTAGCTACTTCTCCTGAGTACGGGGATACCACATGTGTGGGACTTTTTGGGAGCCTAGCCGCGTACGGGGCCCCGAAAACCAATCACCGCCATCAGGATTTCTAAGGGTGTAAATTTTTGATTTCACTCCTCACTACCTATCACAGTTTTGAAGGCCATAAAATGCCCAGATGGCACAACCCCCCCCCCCCAAATGACCCCATTTTGGAAAGTAGACACCCCAAGCTAATTGCTGAGAGGCATGGTGAGTATTTTGCAGCTCTCATTTGTTTTTGAAAATAAAGAAAGACAAGAAAAAAATTTTTTTTTCTATTTTCAAAACTTTGTGACAAAAAGTGAGGTCTGCAAAATACTCACTATACCTCTCAAATAGCTTGGGGTGTCTACTTTCCAAAATGGGGTCATTTGGGGGGGGGGTTGTGCCACCTGGGCATTCCATGGCCTCCGAAACTGTGATAGGCAGTGAAGAGTAAAATCAAAAATTTACGGCCTTAGAAAGCCTGAAGGCGGTGCTTGGTTTTCAGGGTCCCGTATGCGGCTAGGCTCCCAAAAAGTCTCACACATGTGGTATCCCCGTACTCAGGAGAAGCAACAGAATGTATTTTGGGGTGTAATTTCACATATCCCCATGGCATGTTTGAGCAATATATCATTTAGTGACAACTTTGCGCAAAAAAAAAAATAAAAAAAAATAAAGAATTGTCTCTTTCCCGCAATTTGTATCACAATATAAAATATTCCATGGACTCGACATGCCTCTCAGCAAATAGCTTGGGGTGTCTACTTTCCAAAATGGGGTCATTTGGGGGGGTTTTGAACTGTCCTGGCATTTTATGCACAACATTTAGAAGCTTATGTCACACATCACCCACTCTTCTAACCACTTGAAGACAAAGCCCTTCCTGACACTTATTGTTTACATGAAAAAGTTATTTTTTTTTTTGCAAGAAAATTACTTTGAACCCCCAAACATTATATATTTTTTTAAAGCAAATGCCCTACAGATTAAAATGGTGGGTGTTTCATTTTTTTTTTTTCACACAGTATTTGCACAGCGATTTTTCAAACGCATTTTTTGGGGGAAAAACACACTTTTTTAAAATTTTAATGCACTAAAACACACTATATTGCCCAAATGTTTGATGAAATAAAAAAGATGATCTTAGGCCGAGTACATGGATACCAAACATGACATGCTTTAAAATTGCGCACAAACGTGCAGTGGTGACAAACTAAATACATTTTTAAAAGCCTTTACAGGTTACCACTTTAGATTTACAGAGGAGGTCTACTGCTAAAATTACTGCCCTCGATCTGACGTTCGCGGTGATACCTCACATGCATGGTGCAATTGCTGTTTACATTTGACGCCAGACCGACGCTTGCGTTCGCCTTAGCGCGAGAGCAGGGGGGACAGGGGTGCTTTTTTTTTTTTTTTTTTTCTTTATTATTTTTTTTTTTTTTTTTTATCTTATTTTTAAACTGTTCCTTTTTTTTTTTTTTTTAAATCATTTTTATTGTTATCTCAGGGAATGTAAATATCCCCTATCATAGCAATAGGTAGTGACAGGTACTCTTTTTTGAAAAAACTGGGGTCTATTGAACCCTAGATTTCTCCTCTGCCCTCAAAGCATCTGACCACACCAAGATCGGTGTGATAAAATGCTTTCCCAATGGCGCTGTTTACATCCGGCGAAATCTAAGTCATAAAATGCTTGTAGCTTCCGGTTTCTTAGGCCATAGAGATGTTTGGAGCCACTCTGGTCTCTGATCAGCTCTATGGTCAGCTGGCTGAATCACCGGCTGCATTTTCAGGTTCCCTATTGAGACAGGAGAGCCAGAGAAAAACACGGAAGACGGTGGGGGGGGGGGGGGGGGGGGCATTCCCTCCCACTGCTTGTAAAAGCAGTCTAGAGGCTAATTAGCCGCTAGGATTGCTTTTACATGAAAGCCGACCGCTGGCTGAAAAGAATGATACTAAGATGATAACTAAACCTGCAGGCATCATTCTGGTATAACCACTCAAAGTCGTGAATGGCGTACCTGAAGACAAAAAAATGGTTAACAATAAAGCACAGTAAACGGTAAAGTATAAAAAATTGCATACCTGAAAAACAAACATGATAAAACATAATAACAATAAAACATTGCAGAATAGAATACAGTAAAAAAGAGCAGAACAATAGAGAGAGAGAATAGAGAGAGAGAGAGAACAAAAAAAGACAACTATTTTTTTTTATTTTATATTTTTGTATGTGTTTTTTTTTTTTTTTACACTTTTTTTTGTAACTTTTATAAATGTAACCGGTTCCAGGTTTGGGTCTCTCAAAATGCGATGGCATCTTGGGAGACCCTGTGAAAGTGTGCCTAGTCTGTGGAATGCTGTACCCTACGCTAATACTCAACTAGTGAATGGTAGCGTACAAAACATTCACCAATGCAAAGACCAGGATTGTCAGGACAGGAGGGACAATAGCGGGTGTCACGCCTATATCCGCGCTTGCTGCAGACACAACATCTTTTTTGGGGGGGGTTCGCTGGGTAGGGGTACTCGGGAGGACATAAAAATGCCTCTCATGCAGCCGACTGCATTGGGTTGGGGATGTGAATGGGGGAAGTATGGGTGCTGCAGAAGTGGTGGGTTCCCAATTAGGATTGGCGAATGCAGCAGGAAGGGCATTATGGGCACGACGGGCTTGTGTTTGTCTTTTTGGTGGCAGCGGGACACTATTTGTGCTTGCCACCTCACCAGCTTGAACTGCACTTATGGGACTCGCCACGTCACCAAGTGTTACTGCAGTGCTGGTTTGACTACGACCGGGGTGTACTAGGCCGCTGGCGCTTGCCAGTTCACCAAAACGCTACAAAAAAAACTGTTGGCGATCGCAGGGATCAGGCCTGACTCTGCGAACGCTGCAGTTATGTGTTTAGTGTTTTGTAAGTGTCAGTGATCGATCGATACTGCACTTGGGTGGGCTGGGCTGGGCCGGGCGGAGGGGCAAAACGCAGGTGCTAGCAGGTATCTGGGCTGATCCCGCTAACACTGCGTTTGTGGGAACCCTAAACTGCTGGGGACGCTAGTATAGATCTGATCGGATCAGATATTGATCCGATCAGATACTATACCACTAAGGGAGGTGTATGCTGCGTGCGTGGGTGTTAGCGGTACTGGCGCTAATCTGACGCTGCCTGGGGCGACGCATATCACCGCCGGGCGATCAGGGGGCTAAACCTTTATTCGGTAATAAACGGCGGGTGCCCTAACACTATAAAAAATAAACGAACTAACCAGCGTCACCCGTAACACTTATACGGTGATCAGTGGTGAAAGGGTTAACTAGGGGGCAATCAAGGGGTTAAAACATTTATTAGGTAGTATATGGGGGTCCCTGACGCTATAAAACGCTGACAGCGAACCTAAATATTTACCTCCCTAACTAGCGTCACCAGCGACACTAATACAGCGATCAGAAAAATGATCGCTTAGTGACACTGGTGACAGGGGGTGATCAAGGGGTTAAAACTTTATTAGGGGGGTACCCTAGACCTAAAGGGGGGTAACACTCACTGCCCTAACACTGTAACTGTCACAAACTGACACTATGCAGTAATCAGAAGAAAAAAAAATACTGCTGGTGTCAGTTTGTGACAGGGGGGGGGGGGGTGATTGGGGGGGGGTCGGGGGGGAGGGATCGGGGTGTTTTATGTGCCTGGCATGTTCTACTGTGTGTGTGTAGTGTTGTGCACTCACTTGTCTTCTCTCCTCGGCGCTGGAACGGAAACTGCCAAAGCCGAGGAGAGATGACATCACATCCTCTGCCTGTGTGAAACTACACACAGGCAGAGGAGGATTCCCATTGGCTGGGAGCGATCGCGAGAGGGGGGGGCCACGATCGGATGGTCTCCCCCTCGCCTCCCGACGCTCCCAGTCACAAGCCGACCGCCGCTGGCACCGGGGGGGGGGGGGGGGGGTCCGATCGGACCCCTTGCCCGCGGGAGGCAGGTCACGTATGGGAACGCGATTCTGCCTGCCCGTGCCATTCTGCCGCAGTATATCTGCGTTAGGCGGTCGGCAAGTGGTTAAGCACTTTCTGGCCATCATTCTGCTATATGGCAGGCAGGAAGTGGTTAAGAAAATCCCCACTTTACTCCCACGTGGGAACGCTTAGCAGGCTCCGGCCTCTTGCGCCATCTGGGTTGAAGTTGTTGGAGCCCTATTTGTATTGTTGCACTTTAATATTTCCTGAAGAAGCCTGCTCAGCTAAACATGTAGAAGACTTAAGTGAATTTGGAATCCAGAATATTATAACACTATAGGTGGCTTATTTACTTACATGTATTCGTATGTGCATATGGATTTTTACTTTTTCTATGAATAAAATGTACACGTTTTAAAAACTTTACTTATTTGCTGGACTTACCTGGCACCTAAAAAAATCCCACTCCATTCCTGTTTGAATAATGGGTGCAGTAAAGAGTAGACCATAGAGCAACCATCAGAAATTGTAATTTCCAGAATTAAGCGAAACAGCTATTTTTGGCCTCAAGGCTCTGTAGGTTACCCAAGAACACCTGCAGGCATCAATAGTGCCCGTTTCTCATCTTGCAGGCAATTTGTACACTTGCAATAACAAAGGTTTGCCTTAAATATCATTAACCACTTCAGCCCTGGACCCTTTGACTGGCCAAAGACCAGAGCACTTTTTGCGATTCGGCACTGCGTCGCTTTAACTGACAATTGCGCGGTCCTGCGACATGGCTCCCAAACAAAATTGACATCCTTTTTTCCCCACAAATCGAGCTTTCTTTCGGTGGCATTTTATCGCCTCTGCAGTTTTTATCTTTTGCGCTATAAACAAAAATAGAGCGACAATTTTGAAAAAAAAAAAAAAAAAAAAAAAGCATATTTTTTTACTTTTTGCTATAATAAACATCCCAAAAAAAAAAAAACACACATGTTTTTCCTCAGTTTAGGCCGATACATATTCTACATTTTCTTTTTATTTAACCAAAAATTTCACAATAAGAATTTGATTGGTTTGCGCAAAGGTTATAGCGTCTACAAAATAAGGGATAGTTTTATGGCATTTTTATTAACATTTTTTTTTATACTAGTAATGGCAGCGATCTTTATCGTGACAGCGACATTATGGCGGACACGTTGGACAATTTTGACACATTTTTGGGACCATTGTCATTTTTACAGCGATCAGTGCTATAAAATTGTACCGATTACTGTAAAAATTACACTGGCAGTGAAGGGGTTAACCACTAGGGGGGCTAGGGAGGGGTTAAGTGTGTCCTAGGTATGTGTTCTAACTGTGGGGGGGGGGGGGGGGGCTGTGTGTGACATCACTGATCATAGCTCCCGATCACAGAGAGCTATCATCAGTGACAGTGTCACTAGGCAGAATTGTTTACATTAGCATCTCCGTTTTTCCTCTCCGTGAGACGATCACGGGTATCCCCACGGACATAGAGTCCGCGGGACTTGCGATCCTACTCACAGAGCTTGCGGCGGGAGCGCGCACGCAATGGTATGGCGGCAAATTTAAAGGGACGTACAGGTACGCCCATTTGCCTAGCCGTGCCATTCTGCCGACGTACAAGTACATGCGGCGGTCGGCAAGCGGTTAATATTTCCCAACTTTTAGGCCTCGTTCACACCATGGTGCAGACGTCAGTTTTTCTCCGTTTCCCTGTTCACATCAAAACATTGGTATCAGGTGTGGATTTTTTTCCTGCCCAGAAATCTGCAACATGTAAGCAATTTTCTGCACATGAAAAAAATAAAAATAAATAAACAAACAAACTGACATGACAAACATTGGTGTGAACGGGGCATATAACAGATCTGTCTGCGTTTCAGTGCAGAGGTGTGAGGAAAAAATGCAGACATGCTGCATAATACCACACCTCTCCGCACTGGACATCACGCCTGCACTTAGGTGTGAACGAGCCACATAGAAAACAATCGTTTTCTGCCTTTCTTGCAGAGACCTAAAGGTCTCTGCAGATGGTGACTGAGCCCTTACACACGTGTCTAAATCTCCCTTACCTCTGAAGCCCAATCCGCATTCGGATTGTGAGGATAGAGGCTACTGATAGGTGCTGATAAAGTGATGCACCAACCACTTCTCACCACCTGTTTTAACTCCATTTTTTGCAGACAAAAGTGCTGCAAGTTCGTGCATTGCACGCGGTTGTAGGGCATTTGCGGCACTTTCCCGCTGACTTGAATGTGTAGTGTTCAGATGCCCGCCGGTTTCTACAAGTTAGGTCAACTTTGCCACGGACACAAAGAAGCATCACAGCCGCAGCATGTAAACACCCCTGTTTGCTGCCTATTGCAGCTTAAGTGGTGGCAAAAACTCGTCAACTGCAACGTTTTTTTTACTTTATGTAGGGGCTTTGGTGAAATATCAGGGGTCTAAACAGACCTCTGATATCTCACTTTTGAGACAGAGAAAGGGACTGAGAACATTCCTCAATCCTTTTCTCTGCAGCCTCAACTGCAATGCAGAATAAATGAGAAGGAGGCTCCATCTATATAGAGGTTCCATTTATTCATAAACTAAATAGTAAATGTTTACTACGCTTTAGTTATGAATGAATACAGTGAGCGATCAGTACCGATCACTCACTGTGTTTATTCATAAAAGGAAGGGGCCTGGTAAATTGCATTTACCGCCACCTTCCCCTGATCTGCAGACTGAAAAATCCCCGTTTGTCCGCAGTACCTGCTGGCAGTGTTGGGGGTGTGGCGGGGGCTGGGCAGTATGAAGACTTGCATGGTGGACCAGAGGGGAAAATCGGTGCGGCAGGAGAAGGGGCAATTACAAGATCTGATCATCTGTGTGTGGGTCACTCCCAGCAGCTGCTTCTCCTCCTCCTCTACCTCCTGCCGGCTTTCAGGGGCTGCAGGGAGAGACACGGGGCTGAATGGATCTTGTTGCCCGCCCCCCTCTTCCCCTGCCACACCGATCCCCCTCTGGTCCACCATGCAAGTCTTCATGCTGCCCTCCCTCTTAGCTATGGCCATGCTGTTGGGACACGGAAACACAAACCGCTCTGCCTGTCACATGGAGTGCAGAGCGGTGCTGTTAGTTTCTTTCAGTTTCGGTGCAGATCTGTGTGCAAAAACTGAATAATCCTGCACACCTCTGCACTGGGAACACAGTTTCCTGTGTGTCCTGTGATTTTCTGCTGCAGAAAATCACAGGTCTCCGCAGATGTGAATGAGCCCTGAAATGCGCATGAAAACTGATGTAATACTGATGTAAACTCATGTCTCTAAGTGAAATCTGTGCGGTTTCCCATCAGTTTTCATGCACGTATGGTGTGAATGAGCTTTTAATGAACAACAACCTCTTACCTGTACCATTTTCTTGAAAGTTTGGGACGCCCTCTTACTGTCTTGTGCCAAACAATAGGGAAGTTCGTGCAGCTGGCAAAGTTTTGGGTAACAGCAATAGTGGTGTCCAGGTTAAGTACAACATGCCACCAACCACCTGAAGAAAACCATATTATAAAAAAACAATAGGTATAATAAAATATGTAATATAAAACCTCACCATAAACTGAGTGTATATAGGTCTTACAAAAATTTAAAAAAAAACACACACACAGCAACTTACATTGTGTAGGTGGGGTGTTGAAGCGTGCTGTAGAGAAGGTGCATGGTGTATGCGTGTTGCAGTGCTGTAGCACGGATGTGTTGGGTACCATAAAAAAAAATGACTGGAAAGGCAAATACACAGCATTGAGCAGCCGGTAGCTCATGTTCCCACAGCCCTAGGGGGCTTATTTACCTCTACACTTCGTTCATTGCAGTTTATCTTTTAAGTGGACACATCTACACTTTTGCCGGTTTGCAGAAGAGAGCCTTTTAAACCTCAGTGTAGGCACTGTGGCGAACTCCCAAATAGTGCACCCAATGCAAAGTACTAGTATGTACTGACCCAGTGTCCATACTTATTCCAAACTTGGGCACTTTTTGTGGGTAGAAGTATTTACCTGGCACAAATACAGTCTCTCCAGGCTTCTGTAAGATCTCTAGAGGTTTGAATTCAGCAGGCCAGGTAGGAAGCAATGTGCGTGGGTATATAACATTAAACCAAGTGATGGCTTCATCTTGCTGGTTTCCACCTTCTTCCCGTGTCACTTTGATTAGTTCACGTGGGGTATTGGTGGGAAAGAGGCACCAACGCTTGTGGCCATGGACCAGGGCATTCCAGGCACTGGTTCCTAGAGGATCAATGTGTATTCCTGTTCCAGAGCGAGGAGGACCCATCACAAACCACCTGATAGAACATAAGACATTTAAAAAGAAATATCAAGCCATTTCATGGATATTTTTTTTTTTGCCACATGATAGAGATAGATATAGAGAATAGATAGATATAGAGAATAGAGAGAATAGAGAATAGAGAGATAGATCTTTGTTACTAGCGATTTAGGTCAAATCCACCCAGGGTAAGGGTGGAGAGGTACCTGCATGCCTCAGATGATATTATTGGGTGAATGGCTCTTGTATACAAGTCTGCATCGTAAGTATTAATCTTGGATGTAATGTGGACACTAACAATATTTTTGTATTTAAATTATATTTAAAATTCTCAATTCTATTATAAAATATGTCACACCCCATTAACCCTGAAGAATAGCCAAAACTCATTGGGTTAATCCAGATTTGGGTATTAGGGAGGACAAGCCAAGCACTATAAGAAACGCTATAAATTTCCAGATTAGGGATTTAAGGGTAGTGTCAGATATATCTATGTATTTATGTACAGGTGCATCTCAAAAAATATATTTCAGTAATTCAATTCAAAAAGGTGAAACTCATAAGTGAGATCCCTCAGATTTTTGTAAATATTTTATTATATCTTTTCATGTGACAACACTGAAGAAATGACAATGTAAAGTAGTGAGTGTACAGCTTGTATAACAGTGTAAATTTGCTGTCCCCTCAAAGTAACTCAACACACAGCCATAAATGTCTAAACCGCTGGCAACAAAAGTGAGTACACCCCTAAGTGAAAATGTCCAAATTGGGCCCAAAGGGTCAATATTTTGTGTGGCCACCATTTTTTTCCAGCACTGCCTTAACCCTCTTGGGCATGGAGTTCACCAGAGCTTCACAGGTTGCCACTGGAGTCCTCTTCCAGCGCTCCATGATGACATCACTTGGGTTACTCCACCTTCCGTTTGAGGATGCCCCACAGATGCTCAGTAGGGTTTAGGTCTGGAGACATGCTTAGCCAGTCCATCACCTTTACCCTCAGCTTTTTTAGCAAAGCAGTGGTCATCTTGGAGGTGTGTTTGGGGTCATTATGTTGGAATACTGCCCTGCGGCCCAGTCTCTGAAGGGAGGGGATCATGCTCTGCTTTAGTATGTCACAGTACATGTTGGCATTCATGGTTCCCTCAATGAACTGTAGCTCCCCAGTGCTGGCAGAACTCATGCAGCCCCAGACCATGACACTCCCACCACCATGCTTGACTGTAGGCAACACACACTTGTCTTTGTACTCCTCATCTGTTTGCAGCCACACACACTTGAGACCATCTGAACAAAATAAGTTTATCTTGGTCTCATCAGACAATTCTCAGTAACAATTCTTTTTTTCAGATCCTCAGAGTTTTTTGCCATGAACTGCCATGTTGAACCTCAGGTGATCAGTATGAGAGAATGAGAGCGATAACACCAAATTGAACACACCTGCTTCCTATTCACACCTGAGACCTTGTAACACTAACGAGTCATATGACACCGGGGAGGGAAAATGGCTAATTGGGCCCAATTTGGACATTTTCACTTAGGGGTGTACTCACTTTTGTTGCCAGCAGTTTAGACATTAATGGCTGTGTGTTGAGTTATTTTGAGGGGACAGCAAATTTACACTGTTATACAAGCTGTACACTCACTACTTTACATTGTAGCAAAGTGTCATTTCTTCAGTGTTGTCACATGAAAAGATATAATAAAAGATTTACAAAAAATTTGAGAGGTGTACTCACTTTTGTGATACTCTAGATTCATTACACAGAGTGATATATTTCAAGCATTTTTTACTTTTGATGATTATGGCTTACAGCTAGTGTAAACCCAAGATTCAGTATCTCAGAAAATTAGATTACTACATAAGACCAATTAAAAAAAAAATGATTTTTAAAATACAGAAACGTTAACTTACAGTATAGTATGCACTCAATACTTGGTCGATGCTCCTTTTGCATGAATTACTGCATCAATGCAGAGTAGCATGGAGGCGATCAGCCTGTGGCACTGCTGAGGTGTTATGGAAGCCCAGGTTGCTTTGATAGCGGCCTTCAGCTCATCTGCATTGTTGGGTCTGGGGTCTCATCTTCCTCTTGACAATACCCCACAGATTCTCTATGGGGTTTAGGTCAGGCGAGTTTGCTGGCCAATCAAGCACAATGATACCATAACCATTAAACCAGGTATTGATACTTTTGGCAGTGTAGGCAGATGCCAAGTCCTGCTGGAAAATGAAATCAGCATCTCCATAAAGTTGGTCAGCAGAGGGAAGCATGAAGTGTGCTAGAATTTCCTGGTAAAGGGCTGCGCTGACTTTGGACTTGTTAAAACACAGTGGACCAGCAGATGACATGGCTCCCCAAATCATCACTGACTGTGGAAACTTCACACTGGACCTCATGCAACTTGGATTCTGTGCCTCTCCACTCTTCCTCCAGACTCTGGGACCTTGATTTCCAAATGAAATGCAAAATTTACTTTCATCCGAAAAGAGGACTTTGGACCACTGAGCAACAGTCCATTCCTTTTTCTCCTTAGCCCAGGTAAGACGCTTCTGATGTTGTCTAGAGGTGCACTGAAATTTCGTCCGAAAACGGTCTTTTACGATTGGCCAAAAGAAAAAAAAAAAAAGGTGCCAATGATGGCACTAAAAAGGTGGCGGTCCATCCCGGGTGCAGCACATTGCGGGGGTGTCATCCTGGCACGCCCCAGTCCTCCCCTCCCGCCTCCTCATGTCACGCAGAGCCGAGATCTCCCTGTGTGTCACGGTGCTGATTGTTCGGCAGCCCCTGTAACAATGTCCCTCCCCCTGTGATAGACGGCACACTGATCCAACGCAGGTAAATTGAATCAGTGTGACGTGGATCATAGGAGACGGGAAATCGCTGCTGTGTGATCCAGGCACCGGAGAGGCTGCATCTGACGGCACTGGAGAGGCTGCATTGATCACTTGTATCATGTCTGCAGTCTCCATCTCCTGTATCAGGTCTGCTAGAGGTGCACCGAATGGAAATTTTGCCAATACTATTAGCAATGTGTTTAAGAGATTGCAGACATTATACAAGAGATGGTCAGAGACTGCAGACTACATTTTTCTTGAGCTTTTCTTGCACTAAAAAGGTGCCAATAATGTCCAATAAATTATTCATCTAAATTGATATTAAAAAGTTTAATACAATTATATATGAAAATATTTATATATATTTTTTAAAAACTGTCATTTATGGTATCCTCCATTTTCGGTTTCGGCACCAAAATTTCCATTCAGTGCACCTCTACTAGATACGTCTGTGTTCGATGGCTCTTTAGGCACTGACACCAGCCGTAGTCCACTCCTTGTGTGTCTCGCCAACATTTTTGAATGTCCTTTGCTTCACAATCCTCTCAGGACTGCGCTTATCCCTGTTGCTTGTGCACCTTTTTCTACCACACTTTTTCCTTCCACTCAGCTTTCCATTACATGTTTGGATACAGCACTCTGAACAGCCAGCTTCTTTAGCAACAACCTTTTGTGGCTTACCCTCTTTGTGGAGGGTGTCAATGACTGTCTTCTGGAAAACAGTCAAGTTAGCAGTCTTCCCCACGATTGTGTAACCTACTGAACCAGATTGAGAGGATATTTAAAGGCTCAGGAAACCATTACAGGTGTTTTGAGTTAATGAGCTGATTAGAGTGTGGCACCATGAGGCTACAATATTGAACTTTCACAATATTCTAATTTTCTGAGATACTGAATTTTGGGTTTTCAGTAGCTGTAAGCCATAAATCAATATTAAAAGAAAGAAATGCTTGAAATACCGTATATACTCGAGTATAAGTCGAGGCCCTAATTTACCACAAAAAAAAAATTAAAAAAAAAATGGGAAAAGCTTATTGACCCGAGTATAAGACGAGGGTGAGAAAAGCACAGCTACTGTAAGTGGAAAAGAGGGTCAACAATGCCCATTTGCAGCCTCACTGTGCCCATTTGCAGCCATAGGTCCCCCGAACTTCAAACTTGGTAGTTAAGGGTTCCTAGATGCCCCCTAGCTGCAGCCAAAATTTGGGGTCTCTGAACCCAAAGGGTCTTAAAATGACATTGCTGCAGATGGACACAGTTGACCGAATTTGGGGCCCCGTATCTCGGGGCCACTTAGTGCTAGGAACCCCAAATTTGGTGTGCAAACCCAGGGAAACTGGTACCATAAAATATCCAAAGCTGGGGTTTCTAGTACCAAGTGGCCCCGAGATACAGGGCCCCAAAAATCGGTTCAGAAAATGTCAAGCACTTTTCTGCAGCAGAGAATGACATTTTCCAAACCTATTTTGGGGCCCCGTATCTCAGGGCCACTTGGTGCTAGGAACTGCAGCTTCGGATATGTTGTGGTACCAGTTCCACTGGGTTTGCACACCAAATTTGGGGTTCCTAGCACCAAGTGGCCCTGAGATACAGGGCCCCAAAGTCGGTGCGGAAAATGACATTTTTTGCTGCAGAAAAGTGCTTGACTCGAGTATAAGTCGAGGGGGGCACTTTCAGCACAAAAAAAATGTGCTGAAAAACTCGACTTATACTCGAGTATATACGGTACATCTCTCCGTGTGTTATGAATCTATATAAAATTATAGGAGTCTCACTTTTTGAATTGAATTACTGAAATAAATTGACTTTTTGATGATATTCAAATTTTTTTGAAATGCACC
The DNA here is from genome assembly GCA_037952835.1 of Lithobates septentrionalis. Taxonomy (NCBI): domain Eukaryota; kingdom Metazoa; phylum Chordata; class Amphibia; order Anura; family Ranidae; genus Lithobates; species Lithobates septentrionalis. The sequence goes on from JBBDGP010001129.1 coordinate 779,723, forward strand.
TGCTAATGTACATTGTACCAAGCGCAATTTGATTTTATGATGGTATTCTTTAACTGCTTGCCGACCAGCCGCTGCAGTTTCACTGCGGCCGAATGGCACAGCTGGGCGAAGCGGCATTACCTCACGTATATTCGTCTTTTGGCCACTAGGGGCGCACCCGCAGCGTGTGCCTGGAGCCGATACGCATGCCCAGCGGGCGTGATGACCGTTGGGCACTCACGATCGCTCGTGACAGAGCGAGAATCAGGATCTGTGTGTGTAACCACAAAAATCCTGGTTCTTTCAGGGGAGTAGAGACAGATCTGAACACCGATCTCTCTCTCCTCCTAGACAGTCCCATCCCCCTACAGATAGAACACACCTAGGGAACACAGTTAACCCCTTGATTGCCCCTAGTGTTAACCCCTTCCCTGCCAGTGACATTTATACTGTAATCAGTGTATTTTTATAGTTCTGATCGCTGTATAATTGTCAAAGGTCCCAAAAATGTGTCAAGTGTCCAATCTGTCCGCCGCAATATCGCAGATCGCCCCCATTACTAGTAAAAAAAAATAATACAAAAATGCCAATCTATTCCCCATTTTGTAGGCGCTATAAAACTTTTCTGCAAACCAATCAATATACGCTTATTGCGATTTTTTCCCCAAAAAATATGTTTTTGATAAAAAATGTGGGATATTTATTATAGTAAAGAGTAAAAAAAAAAAAAGATTTTTTTTTCCCCAAAATTGTCGCTCTTTTGGTTTATAGCGCAAAAAATAAAAACCAGAGGCGATCAAATGCCACCAAAAGAAAGCTCTATTTGTGGGGGGGGAGAGCGTCGCACGACCATGCAATTGTCAGTTAAAGCGACGCATGTGCTGTATCACAAAAAATGGCCTGGTCATTGAGCAGCCAAATCTTCCGGGGCTGAAGTGGTTAATATGTTGTAAATCAAGATGACGTTTTTACCTATAAACTTTACACACCATTCCCTCAAAAGTCCCATGGGAACACAATAGAGATTTGGTTCAGAATTAGGAATGTTGGCAAGTTTACTCATTTATCTACCACCATCCTATTTTGTATTCTGCATGTTGAGCAATTGCGGAACATAAAATATTAAATTTTCTGATAGCTTGAGGGAAACATTTGCAGCCTACAGAAACACAGAGGCATTGAACACAAGTACAAACTTTACCTTACTGAATCTGGTTTGGGTTCTTTCCAAACGACAAGCAAATTGGTAAAGTGAAAATGATCCCTTAGGATTTAAAAACAGCTTTACAGAGGTTTTTTTTTTTACCTCTTCCCTGGTGCTGTCCCCTGCCTTTTTTGGTGCAAGATGTCCTCAGTCTTCCAGGTGGAATGCACACTGGACATCATTTAACTCAGAAGAAATACTGAGTGTAAGGGGCTTCCCCACAGCACCCTGCGGACACAGTGTAATGATGCAGCTGACATCAGCACCATTGTCTGCATCATCGAGGACCTCCCAATGCCAGAAAAAGATACAACCAGTACCACATGACCAGCCTGAAGACTGTGCAAAAATATAATAAAAAAATAAATATTAACTATGTATTGGGTGGCTGTAGGAGGGGGTGCGGTGGCATAAGGGGGAACCCAGAGCTGGCCTAACAGAAATTACAAAATTACTTTTCTGGTGGATTTCATTTTTAAAGTGGAACTAATCCCTCCTATCGTTTTCAGCCAAGGAAGCTGCCATCTTGGCCTCTGTTTAATCTTCAATTGCCATGATGCTGCACGTGATCAGTTATGGAAACAGCCATGGGATGGTTTGACAATTTGGTTTAGAGCACAACCAATATGAGCGTTCCATTCCCAGCACGTGCCAGGAACGTTAAGTTTTTTGAAACTGTTAAATCAATAGGTTTACTTTCACTGTAAAGCCTGCAGCAGTGTCAATGGGTTTAGTATTGCATAACTCCTTGTATCATTTATGACAGAAGTTGAAGACCTAATCTCACTGTACCTGTATGGTGGTCTGCGCTTCTCGCCCGCATACTGGAAGAGGTCATCCGTGAAATATTTTGGCACTTCATAGTCATCCAGTATTTTCTGTCTCTTGGGATGTTCCCCATAACTGCTGTCAAAGATGTAGAGCGGACTGTCATCCCGGGTCCCCTCCATGTACTCAATGTAATATTTCATTTTCATCTTCACCGAATATCCATCGTTATCCTCTCCACATTTGAATTTCTGATTACGATACTTTCGCTTCAGCCTTTCCAGCGTCCATTTCTCTTGAGCTGGCCAACCAAACTGAGCATTGATAAGGACTACTGGCTTGTAAGGCTTCTCAAAGCGCTCAATAAATTCTTCAAGGCCGAGATTGATAGCATCAGCCCGCTCTACATTATCCTGTTGTGGGATATAAAAAAAAAAAAAAAAAAAAAAATTTTTTAAAACTGAACTGAAGTTTAAGTGGTTCTAAAGGCTCAAGGCTTTTTTACCCTAATGCATTAAAGTATAGGTTAACCTTTGGGAAGATGTTTCACCCGTTTATATGGGTGGGCACATACAGCGTGGCTCGGGAGTGAGCCTGCTCGAGTGCCCCCATAGCAAGAAGCTTGCTATTGGGGGCACTTGGCAATGGGAATCTTTGGGTTCTTTACTGTAAGAGCGGCAAGGATGTGGAATTCCCTTCCACAGGCAGTGGTTTCAGCAGGGAGCATCGATAGTTTCAAAAAAACTATTAGATAAGCACCTTAACGACCGCATCATTACAGGGATATACAATGTAATACTGACATATAATCACACACATAGGTGGGACGTGATGGACTTGTGTCTTTTTCACCCTCACCTACTATTTAAAAAGAAAAGGATTGGGTCTCCTATGTGCAAAACCAATGCACAGTGCAGGCGAGAACATCATGCTTGTTATTTAAAAAAATTGTTCTTCATAAATTTAGCCCAAAATTTATACTGCTACATTTCTTTGTTGAAAATAAACCAAATCAGTGTATATTATTTATGTGTGAAACTTAGAGATTCCACAAACTATAGTATATAGGGTTGCACCAATACCATTTTATCAAGTACGCGCCGAAACCGATTCCCGATACTTTTTATGTCATGTGACAGTGGCACTAATATGCAGCACTGATGTGGCGTTGTTTTTTTTTTTCCCCACAATTAAATTTTTTACAGTTAATTTTTTTATTATTCTTTACAATTGAGATAGAGAGATATATAGATAGAGAGATAGATATATCTATCTCTATATATCTCTCTCTCTATATTTTTTTTTACAGTGTTTTCTTATTTTTGGAGGGGGAGTGGAGGGTGTCAGTGGGTTAATTATTTTTATTTTTTTTACAAAATATCCTTTAATTATTTATTATTCTCTCTTTTTTTTTTAAATGCATTTATTTTTATCAGCTACTCTTGAGGGGGATTTGGTGAGAGATGGGGGGGGGGGGAGCGGCTGTCAGCTGCTTTATAGAAAGGCTGTACAGGGGGATCTGAGCTTGTAACTGCCCCCGCACCAATCACCTGTGAAGCTGCCCAGCCCCCCTGCCTCACTGAGGATGCCCGGCCCGATACAACAGGTATGGGATTAAACATCAGAGCATTTGCACGAGTACCGATACTCGTGTATATGCTTGGTATCGGTACAACCCCAGTAGTATACATCTGAAAACTGATCAGTCCTCATGTACTGGCGACCCATCTCATTTCTTGAGGCCCTAAAATGTCAGGACAGTAGAAATACTGGTCAAAGCTAAATCACATGGTACAAGATGGGCTGAGATTGGTCCTGTCTGTACCATGTAATCAAATTGACCAATCACAGCTAGCAACATAGTTGTACACACTGGATAGCATGAAAGAAAGCCATCCATTGTGTACAACTAATGTGACCTGCTGTGATTGGTCACGGCGGTCACATGGTACCAGCAACGAGCCGGTACACCGATCAGTCATCGGCCGTGTCCACTGGATAGAGCCGGTGACAGATCGCAACGCTGTTATCCAGGAGGATGTCATGTAACCCGGAACGACAAAAGGCCAGTGCCAGCGTCATCCTACCATAGGCTGGGTGGGAACTGGTTAAATAAAATGAACAGCCCCATAACGGTAAAAAAAAAAAAAAAAAAAAAAAAAAAAAAAAAAAAAGCAGCTTTTGCTACAATACTTACTTTCAATCTAGAGCTTATCCCTCCCCCCCACCCCCAGTTTTATTTTTTTCAGTTATTGGTCACAGAAACTTAACATATACTAATGCCCCGTAGACACGGTCGGATTTTCCGATGGAAAATGTCCGATCGGAGCGTGTTGTCGGAAATTCCGACCGTGTGTGGGCTCCATCGGACATTTTCCATCGGATTTTCCGACACACAAAGTTGGAGAGCAGGAGATAAAATTTTCCGACAACAAAATCCGTTGTCGGAAATTCCGATCGTGTGTACACAAATCCGACGGACAAAGTGCCACGCATGCTCAGAATAAATAAAGATGAAAGCTATTGGCCACTACCCCGTTTATAGTCCCGACGTACGTGTTTTACGTCACCGCGTTTAGAACGATCGGATTTTCCGACAACTTTGTGTGACCGTGTGTATGCAAGACAAGTTTGAGCCAACATCCGTCTGAAAAAATCCTAGGATTTTGTTGTCGGAATGTCCGAACAAAGTCCGACCGTGTGTACGCCCTATAAGAATTACACCCAGCATACAGACTAAGAGCAGAGCTACAGAGCAGCATCCACTCATGTAATATGAACAGATACTGAGAACTACACCCTGCATACAGAACAGGAGAAATAGCACTAAGCAGTATCCAGAATAAGAACAGATACTGAGGACTACATTCCAGCATATGGAACAAGCAAAGTGCTACTGTGCAATGTACATACATCCAGAATAAGAACATATACTGACAAATGTCCCTCGACTTTTCACTGGATAAACCAGGCGCTCCCGGATACCTGCTGGCGTTGTTTGTCATCCAAGGGAACCTTACTTCACATTTGGTGGGAGTACCCCCCTATGCGGAGGTTCCGGCAAAAGATCCTTGACTTGTACTGCAGACTCATGGCGACCTCAATTACACCCTCTCCTGAGGTAGTTCTGCTATTTTTGCTCCCTGGACCGCTTAAATCGGTCAAAAAAGACGTTTTGCGTCACTTTCTGGCAGCTGCTAGAACGGTTCTGCCCAGACATTGGAAGTGGACGAGCATGCCTTCTCTGGGGGATTGGGCAATTGAAGTGGACTAAATCAATAGATTGGAACGAATGTTGTCGCAGGAAACGGGTAAAGAGGAGCAATTCTCCAAGACCTGGACCTCGTGGTCTATGTTTCGATACGCCTCAGAATTTATTCCATGGGCCACAGAGGACTCTGATGCACCTGGGTTGCCAGAGTGGGATGTCTCTCCTAATCTCTACATTCCTTACTGCCTTGACCCCTCTATCCCCATTCTCTCTCTCCTTTCCCTTTAAATGTTGCAGTATTACACGATCGCCTAAATCACAATCTCTAGTGTCATCAGACCGGAACGGTGGCACACACAGAGAGCTTCCCCCTCAGAGAAAACGCATTCAGCACAGCAAGAAAAGCCCCAGCCTACTTGTAATGAGTGGGAACCACTCGCTAAGTAGATAGTGGTGCTCACCTATCCTTAATAAGCCACGTTAGACGCTGTAGGCATACAGGCGTATATACCACACTAAATCAAAGCTCACAAATTATCTAAACCATGAGACGGTATGACACCAAGGATGTATATCCATGAGACGGTATGACACCAAGGATGTATATCCATGAGACGGTATGACACCAAGGATGTATATCCATGAGACGGTATGACACCAAGGATGTATATCCATGAGACGGTATGACACCAAGGATGTATATCCATGAGACGGTATGACACCAAGGATGTATATCCATGAGACGGTATGACACCAAGGATGTATATCCATGAGACGGTATGACACCAAGGATGTATATCCATGAGACGGTATGACACCAAGGATGTATATCCATGAGACGGTATGACACCAAGGATGTATATCCATGAGACGGTATGACACCAAGGATGTATATCCATGAGACGGTATGACACCAAGGATGTATATCCATGAGACGGTATGACACCAAGGATGTACATCCATGAGACGGTATGACACCAAGGATGTACATCCATGAGACGGTATGACACCAAAGGATGTACATCCATGAGACGGTATGACACCAAGGATGTACATCCATGAGACGGTATGACACCAAGGATGTACATCCATGAGACGGTATGACACCAAGGATGTATATCCATGAGACGGTATGACACCAAGGATGTATATCCATGAGACGGTATGACACCAAGGATGTATAACCATGAGACGGTATGACACCAAGGATGTATAACCATGAGACGGTATGACACCAAGGATGTATAACCATGAGACGGTATGACACCAAGGATGTATATCCATGAGACGGTATGACACCAAGGATGTATAACCATGAGACGGTATGACACCAAGGATGTATAACCATGAGACGGTATGACACCAAGGATGTATATTTCTGTTTATGTGATATTGAAGGACATATATGTCTACTGTACAATTTTTCTATCTCAATAAAATAAGATTGCATTAGAAGATATACTGAGAACTGCACCCAGCACACGGGACAAGCAAAATGTTACTGTGGAGTATCCATACATACAGCACAAGAACAGATAAACCAAGTGTGAATTTAGCCTGTTCCAGAAAAGCGATCTGTATCTTTCAGAGGGGGGCTGAGCCTACCACCCCGTGAATGTTTTTTTTGCCAAATGGAAATCTTTAACCACTTCAATACCGGCGTATAGTCATATGACTAGAGGTCGACCGATATGGGTTTTTCTCTGGCCGATGCCGATGCCGATATTTAGAAATTGCGGTGGCCGATGGCCGATATGTGATGCCGATTTTTTTGGGCCGATATATTTGGCCGATTTTTTTTTTTTTTTTCTTTTTTCCCTTCATCTCATAAAATCTAACAGTTAGACCCCTTTCACACTGGGGCGTTTTTCAGGCGCTTTTGGGCTAAAAATAGCGCCTGTAAAGTGCCTGTAAAACGGCTCCCCTGCAGTCTCAGTGTGATATCCCAAGTGCTTTCACACTGAGGCGATATGCTGGCAGGATGTTAAAAAAAAAAGTCCTGCAAACGGCATCTTTGGAGCGGTGTATACCCCTCCTCCACCACTCCTGCCCATTGAAATGAATGTGCACCACTGCCGAAGCGCCTGCAAAGCGTTTTGGCAGTGGCGCTTCAGGGGCGCATTTAACCCCTTCCTCGGCCGCTAGCTGGGTTATAAGCGCCCCGCTAGCAGCCGAATAGCGCCTCTAAAATGACGGTAAAGCGCCGCTAAAACTAGCAGCGTTTTACCATCAACGCATGCCTGCTCCAGTGTGAAAGCAGCCTTAAGTAATATAGAATTTTTTTTTCATTTAAACATTAAACAAAACAAACCTCCAATCAGTTCACTTGTATGTATAATTTAAAAAAAAAAAAAAAAAAAAAAAAACTATCTTAAATATTAAATACACAAAAACAGGTAATCAAAACTTTTGGACGAAAAAAAATGGGCTAACTTTACTGCTTAGGTTTTTTTTTTTATTCATTACTGTATTTTTTTTTGTAAAAATTGCGTTTGAAAGACCGCTGCGCAAATACCGTGTGACATAAAATATTGCAACAATCACCATTTTATTCCCTAGGGTCTCTGCTAAAAAAAATATATATAATGTTTGGGGGTTCTAAGTGATTTTCTAGCAGAAAATACAGGATTTTTACTTGTAAGCAACAAATGTCAGAAAAGATTTAGTCTTTAAATGGTTAAACTGAGAACTTCTACACGGAGTTCAGTCTATTGATAAAAAGAACCTGAAAGAGATACAAATGTATCTTCTTATCAGACTTGGCAGGCTGCCCAGAGGGGGAGAGAAGAAAACTTCACAGATAACTTAGGGAAACTTGCATTAACTTCTATTACAGAAGTCATTTGCAAGTCACGGCTGAAGTTGGCTGAAGTTACAATCGGCCTTTTTTATCAGCACAATCGGCCGATGCCGATTAAGTAAAAAACGCCAAATATCGGCCGATATATCGGCCGGCCGATATATCGGTCGACCTCTACATATGACGTCCACAGATGGGATCTCCCATCCTGGGTGGACGTCATATGACGTCCTGGGATTCCCGGCCGCCTAGGGGGCGCGCGCCGCCGGGAGCGCACGCGCCCGCCGCGTTGCTCGGGACCCGGTGCGTGTGCCCGGCGGCCACGATGTCCGCCGGGCACCCGCGATTGCCCGTTAACCGGGCCGGACTGTGGATGTGTGTGTGTAAACACACAGATCCACAGCCTGTCAGCTCTGAGGAGAGCGATCTGTGTTCCCAGAACGGAGGAACACTGATCGGTCTCCTCCCCTTGTGCGTCCCCTCCCCCTTCAGTTAGAAGCATTCCCTAGGAAAACATTAACCCCTCCCCGCCCCCTAGTGGTTAACCCCTTCACTGCCTGTCACATTTACACAGTAATCAATGCAATTTTATAGCATTGATTGCTGTATGAATGAGAATGGTCCCAAAAATGTGTCAAAAGTGTCCGATGTGTCCGCCATAATGTCGCAGTCACGGAAAAAAATCGCGATCGCCGCTAAAAAAATAAATAAATATATATTTTTTAAAAACGCCATAAATCTATCCCGTATTTTGTAGACGCTATAACTTTTGCGCAAACCAATCAATATACGCTTATTGCGAATTTTTTTACCAAAAATATGTAGAAGAATATGTATCGGCCGAAACAGGAAAAAATTACCGTATTTATCAGCGTATAACACGCACTTTTTTCCCCTTAAAATCAGGGGAAAGTCGTGGGTGCGTGTTATACGCCAATCCCCGCTATCGCTATGTGAATGTCGGCGATCGCCGCCGACATTCACATAGTGAGTGGTTTTAAATATGGCGCCGCGGAGTTCGGAGGGACTCGGCGGTGCTGAACGAGCGCCGCCTAAATCAGAGCCGAGATACACATACCCGAGTGTATTCGGCTCTTTCCGGCGCCGTTCACAGTCACGCCCAGTCCCGCCCTATGATGGACATAACACAGGTCCAATGGCGGGACTGGGCGTGACTGTGAGCGGCGCCGGAAAGAGCCGAATACACTCGGGTATGTGTATCTCGGTGGCGTTCGTTCAGTTCCGCCGGCGCAGAGTCCCTCCGAACTCCGCGGCGCCATATTTAAAACTACTAGCATGTGTATGGCGGCGGCGGCAGACATGGACACTGGGGACAAGGCTGCACCGGGGACAAGGCTGCACCGGGGACAAGGCTGCACCGGGGACAAGGCTGCACCGGGGACAAGGCTGCACCGGGGACAAGGCTGCACCGGGGACAAGGCTGCACCGGGGACAAGGCGGCACCGACACTGAAAAGGCTGCAATGACACTAACAAGGCTGCAGATGAACACTGATGAGGCTGCTTTGATGGGCATTTTAATGTAAGTTTCTTTTCCTTAAACTTCCCTCCTAAAAGTTTTTTTCCTTAAAATTCTCTCCTAAACTTGGGGTGCGTGTTATACGCCGGCGCGTGTTATACGACGATAAATACGGTAGTTTAAAAAAAAAAAAAAATTGGGATATTTATTATAGCAAAAAGTAAAAAATATTGTTTTTTTCAAAATTGTCGCTCTTCTTTTGTTTATAGCGCAAAAAATAAAAACCGCAGAGGTGATCAAATACCACCAAAAGAAAGCTCTATTTGTGGGGAAAAAAGGACGTCAATTTTTTTTGGGTACAACGTTGCATGACCGCGCAATTGACGTTTAAAGTGCGACAGCGCTGAAAACTAAAAATTGGCCTGGGAAGGAAGGGGGTGAAATTGCCCTGTATTGAACCGGTTAATGGAACAAACATGCCACAAGCCAAGTGTTTTGCTTACAGTTGCAGAGCAGCCTGTCAGCTCAACAAGCGGGGAAGTTGGGGGAGTGGATGGTGGTTGAATCCAGAATCCATAACAAGAGAAAAATGTTACTATGCAGTGTCCATACATTCCAAATTAAGAACAGACACGGAGAATTAAAGAGAAAGTAAACCCTGATGGGTATACTTCTTCTTTGTTTCCCTGCAAAGGTAAAGCATAATGGGCTACTATAAATCGCATAATAACCCATTATGTGTCACTTACCTGACACGGGAGCCTGCGATGTCACCGCTGTCCCTTCTCCTACGAAGCGTCCATTTTCTTTCCGGGTATCGCAGCTCCGGCGCTGTGATTGGCCGGAGCTGCGGTGACGTCACTCCCGCGCATGCGCACTGGTGCCACCACTAACAGCACGCTCAGTGCGCCTGCGCGCCGTTGTCTGCGGCGCATGCGCCGTAGACATCGGTGCCTGTCTTTTGGAAATATCTCCCAAACCATGTATGTTTAGGAGATATTTCTTGCACCTACAGGTAAGCCTTAATCTAGGCTTACCTGTAGGTCAAAGTGGTCTGTAAGGGTTTACAATCACTTTAAAGTATAACTAAGGGTAAAACGTTTGCGTTTTGGATAGAGTGGAGAGGGATTAAAATGCTTGTCAGTTTCTATTGCTGTCTGTGTCCCTGTAAGGGAGAGTCACCCTCTCTATTTGTCCTGTTTACCATTATCATTGAAAGTAAAAGAAAACCCCAAAATTTTGGGTTGTCCCTAGAAAAATAAGAGGGGAAATCTTCCAATGGGGACACTAGTTCTGGTGACCAAGGAATTTCCTCAGCAGGAATTTTCTCTCACTTCCTGTTTGGCTATGTGACAAGACGTGAAGGGAAATATCTGCAATGGAACACAGGTGGAGAAAAAAAAAAACCCCTCCCTTGCTTTATCCAAAAAAAAAAAAAAAAAAAAGAAAAGTTTTTCCCATAGTCCCATTTTAAACCCAGGGCGATTTGAATGTCATGAAGGGTGACAGGGTAACAAAGAGAAGGGGGGACTTCCTGGATGCATGGCCGAATTGAAATTTTTTCTACACAACGGTGATGTGGACTTCTTTAAAAAATATTGTGCAATAAAGACATTGCAACCCAATTTCACAGTTCATCAGTTTGGAGTTGTCAAAGCAAAGCATGATTGCTGGCTAGCTGCTAGACATTATTACCCCTTGGAAATGTCATTGCTTTCCTACCTGGAAATCCCAGCAAAATCTGATTCATTATCTGAAAAGACCAAAAGGCACAATTTAACTGCTGAAACATGCTATGTAAAGCAATTACACGGACCTATTATATAATATCACAGATTTAAAAATAGGTGGTTTTACTATCCCCGACCTCCCCCTAACAGTGATTGGAGGGGGGTGTACACATGGCTGCAGAGCTTCACAGCTGTGGCAAAAATTACACCCGCTGTCATGTTTGGTTGGCAGTACCTACACCAAATGCAACCCATTCGAATAAACAGGGCTGTGTCCTAACTGCCCTGGGAGGGCTTTTCAAGGGTAAAAGTGAGAAGATGACATGTTGCCTCCCAGCTGCCTGTCAAACCCGCTCTAAAAAGTGATCCACCACTGAATGCTTTTCAGATGGGAAAAAAAAAAAAGAGCTGCTGCCAATATAAATGAGCCCTAAGTGCTCGTTTACACTTGCTTCAAAACATGGCTTCGGACACGCTTTTTTAAAGCTCTCTGAACACCAAAGCCCCTGTCACCAAATAAAATTGTTAGCTTACAGTCATGTTTACACCTAGGGCTGGGAGATTTTTTTTTTTTTTTTTTGGAAAACCACCTCAATTCACGATTCAAATTTTTTTTTTTTTTGGACACCGTGTCAGTCCTGAGGAGCTGCGGGCAGGAGTTTATTCGAGGCCGCGGCTTTGGCCTAGTCCGCGGCATCCGGCCTCGCGGACTAGCCCCTAGCCTTAGGCTTCGCCTAAAAACTCCTGCCCACAGCTCCTCAGGACCAGCGCATTTCCCTGTTCTGCCTAGTGACAGGACAGAGATCACTGTTCTCTGTCATTGAGAGCAGTGATCACAGTCCTGTGTGTTGAAGCTCCTCCCCCTCACAGTTAGAATCACTCCCTAGGACACACTTAACCCCTTCACCACCCCCTAGTGGTTAACCCCTTCACTGCCAGTATCATTTACACAGTAATCAATGCATTTTTCTAGCACTGATCGCTGTATAAATGTCACTGGTCCCAAAATAGTGCCAAAAGTGTCCGATCTGTCCGCCATAATGTCGCAGTCCCGATAAAAAAAAAAAATATATATATATAATTCGCAGATCACCGCCATTACTAATAATAAAAAAAAAAAAATTAAAAATAAAAAATGTAATAAAACTATCCCCCATTTTGTAGACGCTATAAATTTTGCACAAACCAATCAATATACGCTTATTGCAAATTTTTTTTTACCAAAAGCATGTAGAAGAATACATATCGGCCTAAACTGAGGAAAAAAAATTGTTTTTTTAAAAAAAATGTTTGGGGGATATTATAGCAAAAAGTAAAAAATATTGCGTTTTTTTTCAAAATTGTCGCTCTTTTTTTGTTTATAGCGCAAAAAATAAAAACTGCAGAAGTGATCAAATACCACCAAAAGAAAGCTCTATTTGTAAGAAAAAAAAAGGACGTCAATTTTGTTTGGGTACAATGTCGCACAACCGCGCAATTGTCAGTTAAAGCGACGCAGTGCCGAATCGCAAAAAGTGCTCTGGTCAGGAAGGGGGTAAATCCTCAGGGGCTGAAGTAGTTAAACAAAGAATTCCCTGATGATACGAAATGTTGTACTGAGCATCTTCTAATAATAACAGTGCTGATCATTAAAAGGCTCGTACACACGATACGCAAATCAGAAGTAAAATTTCATCTGAACGATCTGCTGATTTTCGGATCGTTCATAAGGTACTTTCGGCAGCCGATTACGCTGGATGTGCAGACTATAAAATTTTAGTCATACGTGAACACAACGTCCGATTTTCATTTCATTAATACGGTTTTCGTCCAAAAAAAAATAGTAAGAGCAAGACTACACATGCTCAGAAACGAAAGAACACATACAAAACTATTCAACACATTACATCACTTCTGACGTGGTATTCTGCCGTACGAAAACTTTTGTATGGCGAGTAACCTCTTCACTTTTGAAGAGACTATGTTGATGGGGACAAGGGCCTCATCTCCACAACCCTTGCTTGGTGGTTGTGGGGGTCTGTGGTTGGCTCATTGGAATTTGGAAGCCTCCTTTAATAAGGGGACCCCCAGATCGCTGCCCCCCCACGCTTCTTCTCAGTGACAGCTGTTATATAGCTGAGGGCAGGGCCACCAAGTGACGCAAACGGGCGACCCCGCCCCCTCTGAACCCACGTGACATCAGAGGAAGGCGGGGTCGCCCATTTACGTCACCAGGTGGCCCTGTCCTCAGCTATACAACAGCTGTCACCGAGAAGAAGCGTCACTCGGCAGGAGCCTCCCATGGAGGTGGAGCTGTTGCTTTTCTTCTTTTTTTTTCCATCGGGTGGTGAGAGATGGATTTACATCGCAGGACATTTTTATTTTTTTTAATAAAGGACTTGTCCCAAAGTGTCTCCTGTCTTTTTTACCTTTTGGCACTTTTTTTGTGTGAAATGGTACGGGTACAATGTACCCGTTACCAATTCACATGGGGGGGGGGGCGGGATCTGGGGGTCCCCTTGTTAAAGGGGGCTTCCAGATTGCGATAAGCCCCCTGCCTGCAGACTCCCACAACCACCAGGCAAGGGGTTGTGGGGATGAGGCCCTTGTCCCCATCAACATGGGGTACGGTTCAGAAGGAGGGGGGGCCCTTTCTCATGCCCCCTCTTTTCCTGCGGGGTTTGGTATGGTTTTTGGGGGGACCCCTATGACAATTTTTTTTGGTGCAGGGTTCCCCTTGATATCCATACCAGACCTGAAGGGCCTGGTATGGATTTTGGGGGGACCCCCACGCAATTTAAAAAAAAAAAAAAAAAAAAAAAAAAATGGTTCAGGGTTGGGGAACCCATGCCTTTTTTTTTTTTAGTTTTATCTATATCTATATATATACACACATACATATCTATACACATACATATCTATACAATTCATTACAGCTGCGATCAGTTTTAAATGACTTTTTTTCCTTTAGAAATGTCATTTTGCTGTGGTACTGTTCTAAACACGGGAAAACTGAGCCACTTTACAGGCATACTATAGACACCCCCCAGGTACGAAATTTAAAGGAATATTTCATTTTTATTGTTTCACTTTAAGCATTATTAAAATCACTGCTTCCGAAAAAACAGCCGTATGTAAAACTTTTTTTTTGCATTGATACATGTCCCCTGGGGCAGGACCCGGGTCCCCAAACACTTTATGACAATAACTTGCATATTAACCTTTGAAAATAGCACTTTTGGTTTTCCATGTTAGTGTCCCATAGATTTTAAAGGCGTTCCGTGACTTTTCGAATTTGCCGCAAACACTCCATAATATTCGCTGTTCGGCGAACACCCAATGTTTGAGTCGAACATCGGGCTCATCCCTACTCATAACATATCTCCAGTCTCCTGCGGAGCTTTACTCACCTTCTTTGTCGCACTGCAGTGTCTGATGGATGCTGCCATCTTCAGCTAGATTGGCTTCCAGGTACCGATCTTCAGTCGTGTTCATTGGCCTGGCTAAGGCTTCATGTATATGGGATGTTTTTACAACCTCTCCTGAATAATTTACCTTGACAGATAGTAATCCACGTTTAAAACGTTCATTTTGCCGCGTTTACATGGCGCGTTTGCGTTTAAATGCGTTTTTTTTTTTAAACTTCAAAATAGCCAAAATAGCCTGTAAATGAAACGCAGATAGGAAGTATACGAAAAGACCTATGAGTAAGCACTTAGCATAAGTGCAAAACGCGTTAGCTGTTTGCCTGTACTTTTTCGCTAGTGTCCTGTATGCTCTATGATCCCGATTTTATAATAAAGACACTTGCATTTTTTCTCGGTGTGCGGCTGTCCGGATCTTTTCGTTTACTTCCTGCCTGACTCAGCATTAGGCAGCACCTGGGGCTCTTTCCTTTTGGAGGCATTTTGTCCACACCTGGCTTGAATCCATACTTGTGCGGTGAAGCCTCTCTCGCTACAAATGAAACGCAGATAAATGCAAATTACCGTGTTTAGAAGCGTTTGGCGCTTGAAATGCCTCTAAAATCAGCTTCTGAACCCTTTTTTTGCGTTTCAAAAAAAGCCTCTAAACTTAACTGCTTAGAAACGACTGTAAACAACCCTGTGTACATGTACTGATAAGATAACATAGAGGAGGGTTCAGGAACAGTTGAAAAAAATAATGCCCAACTGCTCCTAAATGTCCGTTTACCAGCAGCAGTGTACATGAGGCCTAGGAGGATGTCAGTCCTGTGTACGTGCCAGGGCTCATTAACCGCTTGCCGACCGGCTCACGCCGATATACGTTGGCAGAAGGGCACGTACAGGCAGATTAACATACCTGAACGTTGCCCTTTAAGAAGCGGTTTGCAGGCACGCAGCGACCTCCGTGAGTGTGATCGCGGGTCCCGCGTCTCACGGAGAGCAAGCAATTGGAAATGCTGATGTAAACAAGCATTTCCCCGTTCTGCCTAGTGACAGGACACTGATCACAGTTCCCTGTATTTGGGAGCGGTGATCAGTGTCATGTCACACATAGCCCCCCCCCCACAGTTAGAATCACTCCCTAGAACACACTTAACCCCTTCGCTACCAGTCCCATTTACACAGTAATCAATGCATTTTTAAATTGCACTGATCGCTGTATAAATGTGAATGGTCCCAAAATTGCACCAAAAGTGTCCGATCTGTCCGCCATAATGTCGTAATCATGATAAAAATTGCTGATCGCCATTACTAGTAAAAAAAAAAAAAAAAAAAAAAAAACATAAATCTATCCCCTATTTTGTAGACACTATAACTTTTGCACAAACCAATGAAACGCTTCTTGCGATTTTTTTTACCAAAAATATGTAGAAGAAGAATTCGTATCGGCCTAAACTGAGGAAAAATTTTTTTTTTTTATATTTTTTTGGGGCTATTATAGCAAAAAGTAAAAAAATAATGCTTTTTTTTCAAAATTGTCAATTTACCACCAAAAGAAAGTGCTATTTGTGGAGAAAAAAAGGACATAAATTTTGTTTGAGAGCCACGTCGCGCGATTGTCAGTTAAAGCGACGCAGTGCCGAATCACAAAAAGTGCTCTGGTCTTTGGGCAGCCAAATAGTCCGGGGCTTAAGTGGTTAATCTCAGCATTGATGAAATTTGTACATGGAGTTGTGTGTTTGTACATGACGCTCAGGCAAGTAAGGAACTTTACCACAGGAGAGACATCATTTTGAGGAGGGGGGGTTCATAATGGATGTCGTAGACATCCTTTAGAATTCTGCTGGGGTGCAGCACTGAAAAGGTCCGTGCTTGTGTCCAATTCATGTACCTGTCAGACACATCCATGAATCTGTCCATGTCTGCTCTAGGGAAGGAGCGAGTATCCACACTGGACTCCCTGGCTACTGCACCCATCACACTGACAGATGCTTGGCTGAAGGTCTCTAGTAGGAGTGGGCGAGTAGCCTGATGGGGGAAATAAGAGCTCCCCATGAGGTAGAATCCTCCAATGACAGCACAGGTAGTGGGTGGATCCATAGCTGCTATTCAGTACAATAGTAGCATTCAGAATCGCCCACTGCTGTGTCAAAAGTGAGGTGGACCTGATGAAGAGCTAGTCTCATTTACTCCAACAGGGCCGCATGCCCACCCAGTGACAAGTCAATGTCCATATTTGGGTAATGTCACTGTACCCCCACCTTGTTAACATTTAGCTTTCAGCTGGGTAATCTCCAGGTTCAAAGCTACAGTGTCTTGAAAAAGTATTCATACCCCTTGAAATTTTCTACATTTTCTCATGTTGCAACCAAAAATGTAAATGTATTTTATTGGTATATAGATATACCAACACAAAGAGGAAGGAAAATAAATGGTTTTCAAGATTTTTGACAAATAAATATGTGAAAAGTGTGGTGTACATTGTATTCAGCCCCCCCCGAGTCAATACTTTGTAGAACCCCCTTTTGCTGCAATTACAGCTGCAAGTCTTTTTGAGGATGTCTCTACCAACTTTGCACATCTAGAATGAAATTTTTGCCCATTCTTCTTTGCAAAATAGCTCAAGCTCTGTCAGATTGGATGGAGAGCGTCTGAGAACAGCAATTTTCAAGTCTTGCCACAGATTCTCAATTAGATTTAGGTCTGGACATTGACTGGGCCATTTTAGCACATGAATATGCTTTAATCTAAACCATTCCATTGTTGTAGCTCTGGCTGGATGTTTTGGGTCGTTGTCCTGCTGGAAGGTGAACCTCCACCCCAGTCTCAAGTCTTTTGCAGACTCGAACAGGTTTTCTTCTAAGATTACCCTGTATGTGGCTTCATCCATTTCCCATCAACTCTGACCAACCTCCCTGACCCTGCTGAAGAAAAGCATCCCCAAAACATGATGCTGCCACCACCATGTTTCACAGTGGGGATGATGTGTTCAGGGTGATGTGCAGTTTTTAGTCTTCCGCCACACAACAGTGTTTTGCTTTTTGGCCAAAAAGTTACATTTTGGTCACATCCAACCAGAGCACCTTCTTCTACACGTTTGCAGTGTCCCCCACATGGCTTCTGGCTTAAAAAAAAAAAAGGGAGGAGATCCTGATCCTTTAACCACTTAAGGACCAGCCTCGTTTTGGAATTGAGATGTTTAAAACAGTTTTGCTAGAAATTTACTTAGAAAAGAAAAACAATATATAATGTTTGGGGGTTCTAACACCCTAGAGAATAAAATGGCGGTCATTGCAATACTTTTTTTCACACCGTATTTGCGCAGCGGTCTTACAAGCGCGTTTTTTGGAAAAATTTCAATTTTTTGAATAAAAAAAAAATAAGACAACAGTAAAGTTAGCCCATTTTTTTTTTTATATTGTGAAAGATAATGTTACGCCGAGTAAATTGACACCCAACATGTCACGCTTCAAAATTGCGCCCGCTCGTGGAATGGCATCAAACTTTTACCCTCAAAAATCTCCATAGGCGACGTTTAAAAAATTCTACAGGTTGCATGTTTTGCGTTACAGACAAGGTCTAGGGCTAGAATTATTGCTCTCGCTCCAACGATTGCGGCGATACCTCACATGTGTGGTTTGACCACCGTTTTCATATGTGGGCGCTACTCACGTATGCGTTTGCTTCTGTGCACGAGCTCGTCGGGTCGGGACGGGGGGAGGGGGTTTAAAAAATGTTTTCTATTTTTCATGATTTTATTTATTTTTACACGGTTTAAAAAAAAAAAAAAAATTGTGTCACTTTTATTCCTATTACAAGGAATGTAAGCATCCCTTGTAATAGAAAAAAGCATGACAGGACCTCTTAAATATGAGATCTGGGGGCAAAAAGACCTCAGATCTCATATTTACACTAAAATGCAATAAAAAAATAAAATAAAAAAGTGTCATTTAAAAAAATGACATTGAAAAAAAATGTGCCTTTAAGACGTATGGGCGGAAGTGACGTTTTTGACGTCGCTTCCGCTCTGCAGTGTAATGGAGACGGATGGGTGCCATCTTCCCCTCACTCGTCTCAAGGCACAACAAGGGGACAGACGCGAGCGCCTACATCGCTACTGACAGCACCGGTAAGCGGCGGAGGGCACTGGATCGCGGCGGGAGGCCCCCTCTCCAGCCACCGATAAAAGTGATCTCGCGGCGAATCCGCCGCAGAGACCACTTATCTGAAAGCCAACCGCCGCACGAAAATGGGGATACCGGGGTTATGGCAGCTAGCTGCTGCCATAACAACGATATCTGCCGCCAAACTTATGACGTACATTGGCGTGAGGCAGTCGGCAAGTGGTTAAAGCAGAATACAGAGCATGGTGCTTGTGCTGTGTAATTTGTCCCTCTCTAAGTTCTAAAAGACCTGGTTAATCCTACCTGTTCCTGTGTTCCACACAGTAATTATGGCTGCTGATCCCCAATTACCATGGTCAGGTCATGTGCCTCTGTCATCCCTCTCTCCCCCTCCCTCCCTGTCAGCTCAGTAGCCTGTGTGTGATCCATCTCCTCGTTGCCTCTCCTGCCTCCATAGCTGTAAAATTACTACTGAGAAATCCTGTAATCCCCTCTCTTCCAGGAAGATATATTGCTGGGTGCTCAAGTGACCTCCCGCCGCTCACCTCCTTACTGACGTAAACGAATCTCAGCCCCACCCGCTGTAGTGCTCGGATCAGGGAAGGAGAGCGCTGGCAGGTCACGTGAGCACGCAGCGGCACTGTAAAAGGTATTTTGTGAAATCATTAAAAAAAAAAAAAAAAAAAAAAAGAAAAAGATACTGCACATTATATCTTCCTGTAAGAGAGGGGATTACAGGATTTCTCTGTAGTGACTTTACAACCACTTTAATGGGACTACTGCCAGAAAAGTGACGTTAGAGCCATTCTGAATTGCCACTGGTCTCTTTTGCATTAAAAATCTGCCTGTTTGCCAAATGTTTTACTGAATGATATGTGCGGCCCCCGTAGGGATATCACAATTGAAGTCCCCCTATAACCATTAAGTTGACCACCACTGGTTTAAAAGATCTGTCAGGATTTTCCTGCTGTCTGCCAAAAAAGAAACTCCATTCACTCCCCGCCCTTTTTGAGATTCAAATAGGATGGGAAGAAGAGAGGGAATCTCCTCAATGGACCTAAATACACACAGCAGTTGAAAGCTAAAAGGATTCTCATTTAAATCAAAACAAAAGAAATGTTCAAACGGAACTTTAGTCTGAAAATGAAGTGGCCATAGGTCACTTCAGGCTGGACCCTTCTGCAGGTGTAGCTATGTAAAACATTAAATATAAGTGTCTATCCCATAATACACTGTCTCACCCTGCTCTGCACATGCTCAGTTGCTCTGTTTCGGCACTGTGCCTAAAATCAGAGCCACTAGAGGCTGATCAGTCGACACCTTTAAGATTTACTGTTGCTGAAGAGGGAAGAAAGCAACAGTAATGACACAAGCTGTGCATAGGGAACACAGATTTGGGAGGGAGAAAAGAAGAGCAGGAGAGGGGACAAAGGATAACCTCTGACTGACCTCACCATTATTATTAGTTTTTAGCCTCGCTTACCTGAAGGTGGTATCTGCACATTTCAGATACTCACCCATCCAGTGGATCCAACATTGTCTGAGATTCTCAAGTGCTGCCACCTGCGCCGTCCTACACCACCATGTTCTTTCTGACATCATTCAGAGGTCCGCCAGCTGTTTCAGGTTCAGCGGGTGGGCCCCTCCTTTCCTTTAGGCCCCTTTCACACTGGGGCGGTGGGGGCGTCGGCGGTACAACAGCGCTATTTTTAGCGTTGCTGTACCGTCGTTCTTGCAGCTGTATTCGGCCGCTAGCAGTGCGGTTTTAACCCCCGCTGGCGGCCGAAAAAGGGTTAAAATCACTCGTACAGCGCGGCTATAGCCGCGGTATTGCCGCGCTGTCCCATTGATTTCAATGGGCAGGAGCGGTTTAGGAGCGGTGAATACACCGCTCCTTCACCGCTCCAAAGAAGCGGTTTGCAGGACTTTTTTCACCGTTCTGCCAGCGCACCGCTTCAGTGTGAAAGCCCTCGGGCTTTCACCCTGAACAGACAGCGGAGGCTGTTTAGGGGCGGTTTGCAGGCGGTATTTTTAGCGCAATACCGCCTGCAAACCGCCCCAGTGTGAAAGGGGTCTAAATAAAAGGCTATGCCTCCTGGGATATGTGACATACACATCCAGGGCGGCACAAAGGGCACATCATTCGCCTAAGGCAAGTGACATGCATGGGGAGGCAGGGCAGACTTTAAATTTAAATTAAAAAAAAGGGAAGGGGAAAGCCCTATTCCTGCAGAGGAAGGGCAGGATCGTCCTTGGGAAGCTGAAGGTCCACTTTAAAAGGGGTTATAAAAATCAGGGTTTTTTTTTTTAATCTTAATGCATTAAGATAAAGAGCCTTCTGTGTGCAGCAGCCCCCCTTATACTTACCTGAGCCCCCTCTCGGCCCTGCGATGTCTGCCCTTCCCTCCCATTGGCTCCCGCTGCTGTCAAAGTCAGTTAGCCAATCAGGAGAGAGGACGGGGCGGATCCGCAGCTCCGTGTCTGAATGGACACACAGAGCTGCAGCTCGGCTTGAGTGCCCCCACAGCAAGCTGCTTGCTGTGGGGGCACTCAACAGGAGGGAGGGGCAGAGCACAGAAGAGGCACCCAAGAAAAATCCACTGCAACGGGGCAAGTATGTATAACATTGTTATTTTTTATAGGAAAAAAAAAAAAAAAAAAGAAAACAAGACTTTACAATCACTTTACACTTATCTTATTTTTTTGGTACAGCGATCCTCTTTCCTGTAAAAAAGATGCGAGTGGCTCTACAGCTGCCTGATCACTTTTAAAGGGTGTGGAAGGAGCCACCCCCTCCCACCGTCATCTCTCCTGTGCCATCATGGAGCCCAGGATGGCTGCAGACAGAGAAGAAAAAGCAACATCTTTCTTTCCCCTCCTCTATTACGAACAAAGCCAGATGTGATTACGCCACTTCCGGTTGTTTTATTAGCCATTTCCGGCTAGACAAGCATCTGTTCAAACCAATGCTTTTGAAGGCAGAGGAGAGATCTGGGGTTCAATAGACCCCAGATCTCTCCATAATTGATATGTTGTTCATCCATTGCGATAGCAATAAAGGTAGTACAAAAAATATAAATAAAATAAAGTTTCCCTGGCCTTGTCACCCTGGGTGTGGATGGCAACGTCTGACTTTGGCGGGGCTCTGACATAGGTGGATGCCCTATATCAGTGACGGCGAACGTTGGTACCCCAGATGTTTTGGAACTACATTTCCCATGATGCTTGTGCACTTTGCAGTGTGCACGAGCATCATGGGAAATGTAGTTCCAAAACATCTGGGGTGCCAACGTTCGCCATCACTGCCCTATATCATTCCTTCCTTTTTGTTGCTCCCCTGTAACTTTTGGGTTTCAGACAATACCTCCTGACATCTGATTGTGTATCACTGCGCCAATGGTGGGATCTAGCTAAACTACTGTTTTTGATCTGCCATTATAAAGCTTGATAAACATGTATATTGTATTCCGCCTTGGGTACCATTTATCCTATGCTTGCTTTCCTTATTTTAAGACCTGTATGCTGGCGCTTATTGTCCTTTGCCAATCTGCTTATCTCTTACCCTTGGTTATTGTCGAAAAACTAAAAAACTAAAAATTGTCAGTTTTCAAAAAAATAATAAAGTTTGTAAAGAAAAAAAATAAAAAAGCTCTGCTGTCCTACTGTACAAATGAGTATGTAGGACACACATATGTAACCAGTGATTGAACCACACAAGTGAGGTATTGCCGCGAATGTCAGCGTAAAAGCAATAATTCTGGAGCCGTAGCTCTGATAACCAGTAAAAGGATTTTAACGTGTAGAATTTTAGGTACATTGGTGTCACCATTTCACAAGCATGCAAATTGTTAAATCTTGACATGTTTGGTATCTAGTTACTCAGTGCAACATCTTCTTTTAGATTATTAAAAAAAATTGGTATCATAATTGTGTTTGTGTACATTAATGCATTTTAGTGTGTTCTTTTCCCCTGAAAATTAGCATTTGATAAAGAGATAAACAAATACTACAAAAAAAATAGAGAGAATTGGCATTTTATTTTACGGGGGGCCTCCGCCATTGGAAAATATATAATGCTTGGGACTCTACAGAACTTTCCAGCAACAAAAAATGATTTTAATATGTGGGAGAAAAGGGTCGGGATTGGCTGGAAGTTATTAGATGTGTACACCCTGAGAAGAAGTAGAAGTCACATGGAGGATGCTGTATTCAGGACATCCCTCCTCTGAGTACCAGGTGTACCCCAGCACTATGACATAGGTAACCTGTGTGTACTGGAACCATCCAATATAGGCCTATTATAGGGGGGAGTCCACCCACCGTCCAGCAGTGCTGGCTCCTCAGTGAGCCCTCCCCCTATAATATGTAGAGGTGGGAGCGCTCACTCACCCGCACATTGTTGGTGCTCAGGCTGTACACCTCTATGTAATTATGGCGGATCCAGTCCTGCGAGTCCTTCAGCTCGGGCCGAGCACTCCGCTTGGCCTCCTTTATCCTCTTCTTACTCTTGTGGTTCATCCCGAGTATTCCCTACCAGGCGCGCTCTGATCCCCCCAGCTATCTCCCAGCCGCTCACCAGACACTCTGCGCCCCGCCCACCTTCGTCTTCGTCTTCCCCATTTCCGATTGGCTCACACGTATTAGGAAGTGAAGCGCCCTCCCCGCACGCCTTGTCCTGAGAGAGCCGCCATGATGGGAGGGTCAGCGCTCACACGAAACTATGTAACGCCAATACTTTTCATTTTCACCTTCTATCGGCGCTCGGCGTATTTTTTTTTATCCTAAGCAAATGGCTGCACACGCATGTGTGCAGCGATACATCCTTCCAATAAAGCTATGTGGTTTCCTCTACCAATATGGCTGCCGGGTTCCGCCGATGGCGCCATTAGTGTGCGACAGTATGGCGGCGCACGTGTGGAGGAGTTCCCCCCGGTGATGTCTCCGGATGGGGGAAGAAGGGAAGCTTCGAGTCGTGCTCCGGGAGTATGTGTACGTCCAGGACGAGGGGGAAGAGGACAGGGAGCTCAGGCTGATCATCCCCGAGGTGCTGATTGTATTATTGTCCACAATGGGGCGCCATGGGTTACGTGCAGAACCGCAGGCAACGCTTTAACCCGCTCACTACTGGGGCGGCCAATCACTGACCGAGTCTGGACACACAGACACGCCTACTATTCTCTGCCGCTATCCCAACTACAGACCATGACACATACAGTGTGTATATATATATATATGTGTGTGTGTGTATATTACATTACTATATATACAATGTTATATGTCTATATCTCATATATATATATATATATATATATATATATATATATATTCTTTTATCACAATAATGTTATTCTATAACTCTATATTTGTATTACATTAACTGCTTCAGAAGATTTTACCCCCCTTCCTGACCTGAGCACTTTTTGCTATTCGGCACTGCGTCGCTTTAACTGACAATTGCGCGGTCGTGCGGCGTGGCTCCCACACAAAATTAACGTCCTTTTTTTACCACAAATAGAGCTTTCTTTTGGTGGTATTTGATCACCTCTGCGGTTTTTATTTTTTGCGTTATAAACAAAAAAAGAGCGACAATTTTGAAAAACACAAAAAAAGCAATATTTTTTACTTTTTGCTATAATAAATATCCCCCAAAAATATATAAAAACTTTTTTTTCCCCTCAGTTTCGACCGATACGTATTTTTCTACATATTTTTGGTAAAAAAAAAAATCGCAACAAGCTTATATTGATTGGTTTGCGCAAAAGTTATAGCGTTTACAAAATAGGGGATAAATTTATAACATTTTTATTATTATAATTTTTTTTTTTTTACTAGTAATGGCGGCGATCTACGCTTTTTTTTATTGGGACTGCGACATTATGGCGGACACATCGGACACTTTTGACACATTTTTGGGGCCATTGGCATTAATACAGCGATCAGTGCTATAAAAATGCACTGATTACTGTAAAAATGTCACTGGCAGTGTAGTGGTTAACACTAGGGGGCGATCAAGGGGTTAATTGTGTTCCCTAGTGTGTGTGTTCTAACTGAAGGGGTGAGGGGACTGTGTAGGGGAGTTGACAGATCACTGTTCATACTTTGTATGAACAGACGAT
This sequence comes from Lithobates septentrionalis, assembly GCA_037952835.1. NCBI lineage: Eukaryota > Metazoa > Chordata > Amphibia > Anura > Ranidae > Lithobates > Lithobates septentrionalis. Next base: position 804,520 of record JBBDGP010001129.1, read on the forward strand.
CAGTCACTTCTCCCCTCAGATCCCAGTTCTCGCTGTGTTACGAGCGATCGGCACTCGCATCGGCTCCGGAGGCGAGCTGCGCGCGCCCCTAGCGGCCACCAGAGGGAGCGACGTAACATAACGGCAATTCGCACAGGCGAGCCATATTGCTGCAGTACAACTGCGGCGGCTGGTCGGCAAGCGGATAATATACACCACTTTGAAAGTTTTAGGCAGGTGAGGAAAAAATTGCTGTTAATTTAAGCGGAGTTCCACCCAAAAGAGGAAACTCCGCTTATCTGCCTCCTCCCCCTCTCTGGTGCCACCTTTTAGGGGGAAGGGGGAGCGGGTACCTGGTTTTGACTGGTACCCTCTCCTACTTCCAGCTCAGTTCGCTACTACTGCGCATGCACAAATCATACTTACTTGTACCCTAATAGTAAAAGTCAGCAGCTGCAGTATTTGTAGTTGCTGACTTTTAATTTTTTTTTTGGGGGGGCAGGACTGTCAAAAATTAAACGCCTGTAAATGAAATGCGGCTAAACGCACGCGTTTACAAGCTGTTACAGGCATTTGGCATTTCAAATGCCTCGGAACATCCGTCCTGAACCCCTTTTTTTTTGCTTTCCAAAAAATGCTTGTAAACTCAACTGCTTAGAAACAACCCTGTGTACATGAACTGATAATATAACATAGAGGAGAGTTCAGGGGCAGCTGAAAAAAAACACCCAACTGCTCCTAAACTTCCGTTTACCAGTAGCAGTGTACATGAGGCCTTAGGCTTCATGCACACGAGACGCCGCTGCAAACTCTGCTGAACACGTTTTTAAAAGCTGAAACCGGCCGCGCTTAGCCACGTTTTACCGCGTTTGAGTCTAGAAGCGTCTGCAGAGCAGAGAATGACATTTTGCGACCCAACTTTGGCGCCCCGTATCTCAGGGCCACTTGGTGCTAGGAACCCCAAATTTGTGTGCTAACACAGTGGAATTAACACTACAACATATCCAAAGTTGGGGTTCCTGGCACCAAGTGGCCTCGAGATATGGGCCCCAAAGTCGGGTCGCAAAATGTCATTCTCTGCTGCAGAAAAGTGCTTGACATTTTGCGACCCGAATTTAGGGCCCCATATCTCAGGGCCACTTTGTGCTAGGAACCCCGACTTTGGATATGTTGTAGTGCTAGTTCAAATGTGTTTGCACACCGAATTTGGGGTTCCTAGCACCAAGTGGCCCCAAGATATGGGGCCCCAAATTTGGGTCGCAAAATGTCATTCTCTGCTGCAGTTTACCATCATATTTCTGTGTTTTCTGGTCCAATAAAATAGGGTTCCTTTAAAGACACTTATAAACACAAACGTGGTGAAATGCGGTACCGGCGTTTAGCTTCTGAACCCATTTTTTTGCTTCTGGAAAAATGAGGTTAAACACAACTGCCTAAAGACACCAAAAAACGAGACTGTGTACATGGACACATAGGATAACATTGAATGAGTTGCCTTGCAAAAGTATTCACCCTCCTTGGAATTTTTCGTGTTTTGTTGCCTCACAACCTGGAATTAACATGGATTGTTTGAGGATTTGCATCATTTAATTTACAGAACATGCTCACAACTTTGAAGGTTTTTTTTTTGTTTTATTGTGCAGCAAACTACAAATAGGACAAAATAACAAAAAGTCAATGTGCATAACTATTCACCCCCTAAAGTCAATACTTTGTAGAGCCACCTTTTGCGGCTATCACAGCTCCAAGTCGCTTTAAGTCTGACCACATATTTTCTATTGGATTGAGGTCTGGGCTTTGACTAGGCTATTTCAACACATTTACATGTTTCCCCTTAAACCACTCAAGTGTGGCTATCACAGCTCCAAGTCACTTTGGATAAGTCTCTATGGGCTTGCCACATCTTACCACTGGGATTTTTGCCCATTCCTCCTTGCAAAACTGCTCCAGCTCCTTAAAGTTGTATGGTTTGCACTTGTGAACAGCAATCTTTAAGTCTGACCACAGATTTTCTATTGGGATGAGTTCTGGGCTTTGACTAGGCCATTCCAACACATTTACATGTTTTTTTGGGGTGTATTTAGGGTCATTGTCCTGCTGGAAGGTGAACCTCCGTCCTAGCCTCCAATCACACACAGAGTGGTACAGGTTTTGTTCAAGAATGACCCCGGAATTTAGCACCATCCATCTTTCCCTCAACTCTGACCAATTTCCCAGTCCGGACTGCTGAAAAACATCCCCACAGAATGATGCTGCCACCACCATGTTTCACTGTGGGGATGGTGTTCTTTGGGTGATGTGATGTGTTGGGTTTGCGCCAGACATAGCGTTTTCTTTCATGGCCAAAAAGTTCAATTCTAGTCTCATCAGACCAGAGCACCTTCCTCCATACATTTTGGGAGTCTCCCACATGCCTTTTTGCAAACTCAAAACGTGCCATTTTGTTTTTTGCTGAAAGTAATGGCTTTCTTCTGGCCGCTCTGCCATAAAGCCCAACTCTATGGAGCGTACGGCCTATTGTCGTCCTATGTACAGATACTCCAGTCTCTGCTGTGGAACTCTGCAGCTCCTCCAGGGTTACCTTAGGTCTCTGTGCTGCCTCTCTGAGTAATGCCCTCCTTGCCCGGTCCGTGAGTTTTGGTGTGCGGCCGTCTCTTGGCAGGTTTGCTGTTGTGCCATGTTCTTTCCATTTGGTTATGATAGATTTGATGGTGCTCCTAGGGAACATCAAAGATTTGGATATTTTTTATAACAAAACCCTGACTTGTACTTCTCAACAACATTGTCCCTTACTTGTTTGGAGAGTTCCTTGGTCTTCATGGCAGTGTTTGGTTAGTGGTGCCCCTTGCTTAGGTGTTGCAGCCTCTGGGGCCTTTCAAAAAGGTGTGTATATGTAATGACAGATCATGTGACACTTAGATTGCACACAGGTGGACATCATTTCACTAATTATGTGACTTCTGAAGGTAATTGGTTGCACCAGAGCTTTTTATGGGCTTCCTAACAAAGGGGGTGAATACATACGCACATGCCAATTATCATTTTTATTTCTGAAAAATAGTTTTATGTATATATTTTTCTAATTTTACTTCACCAACTTATACTATTGTGTTCTGATCCATCACATATAATTCAGATTAAAAAAACATTGAACTAAAGGCTGTAATATAACAAAATAGGTAAAAAGCCAAGGGGGGTGAATACTTTTGCAAGGCACTGTGTGTGTATGTGTGTATATATATCAGGGCTCGACAAACCCCGGGCGCCAGGTCGCATTTGCGACTAGAATTAGCGACCTGGCGCCTGGGGCGGCACAGCTGGGGGTATCCTGTCTCCGTGCGGACTCCGACACCCCCCCCCCCTCGTGCGATCGCGTCGAGCCGCGCTGGCCGGTAATTGAGGCCGCGGCTCTGCGGCCTTCTTCGGTCCTTCTGGAATCTGGCGCCATCTTGTGGTGGCCGTTGGTATTACAACCAGCAATGCTAATGGAGGCAGCGCTGCGATACCTGCCTGTTTTCACTACCCGCCCATCTCCTTCCCAAAGTGGAGAAGAAAGTGAGTGTGGGGATAGCCCTTTTTTTTTTTTTTTTTCGTAATAGCTTTTATTTTTATTTTTAAAGTAAAAACTGTTTATTTTTTTTTTTTCTTAATTTAAAATTAATTTATTTGTTATCTCCCTGCTTGGCCCCTTTCCCGCAGGCTGTCTGATCAGGTTCGCCTGTCTGTTTTTCAGGCGGACCTGATCGGACCCTTAGAGCGCTTTCACACCGAGCCGCGGGGGGGCGTCGGCGGTAAAGCGGCGCTATTTTTAGCGCCGCTTTACCGTCGTTTTAGTGGCGCTATTCGGCCGCTAGCGGGGCGGGCTTTCTGTGTAAATTTAAGGATTAGTTATTTTTTTATATTGAAAATAAAGCTTTGTCGGTCGTTTAAAAAAAACCTGGCTCCTAACTTTTTTAGCTGGCTCCTAGATTCCAAGCAAATTTTGTCAAGCCCTGATTATATATATATATATATATTATATGTAATGTTGTTCCAGGGAAAATCCGATTGCTTCTCGGGGGATCAAGAAGGAATTTTTTCCCGAGCTATAGCAAATTGGATCATGCTTTGCTGGGGGTTTTTTGCTTTCCTCTGGATCAACTGTGGGTGAAGGATTGTGTGTGTATGTATGTTATATATTTTTTTTTTGAACTAGATGGACTTGTGTCTTTTTTTCAACCTGACTAACTATGTAACTATATATTATTATATACGTCTAGGGGATTTCAGAGCAGATGTATCACCTACCTTATACTTTGCTCTGGCGCTTCCATCCTCCACCAAAACTGCATGTAAATTCATTCTGTGTGAATGTGGCAAAATTGAATATTCTCAGACTATATTGTCTGTAGATCAAATGTTAATAATTGGGAAAAAAGAAGTCTAAATAGGGAAAATATTGTATTATGACTACTATATTGAGCTAAGGAGTGTATTTATTTCCTATGATACACAGCGCCATCTAGTGCCAATAATTCAGTACTTTTACCATTCACAATGTTTGTTTTCTATGAAATAACATTCAGTCTGCAGAGAATATAGCCTGAAAACAATCTATTTTGCCCCATTCGCAATAAAGACATTTGCTTGAAGTTTCACTAGACAAGCTATGCACATTTTTTATATAAATACACTTCGTAGTGTTTAATAAAGGGAGGGGGGGGGGGTCACCATTTCATAGGTGGGGAGTTGCCCTATTAGAAGAACCTTGTCTAAACCATGTGTACGCCTGAAATGGCAGGTTCTCTTTAAGGTCACAAAGTGTTTTGACTGACATGGTCACTTTATCCATTTTCTACTTTATTCAAAAGAAACTTTTGGCTTTAGAAATGTTACATATTTCGTTTTTCTAATTGCTTGCTTTGTGAACCTGCCCTCAATGCTGACACTGCAACAATATAGGATCAGCACTATGGACAGCGCTTAAGATGCCAGGCTTTACCAGGATGTGGAATCCTGGCTGCAGGCAATATTGGCAACGGGCTCGTGTATTATGGCTTACAAAGTAGTTGACATATTACGGCTTTTAATTATTATACTGGTAAAGTTTGGCCCAAATGGTCTATGTAAAGTGACTGGAAACCTGGACTTCTGCTTTTAAAGCTGAACCCTAGACAGATTTAGGAGACACAAAGTAATGAAATTAATTAGTACATAAGTAATGCATATATTTTTTAATGCAAGCAGTTCAAGTATCTGAATTTGACCTGGTATCACCCTCTTGAATCAATGTACAGCAGAGCTCAGTCTAGAACAGGAAATGACAGCCCAAATGAGCCGGTTAGTTGTGCTATAGTGTGCATGTGCTACCAAGGAGCATTGCTGATAGGAGGGGAGAGCAGAGTGACAGAGAAGAGCTCATAAGTCTGCTGCTTCTCTTTTCACTGTCCATTCGCATGCCAGGAAAGAGACAAGACCTGTACGTTTCACTTGATCGCAGCAGAGGAAAATAACGCTTTCTAAATTGCCACAAAGGGCTGTGCTGTGTGGCAGAGTTGTGTAAATGTTAGGACTAGATGAACAGAATTACAAATCCTATGGAAGGTAAAACAGGTCTGTTATGTTTTATTTTATCTAGGAATTAATTAACTGTCAAAGGAAAACAGTGCAAGGAAGACTGATTTGTTTTATTTTACCCTTGTTCACCAATTTAACAAAAATGTTTTGCAGGTACTGGATTCAGAATATGGAATGTATGTCTGGCCTTGTGCACTGGTCCTTGCACAGTATATATGGTTTCACCGATCAGTCATAACTGGCAAGAGGCTACTAGAAGTATGTTTATTATTTCCCTTTAAATCTATTTATGTAGCACCCTAGTCGGGCGATATTATTCCTGATATGTTAGGCTAGCTATTAGAGGGTTAAATTTGCCCAAAAGTGATATCTTAGCAGATTAATCACCATATGATTTCTTATGTATCTCTGGGACATCGGTGGTGGGATTTCTGTGTTTGAGTTCATAGGTATATAAATCTTCTAGGGGCATGTTCCTCTCAAGGTTGCCCTTCTTTTGGATGTTTCATTTTTGTATCCTTTTTTTTTATCAAGAAGTATATACATTTCTGTTGTTGCAATGTACTGTGAGCAAGACTTTCAGGTGACCTTAAAGCAGGGGTTGGCAACCCCCGGCACTGGTGCAGCAAGCGGCACACGAAGCCTCTTCAGCCGGCACTCGACTCCCTTCCTTGTCAGCAGAGCAGCGCAGGGAAGTGTCAGTGAGACACTAATGCATTCCAATTTCAGAATTCCCCACCCCGCACCCACACTGAGGGGGAGGCACTGTGCCCCCGCACATTGTAAAAGATGGGAAACATTGTTTGGTTCTGTAACTTTGCTGTAGCTGCAAGCATCAGCTTTTGTGATGGGGAAGAGATTGAGTGCAGTTCTGCAGGAGGAGGAGGAGGACTGTCTTGGCCACTGCTAGCCCCGTCCACCATCTGGAGGAAGATGATTCGCTTGGTTGCCACTACCAATCGCAGAAGAAGGGATTTCACTGTGATTGAGAACCACAATCAGGTGACAGTTTGTGGAATTATTGTTGAGCTTCTGGGAACTTTGTTGAAATTATTCCTGAACTTTGCATCACTTACTACTGAACCCCTGCACTCTGTCCTTTTAAGCCACAGCCAGTATTCAGTGCAGTGAAAATCACACCCAACTTTTCCTGTGGCGCAGAGCGTCGCACTTTTTCTTAGCTGCGGGGGCCAAACTTATGATCCTGCACACAGGCCCACTGATTTCAGAAAATGCCCCTGACCTAAGCTCATCATTGCGCATCCATTCTAGATGCTTGTATGTGACATTACACAAACACAAGGGCTGGATGCGAGAGGTGGATCAGCAGGATGAGTGTGCCAGGCAGGTAGATGTGTCATCTTTGCTTCCTTTCACCAGTCTGCATATCATGCATATCATAGATGACAACGGTGGAGCAGGTGAGAAGAGGGTACAGCGGTGGGACAGATCAGCAGGAGGGGTTCAGAGGTGGGACAGATGAGCAGGATGGGTTCAGAGGTGGGACAGATGAGCAGGAGGGGTGCAGCGGTGGGGCAGATGTGCAGGGAGGTACAGTGGTAGAAGAGATGAGAAGGGGTTCAGCAGTGGGACAGATGAGCAGGGGGGTTCAGATTTGAGTCAGATGAGCAGGGAAGTTTAGTGTTGGGGCAGATGAAAAGGGGTTCAGTGGTGGGACAGAAAAGCGGGGGTAGAGCAGTGGGGCAGATTTGAAAGGAGGTGTATTGGAGGGACAGATAAGCAGGGGGTTACAGTGGTGGGGCAGGAGAGCAGGGGAGTACAGAGGTGAGACAGATGTGCAGGAGGTACATTGGTGGGGCAGATGAGAAAGCGGATTACAGTGGTGGGGCAGATGAGCAGATGGGTTCAGTATTAGGACAGATGAGAAGGTGATTCAGTAGTGAGACAGAAGAGCATGGGGATACGGCGGTGGAGCAGATGTGCTGGGAGGTACAGTGGTGGGACAGGAGAGCAAGGGGGTACATTGGTGGGGCAGATGTGCAGGAGGTACAGTGGTGGGAGAGATGAGAAGGGGGTTCAGTGGTGGGACAGAAAAGCAGGGTGGGTACAGTGGTGGGACAGATGAGCAGGGGGTTCAGTGTTGGGCTAGATAAGAAGGGGGTTACAGCGGTGGGAAAGATGAGCAGGGGGGGGTTCAGTGTTGGGGCAGAGGAGAAAGGCGGTACATTGGTGACAGATGAGCAGAGGGTTACAGCAGTGGGGCAGAGAAGCAGGGGGTACAGAGGTGGGGCAGATGTGCAGAGGAGAAAGGAGGTACATTGGTGGAACACATGAGCCAGGGGGTTACAGTGGTGGGGCAGAAGAGTAGGGGTACAGTGGTGGGACAGATGTCCAGGAGGTACATTGGTGGGGCAGATGAGAAAGGGGGTTACAGTGTTTGGACAGATGAGAAGATGGTTCAGCAGTGAGACAGAAGAGCATGGGGGTATGATGGTGGAGCAGATGTGCAGGGAGGTACAGTGTTGGGGCAGATGAGCAGGGTGGTACAGTGGTGGGACAGAAGAGCAGGGTGGTACAGTGGGGGGACAGATGAGCAGGGTGGGTACAGTGGTGGGGCAGATGAGAAAGGGGTTACATTGGTGGGGCAGATGAGAAATGGGGTACGTTGGTGGGGCAGATGAGAAATGGGGTACGGTGGTGGGGCAGATGAGAAATGGGGTACGTTGGTGGGACAGATTTGCAGGGGGGTACAGTGGTGAAACAGATTTGCAGGGGGGGTGGCAGTGATCTGAGGTGTGAAGGTGCAGGATGTTAATTTCTCATTACTAAAGTAGTTTACAGCATTTAAAAAATCCTTTTCATGATTGAGAGTGTGAAGTTGACTTTTTTTGGTATAAAATCAGCACATTCAATTTCTTTGAAAAGAATTTCGGCACACTGTGCTCAAAAGGTTGCCTATCCCTGCCATAAAGGCTAAGTTTACTTTTTTTTCTAAATTCCAGCCCCCCCTATATACTAATATAGCATTAATTTACTTCTTTTGCAGATATAAAAAAGCTTTCTATTTATCCTACACACCCCTTACCTCTGTGTCCAACTTGTTGTATAAAAAACTTTTTATTCCTGGATGGCCCTTAGGAAGTAAAATGTTAAGATACAGGAAGTAGTTCACCAGCTGACCTCATTGACACCCCCCCCACACACACACACACACACACACACACACACACACACACACACACACACACACACACACACACACACACACACACTCTGCTCTCCTACTCCAGGAGATCACTACCACCCACCTCTGCAGGTGCACATTTTTTAAATGCAATCAGTGATCACTGTTCTCACTTAATACACAGGCATCAATTATTTTTCTACCTTACTTTCATCGTGCATAGATCATTCATTTGGCAGAGTGTGCAGAAGCTGAGCAATCAGATAACAGCCTATGTGGATAGAGCTGTAGTATTAAAAACAGGAGAAGTATGTCCCGGGTTCTGTAAAACTCACCATACACTATATAATCTGATTGTACAATCTCTTTTAGATCTCTCATCAACTATGTAGTGCAAGGGCCTGCCTGATTGGATAGATGGTGTATCCTCCTATTATATAGTTTTGGTAAATCTAAAGGAGATTGTACAGAGATTGCACAATCAGATCATATGGTGTATGGCCAACTTTATACTAAAACATAGGAGGGAGTGGATGGAGACACTCGGCTGTCAGAGTTCTGTGAATGAATGAACTACAACTACCATCAGCCATTGCAGCTGACAGCTTGTAGTTCTCAATGAACTATGAGGGTTCTGGTGAGCGCTCTAGTAGTTCATTGATCTTCCTTTCTTTAGCAAATGCCTTCCTTTATTGGAGGTACAGGCAAACAGCTCTGACAGTCTGCAGGAGCCTGGCACTGCACTTGTGATGTGCTGATCGTGGGTGCAATGCTTTACAGGCTCCTAAGAAAAAAAAAAACATTTTTTAAAGGTGCACTTACAGTGCCTTTGAAAAAGTATTCACACCCCTTGAAATTTTCCTCATTTTGTCATGTTACAACCAAAAACATAAATGTATTTTATTGGGATTTTATGTCCTAGACCAACACAAAGTGGCACATAATTGTGAAGTAGAACGAAAGTGATAAATGGTTTTCAAATTTGTTTACAAATAAATATCTGAAAAGTGTGGCGTGCATTTGTATTCAGCCCCCTTTACTCTGATACCCCTAACTCTAATTGAGTGGAACCAATTACCTTCAGAAGTCACCTAATTAGTAAATAGAGCCCACCTGTCTGTAATTTAATCTCAGTATAAATACAGCTGCTCTGTGAAGCCCTCAGAGGTTTGTTAGAGAACCTTTGTGAACAAACCGCATCATGAAGGCCAAGGAACGCACCACATAGGTCAGGGATAAAGTTGTGGAGAAGTTTAAAGCAGGGTTATGTTATAAAAAAAAAATCCCAAGTTTTGAACATCGTTCAATCCATCATCTGAAAATGAAAAGAGTATTGCACAACTGCAAACCCACCAAGACATGGCCATTCACCTAAACCAGTGATGTCAAAACTTGGCACCCCAGATGTTTTGGAACTACATTTCCCATGATGCTCAACTACACTGCAGCAGAGTGCATAAGCATCATGGGAAATGTAGTTCCAAAACATCTGGGGTGCGAAGGTTCGCCATCACTTACCTAAACTGACAGGCCGGGCAAGGAGAGCATGGTAACTCTGAAGGAGCTGCAGAGATCCACAGCTCAGATGGGAGAATCTGTCCACAGAGCAACTATTAGTCGTGCTCTCCACAAATCTGGCCTTTATGGAAGCATGGCAAGAAGAAAGCCATTGTTTAAAGAAAGCCATAAGAAGTCCCATTTGCAGTTTGCGAGAAGCCATGTGGGGGGGGGACACAGCAAACATGTGGAAGAAGGTGCTCTGGTCAGATGAGGTAAAAAAAATTGTACTTTTTGGCCTAAAAGCAAAACGCTATGTGTGGCGGAAAACTAACATTACACATCACACTGAACACACCATCCCCAACGTGAAACATGGTGGTGGCAGCATCATGTTGTCGGGATGCTTTTCTTCAGCAGGGACAGGGAAGCTGGTCAGAGTTGATGGGAAATTGATGGAGCCAAGTACAGGGCAATCTTGGAAGAAAACCTGTTATGCCCTGTACACACGACCAGTTTTGCAGTCGGAATAAACTCTGAGGGTTTTTCCGACAGAATTCCATTCAAGCGGTCTTGCCTATACACGGTCAAACCAAAGTCTGACCGTCCAGAACGAGATGACTTACAGCACGTACGATGGGACTAGAAAAAGGAAGTTCAATAGCCAGTAGCCAATAGCTTCCGTCTCGTACTTGCTTCAGAGCATGCGTCGTTTTTGGTCCATCGGAACAGCATACAGACGAGCGGTTTTCCCGATAGGAATTTGTTCCGTCGGAAATATTTAGAACATGTTCTATTTCTAGGTTTGTCAGAATTTTCGAGAAAAAAAGTCAGATGAGGCATACACACGATCGGAATAGACGATGAAAAGCTTCCGTCTGACTTTTTATGTCGGACATTCCACTCGTGTGTATGCGGCTTTAGAGTCTGCAAAAGACTTGAGACTAAAGCCTCGTACACATAAGATTTTCCGATGGGAATTGTGTGATGACCGGCTGTTGGTGGAAAATCCGACCGTTTGTACACTCCTTCGGACAATTGTCGGATTTTCCACGGACAACTGTTGGATAGCAGGCTTATAAATTTTCTGTTGTCGAATTTTCCGATCGTGTGTACACAAGTCCGTCAGACAAAATTCCAAAGTACAAACACGCATGCTCGGAAGCAAGGACGAGCCGGAAGCGGTCGTTCTTGTAAACTAGCGTTTGTAATGGAGAATTAACACACGTGACGCTGCAAATTATGAAATCTCCAAATGCAGCGCACATTCTCTTCTTCTTTAATGGGATAATAATGAAGCTGCTTTGCTGCTGATACTGATGGAGTTATGGCAAACAAATTTTCAAAGGCTTTTTTTTTCTAGTGATATCAAGAATAATACCACAACACCATTATCCCATAGTTTTTAAGATCAAAGATACAAAGATGTTGGTGTCCCTTGTCAATTTTACATTGTATTTTTTGAAATGTAACTGCCTACTCCCAAACTGTCATTTGAAGTAAAACACAGAGCTAAGTATTATTCTCCACAATTTTTTTATTCTGCCAATAGAACTTATCCAAAAAGTGCATTCTATGCATCCAATAATATAGAAAATATAACAAATCAAATCATTATTCAAACAAAAAATAAAATAAAAGCCTCGTGCATGTGTCCTGCTTCTTAATAAAAGGGGTCAACAATGCCAAGAGTTGGTGAGAGCAGGGGTCCGTCATCCGGAGATAATTCTGAAAATCATCCGGATTATTCTCCTGGAGCTCCCGCAGCAAAGGCATATGACATAATTGGTCACGATTAATAAAGCAACCAATTTTTGGTCCAAGAAATCCTCTTCCTCCCTGTTCCTGGACTGGGGTCAAAGCAATAACTCCAAGGCCAATAATAAATAACACGTTATCTCCTCCGATTCCGCAACATGTCTGGTTGACGAACGGCCATTCAGAAATTAACTGAAAAGCGCAAATCAACACTCGCCAATTAGCAGAAGGAGCCCAAAGGGTGGTGCCTGACAATTGAACTTCCTCTTTATCGGCTCGTAGTATGTCACTATGTTCATGTTTGTTGGCCAACAATTGTGTACCGTTTGTATGCAAGACAAAATCCAGGCACACGCCGTTCGGACAAAAGTCCGACGCTTTGCCTGCGGAAAATCTGATCGTGTGTACGAGGCTTAAGGCTAAGGCTTCACCTTCCAGCAGGACAATGACCCTAAACCTACAGCCTGAGCTGCAATGGAATGGTTTAGATCAGGGATCTCCAAACTATGGCCCTCGAGCTGTTGCGGAACTACATGTCCCATGAGGCATTGTAAAACTCTGACATTCACAGACATGATGGGAATTATAGTTCCTGAACAACTGGAGGGCCATAGTTTGGAGACCCCTGGTTTATATCAAAGCATAGTCATGTGTTAGAATGGCCCAGTCAATATCCAGACTTAAATCCAATTGAGAATCTGTGGCAAGACTTGAAAATTGCTGTTTACAGACGCTCTCCATCCAATCTGACAGAGCTTGAGCTATTTTGCAAAGAAGAATGGGCAAAAATTTCACTCTCTAGATATGCAAAGCTGGTAGAGACATCCCCAAAAAAGACTTACAGCTGTAATTGCAGCGAAAGGTGGTTCTACAAAGTATTGACTCAGGGGGGCTGAACACAAATGCACACTTTTCACATATTTATTTGTAAAAAAATTGAAAACCATTTATCATTTTCCTTCCACTTCACAATTATGTGCCATTTTGTGTGTCACATAAAATCCCAACAAAATACATTTACATTTTTTGGTTGTAACATGTCAAAATATGGAAAATTTCAAGGGGTATCAATACTTTTTCAAGGCTGTGTAGCCTTTAAATTTGGTCAAAGCTGCACAGTTTTTCGTTTTTCTTTATCGTACATCACGGGACACAGAGCCATAGTAGTTACTATGTGGGTTATATAGGTCAACTTTAGGTGATGGACACTGGCACACCCTAAGACAGGAAGTTCACTCCCTATATAACCCCTCCCATTACTGGGAGTACCTCCGTTTTTTTTTGCCCGTGTCTTAGGTGTTGGTCACGAGTAAAGATGTGCTATGCTGAGCTCCACTGGAGTAATCTTTGCTGGGGCACGCGTTGCAGACGGATCCATTCAAAGTGTCTTTTCAGGTCGAATTGAATGGTACCCGGGCCTCGTGGCGAAAGAAATGGGGTTTGACCCGTAACGCTTCACTTGTTTGAGGGCTGGACCCCGGGATCCTGTGCTTTGTTTTTTTCAGCCATAAAGCTTCCTGGTGGGGTGCTATACACGGGTCCAAGGGTGAGGATCCTCCCCGATTAAAAAGGGGCCAGGGTCCTTGAAGGTTTTTTAACAGAGCCCACCGTGATGGGTGAAGGTTGGGTCTGTTTGTTTTTACCACAGAATCCTGCGGCGGGATAAGGTAAGTGGAGATTCCTAAGGAATTTAAAATTTTCTTATGGATTTTCTCCTTTTCAAGTAAATGTTGTCATGCCTAAATGTCAGCACTGGGGGCTGTAAAGAGCATACCTTGTTCACGCTTCTCCATGTCTCGCTCTGTCTCAGCAGAAGCTGCAGCCTTCTTCCAGCTAATCAGTCCTAAGCCTCGGTAAGATGTTGGAGGGGGTATTTTTTTGCAAAGTCCCCCCACCTGTGCAGGATTTTTACTCCCTCTCCAGAGGGAGTCCAAGATGGTCGGCGGTATGCCGCTCTGCTCCTTCTGCCACTTTGAAACAGCGGCGGCTCTCCTGCTCTTCCTCCTCCACCACCCCCACCCACACGCCTATCCGGTCGGATCGGAGGCCCATGGAAATGGCCTTTTTTTGAAAGGGAGGGGGGCGTGGTGGGATGAAGGGGCGCGGCTAAGCGCGGCGATGGCGTGCTTCAACGTCCTCAGCGCAGGTCTGCATTAGCTATAAAGTCTCCACTGCCAGGCTTCATTTGGCTGTCGGAGGGACGTGAGAGCAGATGGGGGCATGTAAGTATGGTGACACAGGCATTCACCAAGGCACGTTTACTTGCACCAGGCTGAGGCATTAATAGCAGCGGCAGTGCTGGACTATTACTCAGCAGTGGGTGCGTTTTTTTTCTGGCAGTACCTCTGCGTTTGTAATCAGGCTCTGGAGACCCTAATATCACCTCTGCAATACCATCCTCCCCTTAAAGACCTGGGGTGGCTGGTCAGGGTGAGCCTTTGGGTCCGCCAAGTGTTTGAACTGTTTCCAACACTTCAGCCCCTGTCTATATTACTGAAGAAGTTTTTTTCCTCAGCCTTAGTGGTTTTAGAGGAAAGGTTAGCTGCTTTAATCTGCCCAAAATGGGAGACGCAATAGGTCCCCTTCTACCACCCAGGTCCCTCAGTCGGAGGAACAGTGGGCGAGAGAGGATGAATTCCCCTCAGGGGAAACTATCTGAGAAATTGCTAGTGCAATCTCTTATGCCACGTACACACGGTCGGACTTTCCAGCAGGAAAGGTCCGACGGAATCTTTTCATTGGACATTCCGATCGTGTGTGGGCCTCCATCAGACTTTTTTTTTCTCAAATTCTGACGGACCTAGAAATAGAACATGTTTTAAATCTTTCCAACGGAATCCATTCCGATTGGGAAAACCGATCGTCTGTATGCTGTTCCAACGGACCAAAAACGACGCATGCTCTGAAGCAAGTACGAGACGGCAGCTATTGGCTACTCGCTATTGAACTTCCTTTTCCTAGTCCCGTCGTATGTGTTGTACGTCACCGCGTTCTAGACGGTCGGACTTTGGTGTGATCGTGTGTAGGCAAGACAGTTTCAGTGGAACTCCGTCGGAAAAACCTTCAGAGTTTATTCCGACGGAAGGACCGGTCATGTGTACGCGGCATTACAGAATTGGTCCGCCGTACATTTAACCTCCCTGGCGGTATGATTCTTTCGGATTTTAGGTGCTGAAAGCGGTACAATTATTTTGCATGGAAATTTGGCGTCTTATATTGTAGGCCTGTAATCCTTAACAGTAACACACTTAAATCTGTCCAAACAAGAGTCTAGTAGGTATCCCGGGTATGATGAAGTTTGAAACACAAAAACATAAATTATAATATAATATAAATAATTAAAAAAAATAATAATATAATAATAATAAAATAAACTTCCCCACGATTCACTATCGCTCAATTCTGCAAATGTTCTAATTTACTATCGCTGTTTTCTAGCTGGTCTAAAGCCACTTTTGACGTAAAGGGACACTTTTTGGTTGCTATGGACAATCTCAAGTTTCCAGGCAGAAAGAACAGTATATATACCGTATATACTCGAGTATAAGTCGAAGCCCTAATTTACCACAAAAAAATGGGAAAAACGTATTGACCCGAGTATAAGACGAGGGTGAGAAATGCACAGCTACTGTAAGTAGAAAAGAGGGTCAACAATGCCCATTTGCAGCATCACTGTGCCCATTTGCATGCCTCACTGTGCCCATTTGCAGCCATAGGTCCCCTGAACTTCAAACTCGGTAGTTAAGGGTTCCTAGATGCCCCCTAGCTGCAGCCAAAATTTGGGGTCTCTGAACCCAAAGGGTCCTGAAATGACATTGCTGCAGATGGACACAGTTGACCGAATTTGGGGCCCCGTATCTCGGGGCCACTTAGTTCTAAGAACCCCAAATTTGGTGTGCAAACCCAGTGGAACTAGCACCATAAATTTTCCAAAGCTGGTGTTTCTAGCACCAAGTGGCCCCGAGATACAGGGCCCCAAAAATCAGTTCAGAAAATGTCAAGCACTTTTCTGCAGTAGAGAATGACATTTTCCGAACCGGTTTTGGGGCCCCGTATCTCGGGACCACTTAGTGCTAGGAACTTCAGCTTTGGATATGTTGTGGTACCAGTTCCACTGGGTTTCCACACCAAATTTGGGGTTCCTAGCACTAAGTGGCCCTGAGACACGGGGCCCCAAAGTCGGTTCGGAAAATGAATTTTTTTGCTGCAGAAAAGTGCTTGACTCGAGTCGAGGGGGGGGCACTTTCAGCACAAAAAAATGTGCTGAAAATTTCGACTTATACTCGAGTATATACGGTAACCTAAAACTGCATGCAGGGCATGGGCCAAAGCACTGGGGACAAAAGGGATGTGAAATAATTTCATACAGTACTGTAATCTGTAAGATTACAGTACTGTATGTGTTATGGTTTTTAAATTTTTTTGAATTTGCCGCCAGCAGGGAAGGGAGCCTGGCACGGAGAGGCTTCGGAGGAGACAGAGCCCACAGACACAGCGGGGGACATCGCAGGATCCTGGGGACAAGGTAAGTAAAGCCGCACCAGGATCCTGAGATGCAATCCCGAGTGTGGCTCGGGGTTACCGATAATGGTGCTGAAATTTAACCCTGAGCCACACTCGGGAATACCATCGGGGAGGCTACGCTACCCTTAACTGAATCAGCTGGAAAACATCCTTCTTTGGGGTTTGCTAAAGCCTCCTCAAGCTTTGCACACCTTTCCTGTCCATTCATGACTGGAACAGCTTGTGTATCCTGAGTGGGATCACCCAGATAAGCATGTTTTTATCTCCTAAAAAGTTCAGTACTTTATCCTATAGGGGGAAAAAAAATCACTAAAAGGTGGGGTATACCAGCAATTGACGCTGCCAAATCCTCTTAATAAAAGTTTGACTTGTCCGGTAGACAACGCTCAAGTGATTAGGGATCCACTCGATAAATTGGAATTCCTGTTAAACAAACACATTTTCTTTGGCAGGTTCAGTGGCTTAACCTGCAGTGGCTGCAATTGAGGTATGCCAATCCTTAGTTGAGACAGGTGTTCAAAGTTATCACTGATTAACAGGCCCAGGATTTAGCAGAGCTACCAGGGGCTTTATGTTTTGCAGTTGACGCTAGGAGAGATTCTATTCTTCGGGCCTCACGCCTTACGCTTGGGTTGGTGCATATGGATAGAATCTTATGGTTGAAAAATTGGTCAGCCAAAGCACCATGCAAAAAACTCCTGGTCGTTTTTTCCTTTCCGTAGTGAACGGCTGTTTGAGGATGATTTGGTCATCCAATACATCCAAAAAAAAGGTACCCTTTTGCCAGTTAAGAAAGGGAGTAAACATCCCTCATTTAAACGGGCTCCTCCAGGGCCAGGGGCATCAGCCTTCAGGCAGTCCCAACAGTTTTCACCATCGAGTTCAAAAGGTAGACCTTGGGGTCAATCCCAGGGTCAGAAGAAGTCCTAGGGAAGGAATCCTACAAACAGAATGCTAAAGCCTCTTTGTGAAGGGGCGCCCCCCGCTCACTCGAGTGGGGGGGAAGACTTCTGCAGTTCTCAAGGATCTGGCCGGACGAGTTTCCAGACAGATGGGTGGTCTCCACAATAACTCTAGGTTACACTAGAAGTGTTCCCGCCTCCTCGTTTTTCTCAGGTCACATGTCCAAAGATCCAAAGAAAAAGAAGTCTCTCTTTCAAACATTAGATCAGCTTTTGTCTCAAAAAGTGATCATGTAGTCCCCATGTATGAACAGGGTTTGCGGTTTTATTTAAACCTTTTCACTGTGCTAAAACCAAATGGTGATGTCAAACCCATTCTAGGTCTAAATCGATTCCTGAAAATCTGCTTTTTTTGCATGGAATCAATCTGAGCAGTTGTCTCCATCCTATAAGGAGGAGAATTTCTGGCATCAATTGACATCAAGGATGCATACCTGCATGTGCCTATTTTCCCCGCTCACTAGAAATCTCTACGTTTTCGAGGTAGAAAGCTCCATTTTTAATTGTAACCTTACCTTTCGGTGTAGCTATTGCACCCTGGGTGTATACAAAAGTTCTGGCCAGATTAAAGGCTCAAGGTATAATAAATATAGCATACCTAGATGACCTGCTCTTGATAGACCAGTCGGTAGCCCACTTAGACCAAAGTATTGTCACCACAACTACTTGGAATACCTAGGTTGGATCCTCAACCTAGAGAGCTCTTCTTTAAAACCATTAAGAAAAGGGTATTTTTACCCCAGGCAAAGATCAGCTCCATAAAAGAGCTGGTTCAGGTGGTCAGGACAAAGCAGAATCCTTCTATTCGCCTTTGCATGAGGTTGTTGGGAAAGATGGTGGCTTTGTTCGAAGCTGTTCCCTATGCTCAGTTTCATTCGAGACTGCTGCAAAACAGTATCCTTCTGCTTGGAAAAAGAAGCTCCAAGCTCTAGATTTCCCAATACGTCTGTCTCCTAAGGTGTTCCAGAGCCTCAGTCGGTGGTGGATATCCAGGAATCTGTGGAAGGGGAAATCCTTCATACCAGTTACCTGGAAAGTGGTAACAGATGCCAGCCTTTCAGGTTGGGGAGCAGTCTTGGAAGAAGCGACTGTCCAAGGGAAATGGTCCAGAATGAAAGACCTTGCCCATCAACATTCTAGAGATTTGGGCAGCGCGCTTATCCCTGAGGGCCTGGACATTCAGGTTGCGGATTTGTCCTGTCAAGATCCAATTCGATAATGCCACAGCAGTGGCCTGTATCAATCACCTATGGGGCACCAGAAGTCATGCAGCCCAGGGAGAGGTGAACCATATCCTAGCCTGGGCAGAAAAGCATATGTCATGCATATCAGCAATCTTCATTCCAGAGATGGAGAACTGGCAGGCGGTCTACTTCAGTCGCCAGCAGTTGTTCTCGGGGGAATGGTCCCTTCACCCCGACATCTTCCTGGCTATATGCCAAAGATGGGGGTCCCAGATGTAGCTCTGTTTGCGTCCAGGTTCAACAACAAAGTCGACAACTTTGGGTCAAGAAACAAGGGATCTGTTCGCATGCGGAACAGATGCCTTAGTGACCGTAGGATCAGTTTTCACTGATTTATGCATTTCCTCCTATTCTGATGCTACCTCGACTTGTTCGCAGGATCAAGCAGGAAAGGAAGTCGGTGGTTGGGGTGGCCCAGAAGATCTTGGTATGCAGAGATCGTAAAGATGGTGGTAGGGGACCCATGTCCCCTACCACCACGTTCAGACCTGCTCTCGCAGGGACCAGTATTCCATCCTACCTTACAAAGAGTTAAATTTAACGCTTTGGCTATTGAAACCCACATTCTGAATAATCGTGGGTTTTCAGGGTCAATGATATCTACCTTGATTAATTCAAGGAAGCCAGCTTCCAGAGTCATATAGAATCTGGAGGGCATATGTTTCCTGGTGTAAATCCAGGGGTTGGCATCCTAGAAAGTATGTCATAGGTAGAATCCTTACCTTTCTGCAAGTAGGATTAAGAGATGAAGCTGGCCTTGAGTACTATCAAAGGCCAGGTCTCGGCCTTATAGGTATTATTCCAACGACCACTTGCTTTGCATTCCCTGGTCTGTAATTTTATTCAGGGGGTAACGCGGCTTAATCCGCCGGTTAAGTCACCCTTGAAACCTTGGGATTTGAATTAGTTTTTTTCTTATCGGTATTACAAAAACGGCTTTGAGCCAAGACGACATACTCCCTTGATCCTTTTGACAAGGAAGTTTTTCTGGTTGCCATATCTTCTGCAAGAAGGGTATCAGAGTTGGCTGCTCTTTCTTGTAAAAGAGCCATACTTGAATATTCACACGGATAGGATGGTATTGTGTCCTTATCCTAGCTTTCTGCCGAAGGTTGTGTCAGGTTTCATCTAAACCAAGATATTGTTCTACCTTCATTTTTTTTTTTTCCCCGAACCCTGTTCTAGAGAAGAAAAATCACTACGTTCTCTTGATGTAGTGAGCGCAGTCAATGCCTTTTTGAAGGCGACTGCTCAGATTCGAAAAACTGATGTTTTGTTTGTGTTGCCTGAAGGGCCTAGAAAGGGACAGGCAGCGTCAAAATCTACTATTGCTAAGTGGATTTGGCAAATAATTATTCAAGCTTATGGTTTGAAGAGCTAGGTTCCATTTTTTTCAAATCAAAGTGCACTCCTCCAGGGCTATTAGTGCGTCATGGGCAGCGCATCACCAAGCCTCCATGGTTCATATCTGCAAGGCCGCAACTTGGTCTTCAATCCTTACATTTTCCAGATTCTATCAGGTGGATGTAAAAAGGCATGAGGATATCGCCTTTGGGCGCAGTGTGCTGCAGGCAGCAGTATAGGTCCTCTGGTCTGATGGTGCCCTACTTTTCGTTGTCTCCCTCCCCTCAGATAGCATTGCTCTGGGACATCCCACATAGTAACTACTATGGCTCTGTGTCCCGTGATGTACGATAAAGAAAATAGAATTTTATAACAGCTTACCTGTAAAATCCTTTTCTTCAAGTACCTCATGGGACACAGGTCCCTCCCCTCTTTTGAAACACGTATATTGCTTTGCTACAAAAACTGAGGTACTCCAAGTAATGGGAGGGGTTATATAGGGAGTGAACTTCCTGTCTTAGGGTGTGCCAGTGTCCATCACCTAAAGGTGGCCTATATAATCCACATAGTAACTACTATGCCTCTGTGTCCTGTGATGTACTCCGAGAAAAGGATTTTACAGGTAAGCTGTTATAAAAATCCTATTTTATTTACAGGCGCCCCTTACCTGCATAACCAGTTTAGTTGGCAAAGGTGAACTAAACCTTTAAGGCATCCCATTCGTTTTGGATGGGCTGCCAATGTGAAAGAACAGACAAAAACATACATGCTGCATTTCTCTGACGTAGAGAAAACCACCATGCATTGTGGTGCAATGCAACATATGTGAGTTAAAATCGCACTGCAATAAGATGCTAATGCATGTACTGTTAACACATTGTAGAAGTGTGCTTTTGGCCTTAGTGAAGTCTGCTGGATCCCACTGTATTGAAGGTTCTTCAGTGAAGGTTTTTTTCCAACAGATCTACCCCCTAAACGTGTCAAAAGTAGTCCTTGGGTTACATGTTCTATGAGTTTCAAACCTATGATATATATTATATGTAATATGATGATATAGAAAGAAATGTGAAGTGTTGCTTCCAGCTCATATATTTTTAACTTGCTTTTGAAGGTTGGATCAGGTGTGAGCCTCCCAGGTGTACTGGCTGCAAAGTGTGCTGCTAATGTTATATTATCGGATTCAGCAGCTATGCCACAGTGCTTACAGAATTGTTCCAGGAGCTGCAGACAGAATAATCTATCGGGGATACCGGTCATAGGACTGACGTGGGGTGAGATATCGCCTGATCTCTTGGACCTTCCTCCTATCGATATAGTGCTGGGATCTGATGTCTTCTATGAACCAAAGGGTAAAGTTGTAAAGCCAAAAACCTATTCAGATTGGAACTGAATAATTCTAATCAGCAGGAAATCAGCTCACGGATCTCCTGCTGATCAGATCAGAGCGGGAGGATGACACATCCAGGTCTGCTCAGTTTCTGCAGAGTGGAAATGGACAGAGCCTGCTCTGCTCTATGGGCGGCCAGAAGTAAAACGACTCAGCTGTTTACACCTGACTGCCCTCCGATCCATCTAAATGGAAGAGTACAGATCCCCTTCATTTTTTTTTTTAGTGGACTAGATCGGACTCTGAGGTAAGCGGGTGTAAACGGACACAAATCCGTGTACACCCGCCTGTCCATAGGAATGTTTGGACCTTCCAATCTGCACCGCCTGAAAAACTGATGGGTGGACCTAATCGGGTTGCCTGTGTGAAGGGGGCCTAAGATAACTTTAAAACATTTTAAGGAGCAGCTGTACCTAGACAAATATGTAACATATTTGCTAAACTTAGGAAAATTACTTTTGCCTTGCTGTCATGCTGATACTTTGCATAAGTTCTTTAACCACTTCAGCTCCAGAAGGTTTTCCTCCCGTCATGACCAGGCCATTTTTTGCGATACAGCACTGCGATACTTTAACTGACAATTGCGTGGGCATGCGACGCTGTACCCAAATAAAATGTATGTCCTTTTTTCCCACAAATAGAGCTTTTTTTGGTGGTATTTGATCGCCTCTGCGGTTTTTATTTTTTGCGCTATATACAAAAAAAGACTGACAATTTTTAAAAAAAAAAATATATATCTTTTACTTACTGCTATAAAACATTACCAATTAAAAAAAAATGTAAATAGTAAAAATTTCTTCATCAATTTAGGCCAATATGTATTCTGCTACATGTTTTTGGTAAAAAAAAAAAAAATCACAATACGCGTTTATTGATTGGTTTGCACAAAAGTTACAGCGTCTACAATGGTAAATTTTTATATTATCACTACAATCCCGCAATGCATAGTGTTCTGTGAATAGGTAGTAAAGCAGTTAAATGACAGGACCTACTGCATTCATTTACAGAACATATGTAATATGGGATTGTAGTAAGAGTCCTGTGAATGGTGGGGAGGGGACAGTTGTGTAAAATTCAAAAGTGACAGCTGCCACAGGGGAGAAGAACCCATGCATAATGTTAAGGGGAGGTCAGCTTGCAGCCATGTTACACCCTAAATATGGGTATAACATGTATTATGGTGTAGAAGGTGGAGTTAGCCTTTAAGTGATCAGTTAGGACTGTACCTGGGTCAAGAGCCATAAGCGGAGTCCATTCTGCTAAGTCTAATATTAATAACATAACAGCAATAGCAGGTTGCATGAAAGGGAAACCTATGATTTAGAAAGGCTTACCAAACTTAAAGTGTTGCCTCCCTCCTCCCCCACCTATGCTGCATACAGTTTATAAAAGAGAGCAGTGTGAATACCTTTTTTCTTTATTCAGCTTGGGTAAAATTCACAGAATCGGGACATCAGCCTCCGGCTTCCACTGCCCCCTGTTGTCAGTGCTTCCGCCAACTGCAGCAGCTGCTCACTGACACAGGGAAGCTGGTGCTTTTGGATCATAGAAGTGCAAAGAATAGAGGTAAAGGTGGGAAGAAGCCGCCTAATGCTGAGTGCACGCTACTCTTCTGCTGATGATAAAGCAATAATTTCTCTGCGTAGTAACCCTTTCTATAGAGACCAATGGAATGAGGACATAATGGTAACAATGTAACAACATTGTAAAGTGCTGGGCAAACTTTTGGCACTATATAAATCCTGTATAATAATAAAAATAATATGAAAATGTAGTAGCTTCAAATGTTCTGTTGCAAAAGCTAAGAGCCACGAGAGACCAGGCAAGCACTCTGCAGCTAATCAACACAGTATCCAATATTAGCACCACTGGCGGAGCCCAGATTTTCCTGACTAAAAAGGAAAATCATTCTTTGAAAACTTTAGTGCTGAGAATAATAAAGTAATCTGTACAAAATCACTGTAAGCCTTTATTCTACATCCCTGCCTGCTGGAAGCTGCCATTGTCTAATTTACCTGTCTGCTGGAAACTGCCATTGTCTGACTTACAAGCTGCATACTGATAATGAACAAGTGCTGTACTGCTGAAATTATCACGCTGGTTGTGAGTCAGACAATGGCAACATCATCAGAAAAATAAATAGCATGACAAAAGATACACTTGAAGAAGGGGTTTTCTACTATAAGAGCTTATGTAGAATAATTGTACTGTTCTATTTATTGTAATACTTAGAATGATGTAAAATAACCAGTGCCACAAGTTTGTGTGCTGCATAAGTAACTGTTTGTTAAACTATACTGTATCCTAATAGTCTGAATTTATTTGCAGATTTTGAAGACATCTTAGTAACAGTTCAGTTTATAATGGAAAGAAATCCTAAGGCTGAGTTCTGGACAACCTATCAAGTTAGAAGGTGCTTTGCTAGTTTAAGATCTTGGTCTGTTAAAGGCTAAGTCCACCTTTTCCCAAAAAAGAAAAAAATGCACCCATATTACTAAAAACATGCATTGATTATTTTATTACACGAGAACCTGGAAAGCAATACAGCTTCAAACAGTGGATTATGGAGGCAGAGCTCTGATTCCTGCAGGCACTGGTCTGTACAAACCTTTAGTTGTGGGACCGGGGGAAAATGGACTACACTTGTGCTGCATTGAGAAATACGAGCCCCTCTGCCACAGTGACAGATGGGACTTGTAGTTCTTTCATTTACAGATTCCAATCAATGAATGACAGGTCTGTGCAGGCTGGGCCATGCACAGCCGCATAGATTTCAAATCTGACAGGGCCTGTCAGGGAGCAGAACCCTTCCGATTATGTACCTAAAATATGGGTATAACTTAAAACATGTTCAGAAAAGGTAGAGTTAGCCTTTTAGATTGTATTCTATTCTAATGCTGTTATTTTTTAAATCAGGTACACACAAATGGGATGATGGTTATCAAAATTCTATCTATAGAAATAAATATCAGCCTGGTGCCCCAAATTCTGTATATATGTTGGAGAAAAAAGGGTGTCACAATATGCAGTCAGGCATGGAGACCAGTAGCTATAGCAATGGAGAAACTCCCACTGACCAGGAGAATAGTTTATACAAGCAGGTCACTAAGGCGGATGTCACAAGTTCACCTGAGGTGCAGGGTCTAAGTACTAATTGGTATTCACCAGAGCTCCTGATGGTGGAGATGAATTTTGGTACGTATTGGTACCAGGTCATGGTCCTCAGGATTGCCCCTCCAGGGGATGAGTAAGCTGGGGTTCAGTAGCAGATATAGGAAGTAGGGATCAAGCAGAAGTATAGTCAGTTAACAAGCCAAGCAAAGTGTAGTCAAGGAACAAGCCAAAGATTGGTATTGAGTGATAGCGAATATATGGACAGCAGCAGGAGTAACAAGAGCAAGATATTGGCTGGAAAGAGCACAATAATCTGGCATACAGAAAGTGCAAAGGCATAGCTTTAATAGGAAGTTCATGGGAGGAGTAAAGGGTTTAAGATTCAAGGTAAGGTTGTCTTATAAGCTCAGACATGTAGCTGTCTAGTATCTTGAGTGGCTAAGCAAGAAGAGTTGCCCCCAGACACAGACAAAATCCAGGTCCTGACTAAGTGAATTCTGAAATTGGTCATACTGGAACTATATATCTGTTACTATGCTTTTACAGGACAGCATCCAATACAATGATTTACAGGCACTGAGAAGCCTTATGCCGCGTACACACGGTCGGACTTTTCGTCTACAAAAGTCCAACGGACGCTGACGGACTAAAGCTGGCTGGTAATCCGATCGTGTGTGGGCTTCTCCGGACTTTCAACTGACTTTTTTAGCCTCAAATCCGACGTACTTTAGATTTGAAACATGCTTCAAATCTTTACGTCGTAACTACGACGGACCCCGAAATCCGCTCGTCTGTGTGCTAGTCCGACGGACAAAAAGCCACGCTAGGGCACCTATTGGCTACTGGCTATGAACTTCCTTATTTTAGTCCAGTGTACGTCATCACGTACGAATCCGTCAGACTTTTGTGTGGTCGTGTGTAGGCAAGTCCGTTCGTTAGAAAGTATGCCGCAAGTCCGCCGCAAGTCCGCCGGAAGTCTGTCGGACAGGCTGTCTGACTTTTGTAGACGAAAAGTCCGACCGTGTGTACGCGGCATTAGAAACCAGGCAGCCATGATTCTAAAGTAACACTGAACTTTGGTTTAAAAAAAAAAATCTATCCAAGCGTGTATTCTTCACTCACAAAAGTACCTTCTGTTGCTCCCAGACTCCTCCAAATCACCAAAGTACTTATTTTTTTGCTGTTGTAATCCAGATTTCCCTTAGAGGGTGGCTACATTCGTTATCCATGGTCCCACTGTATGTAGGAAAGTAGCCACTCTCTCTCTTGTTCATTCCTAAGATGGCATATGAACTGTGAAGTTTGTAGTGTTTATAGAGCAAAGTAAATGTCCACAACTAATGTGCACTGTTTGCCGTGGCCTGAACAAGCTCTCAATTTTGATCCATCTCTGGAAGGTTAAATAGTATAACATTTAGGAGTTTAGTAGTATTAAACCGAAAACATTCTGTTTTGTTTTGTTTTTTTTTTTTTGTTTTTTTAGATTCAGGTAGAAAGGGAGGGGTTGGAACCCTTCAAATGTTTTAAATAAATTTCAGTTGACACCAGAACAACATTTAATGGAAACACTTGCTTCACGACTAAGGGGGCATTTCCTTCTTATTTCCTGTTGTGCCCACAAACAGGACATAAAATCTCCCCAATGGGATACAAATAGCAACACAAAAACTGGTAGGCTTTTAACCCTTTCCCTACTCGATCTGAAATGTAAAAAAAAAGGCTTTGACTTTTAGATACACTTTAAGCAGTTTGAGTAATTGCTCAGGATTGGTAGCCCTAGTTGTGTAACAAGATACTCATAATTGTCTTTTTAGCAGTTTAATGCATGTGCGTTTGAGTGTCTAGATTAAGAATGAAGCATCACTAAAAATGTTAAATCCTTATATAATCGTCAGGGAACCTAGTATATGGATCCCATTCTGATCCATGCAATGGTTGCTGAGCAGCATGGTTGACCAGTCTATGGATGGGACCACTGTGTCCAGAGACTCTGCACTGAGCCCTATAAAGTGTGTCTGCATTACCTGCCTGGTGTCTTGGCTCTCCAGACAGCTAGCAACACCCAGCATGAATAAGAGCAGATTTGATTAGAGTATTGTTTTAAAAAAAGATAAGGGGCAGTGGCCAAAGTACTGTGCTGTAGTTCCCCGATAGGAATAATCATAAATTGGGCTTTGCCTGGGGTGGAGCTACAGCCAGCAGAAAGAAACCTTTATAGAAAAATATGTCCTTATAGTACACAATGTGGCCACAGATCAGAACATGACCAAGTGCTCCATGCAGTAGGTCCCCTGGGGGGATCCATTAAGATTTAAGTTGTAGCGATGCCTCTCTAAAGTCTCAAATTTTTATTATTCACAGTGCCATCTGTTGTGATAATATATGTATACAGTAGTGGGAAATGGAGTGTAGAATACAGCCTTCAAGTACGTTCCAGGCAGCCTAGGTTATTTTCCAGAGTGTAGCATTTATTGGATATAATCCCAGAGATAGATCAAAATAATATAATAAAGTTTCTTCAGAATTCTAGGTTTTCTTTTTCATGATTTTTAGCAAAGATACAGACACTGCACACTCCCAGCTTATATGTTCAGTATATATATATATATATATATATATATATATATATATATATATATATGCACCTATGTGTCTTCCATTTATCTATTTACTCTATACCATATCTCCAAACCATATAGCTAAAATAACTTTCCCTTCATATACAGTTTACTGCCAATCCCTAGCACTAGAGGAGTTTCTGATTTTGTTTTTAAAAAAAAATTTTACATGTTAAAAGTCATATTTTAGGCTTGAAGATTAGTAAAACCCCTTTAACATTCTATATCTTTTTGGAAAGCAGGAACCCTGAGGAATAAAATGGTGGTAGTTAAAAAAAAATTCACTATTTGCGCAACTATTTGTCAAACCCACATTTTTTTCAGTAAAAAATATACTAAAGTTATCATTTAAGTCCACACAAACCCAATATATTACCCAATTTATGGATAAAACATAAAAGATGAGGTTGTGTTGAGTAAATAGATACTCAGCATGTCACCGCTGAAATTATGCACCTCAGTGAAACAGTGCAAACTTCAATAACCCAATGGGCATGACAGGTCCTCCCTAAGAAGACATCAGCAATCTTTTAGACCCCTAATGTCACCTCTGGACTACACTGGAGCTGATGAAGTACCTTCTGGGATGGGTGGCATTATCTAGTGGCAGCTAACTATACAGGTATCTTATTGAAGTAAATTATCTTCAGCTACAATATTTCTATTGTGTACAGTCAGATCATGCTTTATGACCCTGACACCAGTCTTTTCACGTGCCCAACTGGCCAGGACGCTTATCACAGCAAAGACCTAGTTAGCATATGACTGAGGTGTCTCAAACCATGAGCCACAGGAATTCCTGCCACCACATCCACCTTCACCCCTAAATATATTTTGCAGACATACTTCCAATCATATAAATACCCCATAACCATCAACACCATCATGCCATTTTTTGTGATTCCAAATTTTTTTTTTTTTTAATTGAAACAAAATTTTCAGGACTTGGTGACACTCAACATTGGGTTTGCAAACCACTGCCTGAGAATCTTCTTGCTTCAAAAAAAAAAAAGTCCTAAATCTCTTGACATAATTTAGTACATTTTTAGAATTGTTTGTGTAGATAAAGCATATATTAGAACTGTTTAACTAAAATCATTAATATTTTTTTACAGTGAGGACTGGTCGATTGAAGCTCTGCTCCACAAATGGAATTTCAAGTGTACTAATGTTCCACTGAAGATATTTGATGCTGATAAGGAATGCTTGGCTGGATCCAACCTTCCAGGACGGCATAGTATTCAAATGATGATCATCACATTAGATCTGGATAATTTAGACTGATCATCTAAAATTCTGACTATACATAAACTAATGTAGTAGATTGTGGAGTTCAGCCTGAAATATGCAATGGGTCATTACAAAGCTCAAAATTCGTTAAAAGGTGAATTTAAGAGACTTATTTTTACTTTTATGTTTTTTATTTCCATTTATTGGCTTGTATTTCCTCTGATTTTAGTAAACTAATGTTTTAATGTCTATGTTTTTATTTAAAACTGCACCTGTGTGCTGGTCGTGATGCTCTTTTTCCTAAGCTTAAAGTGGAACTTTACCCATAACATCCTGATTAACCACTTCAGCCCCGGAAGGTTTTACCCCCTTCCTGACCAGAGCACTTTTTACAATTTGGCACTGCGTCGCTTTAACTGACAATTGTCATGCAATGTTGTACCCAAACAAAATTTGCGTCTTTTTTTTCCCACAAGTAGAGCTTTCTTTTGATGGTATTTGTTCACCTCTGCGGTTTTTATTTTTTGCGCTATAAACGGAAAAAGACAGAAAATTTTGAAAAAAAAGTGATATTTTCTACTTTTTGTTATAAAAAAAATCCAATAAGCTCAATTTTAGTCATACATTTAGGCCAAATGTATTCAGCCACATGTCTTTGGTAAAAAAAAAAAAAAAGTTAATAAGCGTATATTTATTGGTTTGCGCAAAAGATATAGCGTCTACAAACTAGGGTACATTTTCTGGAATTTACAGAGCTTTTAGTTTATGACTGCCTACCTCATTTCTTGAAGTGCTAAAATAGCAGGGCAGTACAAACCCCCCCAATGACCCCATTTTGTCAAGTAGACACCCCAAGGAAATTGCTGAGAGGCATGTTGAGCCCATTGAATATTTTATTTTTGTGTCCCAAGTGATTGAATAATGACGACAAAAAAAAAATATTTTACAAAAAGTTGTCACTAAATGACACAGGGGCATATTTGGAATTGTACCCCAAAATACATTCAGCTGCTTCTCTTGAGTACGGGGATACCACATGTGTGGGACTTTTTGGGAGCCTAGCCGCGTACGGGGCCCCGAAAACCAAGCACTGCCTTCAGGATTTCTAAGGTCGTAAATTTTTGATTTCACTCCTCACTACCTATCACAGTTTTGAAGGCCATAAAATGCCAAGATGGCACAAAATCCCCCAAATGACCCAATTTTGGAAAGTAGACACCCCAAGCTTTTTGCTGAGAGGCATGTTGAGTCCATGGAATATTTTATATTTTGCCACAAGTTGCGGGAATATGACAAACTTTTTTTTTTTTTTTGCACAAAGTTGTCACTAAATGATATATTGCTCACACAGGCCATGGACATATGTGGAATTGCACCCCAAAATACATTCTGCTGCTTCTCCTGAGTACGGGGATACCACATGTGTGGGACTTTTTGGGAGCCTAGCTGCGTATGGGGCCCCGAAAATCAATCACTGCCTTCAGGATTTCTAGGCGTAAATTTTTTATTTCACTCCTCACTACCTATCACAGTTTCGAAGGCTATAAAATACCAATATGGCACAAACCCCCCCAAAGGACCCCACTTTGGAAAGTAGACACCCCAAGCTATTTGCTAAGAGGCATGGTGAGTATTTTGCAGCTCTCATTTGTTTTTGAAAATGAAGAAAAAAAAGAAGAATGTATTTTTTTTTTTATTTTTTTTTTCAAAACTTTGTGACAAAAAGCGAGGTCTGCAAAATACTCACCATACCTCTCAGCAAATAGCTTGGAGTGTCTACTTTCCAAAATGGGGTCATTTGGGGAGGGGGTTTGTGCCATCTGGGCATTCCATGGCCTCCGAAACTTGATAGGCAGTGAGGAGTGAAATAAAAAATTTACACCTACAGAAACCCTGAAGGTGGTGCTTGGTTTTTCGGGGTCCCATACGCTAGGCTCCCAAAAAGTCTCACACATGTGGTATCCCCGTACTCAGGAGAAGCAACAGAATGTATTTTGGGGTGTAATTTCACATATGCCCATGGCATGTTTGAGCAATATATCATTTAGTGACAACTTTGTGCAAAAAAAAAATTGTCTTTTTCCCGCAACTTGTGTCACAATATAAAATATTCCATGGACCCGACATGCCTCTCAGCAAATAGCTTGGGGTGTCTACTTTCCAAAATGGGGTCATTTGGGGGGGGGGGGGGGGTTGAACTGTCCTGACATTTTATGCACAACATTTAGAAGCTTATGTCACACATCACCCACTCTTCTAACCACTTGAAGACAAAGCCCTTTCTGACACTTTTTGTTTACATGAAATTTTTTTTTTTTGCAAGAAAATTACTTTGAACCCTCAAACATTATTATATATTTTTTTAAAGCAAAGGCCCTACAGATTAAAATGGTGGGTGTTTCATTTTTGTTTTCACACAGTATTTGCCCAGTGATTTTTCAAACGCTTTTTTTTGGGGAAAAAACACACTTTTTTTTAAATTTAATGCACTAAAACATAATATATTGGGCAAATGTTTGATGAAATAAAAAAGATGATCTTAGGCCGAATACATGGATACCAAACACGACATGCTTTAAAATTGCGCACAAACGTGCCGTGGCGACAAACTACATACATTTTTAAAAGCCTTTACAGGTTACCACTTTAGATTTAAAGAGGAGGTCTACTGCTAAAATTACTTCCCTCGATCTAACTTTCGCGGTGATACCTCACATGCATGGTGCAATTGCTGTTTCCTTTTTTTTTTTTTTTTTTTTTTGCTTTTTTATCTTATTTTTAAACTGTTCCTTTCATTTTTTTTATCATGTTTATTGTTATCTCAGGGAATGTAAATATCCCCTATGATAACAATAGGTAGTGACAGGTACTCTTTTTTTTGAAAAAAATGGGGTCTATTAGACCCTAGATCTCTCCTCTGCCCTCAAAGCTTCTGACCACACCAAGATCGGTGTGATAAAATGCTTTCCCAATTTCCCAATGGTGCTGTTTACATCCGGCGAAGTCTAAGTCATAAAATGCTCGTAGCTTCCGGTTTCTTAGGCCATAGAGATGATTGGAGTCATTCTGGTCTCTGATCAGCTCTATGGTCAGCTGGCCGAATCACCGTATGGACAGGAGAGCCAGAGAAAACCATGGAAGACCGTGGGAGGGGGACATTCCCTCCCACTGCTTGTAAAAGCAGTCTAGAGGCTAATTAGCCGCTAGGATTGCTTTTTCATGAAAGCCGACCGCTGGCTGAAAAGAATGATGCCAAGATGATACCTAAACCTGCAGGCATCATTCTGGTATAACCACTCAAAGTCCAGCAACATACCAGTACGTTGCTGGTCCTTGTTGGGCATATATTGTAATCTTTTTTTTTTTTCATGCAGCCTGTGGGCTGAACGAAAAAAAGAGATTGATCAGTGGGTATGCCCACCATTAGAATACCTCCCTTCATCCACCCACTTCTAATTATGGGCATACATGCACCATTTATATATGCCGAAGCATGGGGACGTCCACCCCAAAAGTTAGGAGCAAATCGCTCCTCCTCCCCTGCTCCCCCCCATGCTTCGGCATATATGCTTTTTTTTTTTAACTGTGGTGGTGAAATCACCCCCTACAGCGCTGGAGTCACGGCTTTATGTATCGTGGAAGCAAACGCTGTTGCTGTCAAGATAAATAAATCCGCGTACCTGCTAAGCAAATGATGGTTAACAATAAAGCAAAGTAACATTACAGTATAACAGTAAGACTTACCATACCTGCAAAGCAAATACAAAAAAACAGTAAAAAATAAAACATTTTTTAATGCAACCTGTGCCTAATAAATAAATAAATATATATATATATATACTGAAGCATGTGGTGGTGAAATCACCTCCGACAGCGCTGGAGTCACGGCTTTATGTATCGTGGGAGCAAACGCTGTTGCTGTCAAGATAAATAAATCTGCGCTGCAACTGAATGGCGTACCTGAAAACAAAAAATGGTTAACAATAAAACACAGTAAAGTATAAAAAAATTACATACCTATAAAGCAAACATAGCTGGACCTAACTTTCTGACTAGCGTACCACTTTAAAGTGGTTGCAATGCATGAAGGTAAAGAAACCTAAAGTAGTCACTGATGAATATCACGTCCCTACATGTTTCAGCGAAACATGTAGGGACGTGATATTCATCAGTGACTACATTATGTATATGGATACGTTGGTCAGTATAACAGTCTGTATACCTACTCTGCTTACTTTTATGAACCCTATTTGTTCTGTTTCTATGTAATGAAATTTTATATATTTTTAGCATTTTTGCAATCTTTTTGTATATGTGGCACTGTCATAATCCCCAAAAAAACCCTTTGCTATCATTCCTACTACTGTAAAGGGATGAGGTGCCGGATCATTTAGGGTCACTCCATTCACCCCCTTTTTGCACTTTCCTTAATACTAATATCCTCCAGTTCCTTTATTCATTTTGTTGCCCTTCTCTGGACTCTCTCCAGTTCCAGCACATCCTTCCTGAGAACTGGTGCCCAGAACTGGATGGCATACTCCAGGTGCGGCCGGACCAGAGTCTTGTAGAGTGGGAGAATTCTCATTTTATCTCTGGAGTTATTCCCCTTTTTAATGCATGTACAATATTCTGTTTGCTTGCAGCAGCTTGGCATTGCATGCCATTGCTGAGCCTGTCATCTACTAGGACCCCCAGGTTTTTTTTTCCATCCTAGATTTCCCCCAGAGGTGCATTCATATTTTTGCCACTCAAATGCATTATTTTACATTTTTCTACATTAAACCTCCCCCAACAGGTCATGTTTTCAGGATTTCCCTCAGATGAAACGGCTGTGGCTGTGGTATGTGGCTCAAATCACCTGTGCAAAATAATGGAGAGCCTGAATACCTGTTGCAGGAACTTGAAGACTGAAGTTGAGAAAAATTGTATTGGTGTACACTTTTGCAAGTGCTACCTTAGTAGCCTCCTGGTGCTCCTTGTCAAAGGGATGGTTTTATAGCATAACGTTCTCCGCGGCTTCTTCAGA
This sequence comes from Lithobates septentrionalis, assembly GCA_037952835.1. Lineage (NCBI taxonomy): Eukaryota > Metazoa > Chordata > Amphibia > Anura > Ranidae > Lithobates > Lithobates septentrionalis. Next base: position 837,904 of record JBBDGP010001129.1, read on the forward strand.
CCCTTTCACGTCTGTCACGTGCTCAGGGTGAACCTGCTCTCATCTGTGAAGAGCACAGGGCGCCAGTGGTGGACCTGCCTATTCTGGTGTTCAATGTCAAATGCCAATCGAGCTCTACGGTGTCGAGCAGTGAGCACAAGGCCCACTAGAGGACGTCGGGTCCTCAGGACACCCTCATGAGGTTTGTTTCTAATTGTTTGATTCCAGGTATCGCCTCAGGCTACCAGTAGTGACACTGACCCTAGCCAAATGCAAACCTAATGAAAAACAGTAAGAAAAGATGAGTAGGGGAAAAAATGTGAGTGGTCTCCACCTGTAAAACAATTCCTGTTTTGGAGGTCGTCTCATTTTGTCTATCTACTGCACCTGTTGTCAATTTCAATTAGGGTTGTCCCGATACCGATACTAGTATCGGTATCAGGACCGATACCGAGCACTTGCGTAAGTACTTGTACTCGCACAAATGCTCCCGATGCCTTAGCCAATACCTGGCTGGGAGAAACGGGAAGGCAGAGGGCGGAGCTGAAAGCAGAGCGGAGAGCGCTCTGTGTTGCAGTTACACCATGAGTGTAACTGAAAATCCTGACGCCCATCTTGGTACACCCTGCATTCGGCCACAGTATGCCAGCAGCGGACATCTTGTTACACCCAGCCCATATAGTTAGTTCTGGGTGTAACAAGATGTCCGCTGCTGCTTTATTGAGGCCGAGTGCAAGGTGTACCAAGATGGGCGTCAGAGAGGCAGCAGAAAAAAAAATTAATCCTTAATCCATAAGTGTCATCCATCAACCAGTGCTCATCAGTGACATATGTTAGTGCCATCCATCAGTGCCCATCCAGCCAATGCCACTGCTAGTCATCAGTGTGTGCCACTTATCAGTGCGTGCCACTTAGTGCGTGCCACCTATCAGTGCATGTCACCTATCAGTGCTCATCAGTGCTGTATAATCCGTGCCACCTATTAGTGCTCATCAGTCAGCGCCAGCCATCAGTGTGTGCCACCTATCAGTGCCCATTAGTGTGTGCCACCTATCAGTGCCCATTAGTGCTACATGACATTAAAAAAAAGTATCGGTAATCGGTATCGGCGAGTACTTGAAAGAAAAGTATCGGTACTTGTACTCGGTCTTAAAAAACTGGTATCGGGACAACCCTAATTTCAATAACAACAAAGCAGCTGAAACTGATTAACAACCCCCTCTACTACTTAACTGACCAGACCAATATCCCAAGAGTTTAATTGACTTGATGCTATACTCTGAATAAAAAGTGTTCCTTTAATTTTTTTGATCAGTATATATATATATTGTAGCAGGGCGGTACCCTGCCAGAGTTCAGATCTAGTAAACAGCCAGTTTACTAATTGGTAAGCTGGGCTTTAAGTAATGACCAGGGTTCTGAGCTCCCAGTTGGAGATAGCTCCACCCAATAGACGGGAGGTCTGGGCATGGGAGTCAGGAGGGGTCCACCTAGGAGATAGGTGGGAGCCAGTGTAGAACTGAGGTGCTGAGTGTCTGGTCTGTGAAAGACAGACCATGGCCCAAAGTGTAAGGCCCGAGCAGGAGAGCTGCCTTTTATTAGCCAAGAGGGCTGAATTGTCGTTTATTTCGGTAGCAGGACTGAAATGGTGAATACCCCTGCGAGGGAAATTACTATGTTTCCTTTTAACTAAAAGTGGGCAAAACCAGCCCAGAAACGGAGAATAAGTGATTGGCAGAGTCCTTAAAGCTCTACGTTTGATGTGAACCCCTTACAAAAAATATATATACAGTGCCTTGCAAAAGTATTCACCCCCCTTGGCTTTTTACCTATTTTGTTACATTACAGCCTTTATTTCAATGTTTTCTTAATCTGAATTATATGTGATGGATCAGAACACTGGGGAGAACCTCTGGGGGAATCTAGGATGAAAAAGGACCTGGGGGTCCTAGTAGATGATAGGCTCAGCAATGGCATGCAATACCAAGCTGCTGCTAACAAAGAAAACAGAATATTGGCATGCATTAAAAAGGGGATTAATTCCAGAGATAAAACAATAATTCTCCCGCTCTCCAAGACTCTGGTCCGGCAGCACCAAGAGTATGCTGTCCAGTTCTGGGCCACAGTCCTCAGGAAGAGGATGTACTGGAAATGGAGCGAGTACAAAGAAGGGCAACAAAGCTAATAAAGGGTCTGGAGGATATTAGTTATGAGAAAAGGTTGCGAGCACTGAACCTTTTCTCTCTGGAGAAGAGACACTTGAGAGGGGATATGATTTCAATATGCAAATACCATACTGGTGACTCCACAATAGGGATAAAACTTTTTTGTGGAAGGAAGTTTAACAAGACTCGTGGCCACTCATTAAAATTAGAAGAAAAGAGGTTTAACCTTAAACTACGTAGAGGGTTCTTTACTGTGAGAGCAGCAAGGATGTGGAAATCCCTTCCACAGGCAGTGGTCACAGCGGGGGGCATCTATAGTTTTAAGAAACTATTAGATAAGCACCTGAACGACCGCAACATACAGGGATATACAATTTAATACTGACATATAATCACACACATAGGTTGGACTTGTGTCTTTTTTTTTCGACCTCCCCTACTATGTAACACAAAAGTCTAAGTTGGTGAAGAAAAATTAGAAAAATATATATACATAAAACTATTTTTCAGAAATAAAAAACTGATAATTGGCATGTGCGTATGTATTCACCCCCTTTGTTATGAAGCCCATAAAAAGCTCTGGTGCAACCAATTACCTTCAGAAGTCACATAATTAGTGAAATGATGTCCACCTGTGTGCCATCTAAGTGTCACATGATCTGTCATTACATATACACACCTTTTTGAAAGGCCCCAGAGGCTGCAACACCTAAGCAAGAGGCACCACTAACCAAACACTGCCATGAAGACCAAGAAACTCTCCAAACAAGTAAGGGACAATGTTGTTTAGAAGTACAATTTAGGGTTAGGTTATAAAAAACAAAGCTTTGATGATCCCTAGGAGCACCATCAAAACTATCATAACCAAATGGAAAGAACATGGCACAACAGCAAACCTGCCAAGAGACGACCGCACACCAAAACTCACGGACCAGGCAAGGAGGGCATTAATCAGAGAGGCAGCACAGAGACCTAAGGTAACCCTGGAGGAGCTGCAGAGTTCCACAGCAGAGACTGGAGTATCTGTACATAGGACGACAATAGGCCGTACGCTCCACAGAGTTGGTCTTTATGGCAGAGTGGCCAGAAGAAAGCCATTACTTTCAGCAAAAAACAATATGGCACGTTTTGAGTTTGCGAAAAGGCATGTGGGAGACTCCCAAAATTTATGGAGGAAGGTGCTCTGGTCTGATGAGACTAAAATTTGAAATTTTTGTCCATCAAAGAAAATGCTATGTCTGGGGTAAACCCAACACATCACATCACCCAAAGAACACCATCCCCACAGTGAAACATGCTGGTGGCAGCATCATGCTGTGGGGATGTTTTTCAGCAGTCAGGACTGGGAAATTGGTCAGCGTTGAGGGAAAGATGGATGGTGCTAAATACAGGGATATTCTTGAGCAAAACCTGTACCACTCTGTGTGTGATTTGAGGCTAGGACGGAGGTTCACCTTCCAGCAGGACAATGACCCCAAACACACAGCTAAAGCAACACTTGCGTGGTTTAAGGGGAAACATGTAAATGTGTTGAAATTGCCTAGTCAAAGCCCAGACCTCAAACCAATAGAAAATCTGTGGTCAGACTTAAAGATTGCTGTTCACAAGCTCAAATTATCCAACTTGAAGGAGCTGGAGCAATTTTGCAAGGAGGAATGGGCAAAAATCCCTGTGGTAAGATGTGGCAAGCCCATAGAGACTTATCCAAAGTGACTTGGAGCTGTGATAGCAGCAAAAGGTGGCTCTACAAAGTATTGACTTTAGGGGGGGGGAATAGTTATGCACATTGACTTTTTCTGTTATGTTGTCCTATTTGTTGTTTCACTATAAAAAAAAAAAAAACATTGTAACTACTTCCCGCCCGCCGTATGCAGAATAACGGCCGGGAAGTGGTTCTGTTATCCTGACTCGTCATATGACGTCCGGTAGAATAACAGCGCGGCGATCGCGAGTGCGGCGTGTCAATCTGACACCCCGTATCTCCGATCATGATAAGAAGCCTCTGTCAGAGGCTTCTTACCACGTGATCAGCTGTGACCAATCGGTCACAATCGGTTCGCGCTGACAGGGAGAGACGATCGGCGGCTCTCCCTGTCAGGTGGAGGTCTGTGCTATTAATCAGCACACTGATTATCAGCACATCCCCTTCAGATGTGAAAATAAGTTACCAATCCGTGCCCAGCATTTCCCCAATAAAAAAGCCTTCATGTGCCCACCACAGTGCCAATCAGTGCCCAGCAGTAACACCTGTCAGTAACACATCAGTACCTCATCATCAGTGCTGCCCATCAGTGTCACCTGTCAGTGCTAATCAGTACCACCTATCAGTGCCGCCGGTCAGTGCCCATCACCCCCGCCTGTCAGCGTCCATCACAGCCGCCTGTCAGTGCCCATCAGTGCTGCATATCAGTGCCTATTGGTGCCCATCAGTGCTGAATATCCGTGCCGCCTATCAGTGCCCATCAATTCTACATATCAGTGCCACCTTATCAGTGCCAACTCATCAGTGCCGCCTCATTCGTGCCCCTCAGTGAAGGGGAAAACTAAATTTTATGACAAAAACTAAGAAAAACTTTTTTTTTCCAAAATGTTGGTCTTTTTTAGTTTGTTTATCAAAAAATAAAAACCCCAGAGGTGATCAAATACCACCAAAAGAAAGCTCTGTTTGTGGAAAGAAAATTATAAAAATTTAGTTTGAGTACAGTGTAGCATGACCGCGCAATTGTCATTCAAAGTGTGACAGCGCTGAAAGCTGAAAATTGTCCTGGGCAGGAAGGGGCGAAAGTGCCTGGTATTGAAGTGGTTAAAGTTGTGGGCATGTTATGTAGATAAAATGATGCAAATCCTCAAACAATCCATGTTAATTCCAGGTTGTGAGGCAACAAAACATGAAAAATGCCAAGGGGGTGAATACTTTTGCAAGGCACTGTGTATATATGTGTGAATATATATTTGTGTGTGTGATATAGATATATAATATATACCAAAGATATGTAGCAGAATACACCTTGACCTAAATTTATATAGAACAATTATTTATTTGCAAAATTTTATAACCGAAATGAAGAATAACTTTTTTTTCCAAAATTTTCAGTCTTTTTTTGTTTATTTACCAGATTCAAAAGTATGCCACCAATTCAATAAAAAGGGGGTGTTGTATAATTTATAGGTACCATCATCCTTTAAATGTATAGAAGCAATATAGGGTTGAAAGAGAAAACAAAGAGGGCCTCCGGGGGAACGCCTCCTTGTGGGCGTCTCACAGTGTCGCTCTAGCCCCTTTGCGGGCCTAGGTGGGTGAGTGCAATATTAAACAATGATTACCTTCTCCAATATTAATATTATATATCTATCTCTACACTTGTTGTTCTTAGATATGTTTGTCATTGTAGATATGTTTTGTAATGTTGATATTGTACTTTTCTCATTTTGTAGACTATATACTTAGACGCCTCCTGAACAAGCGGCTTGACCGCGAAACTGTAGAGGTCACGTCTGCAAGTATTATATTATGCGCCTTCATTCTTTTGTGTGGGCACTACCAATAGTCTTTTGTCTGTTAACATTGCTGTAAACAATTATTTTGTAATTGTGTTATTTTGTTATGGTTCATATTGTGTCCTTTGCTGGACTTTTTAATACCCTATTTTTGAATAAATCTATGAATTTTTATTATACCCTTGTGTTTGTCCCCTTGGTACCGCAATAGTCCTAAATAATTTTGGAAAGAGGTAGGACCTAATTGGAGAGGCCCTCTTTGTTTTCTCTTTCAACCCTATATTGCTTTATTTACCAGAAAGTAAAAAACACAGTGCTGATTAAATACCACCAAAAGAAAACTCTAGTTGTGTGAACAAAATTATAAAAATTTAGTTTCGGTACAGTGCTGCATGACCGAGTAATTGTCATTCAAAGTGCGACAGCGCTGAAAATTTGCCTGGGCAGGAAGGGGGGAAAAGTGCCCGTTATTGCAATGGTTAACGTTAGGGTTGTCCCGATACCACTTTTTTAGGACCGAGTACAAGTACCGATACTTTTTTTCAAGTACTCGCCGATACCGATTACCGATACTTTTTTTTAATGTCACGTGACAGTTTTTTTTTTTTGCTATTTTTTTTCGGGGGGGGTGAACGTTGTATGTGTGTGTGTTTTTTTTGTTTGTTTTTTTTTTACAATTTTTATTTTTTACAATAATATTTTTTTATTCTTTATTGTTGTTTTTTTTTTTTTAATCAGCCCTTTTGGGGGGCTTTGGTGAGATATCAGGGGTCTTAACAGACCTCTGATATCTCCCCCTTGAGACAGAGAAAGAGACAGAGGATAGAGATTCCCCAGTCCCTTTCTCTGCAGCGTCAGCTGCACTGAGAATGAATGGAGAGAAGACCTCAGCTTCTCTCCATTCATAAACTGACACATCGTAATCACAGGAGATTACAATGTTTCAGTTATGTGAATGGACAGAGTCAGCTGACTCTCTCCATACACAAAGGAAGGAGGAGGGGGACGGAGGAACAGAGGGGCAGAACGGAGGGGACAGATAAGGAGAGCAGAACGGAGGGGACAGATAAGGAGAGCAGAACGGAGGGGACAGATAAGGAGAGCAGAACGGAGGGGACAGATAAGGAGAGCAGAACGGAGGGGACAGATAAGGAGAGCAGAACGGAGGGGACAGATAAGGAGAGCAGAACGGAGGGGACAGATAAGGAGAGAGGAACGAAGGGGACAGCGGAGAGGCACAGAGGAACGGAGGGGGCATGGAGGAGGATGCAGTGACAGTCAGCTGTGAGCGATCACCGCTGTATGTCACTAAAGCTGGTGAAAGCCACTGGGGGAGAATCTTGTAACTCCCCCATGCGCCGATCACAGCTGTCCTCTAGGTATCGGGGGAAGCATCGGGAGCATTTGCCCGAGTACAAGTACTTGGGCAAATGCTCGGTATCGGTGCCGATACCGATACTAGTATCGGTATCGGGACAACCCTAGTTAACGTACTACATACGTATTAACTATCAATGCCTCAAAGTATTAAAACTGCAACGGCAGCTTGCATAATCATTATAATACATGTTTCCTTTAAACCCAAACTCAGTAGCTGACACGGACACTTACTAATGTATAAATGTTTTAAAAGTAATTCTGTTTGGGGAAAAAACAGAACATAATCCGCATAAATATATATATATAAATAGAAAAAAGGTTGGGTCTGAGCATGTAGGCTCTTTACAAAATAATCTAGAGTGGGTGACTGGGGACAAAGAGAAGGCAATTTTATTAAATACTTTCTTCAGCTCTGTGTATACAAAAGAGCATGGGGGAGCTCATGCCCATAATGGTGGATAAAGCACCTGGACCAGGTGGCATCCACCCACGGATCCTAAAAGAATTGAGCTCCGTCATTTCAAAGCCATTGTTTCTAATTTTTAGGGACTCTAATGACTGGAATGGTACCACTGGATTGGCATAGGGACAATGTGGTGCTTATATTTAAAAAGGGATCAAAGTCTTTACCAAGTAACTATAGACCTGTTAGTTTAACTTCTATAGTCAGGAAGATACTGGGAATTTTAATAAAAGACCACATAGATGAATTCTTGCTGGAAAAAAATATTTTACGCATCAGACAGCATAGATTCATGAAAGACAGAAGTTGTCAAACAAACCTGATTTCTTTTTATGAGGAGGTAACACCTTGGACAGAGGGGTGGCTGTGGACGTGGTATACTTAGATTTTGCAAAAGCGTGTGACACAGTTCCCCACACACAGGTAATGTGTAAGTTAAAGTCTACAGGCTTGGAAAGATCAGTGCGTAAATGTATAGAAAACTGGCTAAAAAAACGTATTCAGTGAGTGGTATTTAATGATTCATACTCTGAATGGTCTCAAGGTTATTAGTGGTGTACCCCAAGGTTCAGTGCTGGGACCCCTACTTTTTAATATCTTTATAAATGATATAGGGTCTGGGATTAAAAGTACCATTTCAGTGTTTGCAGATGACATTAAGCTATGCAGTGGAATAATGTCCTTACAGGATGTCTCCAATTTACAACCCAGCCTCAATGCACTGTCTAATTGGGCAACTATGTGGCAAATGAGGTTTAATGTGCATAAATGTAACAATATGCATGCATCATACATACTAGGGGGAGTACAACTGGGGGAATCCATAGTGGAGAAGGATCTGGGGGTTTTGTTAGATCATAAGCCTAATATATAATGCCAAGCTGCGGTTTCCAAAACAAGCAAAATCGTTTATCCTGTATTAAGAGAGGTATGGACTCCAGAGAGATATAATTTTCCCCCTGTACAAATCATTAGTAAGACCTCATCTGGAATATGCAGTTCAGTTTTGGGCACCAGTTCTCAAAAAGGATATCGGGGAACTGGAAAAAGTGCAGAGAAGGGCAACCAAACTGATAAGGGGCATGGAGGAGCTCAGCTATGAGAAGATTAAAGGAACTGGATTTATTCTCTTTTGAGAAGAGGAGATAAGGGGGCAGATGATCAACATGTAAAAATACATAAGGGATCCATATAGTGAACTTGGTGTTGAATTATTCACTTTAAGGTCATCACAGAGGACAAGGGGGCACTCTTTACATCTAGAGGCAATTGTCCTGCCTGGGATGACTTCGATATCCCCTCCTCCTCCATCCCCTGTCCGAGCCGGGGAGTGCTGGATGCCTGAGCCGGATGCTGGAGGCTGAGCCATCCCTGGAGTCTGACTGTGGCGGCTGGTGGGTCGGTCTTCTGCTTCTCCCCTGGCAGTGCGTCTGCTCTGGTCGTGCGTCTCCTCCCCACACCCCCTTGGCCAATAAGATCGCTTCTCCTTTCTCCTTCTCACGACCCGCTTCCTGATTGGCAGGGAGGAGAATCAGTGTGAGAATAGCAAATATTCATTTGCTATTTTCACACAACTGGGTGGGCTCGGAGTACAGTCCTCTCTGCCCCAAGCCCACCCTTTTTAGAAGGCTATTAAAGCCTCTGGCTCTAAAAACACCCCCCCCCCCCATTAAAATATATGCGTCTAGTGCCCTGCTTGTAGATTAGGGGGCTAGACGCATGGACGGGGGGGCGGCGCCCGTGTGCCCCTAATGGACGGGTCGCCACTGGTGCGATTGTATGATTTGTTTTTTTTTATTTGGTTGAACTAGATGGACTTGTTTATTTTTTCAACCTGACTAACTATGTGAGTACACTTTTCTTCATGTTTTGTCTTATTAAAAATGTCGGGCAGGTCTGATAGCACTGTTTGGGATTTCAGTGCAGCAAAAGGCACTTTTTTTATATTACCCAGACCTACATTTTAAGAAAACTTAAGTTGTAATTATTCTGTTAATTTCTGACCCTTTATAAAACAAAGTAACAAAAGCAGATAGTTGTCTTGAGGAATCAACTGCAATGAAGCTATAGCAACAAAAGTTGTATTTTCAGCTATTTGAGAACAATTGAGCACTGCCTGTAATGTATTTTTTTTTATCTATGCTAATAGCATTCAGTGATACCTCGGTTCATGAACTGAATTCTGGTAGCGAACCAAGGCAAATTTTACCATAGGGTTCAATGAGGTTAATCCGTTCTGAACTTTTTTTTTGTTTATATGTAAAATTATGAATTGTATGTACAAAAAAAGGTTTTTAAACATATATTACATATGCTCTTTTACATTAAACTGACCTCTTTCATGTGTACATCTAAAAAAAACAAAACTAGAGCTCCTCTTTAATCCTTGTTTGAAACAATCTCAAACCACAATTTAAATGACTAATCTAGGGGCCAGAAAACAGCACTGTGCACCCAGGAAAAGATCATCTGAGGGCATGATAAAGTTGTAGAATTCATATGAACTGTTTTTTTCCATGATTCCCAATCAAGTGAGCCCACCCTCATGGTAGTCAAGGGGCAGACACCCCTATCTGAGTGGACTGGTTCACCTAAGACTCATCTTGCACTGCTCTCAATATGAACGTGTCCGAGCAGGGAAGATGGTCGCGACTCGTGTTCGTGAACCGAAGCAGAGTACGCGTACCGAAGCAAATTTTTATGAACTCTTCTGTTCGCGAGCGGAGTTGTTCATGAACCGAATCGTTCGTTAACCGTGGTATCACTGTATTTGTATTCACCATAAAATAGTTATGGAGGGCATTGAGAGACAAAGAAGTCATTCATCTTTGGTTATATTGCCACTTACAGGAGGATTAGATGATGACAAACGCATACAACAAAAAAAAAACCTGTAGGCCAGCTCAGGATAACCCATTCCACTACCAGCATGTCTGGCACTTTTTCTTTCTCATACATCACAGGACACAGAGCCTCAGTAATTACTGATGGGTTATATAGGGTATCACTAGGTGATTGGACACTGGCACACCCTAGACAGGAAGTTCAACCCCCTATATAATCCCTCCCCTTCCTGGGGATACCTCAGGTTTTTTTTCGCCAGTGTCTTAGGTGTTGGTCTCGAGTAAAGCTGTGCTGAACTCCAAAGGAATATCCTATACTGGGGCAAGCCATGCAGCCGGATCCATTCAAAGTGTCTTTTCCAGGCCGAATTGAATGGTACCCGGGCCTCGTGTCTGAAGAAACGAGGTTTTACCTGTAACGCTTCTCTTTTTAGAGAGCTGGACCCCGGGATCCAGTATTTGTTTTTTTTCAGCCATATCCCTGGCGGGGTGCTTTACGGGGCCAGAACTGTGGATCCCCCTATACATAGGGGGCCCCAGTCTCCGAAAGTTTTTCTCTAAATGGAGCCCACCGTGAGAGGTGAAGATTGGGTCTGTTACAACAGAACCCTGCAGCTGGATAAGGTAAGGGAGACTCCTTAAGAATTTTTCCAGTTCTTTTAAGGTTTCTCCGTTAAGTAAATGTATGCTATGCCTATAGTCGCCACCGGGGGCTGTCAAGAGCACATACCTTTTCATGCTTGATCTGTCTTGTCTCGGTGTCCACGCTGTATGCTCCTCCAAGCCATGCTCCAGGTAGGGTGTGGGAAGGGAGTTTTTTTCCTACAGGGATTCTCCCCCCACGGCTTAGATAAAGGCACAGGGAAGAGGTAGTATGCCACGCCGCCGCCATTACAGCGGCTTCCCATCCACCGGCCCTCCTTTCTCCTCCGTCTCGGCCCCCCCTCCATGCTATTTTCGAGGATCAGAGCCTCGGCTCGCGCGGGAAACCGTCTTTTTTAAATAGACGAGGGGGGGGCGGGAGGAGTGGCAAGGGGGGGCGGAGTGTTAACGCAACGTCGGCGTGTTGAAACGCTCACATTGCAGGCTGCACACAGGCTATAAAGTGCACTCTTTTCAGATGCACACGGCCTATGGAGGGACACAGAGCAGACGGGCGCCTGTGAGGTTGGAGACGCAGGCATTCCCAGGCAAACATTTACTTGAGCACCAGACTGAGACTTGGTAGCAGCGGCAATTGCTGAACTACATTGCTCAGCAGTCAGTGCATTCTGGTAGTGCCTCTGTTTTTTGTGTGGGCAGAAGAGGATACATATACCCTGAAAAATAGGAGCTCTAAGGGACTCCCTTCTGCAGCACCCCCCCCCCCCCCCCAAGGACCAGGGAAAGCTGGCCAGGGTGAGCCATCGGGGTCAGGGGCTGCAGCTGCTTCTGGCACTTCAGCACCTGTATACATTACACAGGAGGTTTTTTCCTCAACCATTAATGGATTAGAGGAAAGACTGGTGGCCTTAATTGCATCTTCACTCTGGAAGAAAATGCACTAGGTCCCTCTCTGCCACCCAGGACCCTCAAACAGAGGAACTCTGGGGAGAAAAGGAGAGGAATCCCTCTCAGAGGATCAGGATGAGACTGATGATTCCTCTTTTGAGGAATCAAGTGGAGAAGGTCCCTCTTTAGCTTCTCAGGATGAGAAGGTGTTAGTGCAAATTTTTGCTGGATTGGTCCACTCCACATTCAAGTTACCCGTATCTGAGTCAGTTAAGGAACCCTCCTTTGGTTTGGGTTCACTGAAGCCTCCTCAAACTACACATGCTTTTCCTGTTTATGGTTACTGGAAAAGCTTATTTATTCTGAGTGGGATCACCCAGATAAACATTTTTTTCCACCTAAAAAGTTTTCAACACTTTATCCTATGGAGGAAAGATTTACTAAGATATGGGGTATACCGGCAGTTAATGCCGCCATTCCTCCATAAATAAGTCTGACTTGTCTTGTCGACAACGCTCAGATACTTAGGGATCCAACTGATAAGAAATTGGAATTCCTGTTAAAAAAAATTTTCTCCTTGGCAGGTTCAGTGGCAGAAGGTCCTAATAGCTCAACCTGCAGTGGCAGCAATCGGAGTCTGTCAATAATTGAGAGACCATGTTAAACAGGTCCTCAAAGTTTTACCTGAACAGCAAGCTGGGGGTTTGCCAACCTACCAGCGGCTTTGTGTTTGCTGTTGACGCAATCAGAGATTCTATCATCCAAACCTTTTGCTTTGTGCTTGGGTTGGTACATATGCGTAGAATCTTATGGTTGAAAATTTTCAGCCGAATCACCATGTAAGAAGCTTCTGGCTGGGTTTCACTTTCATGGTGCAAGGCTGTTCGGAGAGGATTTGGTAAACGTCCCTCTTTTAAACGGGCTCTGTCCCCAGTGCCAGGAGCATCAGCCTCCAGGCAGTCGCGACGGCCTCCTCCGTCAGGCTCAAGAAATAAATCTCAGAGTCGACCCCCAGGGACAAAAGAAGTCCTGGGGGAGGAAGCCTACTAGACAAGACGCTAAAGCCTCTTTATGAAGGAGTGCCCCCTGCTCGCTCGGGTGGGGGGAAGACTGCTACAGTTCTCAAGGCTCTGGCAGGAGGATTTCCAGGACAGATGGGTGATGTCCACATTAACTCTAGGTTACAAACTAGAGTTCCGAGAATTCCCCTCTCCTCGTTTCCTCAGATCAAATGTTCCCAGAGACCCAGAGAAAAAGAAGTCTCTCTTCTAGCGTTGGAGCGACTAATGTCGCAAAAAGTTATCGTGGTTGTTCCCACGCAAGAGCAGGGATTGGGGTTTTATTCAAACCTTTTTACGGTTCCAAAACCAAATGGAGATGTCAGACCCATTCAAGGATCTAAACCGATTCCTAAAGATACGATTCGCATGGAATCGATCCGATCGGTAGTCTCATCCTACAAGGAGGAGAACTTCTGGCGTCAACAGACATCAAGGACGTGTACCTGCATGTACCTATTTTCCCTGCTCATCAAAAGTACCTGCGTTTTGAAGTAGAAAAACGCCACTTTCAGTTTATAGCTCTGTCTTTCGGGCTAGCTACTGCATCTCGGGGGTTTACAAAAATCGTGGCCCCTCCGCTGGCCAGATTAAGGGCCCAAGGTATAACGGTAATGGCATACCTAGACAACCTGCTCTTGATAGACCTGTCAGTAGCCCGCTTGGATCAAGCTTGGTCACCACAGTCAACTACCTGGAATACCTAGGTTGGCTCCTCAACTTAGAGAAGTCTTCTTTAAAACCAGTAAGAAGACTAGAGTATTTGGGTCTGGTCATAGATGCAGCCCAGAAGAGGGTATTTTTACCCCAGGCAAAGATCAGTACCATAAAAGAACTGATTCAGGTAGTCAGGGCAAATAAAGATTCTTCTATTCGCCTTTGTATGAGGCTACTGGAGAAGATGGTGGCTTCATTCGAAGCAGTTCCCTATGCTCAGTTTCATTCGAGACACCTGCAAAACCAGTATCCTGTCTGCCTGGAACAAGAAGGTTCAGGCATTGGATTTCCTGATGCGTCTGTCTCCTACAGTGCGTCAGAGCCTCAGTTGGTGGTTGATACCCGAAAATTTGCAAAAGGGAAAATCCTTTTTACCAGTTACCTGGACAAGAGAGATGGTCCAACATTCTAGAGATCCATGCAGCGTATCTAGCCCTAAAGGCCTGGCCACTCAGGTTACAGGGTTGCCCTGTCATGATCCAGTCCGACAATGCCACAGCAGTGGCTTAGATCAATCACCAAGGAGGCACCAGGAGTCGTGCAGCCCAAGGAGAAGTAAACCAGATCTTAATCCGGGCAGAAACATGTGCCGTGCATATCGGCAATCTTCATTCCGGGAGTAGAGAACTGGCAGGCGGACTACTTGAGTCGCCGGCAGTTATTCCCAGGGGAATGGTCTCTTCACCCCGACGTCTTCTTGGCCATATGCCAAAGATGGGGGGTTCCGGATGTAGATCTTTTTGCATCCAGGTTCAACAACAAGATCGACAACTTTGTGTCAAGAACAAGGGATCCTCTTGCATGCAGGACAGATGCGTTGGTGACTCCATGGCATCAGTTCTCCCTGATTTATACATTTCCTTCTATTCTGCTACTGCCACGACTTCTTCGCAGAATCGGGCAGGAAAAGAAGTCGGCCCAGCGTGGCCCAGAAGAGCTTGGTATGCACAAACAGTAAAAATGGCAGTAGGTCCCCCGTGGACCGTACCGCCACGTCCAGACCTGCTATCCCAAGGTCCAGTGTTCCATCCTGCCTTACAAACGCTAAATTTGACGGTCTGGCTATTGAAACCCACATTCTGAAGAGTCGTGGGCTTTCAGGTCCTGTGATTTGTACCTTGATCAATGCAAGGAAGCCAGCTTCCAGAATGATTTATCATAGAGTCTGGAAAGCTTATGTCTCCTGGTCTGTATCCAGGGGTTGGCATCCCAGAAAATATGTCCTAAGTAAAATTCTTCACTTTCTACAAATGGGATTAGAAATGAAGCTGGCCTTGAGTACCATCAAAGGGCCAGGTCTCGGCCTTGTCAGTATTATTTCAACGGCCGCCTGCTTTGCATTCTTTGGTCCGAAGCTTTAGACAGGGGGTAACGCGTCTTAGTCCTCCGGTTAACCACTTCAGCCCCGGACCATTTGGCTGCCTAAAGACCAGAGGACTTTTTCCAATTTGGCATTGCGTCGCTTTAACTGCTAATTGCGCGGTCATGCAATGCTGTACCCAAACAAAATTTGCGTCCTTTTCTTCCCACAAATAGAGCTTTCTTTTGATGGTATTTGATCACCTCTGCGGTTTTTATTTTTTGCGCTATAAATGGAAAAAGACCGAAAATTTTGAAAAAAAATATTTTCTACTTTTTGTTGTAAAAAAAAATCCAATAAACTCAATTTTAGTCATACATTTAGGCCAAAATGTATTGGGCCACATGTCTTTGGTAAAAAAAAGTCAATAAGCGTATATTTATTGGTTTGCGCAAAAGTTATAGCGTCTACAAACTAGGGTACATTTTTTGGAATTTACACAGCTTTTAGTTTATGACTGCCTATGTCATTTCTTGAGGTGCTAAAATGGCAGGGCAGTACAAACCCCCCCCCCCTCAAATGACCCCATTTTGGAAAGTAGACACCCCAAGGAAATTGCTGAGAGGCATGTTGAGCCCCTTGAATATTAATTTATTTTGTCCCAAGTGATTGAATAATGACAAAAAATTTTTTAAAAAAATTACAAAAAGTTGTCACTTAATTATATATTCCTCACACAGGCCATGGGCATATGTGGAATTGCACCCCAAAATACATTCAGCTGCTTCTCCTGAGTACGGGGATACCACATGTGTGGGACTTTTTTGGAGCCTAGCTGCGTACGGGGCCCCGAAAACCAATCACCGCCTTCAGGATTTCTAAGGGCGTAAATTTTTGATTTCACTCCTCACTACCTATCACAGTTTTGAAGGCCATAAAATGCCCAGCAGGCACAACCCCCCCCCCCCCCCCAAATGACCCAATTTTGGAAAGTAGACACCCCAAGCTATTTGCTGAGAGGCATGTTGAGTCCATGGAATATTTTATATTGTGACACAAATTGCGGGAATGTGACAATTTTTTTTTTTTTGCACAAAGTTGTCACTAAATGATATATTGCTCACACAGGCCATCGGCATATGTGGAATTGCACCCCAAAATACATTTAGCTGCTTCTCCTGAGTATGGGGATACCACATGTGTGGGACTTTTTGGGAGCCTAGCCGCGTACGGGGCCCCCGAAAACCAATCACCGCCTTCAGGATTTCTAAGGGCGTAAATTTTTGATTTCACTCTTCACTGCCTATCACAGTTTCAGAGGCCATGGAATGCCCAGGTGGCACAAACCCCCCCCAAATGACCCCATTTTGGAAAGTAGACACCCCAAGCTATTTGCTGAGAGGCATGGTGAGTATTTTGCAGCTCTCATTTGTTTTTGAAAATGAAGAAAGACAAGAAAAAACATTTTTTTTTCTTTTTTCAAATTTCAAGACTTTGTGACAAAAAGTGAGGTCTGCAAAATACTGCAAGAGACCACCATTATCGTGTACGGAACCGCCCGCTGAAAAGATGGATATCTCGGTTGTGGCAGCAGCTGCTGCCGTTACCGAGATATCCATCTTCAAAAAAATGACGTATATATACAGTGGGCGGTCCGGAAGTGGTTAAAAAATGGGAGAAGGATTTGGGGATAACCCTAGAGGAAAACGTAGTGGGAAATGTTCTGAAGGCAACACACAGCTCGGCAATAGATATAAAAATGACAGAAACAAACTATAAGTGTTTAACTAGATGGTACGCTACTCTGGAGATAATTAGCAAATTCCAACCAGATAGGTCCCCGAACTGTTGGAGAGGGTGTAAGGTACTGGGGACTATGGCCCATCTGTGGTGGAGCTGTCCGGTTGTTAAAAAGTACTGGTTGGAGGTTATCCAAATCATAGAGGAGATTACAGGTAAAATAATTCCGTATGACCCATGGATATGCATGTTTCACAGCACAGAGGGTGGAAACCGAGAGTACAATGGGTCCATTACCCCTGTGCTGTTGAACGCAGCAAAAAGTGAAATCCCTAAAAAACGGCAGAAGGTCGAAGGCCCCAAGGTCAAGGATTGGTTCCTAAGAGTGCAGGAAACATATAACTTAGAGAAATGGGAGAGAGATCCGCCAAATGTGGAGCATGAGACAGGGGGAGGTAGATGGGCAAGTTGGGTGGCTTTTAAGAAATCCGTGGGGTATGTGGAGAAGAGGTTGAGTCAATATTGACACCAAGGGGGTAGGCGGACGAAAGTACCTGGTTGGAAAGAGTCTGCGGGGGGGTTTGGGGGGGTGTTGGATGGGGGGGAGGGGGGGTTTAGGGGATACAAGGGAAAGTATTATTGTAGAGGAGCAGAAGTGAATGTTATTTTTGCTTTTTTTTGTATGGATATAAACAATTTAAATAAAGATTTTAAAAAAAAGAATGTATTTTGGGGTGTAATTTCACATATTCCCATGGCATGTTTGAGCAATATATCATTTAGTGACAACTTTGTGCAAAAATAAATAAATAAAAAATTTGTCTCTTTCCCGCAACTTGTGTCACAATATAAAATATTCCATGGACTCGACATGTCTCTCAGCAAATAGCTTGGGGTGTCTACTTTCCAAAATGGGGCCATTTGGGGGGTTTTGAACTGTCCTGGCATTTTATGCACAAAATTTAGAAGCTTATGTCACACATCACCCACTCTTCTAACCACTTGAAGACAAAGCCCTTTCTGACACTTATTGTTTACATGAAAAATTTTTATTTTTTTTTTGCAAGAAAATTACTTTGAGCCCCAAAACATTATATATTTTTTTAAAGCAAATACCCTACAAATTAAAATGGTGGGTGTTTCATTTTTTTTTCACACAGTATTTGCGCAGCGATTTTTCAAACGCATTTTTTGGGGAAAAAACACACTTTTTTAAATTTTAATGCACTAAAACACACTATATTGCCCAAATGTTTGATGAAATAAAAAAGATGATCTTAGGCCGAGTACATGGATACCAAACATGACATACTTTACAATTGCAATTACAATTGCGCACAAACGTGCAGTGGCAACAAAATAAATACATTTTTAAAAGCCTTTAAAAGCCTTTACAGGTTACCACTTTAGATTTACAGAGGAGGTCTACTGCTAAAATTACTGCCCTCGATCTGACCTTCGCGGTAATACCTCACATGCATGGTGCAATTGCTGTTTACATTTGACGCCAGACCGACGCTTGCGTTCGCCTTAGCGTGAGAGCAGGGGGCGACAGGGGTGCTTTTTTTTTTTTTTCTTTAATATTTTTTTGCTTTTTTATCTTATTTTTAAACTGTTCCTTTCATTTTTTTTTTTTTTTATCATTTTTATTGTTATCTCAGGGAATGTAAATATCCCCTATGATAGCAATAGGTAGTGACAGGTACTCTTTTTTTGAAAAAATTGGGGTCTATTAGACCCTAGATCTCTCCTCTGCCCTCAAAGCATCTGACGACACCAAGATCTGTGTGCTAAAATGCTTTCCCAATTTCCCAATGGCGCTGTTTACATCTGGCGAAATCTAAGTCATGGAATGCTTGTAGCTTCCGGTTTCTTAGGCCATAGAGATGTTTGGAGCCACTCTGGTCTCTGATCAGCTCTATGGTCAGCTGGCTGAATCACCGGCTGCATTCTCAGGTTCCCTTTTGAGACAGGAGAGCCAGAGAAAAACACGGAAGATGGTGGGGGGGGGCATTCCCTCCCACTGCTTGTAAAAGCAGTCTAGAGGCTAATTAGCCGCTAGGATTGCTTTTACATGAAAGCCGAACCGCTGGCTGAAAAGAATGATACCAAGATGATACCATAACCACTCAAAGTCGTGAATGGCGTACCTGAAGACATAAAAATGGTTAACAATAAAACACAGTAAACGGTAAAGTATAAAAAATTGCATACCTGAAAAGCAAACATGATAAAACATAATAAAAATAAAACATTGCAGAATAGAATACAGTAAAAAAAGAGCAGAACAATAGAGAGAGAATAGAGAGAGAACAATAAAACGACAACTATTTTTTTGTAAATTTTATATATATATATATATATATATATATATATTTTTTTTTTTTTTACACTTTTTTTTGTAACTAACTTTTATAACTGTAACCGGTTCCAGGTTCGGGTCTCTCAAAATGCGATGGCATCTTGGGAGACCCTGTGAAAGTGTGCCTAGTCTGTGCAATGCTGTACCCTACGCTAATACTCAACTAGTGCATGGTAGCGTTCAAAACATTCACCAATGCAAAGACCAGGAATGTCAGGACAGAAGGGACAATAATAGCGGGTGTCACGCCTATATCCGCGCTTGCTGCAGACACAACATCTTTTTTGGGGGGGTTTGTTGGGTAGGGGTACTCGGGAGGACATAAAGAAAATGCCTCTCATGCAGCCAACTGCATTTGGTTGGGGATGTGAATGGGGGAAGTACGGGCGCTGCAGAAGTGGTGGTTCCCAATTAGGATTGGCGAATGCAGCAGGAAGGGCATTATGGGCACGACGGCCTGTGTTTGTCTTCTTCTTGGTGGCAGCGGGACACTACTTGTGCTTGCCACCTCACCAGCTTGAACTGCACTTATGGGACTCGCCACGTCACCAAGTGTTACTGCAGTGCTGGTTTGACTATGATCGGGGTGTACTAGGTCGCTGGTGCTTGCCAGTTCACCAAAAGGCTACCAAAAAAACTGTTAGCGATCGCAGGGATCAGGCCTGACTTTGCGAACGCTGCAGTTATGCGTTTGGTAAGTGACAGTGATCGATCGATACTGCACTTGGGTGGGCTGGGCTGGGCCGGGCGGAGGGGCAAAACGCAGGTGCTAGCGGGTATCTGGGATGATCCCGCTAACACTGCGTTTGTGGGAACCCTAAACTGCTCTGGATGCTAGTATAGATCTTATCGGATCAGATATTGATCCGTTCAGATACTATACCACTAAGGGAGGTGTACGCTACGTGCGTGGGTGTTAGCGCTACTGGCACTAACCTGACACTGCCTGGGGCTGGTGCTTGCCAGTTCACCAAAACGCTACCAAAAAAACTGTTAGCGACCGCAGGGATCAGGCCTGACTCTGCGAACGCTGCAGTTATGTGTTTAGAGTTTTGTAAGTGACAGTGATCGATCGATACTGCACTTGGGTGGGCTGGGCTGGGCCGGGCGGAGGGGCAAAACGCAGGTCCTAGCAGGTATCTGGGCTGATCCCGCTAACACTGCATTTTTGGGAACCCTAAACTGCTGGGGATGCTAGTATAGATCTGATCAGATCAGATATTGATCCGATCAGATATTATAGCACTAAGGGAGGTGTACGGTGCGTGCGTGGGTGTTAGAGGTACTGGCGCTAACCTGACGCTGCCTGGGGCTGGTGCTTGCCAGTTCACCAAAACGCTACCAAAAAAACTGTTAGCGATCGCAGGGATCAGGCCTGACTCTGCGAACGCTGCAGTTATGCGTTTAGTGTTTTGTGTAAGTGACAGTGATCGATCGATACTGCACTTGGGTGGGCTGGGCTGGGCCGGGCGGAGGGGCAAAACGCAGGTGCTAGCAGGTATCTGGGCTGATCCCGCTAACCCTGCGTTTTTGGGAACCCTAAACTGCTGGGGACGCTAGTATAGATCAGATATTGATCTGTTCAGATACTATACCACTAAGGGAGGCGTATGCTGCGTGTGTGGGTGTTAGCGGTACTGGCGCTAATCTGACGCTGCCTGGGGCGACGCATATCACCGCCGGGCGATCAGGGGGCTAAACCTTTATTCGGTAATAAACGGCGGGTGCCCTGACACTATAAAAAATAAACGAACTAACCAGCGTCACCCGTAACAGTTATACGGTGATCAGTGGTGAAAGGGTTAACTAGGGGGCAATCAAGGGGTTAAAACCTTTATTAGATAGTATATGGGGGTCCCTGTCGCTATAAAACGCTGACGGTGAACCTAAATATTTACCTCCCTAACTAGCGTCACCAGCGACACTAATACAGCGATCAGAAAAATGATCGCTTAGTGACACTGGCGACAGGGGGTGATCAAGGGGTTAAAACTTTATTAGGGGGGTTAGTGGGGTACCCTAGACCTAAAGGGGGCTAACAATAACTGCCTTACCACACTAACTGTCACAAACTGACACCATGCAGTAATCAGAGAAAAAAAAACTGCTTGGTGTCAGTGTGACAGGGGGGAGCTGATTGGGGGGGGGATCGGGGGTGTTTTGTGTGCCTGGCATGTTCTACTCTCTGTGTGTGTGTGTGTGTGTGTGTGTGTGTTGTGCACTCACATTACAGTCTTCTCTCCTCAGCGCCGGAACGGAAAATGCAGAGCAGAGGAGAGATGACATCATTTCCTTTGCTGCTGTTTACCATACAGCAGCATAGGAATGATTTCATTGGCCGGCGGCGATCGCGAGGGGGGGGCCACGAATGGATGGCCTCCCCTTCACCTCCGATCGCCGCTGGACAGAAGCCGACCGCCTCGGGCATCGGGGGGGGGGGGGGGGGGTCTGATCGGACCCTCCGCTCGTGGGAGGCAGATCACGTACGGATACGTGATTCTGCCTGCCCGTGCCATTCTGCCGACGTATATCATCGTGAGACGGTCGGCAAGTGGTTAAGGCACCCCTAAACCCCTGGGACTTGAATTTTGGTTCTGTCAGTTTTACAGAAACAGCCTTTTGAACCAATACGTCAAATTCCCTTGGTCTTGTTGACCAGGAAATGAATTTTTCTGGTAGCCATTTCTTCTGCTAGAAGAGTATCAGAATTAGCAGCTCTTTCCTGTAAAGAGCCTTATTTGATCATGCACAAGGATAGAGTGGTTTTGCGCCCTCATCCTAGCTTTCTAACAAAGGCGGTTTTCATGTAAACCAAGATATTGTTCTGCCTTCCTTTTTTCCAGATCCCTGTTCTACGGAAGAAAGGTCACTACATTCTTTGGATGTAGTGAGAGCGGTTAAAGTCTATCTGGAAGTGACTACTCAAATTCGCAAAACGGATGTTTTGTTTGTATTGCCAGAAGGTCCTAATAGAGGACAGGCAGCGTCGAATTCTACCATTTCAAAATGGATTCGGCAAGTGATTGTTCAAGCTTATGGTTTGAAGCAAAAATTCCGCCTTTTCAGATCAAGGCACGCTCCACGAGGGCTATTAGTGCTCTATGGCTCAAATCTGTAAGGACGCAACCTGGTCTTCAGTCCATACATTCACCAGATTTTATCAGGTGGATGTAAGAAGGCATGAGGATATCGCCTTTGGGCGTAGTGTGTGTGCTTCAGGCAGCGGTACAAGGTCCTCAGGTCTGATTACACCCTACTTTGTTGTGGTTCCCCTCCCCTCAGATAGCATTGCTCTGGGACATCCCATCAGTAATTACTGAGACTCTGTGTCCCGTGATGTACGAGAAATAAAATAGGATTTTTATAACAGCTTACCTGTAAAATCCTTTTCTTTTGAGGTACATCACGGGACACAGAGGTCCCACCCCTCTTCTAATACACTTATATTGCTTTGCTACAAACCTTAGGTATCCCCAGGAAGGGGAGGGATTATATAGGGGGTTGAACTACCTGTCTAGGGTGTGCCAGTGTCCAATTACCTAGTGATACCCCATATAACCCTTCAGTAATTACTGAGGCTCTGTGTCCCGTTATGTACTTCAAAAGAAAAGGATTTTACAGGTAAGCCGTTATAAAAATCCTATTTTTACAAGTTTAAATCAGTATTTTTTTGCTAGAAAATTACATATAACCCCCAAACATTTATTTATTTTACTTTTTATTTTTACACTGTCCCTTTTTAAATTTAAATTTTTTTTTCAATAGGAGATCTGCAAGTCTGTGCAGTGACAGAGGAAGGTTGGAGTTGAGAAAATGAAGAGGGGGCTAATAGCTGAACTCCAAACCATAGCCCTTACAGATCACCTTTTCATCTGAGATGCAAGCCAAATTCATGTCTGCAAAGGTTAACAACCCCTCCTCACCCCCAATGTGGGGGTTTACCTTGATGCAAAGGAAGGCTTGTGCAAGGATTTGGTTATCTTTGTGCCCCAGACCCTGCATGTAGAATGCCAGGCTTAAGTACCCTGGATGTGGATCAGTGGGGTGGCAAACAGTATTCCACCCCCCCCCCCCCCCCGTTTGGTAGCACTTACCCCATCACCGGTATCTTCCCCTGCTCGGCGGTGGCCTCCAGCTCTCCACGGGTCATCACGGCGGCCTCCGTTTCCTCCCTTCTCCACGGCGGCCAATCGGGAGTCTTCTCTTTTCGGCCGATCGGCAAATGGGTCTCACACTCGCTTCTGTTTGGCTGGATTAAGGATTAGTGTTTCAACAGCGAATATTCATTTGCTGTCGTAACACACCTGGATGGGCTTCGAGTACATTCTCTGCGACCCGAGCCCACCCTATTTTGAATCCTATCAGAGCCTCTGGCTCTAATCAGGTGCTTCAAAAGAAAACCCTGGCCACTGTAATTCATGCGCCTGGTGTTCTGGGCTGGACGCATGAATAGAGGGTGGCCGCAGATAGATTCATAAATCTAGCCATTATGCATATAGGGGGTGCTGTGGAGAGAGGGCGTGGCGCCTGGGCACCCCTAATGGACGGGCCACCACTGATGTTAATGCTGTGGGAGTGGAGAAACAAAAGGGATGTAGGGATGAGGTACAAGATTGTCTGTCTGTTTGTTCCTTATGCCGCGTACACATGGTCGGACTTTTCGTCTGCAAAAGTCCAACGGACGCTGACGGACTAAAGCTGGCTGGTAATCCGATCGTGTGTGGGCTTCTCCGGACTTTCAACGGACTTTTTTAGCCTCAAATCCGACGGACTTTAGATTTGAAACATGCTTCAAATCTTTACGTCGTAACTACGACGGACCCCGAAGTCCGCTCGTCTGTATGCTAGTCCGACGGACAAAAAAACGACGCATGCTCATAAGCAAAAACTAAACGGAAGCACTCGGTCTAGTAAAACTAGTGTTCGTATTGTAGGTAGCACATTCATCACGCTGCAAAATCTGTGATCGTTGAATTCAGCGCATTTTATGCCTTCTTTACGAATGCTATAAAGAACGAAGGTGTTTTGCTGTTCATATTCAAACAGAGTTCTCCCAAACTGATTTCTGGATTCTTTTTCTCTTTGATCTCATGAATGATATAGTATGCTTTTTAAAAACAATGTTTCCATACTAATAATACTTTTTACACTTTTTTTTTTATTTTTTTGTGTGGAGTCATATTTTCGTGTAATTTTTATCCAGATATTTATTTTATGATTGTTGTTGAACTTTTTTATATGTTTATCTCTATATTTGTTTTTTTATTTTTTTTTGTGTTTGTAAAGTTACCACAAAGAACCCCTTCTTTTTTTTTTTTTTTAGGTTTGTAAAGTTACCACAAAGAACCCAGTATTATAGTTTAGTTTTTCTAGTGATTTTTTTTTTTTTTTTTTTAGATAAAGTTAACCCAAAGCACCGTTTTTGGTTATGTATCTTTTTTTTTTTTTCAAGACTTACCACTCGAACATTATTAACATTATTAATGTATTTTTGGTGTGTTTTTGCAAACTCAATGAGATTGTTGTCCCTTGTTAATTTAACATTGTGTGTAAAATCAATGATTTAAAAGAAAACACATAAAGTCTTTTCCTAAACTCAAAAAAGATCCATTTATTCATGGTCAAAATAAAATAAAGAGGAAGTCAACGCTGGAAAAAATCAGTGTACAAGAAAATTGGGATCTTGAGGAGTCCATATAAGAGGGAGCACAATCTGGTCCAAGAATCCCAGAGATCAACAGCACCAGCAGATGATATAGATGTCCCCAGACTGTGGTACTACAACAGCCTGCGTCTTCTGTCAGACCAGACTGAACCCAGGTCATCACTTTCTTCTCTTCCCTGCAGCCTTTCCTCCACGCTGCCCTGCAGCCTTCCCTGCAGCCTTCCCTGTAGCCTTCTTTGGAGGCTGTGGCTGTGGTGTTTCAGTTGTGGCAGGAGGAGGAGGAGGGGGGGCTGCCCCATGTAGTTGGGTGTTTCGGGTTAGCGTGCCCTGCAGCCCCTTCTGGATTGTTTCCCCAAATAGGCGCTCGCAAATGAGGCGCTGCTCCCAATCCATTTGAAGAAGCCTGCTGGCTAAGTAGCAGCCATAGGACTCTTCCACTTCGGGGGGGCTCCTCAAAAAACGGGTGGCCTCTTGCATGAGGCGCAGGGATGCCTCCTGTGTGACCGTCCCCTTCCTGGCCCTTTTTTTGGGAAGGCGGAGGGGAGGCACTTGGGATTGGGTCATGCTCCTACTGGGACCAGCCACCTCACTTGGCCCAGCCACCTCACTGGGACCAGCCACCTCCTGCCTGACACTGGGCCCAGCCTCCTCCAGGATGATGGTGAATCCGGCCTCCTCCAGGCTGTCCATGGGCCCGGTCTCCTCCTGCCTGCCACTTTCCACACATTCCTCCTGGATGGACTCATCCTGTGTATAAAAAAAGGACATAGTTTTAGTTTTTTTTTTTGGGGTTCATCAATGACACACAATTTGCTTCTCATGACCAGCAAATTCAATGTGAATACATCTCTTTAATAAAAGAGTCTAATCAGACACCCTAATTTTTTCTAGCAGGTGCCAAACATATTTAGCCACTCCTGTCAATTGATATGTATACACAATTTTGAGGGCAAAAATCTTTGAGACAATTATAACATCCAGTTAACCTCATTAATATTAGTACAGTAAATATTGTTTAAACTAATTTACCTGACTCCAGATGGTCATATCCGGTTCATCCAGGATGGAAGACCCAGCTTGCTCCTCATCAGCCTCTGCTGGGGTGGAGGGAAGGGTGGAGGGAAGGGTTGAAAGTGATGCCCTGGCTTCAGTCTGGTCATCAAGAAAACGGAGTTGATTGTAGTACCACAGCCTGGGTACATAAACATCATCTGCTGATGCTCCTGATCTCATTGATTCCTGGATCTTCTTATGCTCCCTCTTATACATATTCCTCAAGACCCCAATTTTCTTGAGCAATGTCTCCATTGTTGCTTCCGGGATGGTCGCCTGGACAAAGGACAGAAGTCTCTCCAGCGTTGACTTCCTCACATGCTTTGCATAATACTGAGGGTGTTTCACCTCCCACAAATTCCTCATCTCTCGATATTTCGAAATAAAAGCTGTGAGGAACTCTGGATCCTTAAATAGGGGATTCATAATATCTGGAAAAGATAAAGTCACAAGACAAAAAACACTTATTAGGTTTCTGCTAAACCCTCATCATCTTCTCCCTATGTAGGCCTCATCAATCTGTCAAGCCATATAGGCCGCTTGCTACAAAGTCATGACCATAAAAAAATATAAATTTAAAATTACCTTCGTTTAGTAGCGTCCCGGTCCACTATCACCTACGCACAGAACGTACGTACGACACGTGCACAAGGCCCCTCTTTATACACTACGCATGTGTGAAACTCCGCCTGCGTCGCCCGCCCCTGACGTTCGATTTTAACTCATGTTCTCCGCCCCCTAATTCTACGCACAGAACGTACGTATGACACGTGCACAAGGCCCCTCTTTATACACTATGCATGTGTGAAACTCCGCCTGCGTCGCCCGCCCCTGACGTTCGATTTTAACTCATGTTCTCCGCCCCCTAATTCTACGCACAGAACGTACGTACGACACGTTCACAAGGCCTCTCTTTATACACTACGCATGTGTGAAACTCCGCCTGCGTCGCCCGCCCATTCGATTTTAACTCATGTTCTCTGCCCATTTTTATTTACGGCGCGTAGTGGGGTGAATAATGGCGGAGACACATCAGGTGCGTACTACCTCAGGTAGCGAAGAAAGCCCGGAGGCCGGAACGTCAAGATCTGTGATGCCTAGATTTAAGGCCTCCAATATGTCCTTTAAAGAGATGGTGGAAATGGTGGCCATTCTTAAAAAAAAGGATTATGATGGGAAGTATGGGCCGTACGCCCGGCCAAATTTGCGCAAAGCCAAAATAATGGCGAAGGTGGTGAAGACTTTGCAGGCTTCTTTTGGGGTACAGCGCTCCAAGGATCAAATTAGAAAAAGATGGTCCGACCTCAAAATCAGGGAGCCGGATCAGTACAGACGGATCCGTAAAGTGCTGAAAAAAAGTAAGTACTTGTCGTGTTTTTCTCTTGTGTTTATTACCTTGTATACTGCTCCATGTGCTTTTCATTCCTATACGTTTTTTTTGCTCATCGTTTCAAACGATCTTTTAATAGACCTCGTTACATATCTATAGATATATCTCTATATAGATATATCTATCTATATATCTATATATATATGTATGTATGAATATATATATATATATATATATATATATATATATATGTGTATGTATATATCTATCTATATATCTATATGTATGTATGAATATATATATATATATATATATGTGTGTATGTATATATATGTATGTGTATATATATATATATATATATATATATATATATATATATATATATATATATATATATATATATATATATATATATATATAGATAGATAGATAGATATAGGTAGATGTAGATATATAGATAGATATAGAAATGTAAAAAATTATTTTGGAATATTTTAAGTTATATATTTTTTTTTCTTTACATTTTGTTTGATATTTATATTTAGTTAGAGATATAGAGAGAGAGAGATCAAAAGATTAGTAACTATATTTATAGATATTGATATCTAGATATCTATCTATCCGATATGTCTTTAGAAATTTAAATATTTAGGTAAAATAGGAACTCTACACAAACAGAACATTTGTACACCACTTCACTACAAATGTTTGAAAATTACTATGTACTAAAATATCTGTGTGCTAAGTATATTAATTTTTTGGTTCACATAGGGGAAAAATCACTCAGCCAACAAGAAGAACACAGTCCCCCCCAAGCAAAAGAACATACTTGGGAAATCAGCCCAAGCCCCACTGAGGATGTGGAGGAAGGAGAGGTGGGCGACATGGGCACCCCACCAGGTGAGTGTCTGACACACCAGCTTACGGTAATCTATGCATGGCTGCCTTTTCTTTTATGTAATTTTTCTACTCTATTTTAGGTGATCTGGTTGTGCTTGAGTCAAACAACAGCGCCACCCCCGAGGATGTTCAGGAATTATGCGACATGGGCACCCCACCAGGTCAGTGTCTGAGACACCAGCTTTATGGTAAGGTAAACTATGTATGTGTGCATATTTCTAAACACATTTTTTTGTTTCATTCCACTTTAGGTCCAACAAGTGACTATTTCACCACAGACAGTGCCCAACGGCTAATTGCTGAAATAATGGCCTGGAATGGGGAGATCGATGAAATGCGTAATCGGCTGGATCGTATGCAGCAGGAAATGAAGGACATGATTGATGTTTTGGGTCGAATCTAAATGCCCTTTTTGAAACCCCAAAACATCGATCATGTCCTTCATTTCCTGGTTTGCTGACCCCATTCTGGGCCTTCTCTTTATTATTTTTGGTTAAATTATATGGCTGTTTAACATCATTTAAAAAAGGAGGGCTGTTTAGAGAAAATACCTTAAAAAAACAAAAACAAAAAAAAAAATGGATTTTAAAAAACCAAAAAAAAAAAAAAGGATTTTAAAAAACCCAAAAAATAAAAAAAGGATTTTAAAAAACCAAAAAAAAAAAAAAGGATTTAAAAAAAAAAAAAAAGGATTTTAACCACCTCAATACTAGGCACTTTCGCCCCCTTTCTTCCCAGACCAATTTTCAGCTTTCAGCGCTCTTGCACTTTTAATGACAATTACTCAGTCATGCTACGCTGTACCCAAATGAAATTTTTATCATTTTGTTTGCACAAATAGAGCTTTCTTTTGGTGGTATTTATTCACGACTCCGTTATTTTTTTTTTGCGATATAAGCGCAAAAATAGTGGAAATTTGGGAAAAAAACAATATTTTCTTTTTTCTGTTTTAAAAGAAATCCAGTAGAATCGAATTTTGTCATAAATTTAAGCCAAAATGCATTCTGCTACATGTTTTTGATAAAAAAAATCCTGTTAAGGCCCCGATTTTGCCGCGATTTTACCGCGATTTGGGAGCAGTACTACTTTGCCACGTTTTTTGCATTAACAAATGAAAACATACAGTAGTTGGTATGAATCATAAGGGAGAACTCCACGCCAAGTTTTAAATAAAAAAAACTGGCGTGGGTTCCCCCCCAGGGGCATACCAGGCCCTTGGGTCTGGTATGGATTGTAAGGGGAACCCCCTACGCCGAAAAATTGGCGTGGGGGTCCCCCCAAAATCCATACCAGACCCTTATCCAAGCACGCAGCCGGCCGGTCAGGAATGGGGGTGGGGACGAGCGAGCGCCCCCCCCCTCCTGGACCGTACCAGGCCGCATGCCCTCAACATGGGGGGGTGGGTGCTTTAGGGCATGGGGGGCACCCTGCCGGGCCCCCCCACCCCAAAGCACCTTGTCCCCATGTTGATGAGGACAAGGGCCTCTTCCCGACAACCCTGGCCGTTGGTTGTCGGGGTCTGCGGGCGGGGGGCTTATCGGAATCCGGGAGCCCCCTTTAATAAGGGAGCCCCCAGATACCGGCCCCCCATCCTATGTGAATGAGTATGGGGTACATGGTACCCCTACCCATTCACCTAGGGAAAAAAGCGTCAATAAAAAACACAGTACACAGGCATTTAAAATAATTTATTAGGCAGCTCCGGGATCTTCTTCCGACTTCGGGGGTCCTCTTCCGACTTCGGGGGGTCTCTCCGGCGTCTCCTCCCAGTGTCCTGATCTTCTGCCGGCTCCTCCGCTTTCTTCTGCAGCTCAATTGCTAGCGGTGGTCCGGACTTCTGCCTTCTTCTTTTCTTCCAGAGATGTTGACACGACGCTCTCTCCAGCTGCAATGGTCTCTGAACGCTCCGCAACAGACTTATATAGGCGGTGACCCCGCCCCCTTATGCCGTCACAGTCCCTGGGCATGCTGGGACTGTGCCGTCATAAGGGGGCGTGGTCATCACCCAGTGACCACGCCTCCTAAAACGTCGGAGAGACCCCCGAAGTCGGAAGAGGACCCCCGAAGTCGGAAGAAGATCCCGGAGCTGCCTAATAAATTATTTTAAATACCTGTGTACTGTGTTTTTTATTGACGCTTTTTTCCCTAGGTGAATGGGTAGGGGTACCATGTACCCCATACTCATTCACATAGGGTGGGGGGCCGGGATCTGGGGGCTCCCTTATTAAAGGGGGCTCCCGGATTCCGATAAGCCCCCCGCCCGCAGACCCCGACAACCAACGGCCAGGGTTGTCGGGAAGAGGCCCTTGTCCTCATCAACATGGGGACAAGGTGCTTTGGGGTGGGGGGGCCGGCAGGGTGCCCCCCATGCCCTAAAGCACCCACCCCCCCATGTTGAGGGCATGCGGCCTGGTACGGTCCAGGGGGGGGGGCGCTCGCTCGTCCCCACCCCCATTCCTGACAGGCCGGGCTGCGTGCTCGGATAAGGGTCTGGTATGGATTTTGGGGGGGACCCCACGCCGATTTTTCGGCGTAGGGGGTTCCCCTTAGATCCATACCAGACCTAAGGGCCTGGTATGCCCCTGGGGGGAACCCACGCCGGTTTTTTCATCTAAAACTTGGCGTGGAGTTCCCCCTCTGGATTCATACCAGACAGCTGTCAGCACTGCCTGTCGCTCATCGGGAAAGGAAAAAAAAGTTTTCCTTTCCTGATCAGCGAGCCAGGCTTGTGCTTACATAGTCGTACTGAAGTCGTGTCTATATTATTCAGGCACGAGTTGCATGCTACTTCAGGGTTTAACATTGAGGTCTATGGAGTACAACTCGCATAGAAGTTGGACCAAAGTAGTGCAGGGACTACTTTCAAGTCGGCACGACTAAAAGTCGTGCCAATATGAATGGTAGTCATTGAAAATCATGGAGAATGACTTGTCATACGATTTTGCAGTACAAAATCGTGGGACAAGTCGTATAAGTGTGAAAGGGGCCTAAGTGTATAATAATTGGTTTGTGTGATCACGGACATATGTACGCAAATGATCATGTACAGATGTGTGCAGGTGATCACGTACATATGTGTGCAGATTACCATTGGGACATGTGATTTTAGTGGGACATATGTGGGGGACAGCTTTTTTTATTATTTGGGGACATGTGTTTTGGGAACATGTGTGTTTTACATTATGTGGGGACATGTGTGTGTTTTACATTATGTGGGGACATGTGTGTGTTTTACATGTATGTATTTACATGTGTGTTGACACTAGGTTGGTGATCAGTGAGTAAAAAGCTGTAAAAAACAGCTCATACTCACTGATCATCAGCCGGCTGCAGCAATCCCCTCTCCTCCTCAGCGACAACTTCCGTGTGAGGAGAGGAGAGCTGATAGCCTAGCAACCGGCTGTGTTTACATCACATGACGGCTGTGATTGGACACGGCCGTCATGTGATCAGGAGGGCCAATCACAGAGCCCTCCTGCCGATCCGAGATGACACGAGCGCCGCTCCTTTTGAGGGACGTTCCTGAACGTCCACTCAGAAGGAGAGAGCACCCACCCGGCCGTTTATGTACATTGGCCGGGTGGGAAGTAGTTAAAAAACCAAAAAAAAAAAAAAGCCTGTTTGCTAAAATCAAAATGCCCAAAAAATTGTATTTTTGATTATGTAAAAATATTTAACTATAATTATATTTTTCAAAATTATTAAGATATCATTATATTTTTGGCTAGGAACATTTTATACTAAATGCATAACTGAATGCATAACAACGATTAATAAAAACATCTGCTTAGGAATTAAATAAATGTGTGGTTTGTTATTTCAATGCTCAGTATCAGTTTGGTTATAATTTTAAAAAAGTTGTTTACAGTGGCAATGGAGCTTATTTAGAAATTTAAAAGGAAAATACAGTTGGCACTACAACTGCTCGACCATAACCTAGGAGAAAGCCCAAAAGAAAGGCAAGCAATAAATATAATTCAAGATTTCATCAAGTTTTTTTTTATTAAAAATATTTAGATATCCTGGCCCATTGCAATGGCCCCCCTACCCATAAAATAATTCACATATTGCTGTCTAACTTGACGGGCACTTTGGGGGGCCAAGCCAGTACGGACAGTATCCAGGCCCGTAAGGTTGTCATCGATAAGTCCGGCCTCAGGCCCAACTGTTACCATATAATTAGGAGAATGTTGGTGTAAAAAGTTGTGCAGGATGCAGCACGATAAAATGATAAAATTAAGTTTGTATTCCGCCAAATTAATGGAGGTTTGAAACAGGCGGAACCGGCTGGCCAGAATCCCAAACGCATTCTCAACCACTCTTCTAGCTCTGGCCAGCCGGAAATTAAAAACCCTCCTCTCCGGGGTGAGGGTTCTTTGGGGGAATGGCCTCATGAGGTGCTTGCTCAGAGCGAAGGCTTCATCGGCAATGAAGACAAAGGGGAGTCCTTCCACGTTATCCGCATCAGGTGGCAATCCCAGGCCACCACTCTGGAGACGCTGGCAGAACTCCGTCTGGGCAAATACTCCTCCATCCGACATCCGGCCATTCTTCCCCACGTCCACATATAAAAATTCATAGTGTGCTGACACCACCACCATTAAAACAATACTGTGGAACCCCTTATAATTAAAATAGTATGACCCCGAATGGGGTGGTGGCACGATGTGGACATGTTTCCCATCTACAGCCCCTCCACAATTGGGAAAGTCCCAACGGGTGGCAAAATGGGATGCCACAGTCTGCAATTCCTGTGGCGTTGAAGGAAACTGGGGAATCAAACAAGAAAACCAAAATCAGTAATTTGGAAGATAACATTGCAAGAAAATTATACAATTAAAAACATTATTCCCCAGCATCAGTATAACATTAAATAATTTAAATCTTCGGGAAGAAATAATATGGAAAGGCACACTTATCAGATTGCTCACCCCCTCTGATGGAACATTGATTACATTTTAGGGGGTTGTGAAATCCCTAAAAAAGATTACTTTTAGGACACGCAGGGATTTAGGGACTAAAAAGGCTACAAGACTGCAGTTGTCGCACTCTGCAAGTGCAGTTGCTACCCAGCTTACAGTAAATGAGGTAAGGTAAAAAGGCAGTCATGTTGCAAGGAGTACACAATCACATGCAAGGGCAATTAATGAAAACACTTTTGCATATGATTTGATGATGGAAATCAGCAGAGCTTCTGCTCATTTACTAAAGCACTGGAACAAATGCACTTGTAGAGTGCACATGCATTTTGCAAAGTGCAACATATATTTGCTTTATACAAATCAACACCACAGAACATTCTAGCAAATTTTTACGGGGGTGGGGTTGGGAAATCAAGCTAATTGCTATTTCTAAGCACACTATTTGGATTGAGTTTAGGTGGGGGGGGGGAGGGGGTTGGGAAATCAAGCTAATTGCTATTTCTAAGCACACTGTTTGGATTGAGTTTAGGTGGGGGGGGGAGGGGGTTG
This sequence comes from Lithobates septentrionalis, assembly GCA_037952835.1. Taxonomy (NCBI): domain Eukaryota; kingdom Metazoa; phylum Chordata; class Amphibia; order Anura; family Ranidae; genus Lithobates; species Lithobates septentrionalis. The sequence continues at coordinate 871,319 of JBBDGP010001129.1, forward strand.
GGAAATCAAGCTAATTGCTATTTCTAAGCACACTATTTGGATTGAGTTTAGGTGGGGGGGGTTGGGAAATCAAGCTAACTGCTATTTCTAAGCACACTATTTGGATTGAGTTTAGGTGGGGGGGAGGGGGTTGGGAAATCAAGATAATTGCTATTTCTAAGCACACTATTTGGATTGAGTTTAGGTGGGGGGGGGGGTTGGGAAATCAAGCTAATTGCTATTTCTAAGCACACTATTTGGATTGAGTTAAGGTGGGGGGGAGGGGGTTGGGAAATCAAGCTAATTGCTATTTCTAAGCACACTATTTGGATTGAGTTTAGGTGGGGGGGGAGGGGGTTGGGAAATCAAGCTAATTGCTATTTCTAAGCACACTATTTGGATTGAGTTTAGGTGGGGGGTTGGGAAATCAAGCTACGGTAATTGCTATTTCTAAGCACACTATTTGGATTGAGTTTAGGTGGGGGGGAGGGGGTTGGGAAATCAAGCTAATTGCTATTTCTAAGCACACTATTTGGATTGAGTTTAGGTGGGGGGGAGGGGGTTGGGAAATCAAGCTAATTGCTAATTATAAGCACACTAAATACACTCAAACAAAATACACTCAAAATGAGTAGACTAGGTGGATATGTGCCCATCATTGCATGCTGGAGAGGTTATTGAAGGAAAATATACATGCATGACAAAAAAGAACAGGAAAAAAATCCAGCATGTGTGAGGATAAAAAGGGGACATTCACACTATATTGCAATGGTAAGTAGTGTTTGAGGCAAGAAATACATTACATTATCAAAGATTACATAAAAGAACATGTGATGCTAATAAAAGAAAAATATCTTACCTTAATATAGTCCTTCTGCAGGACCTGGATGATGGCAGAACAGGTCTCTGGGATAATGATCCCCAGAGCCTGGGGGGAGATGCCTGTCGAGAACTTGAGGTCCTGCAGGCTTCTCCCTGTCGCCAAGTACCGCAACGTGGCAACTAGCCTCTGCTCCGGAGTGATGGCTTGCCTCATGCAGGTATCCTGCCTGCTGATATAGGGGGTCAGCAAAGCCAACAAACGGTCAAAAACGGGGTCCGTCATCCGGAGAAAGTTCCTGAAATCCTCAGGATTATTCTCACGGATCTCACGGAGCAATGGCATGTGACAGAACTGGTCACGCTGGAGCAACCAATTCTTGGTCCATGAACTCCTCCTCGCCCTGTTCATGGACTGGTCTTGGTCTGAAGAATAAACTACAGCACCAAACACATACAATGCACGAGCTCAACGACGAGTACGTACAGGTAACATGGTTTCAAAACGGTCGGCTGGTCAGAACGCACTAAACAGAACGCACTGAAGAACAGCAAGGCCTGTGAAGAGCGACCTGAAAATCAGGAACGAGCGGACAATAAAACAAAGATTTCTCAATGCCAACTGACCAAACGCACTGAAAAGCAGATACAAACCTCACAAGCACAGACTGAACAACAGTTAAAACGAACTGAAAAACACGAGTCTCACAAGCGCGAATCGTCTCTCACCAAACTTCTACTAACACGAGATAAACACGAGATTAGCAGAAGGAGCCCAAAGGGTGTCGTACGGGCTATTGAACTTCCGTTTTATAGTCTCGCCGGACTTGGTGTACGTCACCGCGTACTAGGCTGTCGAACTTTTGTGTGGTCGTGTGTAGGCAAGTCCGTTCGTTAGAAAGTCTGCCGCTAGTCCGCCGAAAGTCCGCCGGAAGTCTGTCGGACAGGCTGTCGGACTTTTGTAGCTGAAAAGTCCGACCGTGTGTACGCCCCATTAAGCTTCTACCACTAAGGAAGGTAGGAGACATCTCTCAAAGACCATGCAGATAAGACATTTCTTAGAAGCAAGTTCCACAGTCCAGCACTTTATCCAAAGCGTCCCCTGTATTTGAACAGAGAGGACACCCAAGAGACAAGAAAACTCCAGCAGTTTGTCACAATGGTATGCATTAAGGTGAAAAAACTTTTGACAATACCGCCGCCCCCAGCCCCCCCGTTTTACTTACCTGACGCCTCAAATCTCCGCTGCTCGTTCTCGTCATCTCCATTGCAGCTCAGCCTGGTCGCTGATTGGCTGCAGTGGATGGATTGAAAGCAGCGCAGCCATTGGCTCGCGCTGCTGTCAATCACATCCGATGACGCGGCGCGCCGGGCGGCGGGGCCGAGTGATACAGCGAGCGGCTATAGCCGCCGGCTGTATCACGGGAGCGCGCCCGCAAGCACTCACCACCATGCGAGGGAGCTCGCATTAAGGTGGTTAATGCTTGCGGGGAGGAGCTGAAACAGCCGCCGAGGGACCCCAGAAGACCAGGTTCGGGCCACTCTGTGCAGAACGAGCTGCACAGTGAAGGTAAGTATAACATGTTTGTTATTTAAAAAAAAAAAAAAAATTACCTTTACAACCCCTTTAAAGCTGCAACCATTTGCTCCAAATATTCCCCGACCAAGGGTTCAACCATAGCAGTGGCAAGAGCTTTTAGCCTCATAGTTACATAGTAGGTGAGGTAAAAAAAAGACACAAGTCCATCAAGTCCAACCTATGTGTGTGATTATATGTCAGTATTACCTTGTATATCCCTGTATGTTGTGGTCGTTCAGGTGCTTATCTAATAGTTTCTTGAAACTATCGATGCGCCCCCCCCCCTCGCTGAGACCACCGCCTGTGGAAGGGAATTCCACATCCTTGCCGCTCTTACAGTAAAGAACCCTCCATTCAGACTTGAGCAATTTGAAGCATGTTTCCAGAAGTGGTTCACCATAATACCAGATTTACATGTTCTTCTATTGTGCCCTTTACCATCTATGCAATATGCCATTGCTCAACACTCAGAAAAAGGGCATGATCATACATTTTTTTCTTCAAATTTTTTATACTCCATACTATACAACGATGCATGAACATGGTTAATAAGGTATGAGGCATATACAACAACTGAAGGTGTACACAGATCTGCAATATATTACTCAAAGGTTGTTGAGGTGTGCTCAATCCTGTGCTGTCTAGAGAAGTTTGTTGTGTAGTACAACTCCACTTCCAAAAAAAGTTGGGATGCTATGTAAAATCTACATAAAAACAGAATGCAAGGATTTGCAAATCTCATCAACCCGTATTTTATTCATAATAGAAAATAGAGCAGGTAAGTATAACATGTTTGTAAGGCTTACATAGAAAGCATTAAGGTTAAATAAAAAAAAACTTTTACTTTTAGAACCACACCAGGCCTTTTCTGGCACTTTTTGTTTAAAAGTAAAAATCTGTATTTTTTGCTAGAAAATTACTTAGAACCCCCAAACATATACAGTATCTCACAAAAGTGAGTACACCCCTCAATTTTTTTGTAAATATTTTATTATATCTTTGCATGTGACAACACTGAAGAAATGACACTTTGCTACAATGTATAGTAGTGAGTGTACAGCTTGTATAACAGTGTAAATTTGCTGTCCCCTCAAAATAACTCAACACACAGCTATTCATGTATAAACCACTGGCAACAAAAGTGAATACACCCCTAATGGAAAATGTCCAAATTGGCTCCAATTAGCCATTTTCCCTCCCCAGTGTCATGTGACTCGTTAGTGTTACAAGGTCTCAGGTGTGTTAAATTTGGTGTTCTCGCTCTCACTCTCTCATACTGGTCACTGGAAGTTCAACATGGCACCTTATAGCAAATAACTCTCTGAGGATCTGAAAAAAGAATTGTTGCTCTACATAAAGATGGCCTAGCCTATAAGAAGATTGCCAAGACCCTGAAACTGAGCTGCAGCACAGTGGCCAAGACCATACAGCGGGTTTAACAGGACAGGTTCCACTCAGAACAGGCCTCGCCATGGTCGACCAAAGAAGTTGAGTGCACGTGCTCAGCATCATATTCTGAGGTTGTCTTTGGGAAATAGACACATGAGTGCTGCCAGCATTGCTGCAGAGGTTGAAGGTATGGGGGGTCAGCTTGTCAGTGCTCAGACCATACACCACACGCTGCATCAAATTGGTCTGCATGGCTGTCGTCCCAGAAAATAGCCTCTTCTAAAGATGATGCACAAGAAAGCCCACAAACAGTTTACTGAAGACAAGCAGACTAAGGACATGGATTACGGGAATCATGTCCTGTGATCTGATGAGACAACGATAAACGTATTTGGTTCAGATGGAGTCAAGCGTGTGTTGGCAACAAAGGTGGGGAGTACAAAGACAAGTGTGTCTTGCTCACAGTCAAGCATGGTGGTGGTAGTGTCATGGTTTGGGGCTACATGAGTGCTGCCGGCACTGGGGAGCTACAGTTCCTTGAGGGAACCATGAATGCCAACATGTACTGTGACATACTGAAGCAGAGAAACAATACATTTTTATCCAAGGATGGGAGGTCTCATTAGAATGCACCGCCTTCCCCAAAATAAGGCATTTTATCAAAAAAGTAAGAAAATTAGTTTTGATTTGCAAAATTACTCAACTAGAAACACAAAAAAATAAACACATTTTTATTAAATAAACATTAAAAATGTTAAAATCAACATGAAAATTCATAGGATTGTGGTACAAAGGATTTTTCAGCTTATAAAATGAGCTGAAAATCCTTTGTACCAAGATCATATGAATTTTCATATGTTGATTTTAATGTTTTTAATGTTTATATGATAAAAATTTGTTTATTTTGATTTTGTTTCTAGTTGAGTAATTTTGCACCTCAAAACTCCAATTTTCATACTTTTTTGATAATATACTGAAGCAGAGCATGATCCCCTCCCTTCGGAGACTGGGCCTCAGGGCAGTATTCCAACATGATAAGGACCCCAAACACACCTCCAAGACGACCACTGCCTTGCTAAAGAAGCTGAGAGTAAAGGTGATGGACTGGCCAAGCATGTCTCCAGAACTAAACCCTATTGAGCATCTGTGGGGCATCCTCAAATGGAAGGTGGAGGAGCGTAAGGTCTCTAACATCCACCAGCTCCGTGATGTCGTCATGGAGGAGTGGTAGAGGACTCCAGAGGCAACCTGTGCAGCTCTGGTGAACTCCATGCCTAAAAGGGTTAAGGCTGTGCTGGAAAATAATAGTGGCCACACAAAATATTGACACTTTGGGCCCAATTTGGACATTTTCACTTAAGGATGTACTCATGTTTGTTGCCAGCGGTTTAGACATTAATAGCTGTGTGTTGAGTTATTTTGAGGGGACAGCAAATTTACACTGTTATACAAGCTGTACACTCACTACTTTACATTGTAGCAAAGTGTAATTTCTTCAGTGTTGTCACATGAAAAGATATAATAAAACATTTACAAAAATGTGAGGGGTGTACTCAGTTTTGTGAGATATTGTATATTTTTGTAAGCACCCTAGAGAATAAAATGGCAATCATTGCAATTTTCTATGTCACCACGTATTTGCGCAGCGTTTTTTCGAATGCAATTTTTTGGAAAAAATACACTTTAACCACTTGACCACTGGGCACTTAAACCCCCTTAATAACCAGACCAATTTTCAGCTTTCGGTGCTCTCACATTTTGAATGACAATTACTCAGTCATGCAACACTGTACCTATATGAAATTTTTGTCCTTTTTTTTTCACACAAATAGAGCTTTCTTTTGGTGGTATTTAATCACCGCTGGGTTCTTTATTTTTTGCGCTATAAAAGAAAAGAGACTGAAAATTCGGTAAAAAAATGAATTTTTCTTTGTTTCGGTTATAAAATTTAGCAAATTTGTAATTTTTCTTCATAAATTTTGGCCAAAATGTATACTGCTACATATCTTTGGTAAAAATAAGTACAAATTGATGTATATTATATATATTATATATATTATATTGTGAAAGTTATAGAGTCCAAAAGCTATGGTGCCAATATCTGAAAATTGATCACACCTGAATTACTGACGGCCTATCTATATTCTTGAGACCCTAACATGCCAGAAAAGTACAAATACCCCCCAAATGACCCCTTTTTGGAAAGAAGACATTCCAAGGTATTTAGAAAGATGCATGATGAGTTTTTTGAAGTTGTCATTTTTTTCCCACAATTCTTTGCAAAATCAAGATTTTTTTTTCTTTTTTTCACAAAATTGTCATATTAGCAGGTTATTTCTCACACAGCATATGCATATCATAAATTAAACCCCAAAACACATTCTGCTATTACTCCCGAGTATGGCGATACCACATGTGTGAGACTTTTACACATCATGGCCACATACAGAGGCCCAACATGCATGGAGCACCTTCAGGCAATCTGGAGCACCCAGGCCCATTCTGACATTTCTCTCCTACATGTAAAAGTCATCATTTATTTTCTAGAAAATTACATAGAACCCCAAAACATTATATATGTTTTTTTAGCAAAGACCCTAGAAAATACAATGGCAGTCGTTGCAACTTTTTATCTCGCACGGTATTTGCGCAGCAATTTTTCTAACACTTTTTTTTTGTGCTTTAAAAAAAAGTTTGACACTTTTTTCCAAAAAATTCATTTTTTGATCACTTTTATTCCTATTACAAGGAATGTAAACATCCCTTGTAATAGGAATATGGCATGACAGGTCCTCTTTACAGTGAGATATGGGGTCAATAAGACCCCACATCTCACCCCGAGGCTGGGAAGCCTGAAATAATTAAAAAAAAAAAAAACTTGCTTCGATCGTAGCGGTGAGTCGGTAGAAGCACCGGAGGGTGGCGGGAGGGGGGGACATCCCCTCTCGCCTCCTGTAAGAACGATCAAGCAGTGGAACAGCTGCTATGATCGCTCTTATGGTGTAGGGAATCGCCGGCTGAAAAAGCTGATATCTGAATGATGCCTGTAGCTGCAGGCGTCATTCAGATATCCCCGCACAAAGTCAAGGACATCATATGAAGGCCGGCGGGCGGGAAGTGGTTAAAACGTATTTTTTTTAACACAAAGTTGTCCATTTATACAATATTTCTAACACATAGCATGTACATACCAAACATGACACTCCAAAATAGATTCTCCTACTCCTCCTGAGTACGGCGATACCACATGTGTGAGACTTCCACAGCCTGGCCAATTACAGAGGCCGAGTATGGCTGAGCATGGCCGAGTATGGCTGAGCATGGCAGAGTATGGGTGGGTATGGGGTTGTATTGCAGGGTATTGTAGAGTATTGCAGGGTATTGCGGGGTATTACAGGGTACTGCAGGGTATTGCAGAGTATCGCACAGGGAATTGCAGAGTATCACACAGGGAATTGCAGAGTATTGCACAGGGAATTGCAGAGTACAATTTTCTTTAGATTTACCTTCAACTATGCTGTGCAAGGGTCTGCCTAATTGGATATAATTGGAAGTGTGGTTTAGTTTTGACCTCATATGATTTTTGGTAAATCTAAAAGAAAATTGTACAAGAAAATTGAATATGTATGGCCAGCCTAACCCAGTTTTTTGGATATTTATAAATGATGATGTTATGCCGAGTAAATGCAGTGGATATTGAAAAGAATCACATTTTGTTGCTTTGCAGCCTGAAATGAAGACAGACACAGTTTTTGTTTTATCCAGCTGTATTTACTCAGTGCAACTTGTAACATCCAAGTGAGACCCCATTCACACAGGGGCAACACGACTTGCAGGTCGCCTCAGCGAGGCGACCTGCAAACGACTGCCCGGGCGACTCGCAAAATGACTTCTGCATAGAAGTCTATGCAAGTCGCCCCAAGTCGCCCCTGAAGTCGTACAGGAACCTTTTTCTAAGTCGGAGCGACTTGCATCGCTCCCCTTAGAACGGCTCCATAGTACAGAACGGGAGGCGACTTGTCAGGCGACTAGGTCGCCTGACAAGTCGTCCCTGTGTGAATGGGGTCTAAAGGTTACAAAACCCCACCATGTCATAAAAAAACAAAAAACAAAACAGAATCACTGAGTTGGAAAAAGTATCACACCCTTATGTCAGTATTTTGTTGAACCACCTTTTTTCTTTAATTACAGCCTTTAGTCTGTTGGGATATGTCTCTACTAACTTTGCACATCTAGACTGCAATATTTGCCAACTCTCCTTTGCAGAACTGCTCAAATTCAGTTAAATTTGATGGTGACCGTTTGTGGACTGCACTGCAGTCTTCAAGTCATTCCACAGATTTTCAATGGGGTTTGAGTCTGGGCTCTGACTAAGTCATGCAAGGACAGTCACCTATTTCTCCTTCAACCACTGCATGGTCATTTTTGCTGTGTGCTTTGGGTAAGTGACATGCTGGAAGGTAAACTTTCTGGCAGAGGGCAGCAGATTTTCCTAAAGAATATGACAGTATTATGCCCCATCCATTTTTCCTTCTATCCTGACACATGCTCCCTGCTTCAGAGAAACACCCTCATAACAGGATCTTGCCACCTCCATGCTTTATTGTAGCAATGGTGTTATTTGGATGGTGAGCTGTAATAGATTTCCACCAGACATATCGCTATGTGTTGAGGCCAAATAATTCAATTTTAGTCTCATCTGACCGTAACACCTTTTTCCATGTGGCCTCAGAATCTTCAAGGTCTGTTTTGGCAAAGCTCAGTCGTGACTGCATGTGGCCTTTCTTGAGGAATGGCTTTTTTCTTGCGACCCGATTATACAAGCCACATTTGTGGAGAATTTGTGATATTGTTGTCACATGCACACAGTATCACTTATTGTCATAAATTCCTGCAACAGCTTCAGATTTGCTGTAGACCTCTTGGTAGCCTCTCTGCCCAGTTTCCACTTGGCTCTTTCATCCAGTTTGGAGGGACGTCCTGATCCAGGGAGGGTCTGTGTTGTACCAAATACCTTTCACTTCTTTTTTTTATTTTTATTTTATTTGGAGGATTGCAGCAAATAACAAGAGAAGGAATGACTAACATATGTTCCAAGTCCTTTACAAGTTACATTTCCAGAAAATCCACAGAGGGGTACAGCACTATACTACTTATAGCCAAACATGGTGAAAGGATTTGGTTAAAGCAGAACTCCGGGATCTGCAAAAAATCCCCCTTTAGTACACCCCCCTACACAAAACACTAAACGGGTATTACATTTGTGATGTACCATTGAAGAGAAAAGTCTAACTGAATTTTCAGGAAGTACTCTCTGTAAAAATGCAGCATCTATTTTGCCAAGGAGGAGCTGTTACAACAGGGATTACATCATATCCTCTCCTCTCTCTAGAATCAAACTACACTTCCTATGAATCTTTGAGAATTGCAGTGAATGTGGGAGGGTACACTAGGCCTATATATGTTAAATGTGAACTCACCCACTTCAACATAAATCACACCCCTCTTTCTCCAGCCACACTGCTAAGCACAACACAGACAGTGAGGGGAAATTCTTATAATTGTGAAGCATGCATGTGCACAATGTTTAGTTCATTCTATGTAGTCTACTATCAATAAAAATTGAATTTACCCTCCTCTAGGTTTTATGTTCCTGCCTGTGCTGCAATTTTCACATGCGAGCTCTAACAGGAGATAAAAAAAATCCCCCTCATGCTTTATTCAATCATTACTGAACTGTAGACACATGCCCATAATTATATATTATACCTGCTGTAATTCAGTATTATAAATATCCCTCCTCCTGTAGCTTTGAGATCTTTCTAACATCATTAAGTTCTTGTATGGTGTATGTGAGCACATCCCTAACCACAACACAGAAAGAGCTGGGATATGCTGCTTTACATCCGTAACTGCAATAAATCACATCGCAATAGTAACTAAAACATAAAATTCAGTGTAACAATCTAAACCAAAAAAACAAACAGAGTGCACGTAAACTACAACGTGGTTGCACTTGAATGTAAATTGTATTGCAAATATCTATAGGAGGGGTTTCCACCATCCCTGCTAAGTTTAAAACAAAACTGTATTTCTTATTCTCATTTTGATGTGTATTACATGTAAAATCACTGCTCACAATGCCCATGCTTCTCAATCCCTCATATGAAATCCTTTACCCCCTGCCTCTGATGTTGCCTGGCGTGTATAGAGTTAAATGCTCTCAGGGAAATTTCGGCTCTCTGCATTCTTCACTGTGTGATCTGATGGCTGGGGCTGTAAACAGGGCAAAGGAAAGGAGATCAGTTGACAACAAGCAAGCAGCAATTATTGATAAGGGGCTGGAGAAACATGTGTGTGTGTGTGTGTGTGTGGGGGGGGGGGGGGGGGGGGGGGTGTGTGAGGAGACAAGGGGCAGCAGTGATGGCTGGCAGGAGAAAGCACAAACGGAGGACAGGCTGGCCGGTTTTGTATACTATATTATGTATAGCAGAGGTGGATGACAGGAGCGAGCCAGATACAAGCAAGATGAGAGAGGGGGAGGACAGCTTCAGAAGGGGAATTAGTGGAGGCAGGGAGCAGAAGAGGACACCACCTCCAATGGGCGGTACAGACCGGGGGTTTCGAAGTCCTGTCCTCCCACTACAGCAAGCAGGGAGGAAGTCCCTGCATGCTGGAGAGAACTACAAATGGGCTGTGACAAGACCGGTGGCTGAGGGTACAGGAGGAATAGCAGCCACCGGTCTTACAAACAGGAAATCACTGGCAAGTAACGGTTTTATTCAAAAGTTACCAGTCTATTACAGAGGAACTACTGAGCTCAGAAGAAGATTGATGGCATATTCAGTGAATGTAGGAGATCAGCACCAAGGACATGCAAAAACGTTTTTCCCCGGAGTTCTCCTTTCACCACTGGGCACTTAAACCCCCTTCTTAACCAGACCAATTTTCAGCTTTCGGTGCTCTAACATTTTGAATGACAATTACTCAGTCATGCAACACTGTACCCATATGACATTTTTGTCCTTTTTTTCACACAAATAGAGCTTTCTTTTGGTAGCATTTAATCACTGCTGGGTTTTTTATTTTTTGCGCTACAAAAGAAAAAAGACTGAAAATTCTGTAAAAAAATTTAATTTTAGTCATTTTTCTTCATAAATTTTGGCCAAAATGTATACTGCTACATATCTTTGGTAAAAATAACCCAACTCGGTGTATATTATTTGGTCTTTGTGAAAGTTATAGAGTCCACAAGCTATGGTGCCAATTTCTGAATTGAAGTACTGACGGTCTATCTCATTTTGTGAGACCCTAACAAGCCAGGAAAGTACAAATACCCCCCCCCCCCCCAAATGACCCCTTTTTGGAAAGTAGACATTCCAATGTATTTAGTAAGAGGCATGGTGAGTTTTTTGAAGCTGTAACTTTTCCCACAATCCTTTGCAAAATCAAGATCTTTTTTCCACAAAATTGTCATATTAGCAGGTTATTTCTCACACACAGCATATGCATACCACAAATTACACCCCCAAATACATTCTGCTACTCCTCCTGAGTATGGTGATACCACATGTGTGAGACTTTTACATAACATGGCCACATAGAGAGGTCCAACATGCACCCTCAGGCATTCTAGGAGCATAAATTACACATCTAATTTCCTGACTACCTCTTGCACTTTTGAAGGCCCTGGGGCACCAGGACAATGCAAACGCCCCAAAAATGACCCCATTCTGGAAAGAAAACACCCCAACTTATAATCTATGAGGCATAATGAGTCTTTTGAACATGTCATTTTTTCTACAAGTTTTTGGAAAATGTGGAAAGAAAATTAAAACACATTTTTTTTTACACAAAGTTGTCTATTTATACAAGACCTGAACAAATTAATGGGGTGGGCGACTACATGGCAAATGAGGTTCAATGTAGAAAAATGTAAAATAATGCATTTGGGTATCAAAAATATGAATTCAATCTATACACTGGGGGGAGAACCTCTGGGGGAATCTAGGATGGAAAAGGACTTGGGGGTCCTAGTGGATGATAGGCTCAGCAACGGCATGCAATGCCAAGCTGCTGCTAATAAAGCAAACAGAATATTGGCATGCATTAAAAGGGGGATCAACTGCAGAGATAAAACGATAATTCTCCCGCTCTACAAGACTCTGGTCCGCCCGCACCTGGAGTATGCTGTCCAGTTCTGGGCGCCAGTCCTCAGGAGGGACGTACTGGAAATGGAGCGAGTACAAAGAAGGGCAACAAAGCTAATAAAGGGTCTGGAGGATCTTAGTTATGAGGAAAGGTTGCGAGCACTGAACTTATTCTCTCTGGAGAAGAGACGCTTGAGAGGGGATATGATTTCAATTTACAAATACTGTACTGGTGACCCCACAATAGGGATAAAACTTTTTCGCAGAAGAGAGTTTAATAAGACTCGTGGCCACTCATTGCAATTAGAGGAAAAGAGGTTTAACCTTAAACTACGTAGAGGGTTCTTTACTGTAAGAGCGGCAAGGATGTGGAATTCCCTTCCACAGGCGGTGGTCTCAGCGGGGAGCATTGATAGCTTCAAGAAACTATTAGATAATCACCTGAATGACTGCAATATACAGGGATATGTAATGTAATACTGACACATAATCACACACATAGGTTGGACTTGATGGACTTGTGTCTTTTTTCAACCTCACCTACTATGTAACTATGTAACTATACAATATTTCTAACACATAGCATATGCATACCGTAAATTACACACCAAAATAATTCTCCTACTCCTGAGTATGGCAATACCACATGTGGGAGACTTTTCTACAGCCTGCCCGCATACAGAGGCCCAACATGCAGGGAGCAGCATCAGGTGTTCTAGGGGCATACATTTCTCAAATCTAATTTGACTACCAATTACACTTTTGTGAGGCACTGATGTGGCATGGATGAGCATGAATGGGGATGAATGAGCCGTGGATGGGGATGGCTGAGCATTGTTGGGCCATAAATGTGGAAGGCTGAGTATGGATGGGATGGCTGGATATGGCTGGGATGGTTGGATATGGCTGAGTATGACTGGGTATGGCTGAGTATGGATGGGATGGCTGAGCATGGATATATGGATGAGTATTGCTGAGTATGGATGGCTAAGTATTGCTGAGTATGGATGGCAGAGCATGGATGGATGGATGAGTATTGCTGAGTATGGAAGGATGGATGAGTATGACAGAGGGATGGCTGAGCATGGATGGATGGATAAGTATGACAGAGGGATGGCTGAGCATGGGTGGATGGATGAGGCTGCAATGGGTACAGAGCAGCGCTGTAGGCACCACAGATCCAGCCCACAGCGCCGCTGCAACCGAACTCTCCTCTCTCCACTCACACTGTACCGTTCGGTACAGAGAGGGGAGAGAGGAACCGGACATGACGCCGGTTTGTTTACAAGTGATCGCTCTGTCATTTGACGGAGCGCTCATGTGGTAAAGGGCTGCTGTCAGCGGCCATTTACCTTGATCCGTCGGGTCCTCTGGCGGTCACGGATACTCCCGTGTGCTGCCATCAACTTCAAAATTACCTTTTTTTTTTTTCTTAAAATAGTAAATTTTCTCAGTTTAAACATTTGATATATTTTCATTTTGCAAATCATTGCATTCTGTTTTTATATAGATTATACACAGCACCCCAACTTTTCTATAATTGAGGTTTGTACAACATTGGGCTAAGGCTGGGTTCACACTGCTGTGCAGAGCAGCTCACAGCAGAGGTCCGGTGCATCCCTGTTCACCGTTTTTAGGTCCGATTTAATTCCAAATTTTGGGCTGAATTTGGACCTGAAACAGACCAGAAGACACACAAGACTTCTGTGCAATTCACACCGGAGCAGCCCCGGAGATGTGTAAACCGACTCCATAGAGAGCTGGTCACGATCTCCTGTCATGCGAATTGGATGCGGATAAAATCAGCATCCAATTCGCAATAGTGTGAACCCAGCCTTCAAGCTTCAGAATAATTCTCTGCTCAACCTGGTGTGGAGGTAATATTTATATGTTTAAGAGAAAGATCATTATGAAAGGGGAAAAGGGTTAGAAGCAAGAAAGTGAGGAGAAATAGGTACAAGGGTAGGAGAGAATAGGGTTACAGGGGTGGGTCTAAATCATGATCCAGTGGTAGAAAGGCTGCAACCGGCAGAAGGGGAGGGGTGGTCCTTCCTAATTGGAGATCCCCTACATTAATGGAATTTGAAGACACTATAAACCTTCCCTACCTGCACCGTGTTTTGATATGTAGTTTCATGGTGCCATTTGTTGCCCTGTACCCACAGCCTATAGCAAGATAAATCTGCAAATTCCCGTGTCAGAAATGTGTTTATTTGAAACATGAGGCATGGCACTGCAGATTCATGGATGAGCTGTCTGTAGTCTAAGGACCAATAATTCCTGTGAAGAAACAATATATCCCACAATCCCTGGGTCTCAATCTGGTGAGAACAATTAACAGACCTTAACATGTTGGAAGAGAAGTGTTTCCTAAAACATCTGTGATGCAACACAGAGAAAAGGCTAGCCATACATATGACCCAGAACAAGTTGCTTGTCCCTCTGGTGAATAGGGACAAGGCAGGTGGTTTAACCATTTCAGCCCAGGGAGGTTTTACCCACTTCCTGACCAGGTAATTTTTTGCGATACAGCACTGCATCGCTTTAACTGACAATTGCGTGGTTGTGCGACGTTGTACCCAAATAAAATTGATGTCCTTTTTTCCCACAAATAGAGCTTTCTTTTGGTGGTATTTGAACACCTCTGCAGTTTTTATTTTCTGCGCTATAAACAAAAAAAGATAGACAATTTTGAAAGACACAAAACAATATTTTTTACTTTCTGCTATAATACGTATTAAAAAAAAAAAATGTCTTCATCAATTTCGGCCAATATGTATTCTGCTACATATTTTTGGTAAAAAAAAATCCCTATAAGCGTATATTGATTGGTTTGCGCAAAAGTTATATCGTCTACAAACTACAGGATAAAGTTAGGGACTTTTATTTTTTTTACTAGTAATGGCGGCGATCTGTTTTTGTCATAAATCTCTTTATTTGAAAAAATTATCCATTACAGCTTACACAAAGCCACCAAAATACAAAAGGAAAAAAAGTACAAAAGAAGAGAGAAAGGAGCTGTCTCTAAGAACATAAACACGTTAAAATCATCAATTTTTCCCGTATATACTTCTACATCTACATCCGATATGTGCCAATTCAAGATACCCATAAGCTGTAACCTTCAGCAAGGGGAAATAAAAAGGTTTCTTCACTTTTCCCCTCATTTTACCCCCCCCCACTCCTCCTCCCCCCCCCTCCCCCCCCGTTGTCACTCACCCACCATTCACCCTCACATACACCCTGCACCAGTCTCATCTCATACCATCCTCACCTCACCTCCGGCCCCACCCCATCCCGATCCAACCATGCTTTCCAGATCTTCACAAATTTCTTGTAGTTGCCCCTCTTCTTATAAATATACTTTTCCCTGCAAATCACCTCCCTTACTGCATTCTCCCATTCCGTCACCGTCGAAGCCTCCTTCCTCTGCCAGTGTTGTGCAATGAGCTTTCTTCCCTGAAACAGGCATCTAACTCTTGCCGTCTGTGTGTCCCTTGAGGTCCCTCCGTCCCCCATCAGTCCCAGCAGGCACTCTCTCGCCTCCAACCTCAGCGATGTCCCAAACACCAGGTTTATTTTTCCCACCACTCCTTCCCAGTACCTATGCAGTTTGGGGCATCGCCAAAACATGTGGATCAAATCCCTGTGCCCCCCTCCACATCTTTGACACTTCGGGTCAGGTCTCTTACCCCACTTGAATAATTTCAGGGGTGTATAGTATGCCCTATAGGATAAATACAGGTGAGACATCACTTGTGAGGGGGAGAGAGTGACCCTGGACCCCAACGCCAAGACATACACCCATTGGTCATCAGACAGTGCTCCCACATCTTTTTCCCATTTAATCCTGTTTTTATTTTCCACCGGGCCTTCCTGGGCTACTGCCTTCAGGCATCCATACATATCCGAAATCAACCCCTTCGTGGAGCTTGCATCGATCAGCTTTCTCAAAGAGGCCATTTCGCACCACACTGGCGCCTCCCTCCCAAATTGTGCCTCCAGGGCATGCCTAATTTGCAGATATCTGTAAAATGACCTGTTAGAGATCGCATATTCCTCTACAACAGTGGTTCTCAACCTGGGGGTCGGGACCCCCTCGGGGGTCGAATGACGATTTGCCAGGGGTCACTAAATCCTGGGCTGTTCCTGAAGCCTGCACCGTTCTCCCAGCCTTTTCGCAGCCGCCCATTCATTTCACGGCATGGCTGGGGGGCAGAAACTAGAGGTCAGCTGACTGGTGAGGAATGTGAAGTGGGAGGGGCTGGAGGAGACCCTATCTCCTGATTTTAGCATAGGTGTCACTGCTGCGAGACATCACAAAGTGGGAGACACAGTAAGTAATACTACCTGTGATTATAGTTGCGAATAAAAGTCCGCACCAAGTTGGCTCATCAGAAATCCCCCCAGCACTGCCGTGTGTGTGGGCTCCATCGGACTTTTTCCATCGGATTTTCCGACACACAAGGTTTGAGAGCAGGCTATAAAATTTTCCGACAATAAATCCGTTGTCGGAATTTCCGATCGTGTGTACACAAATCCGACGCACAAAGTGCCACGCATGCTCAGAATAAATAAAGAGATGAAAGCTATTGGCTACTGCCCCGTTTATAGTCCCGATGTACGTGTTTTACGTCACCGCGTTCAGAACGATCGGATTTTCCGACAACTTTGTGCGACCGTGTGTATAAAAAACAAGTGTGAGCCAACATCCGTCGGAAAAAATACATGGATTTTGTTGTCGGAATGTCCGACTGTGTGTACGGGGCATAAGAGAGAGAACAAGAAAGACGGCTAGAGAGGGGGATGGGGGGAAAAAAAAGGAAATTACGATAGAGATAAAAGGCAAAGAAAGGAGAACAAAGAGAGTGGTACATCCTAAAATGTACCATAAGGGGTTTTAATACTGTACAAGTGGAAGGGACTCGTGGACGCTAAATGTCCGTGGGTTAGGGGTGCACATTACTTGTCTTGCCTTGGGTGCTGACAACCCACGCTACGAAAATTATTTTTCTGTTAGGGGTCCCCACAACTTGGGAAATGTTATCAAGGGGTCACAGCACTGGAAGGGTTGAGGATCACTGCTCTACAAGCTCCTGAAAGGACTTCAACCTCCCCGCCCTGTATACCTGTGCCAGGTAATGAATGCCCTGGCGGTCCCATTCCTCAAAACGCCCCATTTTTTTAAGCTCATTGAGGCTGTTGTTATCCCAAAGTGGTGAGAATTCTGCAAAACCGATATATCCCAAGGTTCTCTTGGCTTGTACCCAGACTTTAACCATCATCTGGGTGGTGGGGCATTTAGTACAAAATGAATCTGCCTCTAATCCCTCCGCAATTGTATCGTGTCTGGTGTCATTCAACAAAATGCTATCCCCCGCTCCCTCTTCTCCTATCCTATTGCTGCCTCCCGTTTGTTGCAATTGGGCTGCCAGGAAGTAGCCCCACGGGTCAGGCACCGCCAGGCCACCCTTCCCCTCTGATCGCCGCAGCGCCCGCAACCCGATCCTGGCCGCCCCATTTTTCCAAATGAGCTCCCTGAACACACTGTCCATTTTTTTAAACCAATGCTTGGGAATCCAAACGGGAGAGTTCTGCAGGACATATAAAATTTGGGGTAACCAAACCATTTTAATCAGGTTGCAGCGCCCGGCGACCGAGAGGGGAAGGCGTCTCCACACCTGACATTTCTGCTTCAGCTTTTTCATCAATGGGACTAAATTTCCGGATATGTACTGGCCTGGATGTCTAGTTATATTAATCCCCAAGTATTTCATTTGCCTGACCACTTGAACTTGGGATGCCTGGTGGGGGAGAGGCCCGCTCAGGGCGTCTACGGGCAGGATCACTGATTTCTCCCAGTTAACCAGTAGCCCAGAGAAAGCACCAAACTCTTTTACTATCCCCATAGCTGTTTCCAGTGAATCCTGCGTATCCGCCAGAAACAGCTGAATGTCGTCGGCATACAGGGCCACTTTGTCCACCCCTCTTTTTCTCCTAAACCCCTGTACGCCCTGTGCCATCCTCAGAGCAACTGCTAAGGGCTCAATTGCAAGGGCAAATAGCAGGGGGGACAAAGGACACCCCTGTCTCGTACCCCTGCTCAACTGGAACCACTCCGAACACTGCCCGTTGATTTTCACTTTGGCCCTCGGGTTGTTATATAACAATCTTAACCACTGAGCAAATCCGGGGCCAAACTGATGTTCTGCCAACACCTTCCATAAGTAATGCCATTCCAAAGAATCGAAGGCCTTGGCTGCGTCTAGTGAAAGAATTGCTCTCCTGCCGCTGTTTTCTATAGGGATTTGCATATTAAGGTATACCCGTCTTATGTTCGTGCTTGTAGATCTGTTCGGGATGAACCCGGTCTGGTCTGTATGTATTAGTTTGGGGATTATCTTATTCAGCCTTGCGGCTAGTACTTTGGCCAGGATCTTCACGTCCGAGCACAAGAGCGAGATGGGCCTATATGAAGACATATCTGTTGGATTCTTCCCTTCTTTTAGCAGGATTATTACTATGGCTTCTGACATGGAGGGGGGCAAAGCCCCTTCCTCCCTAGCTCCGTTGAATACCTCCAGTAATAGGGGTAGCAATACCTCCCCGTATTTTTTAAATAATTCTATGGGCAGGCCATCCGGGCCCGGGGACTTTTGAGCCGCCATATCTCCAACAGCCCTTTGTAGTTCTTTGAGAGTCAATGGGGCGTCCAACATTTCCTGGTCCTCATTTGATAACGGAGTTATCCCCAACCCTTCAAAGAAGCCCTGCATTTCCCCCTCTACATTCCCCCTGGAGGAGCTATATAGCTTTTCAAAGTATGTCCTGAACTCTTCTATTATTTCTGGGGTATTTTTCCTTATTACTCCTTCCCTCCCCTCAATTGCTGGTACCGCACTCGGGGGGCCGTTTGCTTTAATTGTCAGAGACAGAGCTTTCCCCATTCGTTCTCCTTCTCCAAAAAAGCTCCGCCTCTGAAAAGATCTAATCTTCTCCATCTTCTCTCGGAGTGCCCTGCTATACTTTTCCTGTCTCCTCAACCAACAGTCATAATTAGCTTGGGATGGTATTGTCACGAAGTGCGCTTCCGCCCGCCTTGCATTTTCTTTAGCTCCCCTTTCCTCGGCTTGTGACTGTTTTTTAACATAGGCGATTCTCTGAATTAAAACTCCTCGAAGGTATGCCTTCAGGGAGTCCCAAACCACCCTCAGTGGGGCCGAACCTAGATTTATATTAATAAACTCTAGCAGCCCCTCCATCATTTTTTTTTCCTCTCCTATAAGTTCAAGCCAAAAAGGGTTAATCTTCCAACTCCCTCTGTTATACTGCCCCCCTACCTTCACGGAGGTGATAACTGGCGTATGGTCTGAGACGCCCCTCGGCTCATAAGTTATTTCCTCCACTACGTTTAGTGCCTCCTCGTTATCCAGTACAAGGTCAATTCTGGATAAGGTGGCATGAGCCCTGGAGTGGCATGAGTACTGCCTCTCTCCAGGATGCCTCCTCCTCCAGATATCCACCAGCCCTATTTCGTCACAGTATTGCGAAAGGGGGCTCCTGTTGACCACTCCAGCTCCCTGCCTTAGCGGAAACCTATCTATGCTCCTGTTCATCGTCATATTAAAATCTCCCAATGCTATTACCGGGGTCCCAGGGAAATCTGCTATGAACTTGGCTAGGTCTTCCATTACTTCCGTGCTAAATGGGGTGGGGGATATACACATTGGCCAGTATGTATCTTTTATTTTCTATTAAGCAAGAGAGAAAAATATACCCTCCGTTTTCATCCAATCTGCTCTGCCCACAGGAGAAAGCCAGATCTGTGCTTATCAGTACACTCACCCCTCTTGAATATGATGAGTGAGTGGAATGAAACTGTGTGCGAAACTGCTTGTTACTTAAAGTTTCAGTTGTGTCTTTTACCAAATGGGTCTCCTGGAGGCAGAGTATCTTGACGTTCTCCTTTTTAGCTATTGAAAAAATGACCTGCTTTTTGAGTTTATCCTTTATCCCCCTAACGTTCCATGAGCATATATTAATCCGTTTTCCCGTATCCGGGATTCTACCACCCCTTCTTTCAATGCTCATGGGCTGTTAGGTCTAGTGTCTTTGCAATATTCTGGTCTCTTATCAAACCCTCCCTCGTTGTACATACAGTAGGAGAATATGCCATGTACCACCCTATCTTTTTCCCGCCCCTTTAATCTGGCAACCTGGATCCACTCACATCCTCTCACAAAAACATTCCCTACCTTCCCTCTCTGATTGTGTTCTTGCATCTTCCCCCCCACCCCCCTCCCCCCATACCCCCTCTCCCACCCAGCATCCCTCCCTTTCTCCCCCCCCCCACCCACACCCCACCCCCGTGCCCACTTTTGGGCCTATCCCTCGAGCTTCTATTGTGACCTTCAAAACCCTTTTGAGGCATGAGAAAAGAACCGTGAACCAAACACAGTAGGGGGGGACATTCCCCCTAAGAATATTTGTGCTTATTACTATATGTGTAATTTGTGCATTTATCTCTATTAGTGTATTATAACTCCATTTATTTAATCCCCCTCTCCCCCACTCCATTCCCAATTTACATAAAAAAAAAAAAAATATCCAGAAAACCAAAAAAGCCAGGGAAGAGTAGGACACCATAAAAAAGGGAAACAAAACAGGCAAAAGTCCCGAAAGACGCCTAACTTCCTTCATCTCGCCTGATTCTCTCTTCATTGTTCTCTAGCCAGGTTGACACTTCATTGGGGGTAGAGAAAAACCTAACCTCCCCCAGAGCTGAGACACGCAGTCGTGCCGGGAACAAGAGCGCATAATTGATTCTAAGTTGTTGAAGCTTCCGTTCACATTCTCCAAATTTAGCTCTTTGTCTCTGAAGCTCGGGGGAAAAGTCTGGGTAAATTGAGATCCTGACTCCGTTGTGCTGGATATTCCTCAACTCTCTTGCTTTCTGCAAGATAGTGACTTTGTCCCGAAAACATAGAAGCTTAAAAATAAAGGGCCTAGGGTGGCCTCCTGGAGCCAAAGCTTTAGGGCCTATTCTGTGTGCACGCTCGATAGCAAAAGTATTAGAGAATGAGTCCCTGCCGAGTTTCTCCCTCAGCCAGTCCTCCATAAATTGAATGGGGTTATTCCCCTCACATCCCTCTGGGAGCCCGAGTACCCTCAGGTTCTCTTTGCGTAGCCTGTTCTCCATACTGTCCATTTTCTGCAAACAGTCCTTTAATTGAATTTTCATAAGTGCTACCTCTTGTTTTAATGGATACAAATCGTCCTCCATTTGGCTAAATCTCTCCTCAAGCGCTGTTGTCCGAGTACAAACTATACGCACTTCCCCCTTAACCGAGAGCAATTCATCTCTAATGCCTTTAAGTTGCTCAGACAGCTCGTTGATTGATTGCTTGCAAGTGTTGACGGCTACAAAGATGTCATGCAGGGATGGCTCCCTCTCATTTACCGGGCTGCCCTGGCCTCCCCCTACTGCCCCCTCCGGGCCCAAAACCTGTTGCTTCTCCAGGGTCCCTCTTGCTGCTGGACCTGCCGATGGTATAGCTGATGGTGTAGCTGCCAAAGTCCCATTTTCCTGGGTCTGACTTCTCCTCCCAGGATGGCCCACTTGTTGCTGCCCCCCCCCCCCTATGCTGCTAGGTTTATTAGGGGTTTGATTTGGGGTATGCGCGAAGCGCTCTAGTTTAATGGCTGCTTGGTTCCCCTTCTCCTTAGCACTCCAGGGGCCCCTGTCCCTTGTTGGACTGGCCCGTCCTCCATCCCCTTCTTCCTTGACATTTTCAATAGTGTTCTGTTAATCACTGTACGTTGCTAGTCTCTGCACTGGGACCTGGACCTGTGTGACCACCGACTCCCTGTCGAAATTACAGCAATGTCTGTTCCTGCTGAGCCTTTATGTTAAAGATGTGCTAGATGTGAGTGTGCACACAGCCACTGACTCACCCCTCTGGTGCTCCAGGCGGGATCCTCTGCTGCTTGATGTGCTGAATGTGAGTGTGCACACAGCCACTGGCTCACCCCTCTGGTGCTCCGTGCGGGATCCTCTGCTACTTGGACCCTCCAGGGGATTTCCAGCGCCGCCTGCTCGATCCCAGGTAACGGCGCCTCCCACTCTCACTGGGACAGGCGCCGCCGATGTTTTCCCCCGGGAGAGCGCCGTGCAGCTGGTTCGGCTCGGTGCGGCGGCCAGTCACTTCCGCGGCGGCTTTGCTCAACGCTCCGAGCGTTCTGCGGCAGGTCTCCTGGATCACGCTGTGGCGGATGTCAGGGAAGGAGCGAGGGGAGAGGGCTGGGTTCAGTCACGGCGTCCTCTCACCTCACCATCCGGTCACGCCCCATCCTCAGATCATGCCTATGACCTTAAAGAGGAGTTCCACCCAGGGGGGCCATAAAAAAAAAAAAATTAAAAGTCAGCAGCTACAAATACTGCAGCTGTTGACTTTTAATTGGACACTTACCTGTCCTGGAGTCCAGCGATGCGGGGGATCGAAGCCCCGCTCGTCCCCCCCCTCCGTTCAGCGGCGCCGGCATTGCAACTGTGGGCGCCGGGCTGTGGCTTCACAGCCTGGCACCCACTGCGCATGCGCGAGCGGCGCCGCTCGCCGTGATTGGCCGCTCAGTCACCTGGGACCTGTAATGGGTTCCAGATGATTGACAGGAGGGAGGGAGCAGAGCGGAGCCCTTCCTGTGCCGAGGAGGAAGTGATGTCACCAGCCCAGGCTAAGGAAGGGGCAGACTACGAGGGACCACCTAGCAACAGGCATTTAGAGGTAAGTTTAAAAAAAAAAAATATCCAAATGTTTTTTTGTTTAGATTTTTTTATGTATGTTTGTTTTTTTGGGTGGAACCCCACTTTAACCCGGCGGCGATCTGTTTTTAGTGGGACTGCATCAATGCGGTGGACAAATCTGGCCCTAAGTGACCAGTGACACCAATAGTGATCAGTGCTATAAAAATGCACTGATCACTGTATATATGGCACTGGCAGGGAAGGGGTTAACACTAGGGGGCGATCGAGTGGTTAAATGTGTTCCCTGGGAGGCATTTCTAACTGTAGGGGGAAGTGTTACACTGGAGGAAAAGAGAGATCTTGATTCAGCTTAGCTGAAACACGATCTCACTTTTCCTCCCTGACAGATCAGCGGTGTGCTTTGTTTACATCAGCACACCGCGCTGATCCATCTCTCCACAGAACGACTGGCGGATCTTGGCTGCCGGACCCGCTGTGTCCAATCACAGCGGAAGCAGCACACGTCCCCTAGGCGGGGTGCACGAAATCACGTAATTTTGCACACCTGGGCCGTTCTGCTGCAGTAAATGTACATGGGATGGTCCGGAAGCGGTTAATGAATGGACATAGCAATTGATCAGCCATGACACTACCAACTGCAGCCACAATATGTGAGCCCATCATTACAAGGCAAAGCGAACAGCACAGGGAATAGAACTACACAAATACCTTGTTAAAACAGCAAAAACATTTGAAAGTATACAATGCTTTTAATGCTCAGGGAGGGGGCTACTGGGCATTACTCCTATTACCTGTTTTGTGCGTGGAAAGTTGAAATTAATGCCCTTTTGTGGGTGACATTTGTGAAATCCGCAGAAAATTTTGAATGCATCCAATAAAAGCAAGTTTTCAGAAGTTTTTGTCTTGCTTTTGAGGGCGGCAATCCAATCCTCCAATACCAAAATGTTATAATTAAAATACCTTTGAGCTATAGGTGGGGATGGGGTTGTTTGCAATTACAGGGAATGTGGGTTTTTGCTGTGTTATTGTGGTGTGTCAGTAGGGATTTTGTGTATCCAGATTTTGGGATTGGCGTGAGGTATAAAAAGCAAGCTGTGGGGTTGTTTGCAAGAACGTCTGTAAATTGAAAGTTAATTTGATTGATGTGAGACCATAATGTATCCAGTTCAGGGCATTTCCAGAGATGTAGGATGGTGCCTTTGGCATAGCTGCATCTCCAGCATTTGTCATCTACATTCAGTTAAATGCGAGCTAAGACCGAAGGGGCTCCTATATCCTCTTGTCAGGAGTTTGTAGTTTAGTTCTTGATATTTACAAGTGGAAGCTTTATGAAAAAAGTATTGTGTACCTTCAATTCTACAAAAAAAAGTGTTCAAATCCTTCTGCTATTTTTGTAGAAAGAATGGCCATAGTTAGTTAAGATAGAAGCAAACAATGTCTGATAGGATGCCCTCTAAAGGTGTTTATTGGGCGCCAATCTCCTCGAAAAAAACAGAACTAAGCTCTATAGAAGGCCTAATGCCGCGTACACACGGTCGGACTTTCCGGCATACTTGGTCCGGCGGACCAGAGTGTGCCGGACAATCCGCCCGTGTGTGGGCGGCGGCGGACTTTTTCCCAAAAGCCCGCTGGACCTAGATTTGAAAAAAGTTTCAAATCTTTCCGTCGGACTCAGTTTCGGGCGGAAAGTCCGCTCGTGTGTGTGTGTGCTGGTCCGACGGAAAGCCCGCTCGTGTGTAGGCTGGTCCGACAGACCAAATACGACATGAGGGCAGGGTATTGCATCTCGCGCTCGCTGCAATAGGAAAAACAAATCTTCCTATCTTCCTATTGCGGCGAGCGCGGGGCATACCAGGCCCTTAGGTCTGGTATGGATTATAAAGGGAACCCCGCTACGCCGAAAAAACGGCGTGGGGTCCCCCTAAAATCCATACCAGACCCCGATCCGAGCACGCAGCCTGGCCGGTCAGGAAAGGGGGTGGGGACGAGCGAGCGCCCCCCCCCCTCCTGAACCGTACCAGGCCGCATGCCCTCAACATGGGGGGGGGGTGCTTTGGGGGAGGGGGCGCCTTACGGTGCCCCCCCACCACAAAGCACCTTGTCCCCATGTTGATGAGGACAAGGGCCTCTTCCCGACAACCCTGGCCGTTGGTTGTCGGGGTCTGCGGGCGGGGGGCTTATCGGAATCCGGGAGCCCCCTATAATAAGAGGGCCCCCAGATCCCGGCCCCCCCACCCTATGTGAATGAGTATGGGGTACATGGTACCCCTACCCATTCACCTAGGTAAAAAGTGTCAATAATAAAACACAACACAGGTTTTTAAAATAATTTATTAAACAGCTCCGGGGGGGGGGGGGGGTCTTCTTCCGTCTTCGGGGGTCCCTCCGGTTCATCTTCTCCCGGCGTCCGGTTGGTTCTTCTCCGCTCTCCGGCCTCTTCTCCCGGTGTCCCAGGTCTTCGGCCGGCCCCTCCGCTGTCTTCATGTAGCTCTATTGCCAGCGGAGGTCCGGACTTCTGGGCTTCTTGTCTTCTCTTCCCCCAGATGTTGACACGACGCTCTCTCCGGCTGGACTGGTCTCTGAGGGCTGCGTTGTGACTTATATAGGCGGAGACCCCGCCCCCATATGATGTCACAGTCCCTGGGCATGCTAGGACTGTGACGTTTTAGGGGGCGTGGTCAACCACGCCCCCTAAAACGTCACAGTCCCAGCATGCCCAGGGACTGTGACATCATATGGGGCGGGGTCTCCGCCTATATAAGTCACAACGCAGCCCTCGGAGAGCAGTCCAGCCGGAGAGAGCGTCGTGTCAACATCTGGGGAAGAGAAGACAAGAAGCCCAGAAGTCCGGACCTCTGCTGGCAAGAGAGCTACCCGAAGACAGCAGAGGAGCCGGCCGAAGAACTGGAACACCGGGAGAAGAGAGCGGAGAAGAACCAACCGGACGCCGGGAGATGAAGCGGAGGGACCCCCGAAGCCGGAAGAAGACCCCCCGAAGCCGGAGGAAGATCCCCCCCGTGGAGCTGTTTAATAAAATATTTTAAAAACCTGTGTAGTGTGTTTTATTACTTACACTTTTTACCTAGGTGAAGGGGTAGGGGGACCATGTACCCCATACTCATTCACATAGGGTGGGGTGCCGGGATCTGGGGGCCCCCTTATTAAAGGGGGCTCCCAGATTCCGATAAGCCCCCCGCCCGCAGACCCCGACAACCAACGGCCAGGGTTGTCGGGAAGAGGCCCTTGTCCTCATCAACATGGGGACAAGGTGCTTTGTGGTGGGGGGGCCCCGCAGGGCGCCCCCTCCCCCAAAGCACCCACCCCCCATGTTGAGGGCATGCGGCCTGGTACGGTTCAGGAGGGGGGGGGGGGCGCTCGCTCGTCCCCACCCCCTTTCCTGACCGGCCAGGCTGCGTGCTCGGATCGGGGTCTGGTATGGATTTTAGGGGGGACCCCACGCCGTTTTTTCGGCGTAGGGGCTTCCCTTTATAATCCATACCAGACCTAAGGGCCTGGTATGCCCCGCAACTGGGCTCGCAAGGTGTCAATCTCGCCGATAAAAGCGGCAAGATTGACATCCTTTGCTAGTCCCGTCGCACCTGAGTCACGTTCAAAATGAACGGACTTGTCCGTGTGTGGGCAAGTCCATTCATTCTGAAAGTCCGCCGGAACTCCGGCGAAAGTCCGCCGGAACTCCGGCGAAAGTCCGTCGGAAAGACGGGCGGACTTAGCCCGCCGGAAAGTCCCGGCGTGTGTGGGCAAGTCCGTCCGTTTTAAAGTCCGGCGCACCTGGCGGACAAAGTCCGTCGGAAAGTGTGCCGGACCAAGTAGGATAGAAAGTCCGACCGTGTGTACGCGGCATTAGGATCCAGAAGGGAGCCTAGGAAATGTGAGTAGCACACAGAAGCCTAGGTCAAGAATCTCTGCATCTGAGATCCACCATTCTGTTTTGGAGAAGTTATTTGCTCAGAACTTACTTTGTAGCATCCAGGACTGGAAAACCTGATCATTCTGGCTCAGTATGAATTAGGTATATCCAATGATAGGGGAAGGAATGGCAGGGTATTCCATTTTAATGAGATTCTAGCAAATGTTTCCAGGGTGGGTACAATTAGTAGGGGGAATTTGAGTGGTTTGTTGACATCCCTCACCGTCCATGGTGTGCCTGAACAGGGAGGGGGGCCAAGTAGTTGTGCTCCAAGGATACCCAGAGCTTGGTCTATCTATGGCAGCACCAATCAATTATGAGTGTTAGATGGGTGGCAGCATACAAGAGAACCAGATCTGAAAAACCAATTCTACCTTTAGATTTGGGTAGTAATAGAATATCTTTGGAGATATTATGTAAGTTGCCTACCCATATAAATTCTGATTGAATAATCTTCAGCAAATGTTGAGGAATGTTAACTGGTAAGATTTGTAGAAGGTAAAACATTTATCTTTAGCATACTAAATCTACTGAACCAGGTAATCGTGGTTTTGGCCCAAGTAGCAGTGTCTTCCAAAAGGGAAGGAAAGTGAGAGCTCTGTGGGGGATTTGCTTTCCCAGAAAGGTAATGGCAGATTGCACCCATTTAAATGGAAAGTGATGGTTCAAGCAGTTCTTCTGAGAGTTACAGTACAAGTGCTTGGAGAGCAAGTGTAAGGTTTCAAACTTTGACAACTAGTCAGTAAGTAGCAGGTTGATCAAAACCTGAGCAGGGGAGGAGGGCTTGGAGGTCCCCAAAGTGGAAAAGACACACTTGGACCTGGTTTGGACAGTAAAACTCTGAGAGGGCCCTCCTTAGGGGAGAGTTCCTCTTAATCTACCACCTGAGGTATGGGTACAGAGGTGTGGAAAGATTGAATAGAGACCAACATTTCCTCTTGAACAGATTTAAGCAAATCTTTCATCAATCATGAGGCCCCTTTCCCAGACAGTTTGTTAATACACCAATAACAAAATGGCTTGATGTGAGATTTAGACTCTTTCCCCACAATTACTGCACTTTTTACTGTCACTAGTGCTAGCAGATGTGAAAGGTGGTTTGTCAGAGACCTCATGAGCTCCGCAAGAGAAGAGGGAAAAAACAAAACCTAACAGTCACTCTTCCTGCCCCCTCTATCATGGCTGCAGGCCCCCATCCCCAGAGGTGAGCATGGGGGTTTACAGGGATAACTAAGGGCTTAGCCTCATGTCACCCCCCATAGTAGGTAAGCAGCAATTACCCGGCCCAGGGGTTGCTCTTGCCTGCAGCCACCTGTGCTGCATTTGCATCCTCCATCTCCATGAGGGTGGGTCCTGACAGACTTTCAGCTCGTTGAGCAATGGCGAGACAGGAGTGCTTCAGCCTCCGCAGCTTCTCATCCACGCTTTAACCCCACTTCCTGCTCAGACTGGAAGTTCTGGCTTCAGAGCGAGACTTGGAGCGTGCCAAGACCTTCCCTTGGTGTCTTACATCATTAGGACTACAGCAAAATGGCACCCCCTACACACAGGGAAAGACAGGAGGAAACCCAAGCAGAAATGAGATATACCCAAGACCTGCTGCACAATGCCGTGGGGACAACCTATGAGTAGCTCCGAGGCCCCTACCGGCATTCCTAAACCTGGCTCACAGGGGTACCATCCAACTGTTTCCTTACACACAGGCTTGCTTTGAAGAGTTTTAACTAGAAGAAAATTCAACTGTAGTTGTGTAAAGGTGTTGCACAAAACATTCATTCCTTGAACATTATATATTGTGGCTTTTGCCAGTCTAACACAATAGATTGGAAGTTATATCTTTATAGGCAAAGAACAGAAGTCCTATAGGAACATATTCTTACATGGTGAACATCGATCCACCATGTGGAGCTGTAAATGATAAAAAAATAAATAAAATTGCTCAAAACTTTTAATCAAATGCTTTGAGTAAAAATTTATCTAGAGTTTAAGACAGATTGATAACTTAGTTTATTCAGCATGAAATGGAACTTTGTTATGTAGCATGAGGCTGTATATTCTGCAAT
Source organism: Lithobates septentrionalis (assembly GCA_037952835.1). Taxonomy (NCBI): domain Eukaryota; kingdom Metazoa; phylum Chordata; class Amphibia; order Anura; family Ranidae; genus Lithobates; species Lithobates septentrionalis. The sequence goes on from JBBDGP010001129.1 coordinate 899,988, forward strand.
ATTTACATTTTGGTAAACTCCTTCAATGAATCCAAAGCTCTGCAAGCTGAGATTGCACTGCATTCACACAATTTCACAGTAACCAAAATATACATACAACCAAAAGTTCAGAATTATTCCTTTATCCCATTGTTTTGCAAATCTAAGTACACTACAAACTACGATTGAATCAGTTCAGATAGTCGTTTTGCTAACGCTTATGCTAAATAGAATCTTTATTTAAAAAAAAAAAAAAAAAAGTTTCCTAACTACCAAGGATTCCTTACATTTATAGAGCACCAGTCATTTCAGATCCTTCATGGCAGCACCTGTTAGTGGGCATCCACTCACCTGCTGCCACCACATCCACCTTGTTTCACTGCCACATCACCAGCCCTCCCATTAAAGTGAATGGGACTGTCAGTGAGTCAACAGCAGGTCAGAGGACCTGCTGCAGAACAGATGACAGTTGCTTAGTTAGGCTCGGTTCACACTGGGGCGACTTGGGATACGACTTGTACGCCCTCAAGTCGCCCCAGAAATAGTTTCGATGGGAGTGAACGCTAGCGTCTTAATAGACTCTACTGAAGTCGCTCCGACTTCAGAGCGTACTCCCTGTACTACTTTGATCCGACTTGGTAGGCGACCTGTACCATAGAAATCAATGGAAGTCACCTCCAAGTCGGATCTCTGTAAAGTCAAGCGACTTTGCAGGGAAAACCCCTCCTTCCCCCCCCTCCCAGAGCCGATTGCCCTGTGATTGGCCACAGGCGAAGTCGCCTGTCATGGAGGCGACTTCAAGTCGCCTTGTAATTTGCTGAAGTCGCGTCGAAGCCGCGTTGAAGTCGCGGTACAAAGTCGCGCTAAAGTCGTGTTGCCCCAGTGTGAACCGACCCTAAAAAGGCTTTTTTTTTTAGCGATTTAAAGACTTGATTTAAATCAAATCCACCCAGCAGCTCCATATATTTCAGCCCTCAGCCAGTCTTGGTTCTATTGCAAACTGTCAGCCTAACATCCTTCAAAGGGGGAAGAGCACAGACATCACACCTCAGTGAGCAGCTTCTTTCACTGACCAAGCATGGGCAGGAGCTAGAGCACTGGCTAGGGAAGTTGAGTTTTTCCTTTCAGTCACTAGACAGACAACTACCATGATTTTTAGATGGCAAAACTTTTAAAAAATGTGCACAGAGGATGCCTTCATAAACCATTACCAGTTTTAAAAAGGAACCCTTACTTCCCACACCAAGAATTATAAGTTCACTTTTGCCACCCCTCTCACCAGATACTTACCTTATGTCATGTGCCTGCAAGCCTCCAGGATTTGTTTACATCCCACTGCAGATCTTCTGTGTATAGTAGCTTCATACAGGGTTCTAGGTGACCTGAGTCAAGAGAAAATTCTCCTAGATCCCTATATATAGCCAATACAGGGGGTTCCCGACTTACGAACGACCCCTACTTACGAACGGGGCCCGAGTGACGTCACCGCGGCCTTGTCCGGCCTACTGAAGCCTCCAGGATCCCCGGTCTTTCCTACGAGCGCTGCACCGCGGCCGGCCTGCCTGGACACACCATCTATCCATCTCCCTGCTGTGCCATCAGGTGAGCAGCCTGTAAGCAGTACTGTAATATGCAGTGTACTGTACCTGTTCCTCCTGTCCCTGCTGCCATGTAAAGAGTGAGAGGGGAAAGCTGTGCTCCTCCCCTCTCGGCTCTGACAGAAAATCTAGCAGTGCTAGGAGGTGACAGGGTCAATAAAGGGAACCTGTCACCTCCAATTGCTATCACACAGGGAATTGTTTTCTCCTGTGTGATAGCAATAAAGTTAAGTGAAAATTTTTTTATAAAAAAAAAAATAAGAATACAGTATTAATTAAAAAAAAAATTAAAAAAGTAAAGAATAATTAAAATAAAAAAAAATTATACTGTCTGTATCCTCATTAGATGGATTTAATCTCACTTCCTGACTCTGAGACTGGATTTGTACTAAAAAAGGTACTGTTCCGACTTAACAAACCTACAGTCCCCATCTCGTTCGTAACCCGGGGACCCCCTGTACAGTGAAACACTAAATAAATCCCAGAGGCAACATGCATGATCACACTCCCGGCAATAGTCAACTACATTTTACCACGTGATTATTGTATTCAAATACTCAATACAACAGTTGCATACAATTCCTTAAATAAAGTCAGTCTTTTTTTTTTTTTTTTAAACAAGTTTATTTACTACATAAACAGTGGTTATATTACAGAATGTTAGAGCATGTTATATTCAAATTGATACAAACAAAACACCTGCATGATATTACAATTTTTGGAGTTACCATTTTCAGAAAAATAAGGTGTACATCATCAGAGGTGCTCACTGTATGCTCCAATATTTTATGCATGGCCCGGGCGACAGGACGTGCAGTTGTCAGGAATTCTAACAAACTGGACAGCCATTTGTTTTCTGCGTTACACAGGAGCAATCAGGAGAAAACAGGAAACAGCCAAGCACTCTGCACTGCAACACGCCACCTTAACAGCTAACCAGCATTACTCAACTGCTACACAACTGCGCCTAGTGCACAAAAAATACACAAGAGAAAAGATTAGAGTTGTGGTCAAATAAAAATACTCCCTTGCAAACATTGTTACATCAGCATTTGATACAAAATACAATAGCTTTCAGGCATTATCTATTAAAATGCATTTACGTACAGGAAACATTTCAAAATGAATTAAATGATTACTGATGCTTTATGTCCAAGCACAGGCATTTACAGTTCAGTAAAACTGTCAATACCATCTAGCAACCCCCACTGGAGTTGAAAGACACTCTTTATTAAACAAGTTTTTTTTTTTAAAGCAAAAAAAAATGAACTTTATTAACCAAGTTACAAGGAATTTGAATAACAAAATGGCACATATAAAGTCTGCCAGACAAGGCGCAAGTGAAATTGATAAAACTTAAACGAAAAATACAAATAACCACCTTTTCGGAAGGCTGTTGCTTGCTCCATGGGTATTCACAGGGGCTGCTGAGCTACTGAGTGATCATCCTAGACGTATCCAGCATGTTGCATTCTTTCAGCTGACACTGGTGGCAGAGAATAGAAGATAATGAATATTCCATTTAACAGTAGTCAAACTCACACGAGATGGAAATCTTTTAGGGACACTCAATGTTGACCGGGGGGGGGGGGGGGGGAGCAAGTGTTTACCATCAGGATGTGATCAATCTATACTGTGGTGAATCAATAGGAGTTTATATGCAGTGATAACTTCTTCATATGAACATTTATGCATGTGCATTGACAGCTTTAATGGGACTTGTGTTACAGCTGAAAAGACCAAACAGTTAATGTACTAAAGACACACCATCCTTGAAAAGTAGTCCTAAGATTAACAAGTGTGATATCAGTTTAAAACGATAGGCTAATGGTGGTGCTACATAGCAGTGCATGTTAAAATCTGCATAGGCCAAGAATGTAGCTGTGGCTATAAGGTGTTATGCACTTCTACATAGTACTATAATCCTTTTAGCTGCTTAGGGGCCCATTTATAAAAGTCTGGACAAATCCAGGAAGATTCACCTTCCTGAATATGCCCCAATCCATTGGTAACATTCCCATTCTTTATAAACCAGTGAAAAAGAGGTAAAAATTACCTCAATGAACCTAATAAAAAAATTGTTTCTGGCTGTGCAAATCTTCTGATCTAGGCAAATCCTTGCTTCCAATGGACAGATATCCAAATCAGTAGTTAGAATAGTAGAACGCAAACTAGGAAATACCAATGGCAAAACAGTTAAAATGTGAAAGATCACATTTGCCCCTTTATAAATGACCCCCAAGAATTAAAGAAAGCTCATTTTGGCCCCAATGAATGGAAAGTAGCAGACAGAAATTTTGCAGCAAGTCTGACAGAATCCAGGATAGTGCATCTTTAACAACAGACACAAACCTGCTCCATTATACGCCCACAGAAACTGCTCCCTGGAGGATCAGGAAAAACCACTTAATATCTGCAATACAGCTCACTACTCCTTAAGCAACTGGAGCCCGCAGCTTTGAGGGGAAAATGCAGATACTGGTTTAAACAGTCATCAAATGACACCCCAAACAAATATAAAAAAAACCCAACAATCCCCAGCAATTTAAACTGCATCAAAATATATACAAACCTTTCTCTGCAACAGGTGATTTAGTGAAATAAGAGCTGAACAAGCTTTCTTTTATATACTAGGATAAACGACCTGTATTTAACACCTCAATTACATCCTGGGCACCTGCTTATGGAAAGCATTACCTTAATCTAAGATGATACTGCTCCCTCTTCTTCAGGAGACTTTGGAGGTGATGGGGACCGGGACCTGGATCTGGATTTTGATTTGGAGGTCTTTGGTGGAGGAGAAACCTTTGATCTAGACCTGGAGCGAGAACGTGATCTGGACACAGAGGAGGACCTCCGAACAGAACGGGGTTTAGAACTAGAGCGAGATCTGGTGCGCGAACGAGACTTTGATCGGCTATAACGTGACCGGCTGCGTGACCTGGATCGGCTCTTGCTTCTGGATCTGCTATAACGTCGTCGTCTTGGGCTGAAAAGCAAAACTATATTCAGTAAGTGCAAAACTTATTGTGAATCCTAATTTGACAATCCCACATATGCCTGCTTAAGACAGATCTTAACCCAAAAGGGGAAGTTCCGCTTTAAGACACTCACCGCCCCCCCCCCCCCCCCCAGTTATCTTGCAAACATGGCCTGTTAGTGGGTCCTGAGGACAGGAGTTAAATACAGTTAAGATTCTACTTAACTTTGACTTTAAATGTAATTTCTTTTTGGAAACATCTGGGATCAGTTCTGCTTTAAGATTCAAATACACATTCATCCTGATAAATTTCCAACCACAAGTATTTCTTAAAAACAATGTTTTACATTCCACACATACCCTGTATTCTAGTGATTTGGGCCTTTAAATGAACATTTTATTAGCATAAACATTGCAAATATGAAGTGCTATACAGTAGTTCAGCTGAGAAATTGCTGTACTAATGTTGCATAGCGAGTACAGCGCACCTCAGTTTTTCCATTAAGCCTACAGGGCTGAACAGAAAAAAAAAAAAAAACACACCCTCTGTACATCATGCTTTACAGTGTATGTAACTCACAACTATTTCAAAATGACACCAGGCATACAAGCACATCCAGTGTGGCTGCATTCTACTCGAGTACACAGCCTGCCTGTCCCCCTGCAGTCTCCACCCCCACCTCTCCATGCCCTTTATGCAGCTGAGTACAAAGGTCACATGATCACTTAAGAGCCCATTCACACAGGGACGACTTGTCAGGCGACCTAGTCGCCTCCCGTTCTGTACAATGGAACCGTTCTAATCGGAGCGACGCAAATCGCTCAGACTTAGAAAAAGGTTCCTGTACGACTTTGGGGGCGACTTGCATAGACTTCTATACAGAAGTGATTTTGCAAGTCGCCGCGAAAGTCGTTTGCAGGTCACCTCGCTGAGGCGACCTGCAAGTCGTGTTGCCCCTGTGTGAATGGGCTCTGAAGCATTTACAATTTTATATACACACGCGCACTCCCCCCCCCCCCCCCCCCCTTTCATTTCTATTTTAAACTGAATGGGTTGTTTCAGAAATGTCAGGTGGTCACACAGTAGATGGGAGGCTCATGTAGAGAAAAGTGTGTGCAGGCAATGGCCATATGAAGCCCTGCATTGTCCTTTGCATAATGCTGCAGAAGGAACTCTGGGATGAAGGCATGACTTTAAAAAGTCATGTGATCAGGTTCTCTGCCTACACTTGTTTCCCATTCATTAAAATCAATAGAGCTTTCTTGCTTTGCAGTCTGGTAGCAATACTAGATTTGTAAAATCCTATCCCTGTGCATTATAAATGTGCCTTTTTAAGCAGTACAGCATATCTAACCCCCCCCCCCCCCCATGTAATATACTAAAGCATACCAGTTATTAGCTTTTTGGATTTCTTTTTTAGCCCCCCCCCCCATTTACATTAACAGCCAGAAGACAGAAACACCATCTCTGTACCCAGCTGCACTCTTACAGCTACATACAAATTGGTTGATTAGCTGCATCCAGAACTCAGTCACACACAGGCATGGATTTACTACAGGCAAAAGACTGCACTTTGCAAGTGCAGTGTCACTTATTTTCTCCAGAGTTTAGTGAACAGGATAAAAGCTTTACTTTGTAAAGAAATCCCAAGCAGGAGCAAGGAAAAAAAAAAAAAAAAAAAAAAAAGTGTTTGTACATGATTGGATGATGAAAATCTGCAGAGCTTTACCATATTTACTGTGCCCTGGAGGAAAACGAGTAAAGTGCGGTGTCCTCCTTAGGGAGATTTAGGGCTCTTTCACACCGACGATCCGTATGTCAGTTTTTCATACTTCCGTTTTTTCATCCGAAAACGGACATACATGTATCCCTATGGAGCATCGGATGTCAGCGGTGACATGTCCGCTGACATCCGACCCGCTCCGAAAAGTGTAACGGAGGAAAACCCTACTTTTCCATCCGTTATCGGGTGTCGACGGACACTACGGTCCGTCTACATCCGATCCCCCACAGTGTGCAGCGACGGACCTGTCATCTTCCTGCTAAGCAGGGATTGGCGGAGCGATCCCCGCTGAGCAAGCGGATGTTCACGTGGCGGATCATCACTGATCCGCCCCGTGTGAAAGAGCCCTTACACTCTCCCAATGTCAGGGAATGAAAAGGAGACCAAACCCTAAATTTTGAGCTGCCACCAGAACAGGAACAGAGGGGAAAATTGTCCAATGAGGACACTTGTTCTCATTACAACCAAGATGGGATTTCCCTTGTATTGGAAAAATACCCTCTTACTTCCAGTTATGTCTTCAGGTCAGAGAGTGAAGGGAAATTTCCCTGAGACACGGGACAAAAAGAAACCTACAAAAATTTGAATCCTTACCTACTATATCCAAAAACCAAACAAAATAATATTAGTGGTGGACTTGTATTCCTGGGATCATAATTAAAAACACGAGCAGCCAGTGGAATTGTGTACGCCTGTCAACCGGATGATCAGGGCACAAGCAGTGTACAGAGCTGATCGGAGCTACTCCATACCTTGTGATATCCAATCACAACTGTAAACACTGGGTGTTCACATCTGATAACGTGCCCCCCCCCCCAATATAGGAAGTAGTATAAAAGAATGAAGGCATAGCATTTATCTCTATACTTCCCCTGTATATAGACCCACCCCCGCCACTATGACCTGTACATTAACCCCTTCCTCTGTATGACTTGTACATCAATGAGCGGCTGTATCTAGTGCAGCATTAGCTGCTCCACGTTTTAACCACTCTGAACACCTAATCTGCTTTGCTGGGCTCTATAATATAGTAACCCGAAAGGAAAGACATCACATTCGGGTGAACCAGAGCACTGAAAAAAAAACAAAAAAAAAAAAAACCCCCACACATTTGATCACAACAATCTTGGCGTTTTGAATGCTTTAAGTGCAGAGGGATTTTGGGTCTTATAGACCTCAGATCCCTCCATAAAGAGTACCTGTCTCAAGGATTTATACATTCCCTGGGAAGTAATAAAAACAAATGCACACAAACAGTGATCTTCCCACACTTGTGAAGTATCTCTGCGACCATCAGATTATGGGCCACAATTATAGCACCAGACCTCTTAAAGTGATAAACTGTAAAAGCTATTAGCCTAGGTTCACATTGGAGCGATTTGAGAGATCAAATCGCAGCCTATTGGCAGCAATGGCACTGTTCCAATCGGTGCGACACTGGTTTTACGGTGCCAAACCGGTTTTGCAAAAGTAGTTCCTGCACTACTTTTGGCGATTTAAGGTACGAATATTATTTATATATATATATATATATATATATATATATATATATATATATATATATATATATATATATATATATATATATATATATATATATATATATCCACCCAGACCTTGACCTTACTACTTTGAAGTCACACTACTTCAAGTGAAGTAGCACGATTTCAAAGTAGCATCAAAAACACATGGAAAGGTTATATGGTTTTCAGTGGCATAGTTCACACCCGTGCTTTCCTGGAAAAAAAAAAGCTGTATTTTTCCTGTACAACGCATCACAAATGCACTGAAACTCGTGTTTATTTAAAGTTAGGAAAAAAGAAATGTGGAATGCATTGAGAAAAAAAAAAAAAAAGCATCCGGACTGCGTTTCTATGGTGTGTACTGGCCCTTAAAGCGTCACCTAGATCACTAGTCATCAGCCCTGTCCTCAGGGTCCACTACCAGGCCAGGTTTTATGCATTACCTTGGGGAGATGCAGACTAGAATACTCCAATCACTGAGCAGAATATAACACCTGTGATTTGTTATCTTGCAAACCTGGCCTGTTAGTGGAGCCTGAGGACAGGACTGATGACCACTGATCTAGATAGTAAAATATACACCCTTTGTCACCATTGCACAAGCGTGCGCAATTTCAGTGTGGCTTGTTAGGTATTTACTGGGTGTAACATCTTAAAAAATTAAAAGTTAGTAATAAATTGTTATTTGCAATAAAATTCAAGTATTTATATTGTTACTACATTGCAAGGAGAGGAGCGCTGGGGTGCCACTAACAATGACTCCATCTTTTAGATTGTAAGCTCTAAGGAGCAGGGCCCTCTGATCCCTCCTGTATTATAAGTGTAATGTCTGCCCTCATGCAAAGCGCTGCGCAAACTGTTGGCGCTATATAAATCCTTAACAATAATAATAATCCTGCAAAAGCGATGCATGCTGCTGTGCTTGTGCCCATTACAGGTAGTTGCCTCGTCTTCATACATTAATGTGCATGTAAAGTAGTGATCTCCTCCAGACTCTGGGATACAATAAGTGATGACTGTCTGCATAGCACACAATGGGAGCCCCATAGGGGACAGAGCACATTGGATTGCTGGCGGTCGGCGCCATCTTGGCTCACATGGGCCTCAGATGGATGAAGTACAAAGCCCAGGCCTCCGCACTACCTCAGCCCTTTCCAAAGGTGGCGCTGCGCCCCTTCCCTATCTATCCACCCAGCACTCACCTCCTGCTCCGGCGCCCGTAGTCCCCGTACCTTCTGGGCGGGGGTCCCCGGCGTCCATGGAGAGAATCTGGAGGCCGACCATACCTCGCCATCTGCACCCGGAGCTCCCGGCCGTCCAGCACGGCCCCGTCCATGGCGTCCATCGCATCCTCGGCGTCCCTCTTGTCGTGGAAGCGCACGAAAGCGAAGCCTCGGCTCTCCTTGGTGTAGCGGTCTCGGGGGATATACACATCGCCCACACGGCCGTACTTCTCGAACACTCGTCGCAGGGTCTCCGGGGTGGTCCTGTAAGTCAGGTTGTCTACTTTAAGGGACGTCATATCTTCAACGTCTGGCGGAGGCCGCCCGTAACTCATAGCGGCTAGGCTGCCGGGAAACGGCACGGTGGCTGAGGCTCGGGAGCGCCGCGAAGAAACAGCGTTCCGCCTTGTGCGGACTTCACTCAAATATAGCGTGAGGGAGGCCAAACCCACTCCGACCGCACTTCCTTATTACCGCCTCTTTGCCACATAAAATGGCGGCGGCTGGAAGAATAGACTTCCCGCCCCTCATTACAGCCAATCACGGCTTCGGAGGTGAGCCTGTGCCGGCGTCTCATTGGTTGGTTACGTCATTGGCGCCAAAATGACTGCCTCCCCCAGATAAGATGGCGGACGGTGTTGTTCCGGTGGTGAAAATCCCGCCATAGAGGTGGACGTGTGCCAGCAAGGGCTGAGGGTGTCATGGTGCACACGGGCAGTACTGAAATAAACCTGTCAAAGGCTGCAGAATAATCACTAAAGGATGAAGTGTTAAAACCGAATACCAGGAAGATGTATAAAAAACAGAATTGTAATCAATAGAAATAAAGTGACACTAAGACCCCCTTTAACACTGCAGGCATCGGCCATTAGCACTAAAGCAGCGTTTTTTTGGCCGCTAGCGGGGCGCTTTTATCCTCAAAGAAGGGATTGAAAATGTCTGTGTTGTGTCACTACCGAATCACTTTTGATTATTTCCCGCCTTGACTACCCTTAAGAGCCCTTTTTACACTGGGGCGGTTTGCAGGCGCTATTGCGCTAATAATAGCGCCTGCAAACCGACCCAAAAGTGCCGCTGCTTTCATTCCAGTGTGAAAGCCCCGAGGGCTTTCACACTGGAGCGATGCACTGGCAGGACGGGAAAAAAAGTCCTGCCAGCAGCATCTTCGGAGCGGTGAAGGAGCAGAGTGTATACCGCTCCTTTACCGCTCCTGCCCATTGAAATCAATGGGACGGCGCGGCTATACCGCCGGCAAAGCGCCTCTGCAGAGGCGCTTTGCGGTGGTATTTAACCCTTTCTCAGCCGCTAGCGGGGGTAAAACTGCTCCGCTAGCGGCCGCATACCGACGGTAAAACGCCGCTAATAATAGCGGTGCTTTACCGCCGACAACGCCCCCGCCCCAGTGTGAAAGGGATCTAAAGCGGAGTTTCGCAAAAAATTTTTTTTTAGATGTCAGCAGCTGCAAATACTGCAGCTTCTGACTTTTAAAATAAGGACACTCACCTGTCCCGGGGTCCAGCGATGTCGGCACCCAAGACCGAACCGTCCCTCGGTCCTCGCGTGCTGCCGCCGCCATTCATACTGAGGGAATCAGGAAGTGAAGCGTTGCGGCTTCACTGCCCAGTTCCCTACTGCGCATGCGCGAGTCGCGCTGCGCGTCTACACTGGTCCCCGTTGTGTTGTGGGAACTGTGTATTTCCCACAACACAACGGGGGGGTTTGCGGCTAGCTATACCCGGAAGTGGGTGCAGATAGCTGTATTATACAGGTATCTGCACCCCCCTCCCCCCATGAAAGGTGCCAATTGTGACACCGGAGGGGGGGGGAATCCGATGAGCAGAAGTTTCACTTTAGGGTGGATCTCCGCTTTAAGCAGGCTATCCCCCCTTCAGTCTATTGGGAATTCTGCTGCTAGACCCATACACCTCACTAACCGATCCATGACTGCTGCTCCTCTCTGCCAATCTCTTCACTGGCTTCCCCCACCCCACCGTGTAAAATTCAGAATGCTAACCATAACATACAAGGCCATTCACAACATCGCCCCCATCTACATCACCAACCTCATCTGCAGATATCGCCCAAATCGTCCCCTCCGCTCCTCCCAGGACCTCCTGCTCTCTAGCTCCCTTGTTACCTCCTCCCATGCTCGCCTTCAGGACTTCTCCAGAGCCTCTCCCATCCTCTGGAATTCCCTACCCCAGTATGTCCGATCAGCTACCCTGACCAACTTTAGGAGATCCCTGAAAACTCATTTATTCAAGGAAGCCTATCCCACACCCACATAACAACTGTCCCCGAGCCACCCCCATCAAATCATTCTCTGCAGCTATTACCTTTTGTACCACCATCCCCTCCCTTTAGAATGTAAGTTCTACGAGCAGTGCCCTCCTGTCCCTTCTGTATTGAACTGTACTGTAATTGTGTTGTCCCCCCTCTACATTGTAAAGCACTGCGTAAACTGTTGGCGCTATATAAATCATGTATAATAATAACTTTTCAGGCGCTCTGGGAGTGGTGTATACAGCACTCCAAAACTGCCCCAAAGATGCTGCTTGCAGGACTTTTCCTAACGTCCCACAAGCGCACCGCCCGAGTGTGAAAAGACACACTGAAATGAATGGGGGGGGGGGGGGGGGGCAGTTTTCAGGCACTATTTAGACCAGTGGTTCTCAACCCCCCTAGTGCCGTGACCCCTTGATAAAATTCCCCAAGTTGTGGGGACCCCTAACAGTAAAATTATTTTCGGAGCGTGGGTTGTCAGTACCCAAGGCAAGACACAGATATTTAGCGCTCTCTGAGTCCCTTCCACTTGTACAGTATTAAAACCCCTTATGGTACATTTTAGGATGTATCACTCTTTCTCTTTGTTCTACTTTCTTTCCCTTTTATCTCTCTCTATCATAATTTATTGTTTTTTTTCCTCATCCCTCTCTCTAGCTGTCTTTCTTGTTCTTTCTCTTATTCTTTCTCTCCCTTTTTCTTTGTATTCCTTCTCTTACTTCGTGGTGGGGGTGTGGGGGGTATGGGATCAGTGGCAGCGCTGGGGCGAGTTCTGATCCGCCAACTTGGGTGCTCTTGATCAAGATCATTTGCTGATCTGAGAACTGTAGTGGGGACTTTTAATGGCAACTATAATCCGACTTTGTGGTGTCTCGTAGCAGTGATACCTATGCCGAAATCAGGAAATAGGGTCTCCTCCAGCCCCTCCCACTTCACATTCCTCACCAGTCAGCTGACCTCTAATCTCTGCACCCCAGCCATGCCGTGAACTGAATGGGCGGCTGCGAAGAGGCTGGGCGGTCGCGAAAAAGCTGGGAGAGCGGTGAGGGCTTCAGGAACAGCCCAGGATTCGGTGACCCCTGGCAAATCGTCATTCGACCCCCGAGGGGTCCCGACCCCCAGGTTGAGAACCACTGATTTAGACGCTATTTCTAGCACTAAAACGCCTCAGTGTGAAGGGTTTAAACCAGAGCTGCCCAACCTTTTGAAGAGTGAGGGCCACTTAAGCGACTTGGTAACCGGTCGCGGGCCACAATGAGTGGAGCGGGCAGATGACAGGTCCGTGTACAATGGACACAGCCCGCTCTACTCTATGGGATCCGATACACCCAGACGGAAGGGGACATATCCCCTTCTGTTTTTTTAGCGCATCAAATTGGAGGTAGGTGGGTGTAAACCAGTGTTTCTCAGTTCCAGTCCTCGAGGCGCACCAACAGGTCATGTTTTGAGGCTTTCCATTATTTTGCACAGGTGATTTGATCAGTTACACTGCCTTAGTAATTACCACAGCCGTTTCATCTGAGGGAAATCCTGAAAACATAACCTGTTGGTGCGCCTTGAGGACTGGAATTGAGAAACATTGGTGTAAAAAGACACAAGTCTACATCTGCCGCTCCATAGAGGTGAATGGAGGGTCCGATTGGGTCAGACTAATCATGAGAAAGGGGCCTAAGGCTGCTTTCACACTGAGGCGCTGCGGTTTACCCACACAGGGGGTGCGGCGCAGCGCACCTGTTGCTATCCTGTGGATTAGCTGCACTTTGCCATAGACTTCTATTATATCCTGCACATGTGGTGCACTTTCTAAAAACGTACCAAACCTGCAGGTAATAACAGAAGTCTATGGCTCAGTGCAGGTAACCCGCAGGGACACTGCGCTGCACCTGTGGATCAGTTTGAAAGCAGCCCAGTAACCGCTGCAAAACAGATATGCCCATATATACACACTGTGATTTTAGTAATAAATTTATCTTTAATAACTGTCATCCATTCAGGTATCACGGGCTGTTGCTGTCCCAGGCAGAATGCATTTGGTATCACTCTGCCTGTGACAGGAGTCGGTGCTATAAAGGAAGCAACGGTTTATGCGGCTCTGCTCCACAGCCGCTTGCTTCCTCTACCGCTGGCTTCATTCACAACACTGATGCTCTGGGATAGAGGGTCGGCAACTCGCGTTCTGGGTTTGCCGACCTGCCATCCCAGAACAGGAACTCGCGGGCCACATCAGAGGGCTCAGCGGGCCACATTTGGCCCCCGGGCCACTGGTTGGGCACCCCTAGTCTAAACTGTATCCTTATTCTCCAGAAGTAATCCATACACATCCACTACCTATGGGCCCTGTTTTTTAATAAATAGTTTCCTAGGCCTTGTTTACACTTGCTTTGCTGTTTGAAGCTCAAACTACGCTTGGATCGTTTTTTAGACAGCAATAGACAGGCGGTGAGGTGTTATATCACCCCCTCACTGCCTGTTTTAACTAAATACTAAATACATCCCATCCTTCCATGAAGCAGAAGTTCTAACCGCGGTCTGTGTGCAGCCCTGGCTGCTGCCTCAGCAGCAAAAGGGCGAGCGGTTAAGGGCTGCTAAAAACGTGGCTCAAACACAGGTTTTTACGTAGGGTACATCCACACTATAAGAAAATCAGTCAAACAAACGTCAGATTTTCCTCGTTGTGTCACAGCAAAACGAAAATTCTCATATGACATTTTCATTTTGTTGTTTATTGTTTCTGATCGTGCGCAGTCTTTCTTTTCTGATTTTTCCTGTACGAAAACGGTACACATTAAACGAAAATCGTTTATTCTGTTCACATGCGAGAAAAATTTTGGAATTTGTCCCTTCAGGAATTTTCGCACGAACATTCGCATTCGGCTGTCGAAAGTTGTGTACACACTGTACGAAAATCGTACAAAAGTTCTTTGGATTAAAATGTTCACCCCATTTTCTTATAGTGCTTTAAAGTGGTTGTAAACACGGGAATAAAAAAAAACAAACCCTTGTAAGACAAATGCATAATGAGCTAGTATGCGTCGCATACTAGCTCATTATGAAATACTTACCTTAGATCAAAGCTGTTGCAGCGGCCCCGCACACCGCAACATGTCTCCCGGAGTTGTTTGTGGGCTCCGGCGCTGTGATTGGCTGGAGCCGCGATGACGTCACATGCACGCGCGATCCGCCGGCCGCAGCACACTGCTGAAGAAACAGAACGAGCAAGCCGTTTCTTCAGTGCGCATCCGTATATGGTAAATATCTCTTAAACTGTGCAGGTTTAGGAGATATTTACTGTACCTACAGCCTTATTCAGACTTCTCAAGTCTCCCGCGACTTGCGGAAGTCTCTGCAGGCTCCCGGACACCTGCAAGCGCCAGACAATCTCTCGGCTGAGCCTGTCACTCAGGGGGCCGCTGTCAGCTGCTAGGAGCTTTGGAACTTTTTTTTCCGTTTCCTCAGCAGGGGCTGTGCTGTGAACAGGAGGCGGGGCTTGCTGAGGAAATGTCTAGCAGTGGAGGGCTGGAGGAGCAAGTGGCTACAGGTATATCGTGCAGAAGACAGGAGTGTAACCCTCCCCCTCTCCAGCCCGCCACATTTGACTGATCAACACAGTACCTGAAGCCCAAGGACATAGAAGAAGGTATGACCAGAGCAAAACAAATCTTGCAGCACTGAGCACACATCTCTGGCTGAATGTAAACGTGGGGAACATTGCAGTCACATTTAAAGCGGTTGTATAGTAATTTTTTTTACTTTTACCTACAGGTAAGCCTATAATAAGGCTTACCTGTAGGTAAAAAAAATATCTCCTAAACCTGTACGGTTTAGGAGATATTCCCCTTGCTATGAGCCGCTGACTGCAGCGGCGCATGCGCACAGTGGATTCTCGGCTGAAGGCCCGGTAGATGCCGGATCTTGCCAGGAAAGAAATCTCCCGCGCGCATGTGCGGGAGTGATGACATCGCGGCTCCAGCCACTCACAGCGCTGGAGCCGCGATACCCGGAAGACACGCCGAGGCAACATGTCAGCTACCTCGAGGTGGACCAAGTAAGATACTGACGCCTCGTTCTAAGGTAAGTATTTCATAACGAGCTAGTATGCAGTGCATACTAGCTCATTATGCCTTTTGCCTTACAGGGGTATAAAAAAAAAAAGTGTCAGCGGGTATACAACCACTTTAATGCTGGCCAAGTGGACGGCCATTGTCTTCTAGAAATGTATAACTTCAGGCAGTGCAAGGTGATCAGCCTCCTCCTCTCTCTACTTTCTTTTTCTTTATAGCTGCACACTCTGATAAGATCTCTGGAAGACCCTGCAGCCCACCAGCAATCTGTGTCTAGTGACCAGGTCAGACATGGTTGTTTGTTAACCATTTCAGCTCAGCTATTTAGCCAGAGCTCTGTGTGTGCTGCATTGATTGATGTTTTTGTGAAGGATTTACTGCTGATTCAGGCTAGAAGTTTCACAGACCCATTAACTGTTTACTGTCCTCCACTAATCCTCACCAGATCACTGCTTGTAAGATTTTTTTTATTTTGGGAATAAAATGTGCTGCTGCCTTGTCACTTGGTTGTACTTTTCAAAGAAGGATTACTGACTTGATCTTGCAGAGCTGATTTAAATAGAGTGGCACAGCCCTGCAATACTATATACCAGGGATATGCAATTAGCGGACCTCCAGCTGTTGCAAAACTACAAGTCCCATCATGCCTCTGTCTCTGGGTGTCATGCTTGTGGCTGCCAGAGTCTTACTATGCCTCATGGGACTTGTAGTTCTGCAACAGCTGGAGGTCCGCTAATTGCATATCCCTGCTATATACTTTTACACTGGGTTCAACAATAAACACAGTCTCTGATCATCTAATGTATCATGTCTGCAGTCTCTGACCATCTCCTGTACCATGTCTGCAGTCTCTGACCATCTCCTGTACCATGTCTGCAGTCTCTGACCATCTCCTGTACCATGTCTGCAGTCTCTGACCATCTCCTGTACTATGTCTGCAGTCTCTGACCATCTCCTGTACTATGTCTACAGTCTCTGACCATCTCCTGTACCATGTCTGCAGTCTCTGACCATCTCCTGTACCATGTCTGCAGTCTCTGACCATCTCCTGTACCATGTCTGCAGTCTCTGACCATCTCCTGTACCATGTCTACAGTCTCTGACCATCTCCTGTACCATGTCTGCAGTCTCTGATCATCTCCTGTACCATGTCTGCAGTCTCTGATCATCTCCTGTACCATGTCTGCAGTCTCTGACCATCTCCTGTACCATGTCTGCAGTCTCTGACCATCTCCTGTACCATGTCTACAGTCTCTGACCATCTCCTGTACCATGTCTGCAGTCTCTGACCATCTCCTGTACCATGTCTGCAGTCTCTGACCATCTCCTGTACCATGTCTGCAGTCTCTGATCATCTCCTGTACCATGTCTGCAGTCTCTGATCATCTCCTGTACCATGTCTGCAGTCTCTGACCATCTCCTGTACCATGTGTGCAGTCTCTGACCATCTCTTGTACCATGTCTGCAGTCTCTGACCATCTCTTGTACCATGTCTGCAGTCTCTGACCATCTCTTGTACCATGTCTGCAGTCTCTGACCATCTCTTGTACCATGTCTGCAGTCTCTGACCATCTCTTGTACCATGTCTGCAGTCTCTGACCATCTCTTGTACAATGTCTGCAGTCTCTGACCATCTCTTGTACCATGTCTGCAGTCTCTGACCATCTCTTGTACCATGCCTGCAGTCTCTGACCATCTCTTGTACCATGTCTGCAGTCTCTGACCATCTCCTGTATCATGTCTGCAGTCTCTGACCATGCAGATATGACAACAGCTATGTGTTAGTGATATGAAGTGTATATGTGTGACATAGGCTGCATGTGAGTGACATTATATATACACACACACACTCACACAGAAAATGTTCACACATATACTAATGTGTCCGGGGGGTGCGTTGCGTCACCTCCCTGAAATGACTTTGCAGGTTGGGATGTCTGCCTTATTATAGGCTTACCTGTAGGTACAAGTGGTGTAACAGGGTTTACAACCACTTTGACCTGTAATCTCAAGTGTAAACAAGCCCAAAGGCCCCTTTCACATGGGCGCCTCCGTGAAGAGAGATCCACTTGCTCAGCGGGGATCTCTCCACTGATCCCCGCTGAGCAGGCGGATGACTGGTCTGTGTCATGCAGAACGGGCACGGACACAGCACGCTCTCGTCTATGAGGCAATCGGATTGAAATGGACTGCCTATCTGTTTCCATTCGATCTGATCCACCAGATGAATGGGGAATTGGTCCCCCATCCATCTGTTTTTATCGGATAAACTACAGTACTACAGGAGATGGTCAGAAACTGCAAGCGTACTATAGGAGATGGTCAGAGACTGCAGGCGTACTACAGGAGATGGTCAGAGACTGCACCGTCCCATGCACTGTCTGATTTCCTATCCCTGTACATTGTCCGCTGAACATTCACAGTGGTCCTTCCTGATCACCATAACAGTTACTGTCAGTGACCCCACACCACATATGTGATTTACTTACTGTGTGACCCCAACAATGAGGACAGGTTCCAGACTTTCAGCATGGACTGTACAGAGCAGGGAGGAGTGCTCCCACTGATCACAGTTCTTTCTGTTAGGGGGCAGAGTGATCGGCTGTTATGGGGATGTGGAGGTCACGTGATGGCCAGTCAGGCAGTGGTTGGTTGGGACTTGGGAGATATGATGGAGCACCAAGCTGAGAAATTTAAGATGAGGTGAGAGAGAGAGCCAGGCACACATCCTCCTGGACCTGCCCTGCTGCCGCACAGCTCAAATCCAACTCCACCCCAGTAGCATTTGGCCGCCATCTTTTTTATGAGCAGTGCAAAACTGACAGGCGGACCTGAACGGTCCGATCGTGTGAAAGGGGCCAAAGACTTTTTTTAATGAGATTCTGATAGCAGGGCTTTCATGTTCTTGCTGGTTTTTTTTTCTCTTCTGTGCCTGCTTCTTATATTGTCCTCGGTCATGCTACCCAACTTCTTTTATGCTCTAGATGCTTTAAAGTTTGAACAAAGCTCGGGATCCACTGTCAATCATCGCTGTGGAGGAGGGCCTGGCTTTGGTTCGGTGTCTCTTGCGCTGCCTGTGTGTGTGTGGTGCTGAGGTTGGCTGCATGTAAGCTTGTAGTTCAAAATGGAAGTGTGCACAACGTGACGACTCTGGTGAGGCTCCATAGGTCCTGGCAGGCACTGGGGGAAACAACAAATCTGAATTCAGGGGACAGTATGAGAAGCAAGTACAGAGAAAAAAACCAGCAAGAACATGCAAGTCCTGCTATCAGCATCTCATTTCACAGAAAAAATGGCTTCATTATTACTTTAAAGTTGAACTATAATCACCTTCATTTCAGCTATGCGGTGTCTTGGAGCTCCCGCCAGCCGTTGACATCTTTAGACAGCTGGGTTCCAGGTCTTGATCGCCAGCCACTTTTATTGGCCGGGCCGAGATGAAGTCACTCCCTCACATGCGCAGATGTTCAGATAGCTTCAGCACTGCCAATGTAGCACACCCCATGTAGCAGGCGCAAGTAGAATGGGATCCCCCACTCTGCAAAGCCAGGCACACAGAATTTCCACGGCACACTTGTTGATCCAAGGAAAATCCAATTGCCTTTTGGGGGATTAGGAAGGACTTTTTTTCCCTGCTGTAGCAAATTGGAGCATGCTTTGCTGGGTTTTTTTGCCTCCTTTGGATCAACTGTGGGTGAAAGATTACAGTGCCTTGCAAAAGTATTCACCCCCGTTGGCTTTTTACCTATTTTGTTACATTACAGCCTTTGGGTCAATGTTTTTTTAATCTGAATTATATGTGATGGATCATAACACAATAGTCTAAGTTGGTGAAGTAAAATTATAAAAATATATACATAAAACTATTTTTCAGAAATAAAAAAACGTATAATTGGCATGTGCGTATGTATTCACCCCCTTTGTTATGAAGCCCATAAAAAGCTCTGGTGCAACCAATTACCTTCAGAAGTCACATAATTAGTGAAATGATGTCCACCTGTGTCCAATCTAAGTGTCACATGATCTGTCATTACATATACACACCTTTTTGAAAGGCCCCAGAGGCTACAACACCTAAGCAAGAGGCACCACTAACCAAACACTGCCTTGAAGACCAAGGAACTCTCCAAACAAGTAAGGGACAATGTTGTTGAGAAGTACAAGTCAGGGTTAGGTTATAAAAAAATATCCAAATGTTTGATGATCCCTAGGAGCACCATCAAATCTATCATTTTTTTTTTTTTTTTTTTTTTTTTTTTTTTTTTCTCTATCCACATCAGCAAACTTTTAGAGAGATTTTAAGTCAGCTGCGTCATTTACGCTGCGCCCCCTCTCTTTTTCGCATCATTGTGGCTTAAGGAAAATTGTGGTCTCTTTAATTTTACCAATATTTCCCTTTCCTTTTTATCCATTTAAAGTATCAATATTTACTTATCTGCTTTTGTAAACTTTTTTATTTCCCCTACCCTCCTCCCTCCCCCCAAAGAAAAAAAAAAAAAAAAAAAAGGAACGGAGGAAAGAAAACCCCTCCTCCCTCTCCCCTCCATGGTCCTCAAGCCTCTATAATTGTCAAATACTTTTCTGTGTTCCTATACTCATGCCATCTTGCCCACGTCTTGGAGTATTTATCTCGCCGGCCTTCCATCGTGTGTTTTGCTTCTTCCATTCCTCTAGCCCATTCTACCCTTATTATCCAATCCTTCATCCTTGGGGCTTCTACCCCTTTCCAGTGACAAGGGATCAGTGCTTTAGCTGCGTTTAGGAGGAATGGGGTTATTGACTTAATGTATTGGGGGATCTCTCTTTCTGTGTCATGGAACAGACACGTCCAAGGATTTTTGTTAACCTGCTCCCCCGTTATCTGTTGTATTTCACCTAGGATTTCTCCCCAATATTTCTGGATTTTGGCACACTCCCACCAAAGATGGGCAAGAGTGCCCATTTCTCCACATCCTCTCCAGCAAGTTGGGGGGGTCTCCGCATCGTATTCATGTACCTTCCGAGGCGTCCTATGCCATCTTGCTATCGCTTTATAGGCCATTTCATATGTCCGGGAGTCTCTTGCTGTTAAGTGAACCATCTTTAGTATCTTACTTCTGTGTGCTTCTCCTTCTAAGCCTCCTATTTCTTTTTCCCACTTATCCAAGAAAGTGGGAGGTCCTTTACTAGCTTCCCCCCTAAGAACGCTATATAATTTTGAGATACTTCCTTTCACACATGTGGGGGTATTTAATAGTTTTTCAATATCTCTTAACTGATCCTTTCCTCTTAGTGGTTGTGGCAGTGAACGTGTAAAGTGCAGTATCTGTGCATACCTCCACTTATCTAGTGGTCTGTTCCCCCAAGCCTGTGTGATTTCAGTGTAAGTGTACAATCTATTTCCTTTCATCACGTCTTGTAGTTGTATTACGTCTTTTTTTGCCCATCTCGTAAAATATAAGTGTTCCTCCTTCCCAGGTAAAAAATAATCCGTGTTTAATAGTGATAATAGTGGTGAGTTGAAATCCCAGTGGCAACTCTTACCTACCCTATCCCAGATTTTAAAAGTGTTCTTGGTCAAAAAATTAACTCTATTTCCCAAATCCCTATATTGTGGTGGGATCCATATTAATTTTTCTATATCCACCCCACTCAGTGTTGCTTCAATGTTCACCCAACTTTTCTCCTGTTTACTGTGTAGCCAGTCAGTTATTCTAGAGATAACAACCGACTGATAGTACATTCTAATATCCGGTGCGCCTACCCCTCCCAATCTTTTATCCTTCGACAAAGTGTCATATGCTACCCTAGGGTGTTTACGTGCCCATATAAATCTTAGGATTAATGACTGCAGTTTAGCAAAAAATATAGGGGGGATTTCTATTGGGACCATTTGGAAGGTGTATAGTAACATGGGAAGCACAAACATTTTAATCGCATTTATCCTGCCGATCCAAGACAGGGCTTTATATCTCATCCTACCTAGTAGATCTTTAGTTTTATTAAGTAAGGGTACATAGTTATCGGCAAAGAGGTCCCCCGGTGAGGATGATATTTTTATACCTAGATAGACCAATTCCCTCTCACACCATACAAATGGGAGCCCAGCTTGAAGTGCCCTCTGTTCACGCTTAGGGATTGATATATTTAGGAGTTCTGACTTACTCATATTTACTTTAAGGTTTGCCAAGCTTCCGTAGTGCTCCAACTCCTTGAGCACCGTGGGGATTGTCGTTCTAGGTTGGGTAACAAAACAAAGCAAATCGTCAGCAAAAGCTGCTATTTTGTACTCCCTTGTTCCCACCTTAATTCCCTGAATATCTTTGTTCCTACGAAAAGTCGCTAAGAGTGGCTCCAAAGATAGGATGAACAAAATTGGGGAAAGAGGGCAACCCTGTCTTGTCCCGTTAAACAGTTCAAGGGGACAAGACAGGGTCCCATTCACTCTAATCCTCGCCTTGGGATGCCTGTATAGTGAGAGGATCCATTTCATCATCCTTTCCCCCAATCCTAGATGTTTCAGGGTTTCAGTCATAAAGCCCCAATCCACTCTATCGAATGCCTTTTCGGCATCGATAGATAGCAGGGCTGCAGGGGTATTACTCCTGATTGCTTCTTGCATAAGAAAAATTGTTTTCAGTGAGTTGTCTCTCCCCTCCCTACCCGGGACAAATCCCACTTGATCACTATGGATCCATTGTTTTAATCCAGTTTTCAGCCTATCTGCGAGTATTTTAGCGAAAATTTTTGTATCTACGTTTAAGAGCGAGATTGGTCTATAGCTACCGGGTGAGGCTGGATCCTTTCCTTCTTTCAAGATGAGAGTGATATACGCTAATAGGGATTCTTCTCGGGACTCTTCGTTCTCCCCGAGGGCATTCAGATAGTCGCACAGTTTGGGTACAAGTATTTGAGAAAATTTTTTGTAGTAAGCTACGGAGTATCCGTCGGGGCCCGGGCTCTTTCCCAGGGCAGTGTCTTTTATCGCCTTTTCTACCTCCCCTTGAGATATGGGTGCATCAAGGCGCTCAGCCATATCCCTCTCTACCCTGGGAAGGTCTAGTCCCCGAAGATACTCCCTTATCCTTTCCTTCTTGTTGTCACTCAGTTTCTCCCTCCGTCCTGCCTTGTAGAGTGCACTGTAGTAAGAGTGAAATATTCCAGCAATTTTTGGAGTAGAGAATTCGAGGTTCCCCTCTTCATCTCTTATTTTAGGTATAAAGGTCCTATTCTTTTTTTCCCCAATCCTTTTAGCCATCCACCTTCCTGGTTTATTCCCTTCTCGATACATGTCTCTATTTATCATATCAAAAGCGCAGCTCCTTTCCTTCTCCAGCAACTCATTTAGATCTCTTCTTTTCTTAATTAGCTCCTGCTTTTCTGGGAGACCCTTAGGTCTTGTACTTTGTTCTGCTTCCTGAATCTCCCTGAATAAACGTGTCAACTTTTCTCCCCTCTCTTTTTTTTTCCTCGTTCCAATGGCAATCCAAATCCCTCTTATATAGATTTTGTGTGCTTCCCACAGAGTGGATCTGGATATGTCCTCTGTATCATTAATCTCGAAGTAATTTTTTAGTTCCTGCTCTATTTTCGCGACTGCATCTGGGTCCCGTGTGAGGGAATCATTAAGTTTCCAGTTTATCCTAGGCCGGTCCACACCGGTGATCTCTACCTGGATTTTCACCGGTGCATGATCAGTCAGGGTAATAGCCTTAATTTCTGCTGCCCTCAGCATAGGGACCATCTGGTGTTCTATAAAAATGTAGTCTAACCTCGAGAATGATTTATGCACAGGGGAGAAGAAGGTGTAATCCCGATCTTTTAAATGGCTTATTCTCCATGCATCCATTAATTGGAGATGATTTAACATTTTTTTTAATGTCTTACCCTGTGTACTCAATCCTGCTCTTAAGTCGCCCCTTGACGTATCCACCTCAGGGTCCATACATAGGTTCAAATCCCCTGCGACTATTAGTCTGCCTTTTCTAAAAGATTCTAGTTTCGACAGAATTCTCTTTACAAAGTTCTCCGGGTTTCTGTTAGGGGCATAGATATTCACCAGTGTGAACCACGTCTCAAACATTTTCCCTTTAACAAACAGAAACCTGCCCCCGGGATCGGCCAATCGCTCTTCCTCTTCAAACATCATTGTTCTATCGAACCCTATAGCTACTCCCCCTGAATGTACTGATCCAGCATCCCCATAAAACCATTTAGGGAACAGGTGTGATGTCAGTCCCTTACTTGTGTGCGTTATATATGTTTCTTGCAGGAACACCACGTTTGCGCCTAGGAGTTGTAGCTCCTGATTGATTTTGTATCTTTTTTTTTCCGTGTTCAGACCCCTCACGTTATATGTGACGAAACTAACTACTCCCATTTTTTATTGCTGAAGAGAGCGTCCGGCCAATCCCGTGTGGCATAGCAGGAGAGAGAGAGAGGGAGGAAAAAAAAAAAAAAAAAAAAAAAAAAAGCCCCACCCTTCCCACCCCCATCCCTTCCCACCCCCAACCCTTCCACCCCCCCCCCACTGGAACAGATCGCCTATTACTGGCGGGGCAAACTCCTCTGTTCAAAATATGGGTCGGGTGGATTCCCTCAGTCAAGTACCACCCTGCACCCATATTCCCCATAGGGCTCGTGTCGTGAGGACTCCCCGTATTGCCCCAGCGCCCTCCCACCTCCCCCCCGCCCCCCGCCCCGCTCATATCGATGCTGCCCCTCGTCCCCTAGCTAAGCTTCTTGGTTATTAGCTTACATTACTCAATGTGCCCCTCCCCTCCCTTCCCTCCACCCTATTGTGTCTCGCGCCGGAACTGCAGTCTCCTCCGCACCCCAGCCAGGGATATGTGGAGGGACAATGTCTAGCTTGCGACAAAAGTCCTCAAGGTCTTCTGGAAATCTAAGCACTGCCGTTCGCCCATTCCTTTTTCCAATTAGGCAAGCCGGAAACCCCCATTGGTATGCTATTTCTGTCGTTTTCAGTAGGCCTGTTAGCGGCTTCAACAGCCTCCTTCTTGTGAGGGTCTCTGCTGATAGATCTGAATAAACTTGTATCTCTGCCCCTTCAATGCATAAGCCTGGTTGACGTCGCAGTTTTCCCAAAATTTTTACTTTTTCCTCCTCATAGTGAAACTTCACTATCACATCTCTTGGACTCTCTGATGTATTTCTGGGATATCGTGCGACCCTATGGACTCTGTCTACTTTCAGGGGGGTCGTTATTTCTCTATCCAGCAATGGGTTTAGCAGTTGCTGCAGTGCCGGCGCCAGCTCTTCCTTCCCGAATTTCTCTGGGAGACCCTTGAGTCGCAGGTTTTTGCGTCTACTGCGATTCTCCTGATCTTCTAATTTATAGAGGAGGCTTCTGTTTGCTCTTTGCATGTCTCTTATTTGCATATTCATACCCTCTAGTCTCCGCTCATGTTCTTCCAATCTTTCTTCCGTCTCCTCCACCCTTTTCAATACGTGTCCAATGTCTGCTCTTACAGTCGCAATCTCTTTTTTAAGGGTGGTCTCCAGTTTCAATAGCAATTCGGCGAGCATCTCTTTAATATATGGGGCTTCCTCCTGCGTAAGCTGCAGTGGTGGTTTATTCCCCCCTGCAGTGGTTTCATCCTCGGATCTCTCATACGGGCCTTCCTGTATCTCAGGGCCCAACATCTGTTGGCTTCCACTGATCCTTACTCTTGCAGTTTTACTTTTATTCTCCTCTAATGCCCCTCTATGTTTGTTAGTTCCTGGCCGTGAGGACGCTCCCAATCTGGGACTCCCATGAGGTTCTTCCAGCAAGCTGGCTTCAGCTGACATGTAGCGCTGGATCCCACCTGGGCTTGGTGCATTTACCGCTCCTTTACTACCTTTAGTTGCCTTCCCCCTCATTTCCACAGGCCTCTAATACTCCGCTCTACCCTAAGAGGGAAAAGAAAAAAAAAAAAAAAAAATGCAGGCCTGGGTATAAGCCCTAGTAGTTCTGTGAAAAAAAAAAAAAAAAGTTCTGGCCCTCAAGCCCAGGCTTGGGATGTGTGGTTCTTCTTGGGTGAATCTTGCACCTACCTCTCTACCCTTCTGTCCCTATGCCTAATGTTCACTATTTAGTCCAAATAGTCCAGGAAAATCAATGTTTAAGCCGGCTACTTAAAGTTTCTTAACCTTAGACATCAAAAAAAAGAGGAAAGAAGAAAAAGAGAGAAAAAAAAAAAAAAAAAGTCCGGGATGGTCCGGGGTGATCCCTCCATTCAAATATCCATGGTGGGGAGAAAGGAGAGGAGGAGACTAGAAAAACTGCAGGGGGAGGGGTTGTAGGTGCACGCAGGGGCTCACACTGGATAAACGGGTAAACGGTTCATCAATATATAGACACTTGCGCCTCAGACACCTCACGTCTGTTCCTTATTATTCTCAGGGTTGTTCATTCAGCTTTTTAATACATGTCATGAATCCAAGTGTCTTGGTCATATGTGGCAGGGTTAATTTTGTATCAAGATAACCGTTTTAAGTTCATACCCTGTTTCCCAGCTGCTTTCCCACCATAGGCTTGTCATGAGTCCAAATGCTTCAATAAAATATAGCGATGTGTGGCAGAGTTGAATCTATAACACGGATAAAGTTTAAGTTCTTACCCTGCTTTCCATCTGCTTTCCGACCATAGACACTTCAGTGGGGGGGGCAGGTGGGGCACCGGAGGGGATATTCGCCTATACAAAGCTCTCATACTCCCTCACCTTTCCCAGCTCTCTTTTCGCTGTGTCCCTTTACAGGCTCACCCCCCTCCAGCTACAGCGTTACCTTGCTGTTGTTGAGCCAACCTGTACCTCCAGAGCCGTTCGCGGTCTCCTCCCTGTCCGTTGCTTCGGGGCTCCCAGCTCCCAGTGTCAGAGTCAGCGGCGGTGTTGTGGCTCGTGGCGGCAGCGCGGGGCTCGCACTATCTCACGCCGGGCCGCGTCGAACGCATCTCGCGGTGCCAGCGTCCTTGCGGCTTTCAGACCTCCTCCTCTCTGTTGAGCGGGTGTGCGGGGACCATCAAATCTATCATAACCAAATGGAAAGAACATGGCACAGCAGCAAACCTGCCAAGAGAGGGCTGCACACCAAAACTCACGGACCGGGCAAGGAGGGCATTACTCAGAGAGGCAGCACAGAGACCCTAAGGTAAAGAAATAAAAAGAGAGAAGGGCGCACCAGCCATGTGCATTATCTTTTGTAAAACATTTATTAGGTAAAATGGTAAAGGAAATTACTCACAAGCAGTAGAGAATCATGTGCCATAAACCTTGGACATCAACTTGCAACAAGTGGTAAAAATGATGATGAACACAGCCTTCCAAAGGTGTTTCAGAGGAATAACTAACACTGCTCGCTTACGCGTTTCGAAGGGCTTGTCCCTTCTTCATCAGAGCTCAGCAGTGAACCCTCCTTCAGTAGGCCCTGTATATATAGTGAATGCCAAAAAGGCACAATCAATGGATGGGGCAGGGCACATAAGGCTCCTCCCTTTCTGGGAGATCCTCCCTCCTACACTCTTTGCCTGTACAAGTGGGTAGCCTATCACAGTTTAATTGGTTAAAAAATGTACTAAAATACATTGATGAATAGATTCATTCATTAATAGATATAGTAAAGAAACTGGTGAGTGCCGCTGTAGTGTAGTACAGTTAGAACCCAGCAGGGGCTAACCATCGGGGTGCATGATCAGCAGTGATAAATGTGTGCATGTATACACACACATATATATATAGAGAGAGATGGGCGCAGAAAGGTGCAGAGTGGCATGGGATGGATGCATCTGTTTGGCAAGGAAAGAAGTATCATGTTAGTAAGCTGATATACATAGAGATGGACACTGTACCTTTGATGTTCAATACACTCTGATCGCTGTGTAGCTGTAGTGTGTGTGAGAAAGCGGCCCGCCGGTCCTGTCTGGATGTACGATCGGTGTTGGAACGCACGCCAGTGCGTTTGCGTTCCAGACAGGAGGAAGGGGCGGTGCGCGTCATTTCTTCTGTGCCCAATGCCGCTTACCGATGACGTAAGCGGCAGGGGATAGCGCGGCGCCATACTGCTAGAGGCAGACGCTCGAGGGGGCGAGGCCAGCACAATGTAGATCACAGATCTGCTCTGCAGACAACAACACGGAAGCAGTGTATAGATAAACCGGCTGTCGCACATTGAATCACAGGGGCCACTGCATACTGACAGGCAGTGAACATATACATGTCACATATATTTACCAAAAGTCAATAGTGACTAGTGGATGATATATAGCTTGTATAATGTTGTACTAAATAGCATTTAAGATTGTCTGCAGTACTAGTAGTACATATATATGTGTATAGAGATATATTCACAGTATTACAGGATGCACAACCCATATGCCCATCTGCACATAACATGAATGCCCATATCACTGTATACCATGAAACGCCCGAGGTAGCAAAGAAAAATTATTATATAGATGAAGGACTAATCCAGGCCAGACCAGAATGTAAGAATGTTTTAAAACAATTATAAAACAAATTGTGTAGAAAGTAAGAATTAAAAATGGTCTTAATGAATATAAAAAAGATGATTGGATACACCGGGATGGTACTGAAGGAGTGGACACATGTGGCACAAACAGTAACTGGCATAATAACTACTTAGTGTTAATATGCTCATGATAGTCGTCATATACCCCACAACGGAGGGTGGGGGGATTTAAAAGGATGTATATGTAAATATATATATTTTTTATTTTATAATATTTTCCAGGCAAGGGCCGGGTGGTCCCTTCCTCATCACTGTGTGCAACATGTGTAACGTGACAAACTTGTCATTAAAATACAAAGGAGATACCTATATCATAAATGCTAAATGCTAAACATATCAACAATGGCACCACAATAATAACATAACCACATTTAGATAATTCAGTATAGATTTGATTAATCATAGGTCACTGGGAGAATGTGAAATATGATACACCAAATAAAGCTGAAAAGATACATCAGAATGCAACAATCGAAACTCGACCTAGAACCAGAAGCAGAAAGGACAGAAAGGTGTGTGTGTATGTGGATAATAGTGGCAGCGGCATATAGAAGCGCCGTGGGTGGGTACTATAGGGTCACGTGATTTTGTGAACCTCAGGGTCCTCATTCAGGCCCCCAGGGGTCATACTCCCAAGGGTGAAGATCCAATAGGCTTCGCGTTTGCAGAGCCTTTGGTGTCTCCTACCCCTATCGAGGCCGCCTCCAATGGATTCAATCCCGAACACTTTCATGCCTGATGGATCACCGTGATGGACTTCCTGAAAGTGCCGAGGGACCGGATATTTGACACGTGTATTTGTGATGTCGCATTTGTGTTCGCCAATGCGCACTCTCATAGGACGGGAGGTGCGACCTACATACAGGCGTCCACATGGACAAAGAATACCATATACCACGTGGTCCGTCCCACAGTTAATGAACTGCTTCAGATGATGTATTCTACCGTCTCTGCCAGTGACTGACTTTTTTCTGTGCCACATGTATTGACATGTGCCACAGTTCCTGACACTACATTTGTAGCTACCTTTCTGGTCAAAGATCGTTGACCATGCATTTATGGACCTATTACGAGGCTCCCTCACCATACTGGGGGCTATGAGCCCTCTCAAGTCTCGTGGTTTTCTATATACTATGTTTGGGCCATCAGAAAGGTGCTCATTTAACACTGGATCGTGTTTCAGAATACTCCAGTTTTTCCGCAAAATGCTTTGTATCTCAAAGGCTTTGTTGGTGTATTGTGTGGAAAAACGAGTCTGTATGGTATCCTGATTGATGGAGGAGATGGACGGTGGATCATATGTCGGAGTTTCGTCATACAAGAGGGCATATTTATTGAAGGCAGTCTCAATAAGGGTGGAGTCATAACCCTTATCTAGGAACTTGTTACGAAGGACCTTGCTTTGCTCTAGGTAGTCACATTCCTTGGTGCACGTACGCTTAAGACGGCAAAACTGTCCAAACGGGACATTTCTAATCCATCTAGGATGGTGATTGCTGTCAGCGCGCAAGAAGGAATTGCCACCACTAGACTTGAAATGTGTTCTAAAGAGAATGTTGCCATCAGGGTCACTCCTAAGCTCGAGGTCTAAAAAGACAAGGTTCTCACTATTGATGACGTGAGTGAAGCTAATCCCAAAGGGGTTCTCTCTACAATGGTCAAGGAAGAGATGTAATTCCTGATCAGTCCCATCCCAAATAATAAGAATGTCATCAATATATCTGGAATAGAGGACCAGGTTCGCTCCATACGGGTTGTTGTTCCAAATGGATAGTTCTTCCCAGTATCCCATAAAAATGTTGGCATAGCTTGGGGCGAACCTGGCCCCCATAGCCGTGCCTTTAGTCTGCAGGTAGTGTTCTCCGAGAAATGAGAAATGGTTGTGCGTGAGAGAATACTCAATACAGTCAAGCACAAATTTGGCCTGCACTGAATTGAGTGCACCCTCTTTGGACAAATAATAATTAGCCGCCCTTAGGCCATAAGTATGGTCAATTGATGTGTAGAGCGAGGCTACATCTAGGGAAAGCCATTTGTACCTCGGCTGCCAGACATAATGGGACAGTATTTCCAGCATATGGCTCGAGTCCCTAACGAAAGATGGAAGGCTGGTCACTATTCCCTGCAAAAAGTGATCTATATAACAACCCACATTACTTGTAATACTATCAATACCTGCAATAATAGGCCTACCTGGAGGATTGGCCTCACTCTTGTGCACCTTAGGTAGATGATAGAAATGTGGGGTTAGGGCATGTCTATTGTAGAGAAAGTGATACTCGCTTTTAGTAAGGACCCCATCCAATAGAGCTTTGTCCAAGAGTAACTTCAGGTCTTTCGTGTATTCTAAAATGGGATCTTTTTTGAGTCTAACATAGGTGTCTGTATCCCCTAGTAGTCTCATTGCCTCGGCAATGTAGTCCTCTATATTCTGAATGACCAGACTGCCGCCTTTATCGGCTTTCCGAATGATGACGTTCTGATTCTGCTTGAGACTGCTGACAGATAGCCCCAGTGGATCAAGATATTTATTAAATTTGCTACCTTTGGTATTGGTATGATATCCTCCTGTCTGGAACGCAAACGCACTGGCGTGCGTTCCAACACCGATCGTACATCCAGACAGGACCGGCGGGCCGCTTTCTCACACACACTACAGCTACACAGCGATCAGAGTGTATTGAACATCAAAGGTACAGTGTCCATCTCTATGTATATCAGCTTACTAACATGATACTTCTTTCCTTGCCAAACAGATGCATCCATCCCATGCCACTCTGCACCTTTCTGCGCCCATCTCTCTCTATATATATATGTGTGTGTATACATGCACACATTTATCACTGCTGATCATGCACCCCGATGGTTAGCCCCTGCTGGGTTCTAACTGTACTACACTACAGCGGCACTCACCAGTTTCTTTACTATATCTATTAATGAATGAATCTATTCATCAATGTATTTTAGTACATTTTTTAACCAATTAAACTGTGATAGGCTACCCACTTGTACAGGCAAAGAGTGTAGGAGGGAGGATCTCCCAGAAAGGGAGGAGCCTTATGTGCCCTGCCCCATCCATTGATTGTGCCTTTTTGGCATTCACTATATATACAGGGCCTACTGAAGGAGGGTTCACTGCTGAGCTCTGATGAAGAAGGGACAAGCCCTTCGAAACGCGTAAGCGAGCAGTGTTAGTTATTCCTCTGAAACACCTTTGGAAGGCTGTGTTCATCATCATTTTTACCACTTGTTGCAAGTTGATGTCCAAGGTTTATGGCACATGATTCTCTACTGCTTGTGAGTAATTTCCTTTACCATTTTACCTAATAAATGTTTTACAAAAGATAATGCACATGGCTGGTGCGCCCTTCTCTCTTTCTATTTCTTTGTCTGCTAGGATTCCCCATCCTTGAGGGCAGCAAGGCCAGTGTATCCCTTTTATCTATTGGGTCGACCACTTGTGCGCAGGAGACCCTAAGGTAACCCTGGAGGAGCTACAGAGTTCCACAGCAGAGACTGAAGTATCTGTACATAGGACGACAATAAGCCGTACGCTCCATAGAGTTGGGCTTTATGGCAGAGTGGCCAGAAGGAAGCCATTACTTTCAGCAAAAAACATTGAGTTTGCGAAAAGGCATGTGGGAGACTCCCAAAATGTATGGAGGAAGGTGCTCTGGTCTGAGGAGACTAAAATGGAATTTTTTGGCAAACAAAGAAAACACTATGTCTGGCGCAAACCCAACACATCACATCACCCAAAGAACACCATCCCCCACAGTGAAACATGGTGGTGGCAGCATCATGCTATTAGGATGTTTTTCAGCATTCGAGACTTGGAAACTGGTCAGAGATGAGGGAAAGGTGGATGGTGCTAAATACAGGGATATTTTTGAGCAAAACCTGTAGCACTCTGTGTGTGATTTGAGGCTAGGACGGAGGTTCCAGCAGGATAATGACCCCAAACACACTGCTAATCAACACTTGAGTGGTTTAAGGGGAAACATGTAAATGAGTTGGAATGGCTTAGTCAAAGCCCAGACCTCAATCCAATAGAAAATCTGTGGTCAAACTTAAAGATTGCTGTTCACAAGCGCAAACCATCCAACTTGAAGGAGCTGGAGCAGTTTTGCAAGGAGGAATGGGCAAAAATCCCAGTGGTAAGATGTGGCAAGCTCATAGAGACTTATCCAAAGCGACTTGGAGCTGTGATAGCCGCAAAAGGTGGCTCTACAAAGTATTGACTTTAGGGGGGTGAATAGTTATGCACATTAACTTTTTCTGTTATTTTTTCCTATTTGTTGTTTGCTTCACAATAAAAAAAAAAATCTTCAAAGTTGTGGGCATGTTCTGTAAATTAAATAATGCAAATCCTCAAACAATCCATGTTAATTCCAGGTTGTGAGGCAACAAAACACGAAAAATTCCAAGGGGGGGTGAATACTTTTGCAAGGCACTGTATGTATATGGGATTGCATGATTTATGGACTTGTGTCTTTTTTCAACCTGACTAACTATGTAACTTGTATCAGGAAACGGTCCAGTGCTTGTCTTTGTATTTTATTGAGGGGATAAAACTTGGATGGGGAAAAGGGGTATTATGGGATGCCCAATTGACTTTAACCACTTAACTACTTGCCGCACGCCGATGTACATCCCTGCTTTGGGGACGGATATCGTTGTTATGGCAGCAGTTAGCTGCCATAAGCCCGGTATCCCCATATTCGGCTGGCGGTCGGCTACAAGATAAAAGTGGTCTCTGCGACGGATTCGCCATGAGATCACTTTTTTTGGTGGCGGGAGAGGGGCCCCCCTCCCGCCGCTATCCGGCGCCCTCCGCCGCGATCCGGAGCCGTCGGCAGCGGCGGAGGCGATCGCGTGTGTCCCCTGGGCTAACGTGGAGAAGATGGCCCCCACCCGTCTCTATGACACTGCAGGGCGGAAGCAACATCAAAACGTCACTTCCGCCCATAGCTCTTAAAGGGCCAATTTATTTTTTTAATCTTTTTAAAATTACAATTTTTTTTTTTATTGCATTTCAGTGTAAATATGACATCTGGGGTCTTTTTGACCCCAGATCTCATATTTAAGAGGTCCTGTCATGCTTTTTTTCTATTACAAGGGATGTTTACATTCCTTGTAATAGGAATGAAAGTGACATTTTTTTTTTAAAACAGTGTAAAAATAAAAAGTAAAAGGTAAAATAAATAAGAAAAAAAAACAAAAGTGAGGTATCACCGCGATCGGTAGAGCGAGAGCAATAATTCTAGCCCTAGACCTCCTCTGTAACACAAAACATGCAACCGGTAGAATTTTTTAAATGTCACCTATGGAGATTTTTAAGGGTAAAAGTTTGTCGCCATTCCACGAGCGGGAATTTTGAAGCATGACATGTTGGGTATCAGTTTACTTGGCGTAACATTGTCTTTCACAATATAAAAAAAAATTGGGCTAACTTTACTGTTGTCTTATTTTTTAATTAAAAAAAGTTTTTTTTTTTTTTTTTTAAAGTGCGCTTGTAAGACCGCTGCGCAAATACGGTATGACAGAAAGTATTGCAACAACCTCCATTTTATTCTCTAGGATGTTAGAAAAAAATGTATAATGTTTGGGGGTTCTAAGTAATTTTCTAGCAAAAAAACCTGTTTTTAACTTGTAAACACCACATCTAAAAAAGAGGCCCGGTCTTAAAGTGGTTAAGGACCGGGCCTATTTTTCAGACTCGGTGTTTACAAGTTAAAACCATTTTTTTTGCTAGAAAATTACTTACAATCCCCAAACATTATATATACGGTATATTTTTTTCTAACACCCTAGAGAATAAAATGATGGTTGTTGCAGTATTTTCTGTCACACCGTATTTGCACAGCGGTCTTTTAAGCGCACGTTTTTGGAAAAAAATACATTTTTTTTTAATAAAAAAATAAGACAACAGTAAAGTTAGCCAAATTTTTTTTATATTGTGAAAGATAATGTTATGGCAAGTAAATTGGACGGAAGTGACAAATGACGTCGCTTCCACCAGTCAATTTTATGAAGCCAAGTGGGGGCTGTCTTCCCCTCACTCGGCAGCCAGCCTGTGAGGGGAGAGGACACGATTGTCTCCGCCGCTACTCGCAGCTCCGGTAAGCTGCGGAGACCACCGAAATGCGGCGGGAGGGGAGGCCCTCTCCCGCCCCCGATAAAAGCGATCTTGCGTCGAACCAGCCACAGAGATCACTTTAATATGAAAGCAGACCTCCCGCTGAAGAAGAAGATACCGGGGTTATGGCAGCTATCTGCTGCCATAACAACAATACTTCTCTTCAAATTGCCAACGTATAATAAAAGCGGGCGGTCCGCAAATGGTTATGAAGTAGGAATGGGGATCAGATTATATGGCCATGGTTATGTGTGTAGTAAGGCTGATTTAGAATTTCAGCTAAGAAGCCATTCCTATTTACTATGCTAAGAACATTTTGTGAGATCTGTAAAACCTGACAGGCTGTGGTTTAAGACACTGAATTCACCCATTTCCCCCCTTAGCACAGCCATCTGTGCTTAGCACACTTTTCCGGTGTCCAGAGTGTGTCAAGCTGGTTAACAGATAGAGAAGGAAACCGCAAAAGCAAGGCTTGTGCAAGGCTTGTGAAAGAATGCGCTTTTCTAAACTGCTTTGCATCAATAAGAGTAGGTTGACTGTTTTAAAAGATTAGAATGTCTTGTAACGGAAATGTATAGTGTGTTCGCTTGTGACGTAATATGATGAAAAGATATATGTACACTGTATTCTCTGTATCGGGCACTCTTGGCGTGTAGACATTAGTCGGGTCAGGAGTGTCCATTCTTGATGGCCAAAAGAATGGAATAAAAATCTTGCATACCAGAGTTCATTGTCCAGCAGTCATATACTGATATTCTGCTACTTCATTTGGTGCATTGGCCGTAAGGGGGGAATATCGGTGTGACCTGTTGAGGCAGGTGGCACTGTTTTCCACCAGACCTACAAGGAGTGGTCCGAGAGGCCAGCCCTGTGGGCTATATCGTAGTCTCAAAAGGCGCCTTCTAGAACTGTTATCTAGGAGACTGCGCTGTGTCCCATTTGGTGGCCTGCTGTGGACGACCTTCGTAGCGTCAAAAGGACCTGGGAATCCGAGAAGTAGATAGCTGGAGCTCCAACGGGAACAGGTGAGAGTCTTTTTATTTCTGTTTTTGGATAACAGTCAGACAGCCAGTCAGCCTCTCGACGGATCGAGAGAAGGGAAGCCTGATCACCTTCTGAGAGAGACGTCCGTTCAGATGATTGTGCATCTTTCGGACGAATCCTCAGTCAGTCAGTAATTTTTGGGTGGGAGTGTCTGGTATGATTGATGTGTGTATGAGACATCACTTTGTGGTGAAGTGACCGGGTCCTCTTTTAAGTGCGGTTCCTGGCCGGGAGACCGCGTCCAGGCCACTGACCGAGGGAAGCGTTGTCTATTGTCCCTATTTGTGTCGAGGATTCAGACCCCTTACTGAATTCTCATCATTTACCCTACCCTCTGTGTCTGTCTTGGTGTCTGTTATATGAATGGGTGGGAAACATAGTGTTGAATCTCCCCTACAAACCATGATCTCCAACTTTAAGAAGGGATTTTCTAAGAACTGTAATTTAAAACTTAGCCCTGAGAAATTGATAACATTGTGTGAGAAAGATTGGCCCTGCTATGGAGCGCGGTGGCCCCCACAGGGAACCCTTGACTTAGAGACCATTGACTGATTATTTGAGAATATTATGTCAGACTTACAGAAACATGACCAAGACGCACCTTCCAGGAGGACTGTTCGTTCGGGTGATTGTGCATCCCTCGAATAAATCCTCAGCCAGTCAGGAGGAATATCCGTCCAGATGATTGTGCATCTCTCGGATAAATCCTCAGCCAGCCAGTCAGGAGGAATATCCGTCCAGATGATTGTGCATCTCTCGGATAAATCCTCAGCCAGCCAGTCAGGAGGAATATCCGTCCAGATGATTGTGCATCTCTCGGATAAATCCTCAGCCAGCCAGTCAGGAGGAATATCCGTCCAGATGATTGTGCATCTCTCGGATAAATCCTCAGCCAGCCAGTCAGGAGGAATATCCGTCCAGATGATTGTGCATCTCTCGGATAAATCCTCAGCCAGCCAGTCAGGAGGAATATCGGTCCAGATGATTGTGCATCTCTCGGATAAATCCTCAGCCAGCCAGTCAGGAGGAATATCGGTCCAGATGATTGTGCATCTCTCGGACAAATCCTCAGCCAGCCAGTCAGGAGGAATATCCGTCCAGATGATTGTGCATCTCTCGGATAAATCCTCAGCCAGTCAGTCAGTCAGTCAGCTAGGAGAAAACGTCCGTCTGGATGATTGTGCATCCTTTGGACAAATGGGAGATAAAGACCTGCAGTGGATAGAAGCCACAAAAAGAGGAACAGTATAGAATTATAGTTATGACAAGAGTAGTACCACTGACAAAACAAACAAAACACATATATTCTCAACCCGAAGAGACAGATCAGCCTCCCCCGTATGTAGATGAAAGGACCTCAGATAGAGACAGGTCAGAGCCATGTCCAAATGCCCCGTCCAGTAAACAAGGGGACTCAAGTTGTTGTCCACCTACATCAGATTCAGCAAGTTTGTCAATGCCAAATCTCAGTAAATATACTCCTGACCGTAACACTCTGGGTATAGGCAGGACAGAAATAGGGAACTCAGTAGTAGTCAATGGGCTCCCCAATCAAGTGTCCACTTCCACTCCGAGAAATCCTGATGCAAATAGCCGGACCCTTGCCCCGTCTTTCAACATACCTCTGCAAATGCCCTTAAGAGAACAGGCGGTGGAGGAATATCGGACTCTAGTTTACACCCCTTTTTAACACAACAGATTTACTGAACTGGAAGATTCATAACCCTGCCTACTCTGAGAAGCCCCAAGCCATCACAGATTTGCTCTGGTCAATAACTCAGACCCATAACCCCACTTGGTCGGACTGCCAGCAACTTTTATTGACCCTTTTTAATACTGAGGAGAGACACAGAATTAACCAAGCAGTGCAGAAGTATAAAGGCAGAAGTCCCTTCCTATTAGAAAGACTTTGTAGTTTTAGGGGGGGGCATCAAGTCCAACGTCAGTTCCTGTAGATGCCGGATTCCCCTATTCCCTTGCTGGGCAGAGACTTACTTGCTAAACTCAGAGCATACATATACTTCCAATCTGACGGACAGGCTATCCTAAAATTGCCCCATCCCTTTGAAGCCCGCATACTGCAAGACATCCCGGGACTATGGGCAGAAGACAACCTACCAGGATTAACCACACACGTTCCCCCAATCCTTATTGAATTAAAATCAGGAGCCACTCCAGTCAGCCTGAAACAGTACCCAGTCCCTCTAAAAGCCCTAGTAGGAAAACAAAAGTACTTAAACAAATTCCTACACTATGGAATTCTAAAACCCTGTCAGTCTCCCTGGAATACACCTCTACTCCCAGTGCAGAAACCTGAAACAGCTCACTGTCATCCTGTTCAAGACCTCAGAGCGGTCAATCAGGCTGTAATGACCATGCACCCAGCGGTCACTAATGAACTGTTACAATTACTGTGGGAGGCAGGTTATAAGGTGTCCCGGAGAAAAGTGCAATTTTGACAAGAGACTGTAAAGTACCTGGGATTCAGAGTATCACAAGGACAGAGACAATTGGGAGAAGGCAGGAAAGAAGTTGTTTGTCAGATTCCCACCCTGACTACCAGACGGCAAGTACGTGAATTCCTGGGGGTGGCAGGATTCTGCTGAATCTGGATACCGGACTTTGCCATAAAAGCCAGACCCCTCTATGAATCCACAAAGGGGGGAGAAAAGGAACCCTTCCAATGGGGAGAACAGCAAAACAGAGTATTAAGACATTAAGGTCTCCCTAATGCAGACTCTTGTGCTAGGCTTGCCAGATAGCCAAAAAGTCTTCTATTTGTATGTCAGTGAAAAACAAGGAATAGTAGTAGGAGTCCTGACACAATACTCTGGGTCTTGACAGCGTCCTGTAGCATACCTTTCAAAACAACTGGACACTGTAGCTCAGGGATGGCCATCCTGCAGCGGGCCATCGCAGTAACAGCCCTCCTTGTGGTCGAAGCTGACAAGTTGTCATTGGGTCAGGAGACTTATGTCTGGGTCCCACACCAAGTACAGGCATTAATGGATTACAAGGGAAATCACTGGTTTACTAACATTCGAATGGTTAAATATCAAGCTATGCTGTGTGAAAATCCTCGTATCCACTTAGAGACTGTAAACACTTTAAACCCAGCCACTCTGCTCCCCACCTCACAAGAACCCCTAACTCATGACAGTCTCCAGGTAATGGATATGCAAGCCGACCAGACTTGAAAGACAGCCCCTTGAAAAATCAAAACGTTGAGTACTTTACTGACGGAAGCAGTTTTGTAAAAGATGTTTATCCCCAGATATAGGCCCAGACAATGGCCCTGACTTTGTCCACAAGTGCCTCCAGGAATTAGCAACAGCACCTAAGATTACTTGGAAATTACACACCGCATATAGGCCCCAAAGCTCTGGAAAAGTTGAACGGATGAACCGCACACTCAAGTCACAACTGGCCAAGCTCCGTCAGGAAACCCAAATGGAGTGGACCTTGATGTTGCCCATTGCTTTACTGAGAATTCGGAGTACCCCAACAAAGAGGACAAATCTGTCCCCCTTTGAGGTACTGTATGGTAGGCCCCCACCCATCATTAGAGGGATAAGAGGAGACTTGCATCAGATAGGAGGGGTAGTTAACCGTGAACTGATACAGAAACTTGGGGAAAGTATGCAGGACATAGGGAAATGGGTTCAAGAGAAACTTCCCATAAGCTTGTCGAACCCAGTACACCCCTTTAAACCAGGAGATACAGTGTGGGTAAAGGAGTGGAACATAACCCCACTAGGGCCAAAATGGAGAGGTCCTTACACTGTTCTGCTATCTACCCCAACAGCCATTAAGGTAGCTGAGGTGACACCCTGGATACACCATTCCAGGGTAAAGCGAGCTGCTGACCTCACAGACTCCTGGCACAGTACAGTAGACCCCCAAGATCCTTTGAGACTGAGATTGACCAGAGAAATCAGAAGGAAGAACTCCAGCCCTGTGTTCAGCACACCCCTGGAAGCTGCTGAATTTACGCACGGCAGAAGATAGACAGACTGCAGCCCTGCGGCCAACACACCCCTGGAAGCTGCTGGCTCAACGCACGGCGGAAGATAAAGGACATCTACTAAGCTCTGCTCCAACCACAGCCCGGACGCTGGTTGGTCTACGCACAAGCTGAAGCTTGAGGATATTCATCGGTGTAATGTTTACTAAAATCGTTATAATGAGACTGTTGATAGTCATAATAGTGATACTGACCGGGTTAAAAGAGGGGGAGAGTATCTCATGTGACCCTTGTATAAAGACTACCAGAGTAGGATCCGTAACTACCAAGATATTACTGTGGCACTCCCATTATCAATGTAAGGGCACAGAGACTGGTACTTGCATACATAATGGGACTACCTATTCAATGTGCTCCGTTGAAAATCAGATAACCTGTTATGACCCCACTTATGCACCCTATAAAACCTGGCTAACCGTTCGGAGCTTTAGCTCCACCGGTAAGCTGATAAACCGTACACTGATCACTGACCCCAGCACTGCAGCAAGCCTAATCTTTGATGTGTGTGCTGCCATCAACCTCAACCACTTCCCAAGGGGAGGGTGTGGGGGATTGGAATGGGAGAGAGAGTATTTGAGAAATGATAGGTACATCTGTTCAGGGAAACTGGGACCTAGCTGTGCAAATGAGGAATGGAATTACTGCCCCAACTGGAGGTGTGCTGCCTGGGGAACATGGGGAATGAAAAATCAGGATGCCATTCTACAATCTTTAGCTGGTTCATCCAGCTGCACAGTGGGAAGTTGCACC
This sequence comes from Lithobates septentrionalis, assembly GCA_037952835.1. Classification (NCBI taxonomy): domain Eukaryota; kingdom Metazoa; phylum Chordata; class Amphibia; order Anura; family Ranidae; genus Lithobates; species Lithobates septentrionalis. Next base: position 939,883 of record JBBDGP010001129.1, read on the forward strand.
CCTGTGAATTTCACCATACATAACTCTGTCCAGTTTTTAGCACAATGGGGAAATAAGTTTGGAGTTCATATTTATGGTAAAGGATCAGACCCCGGTACAATTGTGTAAGTCTCACTAGAAACTGAACTAACAAAGAGTGTTAATCATCAGCTATTTCATTCCTTATATGAAGAGCTAGCCACTGGTATGGAAATACCCCCTAGCAGAAAGAACCTGTTCATTGAACTGGCAGAAAGTGTGGCTGACAATTTACAAGTAATAGATTGCTGTGTGTGGAGGAACTAACATGGGAGACCAATGGCCTTGGGAAGCCAGGGAAAAAGATTATGATGTGCCATTCAGTGCCACCTCTGAGCAGCCCCCTGAACGAAATATTGTATAGCCAGGTCGGGTCCCCAGTATAGAACACATGTAGGAGAAATGGCCTGTTTAGGACAACAGTTTTATAACAACACTTCTAAAAGTACATCCTGGTGGAGTGATACAAACGTACCCGTGCCTGACCCACACCCCTTTACCAATTTCACTCATCTAAAAGGGCTATGGGAAAATCTCACCAAAGAATCTAACTGGAAGGCCCCAGAAAACTTGTACTGGATTTGTGGGAATAAAGCCTATTCAGAGCTCCCCCAAGACTGGTCAGGAGCCTGTGTCTTAGGCACATTAAAACCCTCATTTTTCCTTCTTCCACTGGGGAATAGGGAAGAACTGGGAGTCCCTGTGTACATAGGTTCAAAGAGGAAGCGGAGGTCATCTAGTCTGAAGATAGGAAACTGGAAAGATAATGAGTGGCCCCCAGAACGTATTGTCCAGTATTATGGTCCAGCTACATGGGCCGAAGATGGTAGTTACGGTTATAGAACACCAATTTATATGCTTAATCGAATTATAAGGTTACAGGCTGTATTAGAAATAATTAATAACGAAACTGCTGCTGCCTTAAATTTGCTTGCTAAACAAGGAACTAATTTACGTGCTCATGTGTATCAGAATAGACTTGCCTTAGACTATCTGTTAGCTACTGAGGGTGGTGTCTGTGGAAAATTTAATCTGAGTAATTGTTGCTTAGAAGTGGACAACACAGGAAAAGTAGTTGAGGAAATCACTGGTAGAATGAAAAAGTTAGCTCATGTGCCAGTCCAGACATGGGATGGTCTCAATGCTGGTAGCTGGTTCGGAGATTGGGGTTTTCCCAGTGTATATGGGGTAAAGGCTATATTGGGGATCGTTGTAGTAATACTCGTAGCATGTCTGCTGCTGCCCTGTCTGATTCCCCTTGGGACTAGAATGATCCAGAGTTTCATTGAGGCCACCGTAGAAAGAAAGGCTGCGACCCATATTATGGCTATGTGGAAATACCAGCCATTAACCCCCCAAGACTAAATAAAAATAAATCTCAGTCACATTGAGCTCTGATCCATTAGAAAGCAGAACTGTATGCTATTTAGTGATGCTTAATCTCGCTCATATTAATCGCTATGATTATGATCAAAGGGGGGAATGAAGTAGGAATGGGGATCAGATTATATGGCCATGGTTATGTGTGTAGTAAGGCTGATTTAGAATTTCAGCTAAGAAGCCATTCCTATTTACTATGCTAAGAACATTTTGTGAGATCTGTAAAACCTGACAGGCTGTGGTTTAAGACACTGAATTCACCCATTTCCCCCCCTTAGCACAGCCATCTGTGCTTAGCACACTTTTCCGGTGTCCAGAGTGTGTCAAGCTGGTTAACAGATAGAGAAGGAAACCGCAAAAGCAAGGCTTGTGCAAGGCTTGTGAAAGAATGCGCTTTTCTAAACTGCTTTGCATCAATAAGAGTAGGTTGACTGTTTTAAAAGATTAGAATGTCTTGTAACGGAAATGTATAGTGTGTTCGCTTGTGACGCAATATGATGAAAAGATATATGTACACTGTATTCTCTGTATCGGGCACTCTTGGCGTGTAGACACGAGTCGGGTCAGGAGTGTCCATTCTTGATGGCCAAAAGAATGGAATAAAAATCTTGCATACCAGAGTTCATTGTCCAGCAGTCATATACTGATATTCTGCTACTTCAGTTAAACAACTTCAGGGCCAACGCCTAGTATATACAGTCCTATATACAGCTCCTTTCCTTCTTCCAGAACTTCACTTGCTTGCAGAATCACCAGTAGAGTCACTCTGTAAAAATCTGTAGCACTGGCCCATTACAGGCAGGGACTCGCAGCCCCTATACTTGTGGAATGTAGTGTGACACCACTAACACACTTCCTTCTGTGGTCACTGATCCCAGCACCACCTCTTCCGGCCCTGCCCACCCTCCTGGCTGCAGCTGCCCCCTTCACTAGCCCTCCCCGCTATTACTCCATAGTCCTCCTGACCGACGCTCCCCAGTCCTCCAGACTGACACTCACCAGCCCTCCAGACTGACACTTACCAGATCTACCAGACGTGCTTATTCTCTCTCCTAATGTCTTCACACCTGCTCCCGTGCATCCAGGAAAGGATTCCTCTGTAGGTTGTAGAGGGTCTCTCCAGCACCCGAGCCCCAGGCCTGAGGTCACCGCCCCCAGACTAGGGGGCACCCTCAAGGACCACTGACGGTCTCCTCAGCACTCCAACTCTATCTTCCACTTGACTGCCCCTGCTGGCAGGATCCAAGAGTATTTAAGAGGTGCCCGCCTCTTGCCAGCCCACTTTGCTGGGGCCCTCATCAATACTCCAAGCAGCTGCTCTTAGACTCCAGTTTACCAGAGGTGCTGCTTGATGAGTCATCCCGCCTCCCTGAGTCAATCAGCCTTGACCCAGATTCAACCCTGGCCTGGGAAAACAAAAATAATGACTCCTGGAAACATTAGCAAGGGAATCCCATAAAAATACAGTGGGAAGGGGAAAAGGAGAAACAACTTGGATGGGGCTATATACAAATTAGCCTGTATCAAAAATAGACATTTTTTTTCAAAACCACATATGTACATCACATATTAAAAACAGTATTTACTGTACATATCCTAGCTACAAAAAAAATAAAATAAACGTCAGCAGCTACAAATACTGCAGCTGCTGACTTTTAATTGGACACTTACCTGTCCCAGGGTCCAGCGATGCGGGGGATCGAAGCCCACGCTCGTCTCCCCCTCCGGCGGTGGCGGCATTGCAACTGTGCTCGACGGGCTGTGGCTTCACAGCTGGGCTCCCACTGCGCATGCGCGAGTGGCGCCGCGCGCCGTGATTGGCCGCTCAGTCATCTGGGACCTGTAATGTAAAGAGCTGAGCCCTTCCTGTGCTGAGGGGACGTGATGTCACCAGCCCAGGCACTAAAATAGGCAGACTACGAGGGACCCCCTAGCAACAGGCATTTAGAGGTGAGTAAAAAAAAAAAAATTTCCAAATGTTTTTTTTTAGTTTTTTTTTTAGGCACATTCATGTATTTTTTTTTTTTTTTTTTTTTTTTTGGGTGGAACACCACTTTAAGGCACATAAAATTTAGTTGGAGCAGCTCCCCCTAAAGGGAAGCCCTCTCAGCATGCTGGAAAATGTTAAATCCATCACACAGCAGGGTGAACAGCCATCTAAGAGGATACCTTTCAAGCAGAACAAGGAAAAGAAACGCATTCCTATCTCTAACTTGCTAGCTAATCTGTAAAGTCTGTCAGCAGGGGGTTATGAGCCAGCATGACAGAGACAATCAAGCAAAAAAACACTTTTTTCCCAAGAGTCTCTGGTAGGAGGAGCCCTTCCAAATTTGCCAAACAGTACTAGGCCTCACCAAAAGTTCTTCAGTTAGAAATTGAATATCCATCTGGAACAGGTCAGGATGTTAGGCTGGTGGAATGTGTATTGTGCCATCTACAGTATGTGGGGTGTACTACAAGAGCTTTAAGAACCCGAATAAGCGAGCATTACCATGGAGCATCTTATGAGTCAGATAAGGGTTTATCAATCATGTCAAAACACTTTAGATATCTCCATTCAGGCAACATGTCATCACGGTAACGTGAAAATCTCATAAAAAGGTAGTTATCAGACAAGCTGACAATTTTAAATTCGGATGATTACAAACTTGAAGCTTTACGACAACTTAATGATGCATCTACATATCGCATCTTACCCAATAATCCCACAAACGATTTTGGATGTCAGCTCGCCCATCTTCTGGATATTGGATGAGAAATGGGGGTTCTGTCAACCAAAATGGTGGAATACCTTTTTGTCAATCACCCAGTGATCCCAGTCTTTCATCATTTGCCTAAACTTCATAAAACACCTATTCAGGGGAGACCTATAGTTTCAGGCATTGGTTCCCTCTTTGAAAGGCTGGGTCACTGGGTTGACAAATGTTTGCAGCCTCTGGTTAGTAGGTTACCTGGTTACATCAAGGACACCGCAGCCGTTTTGAATAATGTACAAAATATTTGATGGCTTGACAATTATAGCTGGGTGTCCTTGGATGTGAAATTGCTATATTCCTGTATCCCGCATGAATTGGCATTAGAAGTGTAGCACTAACTCTCGGTGGAGCTGCTGGTTAAAAGCGGGCTGTTACCTTCACTCTCGATACCTCTGTTTCACCGACACCGGGTCTAGGGTCCCGTTGAGTTTACTTCTTGACGATGTAGACACCAAACACTTGATTATATTTTCCAATGCTTTAATGAACAAGTAACAAAGGAAGTAGCAGAAAAGAGGCAGAAGGAAAGTTGTAGGGAAGCTCAAATACCTTTCCTTAGTATTCTTTAGAACATTCTTTGGAATTGAACACTTGTAGTTGAATGCGCTCCCCTTGTGGGATTCAATCTTTGCCCGCCTGGATAGGCCTCTCTCACTTGCCTAGCAGCCAGTACGCAGCACCAACAAAAGTCTCTGCCACAGATTTTTTTGGAATAAAACCCGTACGATCCTCTGCCACAGGATGTATTGGTTTGTGATGAATGTCAGACACAGTACTTGAACCTTTAAGCCAACCCGGCAGTACTATGCCCTCCTTTACATCTGTGTTGTGCAGCAGAGCCCTCCTTTACATCCGTGTACCCAGTGCAGCAGAGCCCTCCTTTACATCTGTGTTGTGCAGCAGAGCCCTCCTTTACATCCTTGTCCCCAGTGCAGCAGAGCCCTCCTTTACATCCGTGTCCCCAGTGCAGCAGAGCCCTCCTTTACATCCGTGTCCCCAGTGCAGCAGAGCCCTCCTTTACATCTGTGTTGTGCAGCAGAGCCCTCCTTTACATCCGTGTCCCCAGTGCAGCAGAGCCCTCCTTTACATCCGTGTCCCCAGTGCAGCAGAGCCCTCCCTTACATCGCTGTTGTGCAGCAGAGCCCTCCTTTACATCCGTGTCCCCAGTGCAGCAGAGCCCTCCCTTACATCTGTGTCCCTAGTGCAGCAGAGCCCTCCCTTACATCTGTGTCCCCAATGCAGCAGAGCCCTCATTTACATCTGTGTCCCCAGTGCAGCAGAGCCCTCATTTACACCCGTGTCCCCAGTGCAGCAGAGCCCTCATTTACACCCGTGTCCCCAGTGCAGCAGAGCCCTCATTTACATCCGTATCCCCAGTGCAGCAGAGCCCTCCTTTACATCCGTGTCCCCAGTGCAGCAGAGCCCTCCTTTACATCCGTGTCCCCAGTGCAGCAGAGCCCTCATTTACACCCGTGTCCCCAGTGCAGCAGAGCCCTCATTTACATCCGTATCCCCAGTGCAGCAGAGCCCTCCTTTACATCCGTGTCCCCAGTGCAGCAGAGCCCTCCTTTACATCCGTGTCCCCAGTGCAGCAGAGCCCTCCTTTACATCCGTGTCCCCAGTGCAGCAGAGCCCTCCTTTACATCCGTGTCCCCAGTGCAGCAGAGCCCTCATTTACATCCGTATCCCCAGTGCAGCAGAGCCCTCCTTTACATCCGTGTCCCCAGTGCAGCAGAGCCCTCCTTTACATCCGTGTCCCCAGTGCAGCAGAGCCCTCATTTACATCCGTATCCCCAGTGCAGCAGAGCCCTCCTTTACATCCGTGTCCCCAGTGCAGCAGAGCCCTCCTTTACATCCGTGTCCCCAGTGCAGCAGAGCCCTCCTTTACATCCGTGTCCCCAGTGCAGCAGAGCCCTCCTTTACATCTGTGTCCCCAATGCAGCAGAGCCCTCATTTACATCTGTGTCCCCAGTGCAGCAGAGCCCTCATTTACACCCGTGTCCCCAGTGCAGCAGAGCCCTCATTTACACCCGTGTCCCCAGTGCAGCAGAGCCCTCATTTACATCCGTATCCCCAGTGCAGCAGAGCCCTCCTTTACATCCGTGTCCCCAGTGCAGCAGAGCCCTCCTTTACATCCGTGTCCCCAGTGCAGCAGAGCCCTCCTTTACATCCGTGTCCCCAGTGCAGCAGAGCCCTCCTTTACATCCGTATCCCCAGTGCAGCAGAGCCCTCCTTTACATCCGTGTCCCCAGTGCAGCAGAGCCCTCCTTTACATCCGTGTCCCCAGTGCAGCAGAGCCCTCATTTACATCCGTATCCCCAGTGCAGCAGAGCCCTCCTTTACATCCGTGTCCCCAGTGCAGCAGAGCCCTCCTTTACATCCGTGTCCCCAGTGCAGCAGAGCCCTCCTTTACATCCGTGTCCCCAGTGCAGCAGAGCCCTCCTTTACATCCGTGTCCCCAGTGCAGCAGAGCCCTCCTTTACATCCGTGTCCCCAGTGCAGCAGAGCCCTCCTTTACATCCGTGTCCCCAGTGCAGCAGAGCCCTCCTTTACATCCGTGTCCCCAGTGCAGCAGAGCCCTCCTTTACATCCGTGTCCCCAGTGCAGCAGAGCCCTCCTTTACATCCGTGTCCCCAGTGCAGCAGAGCCCTCCTTTACATCCGTGTCCCCAGTGCTGTCACAAATGTATAGAGTGTGGGCAGTGTGTTAGTGGGCAGGAAGGGACGGTTCCCTATTTTGTTAGAGAATGGGAGAGAGAACTGGACCAGGCATTGACTAATTCGCAAATTAAAAAGATGATTATATTAACTTACTCCACATCTATAAGCTCAAGGGTGCAGGAAATGGCATATAAATTTTTATCAAGATGGTACAGGACCCCAGTCAAACTATCACAGATGTTTTCAACAACAGATGATCAGTGCTGGAGAGGTTGTTGACAGAAAGGCACTTTTTTCCATCTGTGGTGGGTATGCCCAGTAATCAAACCATTTTGGGAGTCAGTTGCCCCATGAATTGAGAAATTGACCTTTGGACCCCTGGAGTTTAAACCCTAATGCCGCGTACACACGGTCGGACTTTCTAGAAAGCTAGGTCCGACGTACTTGCCGCCAGACTTCCGGCGGACTACCGCCGGACTTTCTGAACGGCCGGACTTGCCTACACACGGCCGGACTTTCCGGAATCCGGTCTTCCCGACGGACTTCCGCCGGACTTTCAGAACGAACGGACTTTCCCACACACGGACAAGTCCGTTCATTTTGAACCTAACTTTGGTACGACGGGACTAGAAAAGAAATTCAATCTCGCCGCTTTTTTTGGCGAGATTGAAACCTTGCGAGCCCCGTCGCAGGCCCTTAGGTCTGGTATGGATTATAAAGGGGAACCCCTACGCCGAAAAAACGGCGTGGGGTCCCCCTAAAATCCATACCAGACCCCGATCCGAGCACGCAGCCTGGCCGGTCAGGAAAGGGGGTGGGGACGAGCGAGCGCCCCCCCCCCCTCCTGAACCGTACCAGGCCGCATGCCCTCAACATGGGGGGTGGGTGCTTTGGGGGAGGGGGGCGCCCTGCGGGCCCCCCCCACCTCAAAGCACCTTGTCCCCATGTTGATGAGGACAAGGGCCTCTTCCCGACAACCCTGGCCGTTGGTTGTCGGGGTCTGCGGGCGGGGGCTTATCGGAATCTGGGAGCCCCCTTTAATAAGGGGGCCCCCAGATCCCGGCCCCCCACCCTATGTAAATGAGTATGGGGTACATGGTACCCCTACCCATTTACCTAGGTAAAAAGTGTCAGTAATAAAACACAACACAGGTTTTTAAAATAATTTATTAAACAGCTCCGGAGGGGTCTTCTTCCGTCTTCGGGGGTCCCTCCGGTTCATCTTCTCCCGGCGTCCGGTTGGTTCTTCTCCGCTCTCCGGCCTCTTCTCCCGGTGTCCCAGGTCTTCGGCCGGCCCCTCCGCTATCTTCAGGTAGCTCTATTGCTAGCGGAGGTCCGGACTTCTGGGCTTCTTGGCTTCTTGGCTTCTTGTGTTCTCTTCTCTTCTCTTCCCCCAGATGTTGACACGACGCTCTCTCCGGCTGGACTGGTCTCTGAGGGCTGCGTTGTGACTTATATAGGCGGAGACCCCGCCCCCATATGATGTCACAGTCCCTGGGCATGCTGGGACTGTGACGTTTTAGGGGGCGTGGTCGACCACGCCCCCTAAAACGTCAGTCCCAGCATGCCCAGGGACTGTGACATCATATGGGGGCGGGGTCTCCGCCTATATAAGTCACAACGCAGCCCTCAGAGACCAGTCCAGCCGGAGAGAGCGTCGTGTCAACATCTGGGGGAAGAGAAGAGAACACAAGAAGCCAAGAAGCCAAGAAGCCCAGAAGTCCGGACCTCCGCTAGCAATAGAGCTACCTGAAGATAGCGGAGGGGCCGGCCGAAGACCTGGGACACCGGGAGAAGAGGCCGGAGAGCGGAGAAGAACCAACCGGACGCCGGGAGAAGATGAACCGGAGGGACCCCCGAAGACGGAAGAAGACCCCTCCGGAGCTGTTTAATAAATTATTTTAAAAACCTGTGTTGTGTTTTATTACTGACACTTTTTACCTAGGTAAATGGGTAGGGGTACCATGTACCCCATACTCATTTACATAGGGTGGGGGGCCGGGATCTGGGGGCCCCCTTATTAAAGGGGGCTCCCAGATTCCGATAAGCCCCCGCCCGCAGACCCCGACAACCAACGGCCAGGGTTGTCGGGAAGAGGCCCTTGTCCTCATCAACATGGGGACAAGGTGCTTTGAGGTGGGGGGGGCCCGCAGGGCGCCCCCCTCCCCCAAAGCACCCACCCCCCATGTTGAGGGCATGCGGCCTGGTACGGTTCAGGAGGGGGGGGGGCGCTCGCTCGTCCCCACCCCCTTTCCTGACCGGCCAGGCTGCGTGCTCGGATCGGGGTCTGGTATGGATTTTAGGGGGACCCCACGCCGTTTTTTCGGCGTAGGGGTTCCCCTTTATAATCCATACCAGACCTAAGGGCCTGGTATGCCCCGCGCTCGCCGCAATAGGAACATTTGTTTTTCCTATTGCAGCGAGCGCGAGATGCAGCAACCTGCTCCTCCGTCGTATCTGGTCCTTCGGACTAGCATACAGACGAACGGGCTTTCCGTCAGGAACTGAGTCCGGCGGAGGTACGACGTAAAGATTTGAAGCAGGCTTCAAATCTAAAGTACGTCGGATTTCCGCAAAAATCCGACCGAAACGGTCCGTCGGAAGTCCGATGGAGACCACACACGGTCGGACTTTCCGCCGGACTTTGTCCGGCGGCGTCCGTCGGACTTTTGCAGGTGAAAAGTCCGACCGTGTGTACGCGGCATTACACTTAATTTCATGGGATGCCTGGGTCTATTAAAGTATATCGGAAAGGCTTAACTCTGCACTTATTAAATGCAGCGAAAATAGTAATACCTAAATACTGGAGACAGACCCAATGTCCCACATTAATAGAATGGAAGAATGAAGTCAACTCAATAATGGAAGCGGAGAGATGGGTCCATGTAGTGAGGGATCAACAAGGGAAATTTGAAAAGACCTGGGCGGGGTGGGTATATTATGCTACAGAAATTGAATAGGGGGGAAGTACCGTTGAATAGGAGAGAGTAGACATGGTACAGTCCCTAGGAACCTACATAATATAAGAGGTTGACATGGAAAGTGAACTGTGAATAACTGAATACTGATCCTATATATTTATACATGTGTAGGGGGTGGAGGGCCTAAATTTTCCGTTCCTTTTTTTTTTTCTTTTTTTTTCCCCGAAGGAGAGTGTGTTGATCAGGGTACCTTATATTCACAGTGTGTTTTTTTTTTTTTTTTTTTGTATCTTGGATTTATTCTTTTTTATTTCACTAAATGACTAAAGTTTGGGTAGTATGGCCAATAATGGCCTCTTACACTATTTGATAGTTAATTGACAAGTACACTATTTTTTTTATTTTTTTTTAAAATATAAGGCTAAGTAGGGCCTCTTACACAATTTGATAATTATTTGATGAGGATCACATATAAAAAGGAAAGAAGACAGGAAGGGGATTCTTCCCCTTTTTTTTGAATGGATAACAAGGCACATACACAGGGGGTATGGAAGGAAGGAATGGGTAGACTTCTGATCAACAAGGAAGGTACAAGGGGTAAGGCGGAGGGGAAAAGAAATTTCCCCTACTTTTGCCCTTTTTTTTTTCCTCTCTTTTTCAGGAAGGGTTATGTATGTAAGATTGTGTAATGAATGTAATATAATTGTATAGTCTTTGCTGCGGTCTACGGAATATAAAGCTGTATAATGATGAATATCTGCTTTTGATTCAAGCACTTTTATCACTGTTTCACATATTATCGCATATTCTTGTATTTTTTTTAATCAGGGATAGTAATTTATGCATATTTGTCTTTTTGCTGTTTAGCTTCTTGAATTAGTGCACTTTATCACTGTTTCACTGTGTTTTTTTTTTTTTTTTTTTAATTAGGGATAGGCATTTATGCATATTTGTCTATTTTTGCTGCTTAGCTTTTTGAATTAGTACACTTCATCACTTCCATATAATATCGCATACTACTGCAATTTTTGTTTAGTTTTTTTTATTTTGTTTTTTGTTGTAGAATGTTTATTGTTTTTGAGACTGTTCTTTTCCATATTATAAATGTTCTTTTTTATGTTTTGTTAAATGTTCACCCTAATAAAAAAAAAAATAACTAAGATGTAATCCACTGTTATGTATTGATTTTATTCAAATATTTTAATAAATGTTTTTATAAAGATCAGTTTTGCCTTAATGCACTATTCAGTGGGGTACATTTTTAAGGGAAATGGTAAAATATAGGCCAAAAAAGCTGAACTAAAAATATTTTAATAAGAGCTTTTTTTTTCCTACTTCAGCCACTTTGGCTTAGTTTGTTCTGACAATTGACCTCTCTTCACTTATTAGTGAATAGACCCGATAAAAACGGACACTTGGACAAACAACAAGAAAAACTAGTGCCAAAGATATTAATGGAAGATCGAGGGATTAAATAAGATTGCTGCCACCTAAGTACCGGTGAATCACCAGCATAGGTGTGTGTAGCCTATTGCATTAGGTTGCGCACCCCAAAGATCAAACACACATGCGCGTGTATGTGATATATTATAGATTACATACACGCACTCTTATGGTAGAGCCGGTACAGTGAAAGAGAAGTACGGTAGCACTTCATAAATGGCAGAACTGGTCAGAGGGAGATATTTCCCATCTCCCTGCCTGAACACAGAGTAATAATGCTAATGCACGTGGGTGATTAGGGTGTGCCCGGGAACACCTATGATACTATGATCGCCAGTTAATTGGCAAGAAAAAAGAAGCAAGCAGCGCAAATCTATAATTCCACAATCTGGTGATAGTGAGCCCACTGCGCCTAATCCCTTACTGTATACATGTCCAACAATCATGTACAATGATAAACGTTGTCATTGCATAAAATAATTCATCTATCATACAAAAAATTATTTGTTTTTTTATGAAACAAACCAAGTGCAAATGCTGTTAAAAAAGTGCAAAAGAAAAAACTGTGTGCTAACACAGTGAACAAAAAGTGCTTAGTGCAAGAAAATATTATTCATTAGTAAAGTGCATGCATCAAAAATTCATATGTGCTTGCATCCGAGGGTACTTAGGGAACTCAGTCAGGTGATTGCCAGACCGTTGTTCCTAATTTTTACAGACAGTCTATTGACTGGAATGGTACCAGCTGATTGGAGAAAAGCCAATGTAGCATCAATATTTAAAAAGGGCCCAAAAAACATCCCTGGGAATTACAGACCAGTTAGCCTAACATCAATAGTATGTAAACTCTTGGAGGGGATGATAAGGGACTATATACAAGATTTTAGTAATAAGAACGGTATCATTAGCAGTAATCAGCATGGATTCATGAAGAATCGTTCTTGCCAAACCAATCTATTAACCTTCTATGAGGAGGTGAGTTGCCATCCAGATAAAGGAAGGCCCGTAGACGTGGTGTATCTGGATTTTGCAAAAGCATTTGACACAGTTCCCCATAAACGTTTACTGTACAAAATAAGGTGCGTTGGCATGGACCATAGGGTGAGTACATGGATTGAAAACTGGCTACAAGGGCGAGTTCAGAGGGTGGTGATAAATGGGGAGTACTCGGAATGGTCAGGGGTGGGTAGTGGGGTTCTCCAGGGTTCTGTGCTGGGACCAATCCTATTTAATTTGTTTATAAACGACCTGGAGGATGGGATAAACAGTTCAATCTCTGTATTTGCAGACGATACTAAGCTAAGCAGGGCAATAACTTCTCCGCAGGATGTGGAAATCTTGCAAAAAGACCTGAACAAATTAATGGGGTGGGCGACTACATGGCAAATGAGGTTCAATGTAGAAAAATGTAAAATAATGCATTTGGGTGGCAAAAATATGAATGCAATCTATAGACTGGGGGGGGGGGGAGAACCTCTGGGGAAATCTAGGATGGAAAAGGACCTGGGGGTCCTAGTAGATGATAGGCTCAGTAATGACATGCAATGCCAAGCTGCTGCTAATAAAGCAAACAGAATATTGGCAAGCATTAAAAGGGGGATCAACTCCAGAGATAAAACGATAATTCTCCCGCTCTACAAGACTCTGGTCCGGCCGCACCTGGAGTATGCTGTCCAGTTCTGGGCACCAGTCCTCAGGAGGGATGTACTGGAAATGGAGCGAGTACAAAGAAGGGCAACAAAGCTAATAAAGGGTCTGGAGGATCTTAGTTATGAGGAAAGGTTGCGAGCTCTGAACTTATTCTCTCTGGAGAAGAGACGCTTGAGAGGGGATATGATTTCAATTTACAAATACTGTACTGGTGACCCCACAATAGGGATAAAACTTTTTTGCAGAAGAGAGTTTAATAAGACTCGTGGCCACTCATTACAATTAGAAGAAAAGAGGTTTAACCTTAAACTACGTAGAGGGTTCTTTACTGTAAGAGCGGCAAGGATGTGGAATTCCCTTCCACAGGCGGTGGTCTCAGCGGGGAGCATTGATAGCTTCAAGAAACTATTAGATAATCACCTGAATGACCGCAACATACAGGGATATGTGATGAAATACTGACACATAATCACACACATAGGTTGGACTTGATGGACTTGTGTCTTTTTTCAACCTCACCTACTATTTAACTATATGTGTTCAAAATATTTGAAGTCCATTTTGCAATCCCAGGAAAAATCCAAGAAAGTGATAATAATAATCTTGGATTTTTCCTGGGATTGCAAAATGGACTTCAAATATTTTGAACACATATGAATTTTTGATGCATGCACTTTACTAATGAATAATATTTTCTTGCACTAAGCACTTTTTGTTCACCGTGTCGGCACATTTTTTCTTTTGCACTTTTTTTAACAGCATTTTCACTTAGTTTATTTCATAGAAACAAATAATTTTTGTACAGTGCCTTGCAAAAGTATTCACCCCCCTTGGCATTTTTCATGTTTTGTTGCCTCACAACCTGGAATTAACATTCTTGTTCAAGCTTGTTTGAGGATTTGCATCATTTAATTTACAGAACATGCCCACAACTTTGAACATTTCTTTTTTTTTTATTGTGAAGCAAACAAATAGGACAAAATAACAGAAAAAGTCAACGTGCATAACATTTCTCCCCCCTAAAGTCAATACTTTGTAGAGCCACCTTTTGCGGCTATCACAGCTCCAAGTCGCTTTGGATAAGTCTCTATGAGCTTGCCATATCTTACCACTGGAATTTTTGCACATTCCTACTTGCAAAACTGCTCCAGCTCCTTCAAGTTGGATGGTGTTCTTGTTAACAGCAATCTTTAAGTCTGACCACAGGTTTTCTATTGGATTGAGGTCTGGGCTTTGACTAGGCCATTCCAACACATTTACATGTTTCCCCTTAAACCACTCGTGTTGCTTTAGCAGTGTGTTTGGGGTCATTGTCCTGCTGGAAGGTGAACATCCATTCTAGCTTTAAATCACACACAGAGTGGTACGGGTTTTGCTCAAGAATATCCCTGTATTTAGCACCATCCAGCTTTCCCTCAACTCTGACCAGTTTCCCAGTCCCGACTGCTGCTGGGGATGGTGTTCTTTGGATGATGTGATGTGTTGGGTTTGCGCCAGACATAGCGTTTTCTTTGATGGCCAAAAAGTTCAATTTTAGTCTCATCAGACCAGAGCACCTTCCTCCATACATTTTGGGAGTCTCTCACATGCCTTTTTCGCAAACTCAAAACATGCCATTTTGTTTTTTGCTGAAAGTAATGGCTTTCTTCTGGCCACTCTGCCATAAAGCCCAACTCTATGGAGCGTACAGCTTATTGTCGTCTTATGTACAGATACTCCAGTCTCTGCTGTGGAACTCTGCAGCTCCTCCAGGGTTACCTTACGTTTCTGTGCTGCCTCTCTCTCTGATTAATGCCCGCCTTGCCCGGTCCGTGAGTTTTGGTGTGCGGTCGTCTCTTGGCAGGTTTGCTGTTGTGCCATTTTCTTTCCCTTTGGTTATGATAGATTTGATGGCCCTCCTAGGGATCATCAAAGATTTGGATATTTTTTTTTATAACCTAACCCTGAATTGTGCTTCTCAACAACATTGTCCCTTACTTGTTTGGAGAGTTCCTTGCTCTTCATGGCAGTGTTTGGTTAGTGGTGCCTCTTGCTTAGGTGTTGCAGCCTCTGGGGCCTTTATAAAAAGGTGTGTATATGTAATGACAGATCATGTGACACTTCGATTGCACGCAGGTGGACATAATTTCACTAATTATGTGACTTCTGAAGGTAATTGGTTGCACCAGAGCTTTTTATGGGCTTCCTAACAAAGGGGGTGAATACATACGCACATGCCAATTATCCGTTTTTTTATTTCTGAAAAATAGTTTTATGTATATAATTTTTCTAATTTGACTTCACCAACTTAGACTATTGTGTTCTGATCCATCACATATAATTCAGATTAAAAAAACATTGAACTAAAGGCTGTAATGTAACAAAATAGGTAAAAAGCCAAGGGGGTGAATACTTTTGCAAGGCACTGTATGACAGATGAATTATTTTATGCAATGGATTGAATGTATTTCACACGTGTATAGTAAGGGATTAGGTCAATAGCAGTGGGTTCACTATCACCATATTGTGGGATTATAGATTTGCGCTGCTTGCTTCTCTTCTCTTGCCAAAAACGGAGACTTGCATAACTCTGGCTATAGACTTGCCGGGCTCTTGCTGTAGACTCACCACTGCAAATTTGCTCTTGCTAGAGACTTGCCATGCAAATTTGCTACAAATTGGAAAAGTGTCAACTAGAACTTGTGCTTCAAGTACAACTTTCCAGGGAAAATGTGCAGCAACTTCACAAGACTTAATTCAATACTGCCACAAATGTGTGGCAAGTTATCCTTGCTATCCGGGATAATGATGATACTGGCACTTACAGAACTTGTCAGGACATGTTTCTTGGCACGAGGGGATAGCAAGCATTTACTGTGGTTGCCATGAGCAGCAGCAAAATCTGTATCACACATCATACTGTAGTTAGCAGGTTTAGGACAGTCCTTAACATCAGCCATGGTTGGGCAACTGATAAACCCTCTCTTGTAGGCACCCACTGGTTTACCCTGATCACAATGGGCAACAGCAGACATTTTGGTGTACTGTGCTCAGCAGGACATTTCAGCATACAGACACTTTTTCCAGCTTCAAGCAGACTGCTGGATATTTTGTAATCAGTGGGTGCGATCGCCCGCCGTGGTTGCCACGGCTGACAGCACATACTGGTTCTCACTGAAACAGCAAGTTTCAACACAAGTGTCTGTCCCAGCTGCGGTTGGGGACACTGGGTATGCAGGGCAGCACTTGGTTTCAAGCACACAGTTACAAATAGGCAGAGAACATAAGTCATTCTCCCTGGCTTTAACCCTCCATGGTCCTGGAACAAAGCACAGTTCCCCGTCTCAATGAATCTTCAGTTGCTAGGAGCAACAGCCTTGCAGGTTACTGTGGGCTATATCTTGGACGATGTCCCCAAATGTAGTGTAACCATGTAGGAGCCGCAACTAGAATGGGATCCCCCACGCTGTACAACCAGGCATACCGAATTTCCACAGGCACACTTGAGTCAGGAAACAGTCCAGTGCTTGTTTTTGTATTTTATTGAGGGGATAAAACTTGGATGGGGATTAGGGGTATTCTGGGATGCCCACTTGACTAAACAGCTTCAGGGACAACTCCTAGTATATACAATCCTATATAAAGCTCATTTCCTTCCTCCAGCACTTCACTTGCTTGCAGAATCACTAGTAGAGTCACTCTGTAAAAATCTGTAGCACTGGCCCATTACAGGCAGGGACTCGCAGCCCCTATACTTATGGAATGTAGTGTGGCACCACTAACACACTTCCTCCTGTGGTCACTGATCCCAGCACCACCTTTTCCGGCCCTGCCAGCCATCCTGGCTGCAGCTGTCCCTTTCACTAGTCCTCCTGGTAACTTCTTAGTCCTCCTGACTGACGCTTCCCAGTCTACCAGGCTGACACTCAGGAGATCTCCCGGACGTGCTGACTCTCTCTCTCTCGATGTCCTCACACCTGCTCCTGTGCATCTAGGAAAGGATATCCTCTGTGTGTTGTAGAGGGTCTCTCCAGCACCCGAGCCCAGGCCCAAGGTCACCCCCCCAGACTAGGGGCCCGCTTAAGGGCCACTGACAGCCTCCTTCCTTCTTCAGCCAGCTTCTCCAAGGTTCCAGAGAGCAGGGGGAGTTACCATAGGTGCTGATTGATGAGCCATCCAGCCTCCCTGAGTCACTTAGCCCTGACCCCGATTCAACCCAGGCCTGGCTCTCAGCCAAGCCAAATTTTCCTACACTAACAACTATTTACACTTGGCACACTAGAGGGTGCTACACCAAATTTGTACAATGAGGTGCGCATGTGCCGCTCACTCTACAGGGGCGGACAAGCAGGTAAGTAACTTTAATGGAGAAAAGACAAAGCATGTCTCTTCTGCATTGAAAATCCTATCTGTCTGTTTTTATTTTGTCCATAAAGCTCCACTTAAAGTAGAACCATAGGCTGATTGTTAAAAAAAAAAAGTAGAACCATAGGCAAAGCTTTTTATTTTTATTTTGGATAGAGCAAAGAAGGGTTATAACCCCTGTCAGATTTTGTTTTTTTCACCGTTTGTGTCCCATTGCAGAGTTTTCCCTTCACTTCCTGTTCCGTAGCCTAACAGGAAGTGAAAGGAAACCCCTATAAATTAAGGGAATTCTTTGGGGACCCCCAGGTCACCATAACTAGTGTCCCAATTGGCAGGTTTCCCCTGTTTTACTTTTTCAGGGACAATCGAAAATTTGGCGTTCTTTTACTTTCAATGATAATGGTAAACAGGACAAATAGAAAGAATGAATCACCTTAAAGCGGAATTCCACCCAAAATTGGAACTTCCGCTTGTTTTTGACAGGTCCCCTTCCCCACTTCCAGGAGACGGGGGCCACGGCGCCGTCTCTCGGAAGCACGGCCCCCCTCCTCCTTCCTCTGCCGCAGGGCCAATTTGAAGATCTGAAGTTCGTCTGTGGTGCCGACGTTGTGTGCTCCCTGGACAGTTAAGTGTCCATATAGTAAAAGTCAGCAGCTGCAGTATTTCTCTCCGTAGGACCAAATAGTTTGTCTGCCCTCCACAGTCATGTCACTCTGTGCTTGGCTGACTAATGCCACTTTAAGTCTCTTCTCTTGATTAAGTAAACCTGAGAGAGCTAAAACAGTTTAAACTGTGTCTGTGTGTCATTTATTGTGCTATTACACTAACCTTATTGCTAGGTGTGCCAGTAGGGGCTGGAACATTCTAGTGGTTGAAGGGCAAAGCAACGGACTGAACAAACTCAAGCTCCTATGGGGGTAGCGCTACATGAATATCCATTTGCCTGAATGATTTTTGCCCAGAAAATTGTATGTGGGGGCCAACCCGTCCACGTGTACCACCTAATATCTCTATTCTTATGTGGAATATCTCTGAAATTATGTGAGATCTAACATTAAAACCACATGATCTTACCGGATCCAATGAATATCTATTAGCCTGGATAATTTTTGGCAGAAAATTTGATAAGGGGGGGCCAGACCCCCCTCATTAATCATTTATTAAGTCTATAATTATGTGAAATCTAACGTTAAAACCACTTGATCTTACTGGATCTAACAAATAGTTTCCAAAATAGCTAACTGTTTGGTCAATTTTTTGATAAGAGGGGGCTGATGGCGGGTTAGGGCCCCCCCCCCCCCCCCCCCCCAGCAAATAACTGTTAATATTGCTACTTTTGTGTGAGATCTAACGCAAACAATTGATCTAACAAACTGATTTGGGAGGCTAACCCGGCAGAGGTGAAGCATTCAGTGAGTCCAGGAAGTCATGGAAAGAGATTGTTAGCAGACAGGCACACTCACACCATGAGATACTTCAAGTATGCTGGCCCTTTACTCACCTTTATCTGGCCCTTGGGGCAATTTCCTCCCAATAACACCATTAATGTGGCACTATTCCTCCCACTGACACCAATGATGGGGCACTATTCCCCCCACTGACACCAATGATGGGACCAGAGGCACTATTCCTTCCATTGACACCAATGATGGGGCACTATTCCTTCCACTGACACCAGTGAAGGGGGAATTATCCCTCCCACTGACACCAGTGATGGGGCACTATTCCTTCCACTGACACCAGTGAAGGGGGAATTATCCCTCCCACTGACACCAGTGATGGGGCACTATTCCTCCCACTGACACCAGTGATGGGGCACTATTCCTCCCACTGACACCAGTGATGGGGCACTATTCCTCCCACTGACACCAGTGATGGGGCACTATTCCTTCCACTGACACCAGTGATGGGGCACTATTCCTTCCACTGACACCAGTGATGGGGCACTATTCCTTCCACTGACACCAGTGATGGGGCACTATTCCTTCCACTGACACCAGTGATGGGGCACTATTCCTTCCACTGACACCAACGATGGGGCACTATCCCCCCCCCCACTGATGCCAATGATGGGGACACTATTCCTTCCACTGACACCAATGATGGGGTACAATTCCTTCCACTGACACCAATAATAGGGCACTATTCCTCCCACTGATACCAATGATGGGGCACTATTCCTCCCACTGACACCAATGATGGGGCACTATCCCTCCCACTGACACCAATGGTGGGGCACTATTCCTTTCACTGTCACCAATGATGGGGCACTATTCCTCCCCCAAAGGATGCATTGTTTACTCCCACTGATGCCAGGACAATTTATACTCCCATTGGCCACCCCCTCCTCCTCAAAGTCTGAAGAACAGTAAACTGGCCTAGTATTTCGAAAATTAGGAGACCCCTGATCTATTGGATTATCAAAAATAGCTATTGTTTATAATGTTATTACAATGCTGATATTATAATATGAAAGTGTATGCTGTGGCCACCCACAGCCAACGAACATCTATTAACCTGAATGATTTTTGGGCAGAAAATTTGATAAGGGGGGGCCAGCCCGTCCATATGTACCACCTAATATCTCTATTTTTATGTGGAATATCTCTGAATGCATGTGAGATCTAACGTTAAAACCACTTGATCTTACCGGATCTAGCGAATATCTATTAGCCTGGATGATTTTTGCCCAGAAAATTTAATAAGGGGGGGCAGCCCCCCCTGTTAAATACTTAACTACTTCCAGACCGCCGCACGTCGATATACCTCCTCACTTTGAGCTAGCTACCATAACCCCGGTATCCTCTTCTTCAGTGGGTGGTCCGGTTTCCGATAATAGTGGTCTCTGCGGCAGATTCGCAGCGACATCACTTTTAACGGCGGTGGGAGAGGGCCACCCCCCCTCCCGCCGCTCTCCGGTGCCCTCCGCTGCTTACCGGAGCCGTCAGTAGCGGCAGAGGCGATCAAATCCTTCTCCTTCCTGGGTAAGGAGACAAGTGAAGATGGCCCAACCCATTTCCATATCATTGCAGGGCGGAAGCGACGTCAAAACGTCACTTCCGCCCATAGCTCTTAAAGGGTCCTTTTTTTTTTTTTTTTTTTTATTGCATTTTAGTGTAGATCTCATATTGAAGAGGTCCTGTCATGCTTTTTTTCTATTACAAGGGATGTTTATATTCCTTGTAATAGGAATAAAAGTGACACAATTTTTTTTTTTTTTAAAGAACAGTGTAAAAATAAAAAGTAAAATAAATAAGTAAAAAATTTCCCGCCAAGCTCACGCGCAGAAGTGAACGCATACGTGAGTCATGCCCGCACATGAAAACGGTGTTCAAACCACACATGTGAGATATTGCCGCGATCGGTAGAGTGAGAGAAATAATTCTAGCCCTAGAACTCCTTTGTAGCTCAAAACATGCAACCTGTAGAAATTTTTAAATGTCCCATGTTGAGATTTTTTTTAGAGTAAAAGTTTGTCGCTATTCCACGAGCGGGCAAAAATTTTGAAGCGTGACATGTTGCGTATCAATTTACTCAGCGTAACATTACCTTTCACAATATAAAAGAAAAATTGGGCTAACGTTAATGTTGTCTTATTTTTTAATTCAAAAAAGTGTATTTTTTCCAAAAAAGTGCGCTTGTAAGACCGCTGTGCAAATACGGTGTAACAGAAAGTTTTGCAACTACCGCCATTTTATTCTCTAGGGTGTTAGAAAAAAAATGTATAATGTTTGGGGGTTCTAAGCGTAGCGCACTACTCCCTTGGGAGCTGCTGTTAGTGGCGTTCCGTTCTCCTCCCCTGCAAGAACAACATCAGCAGACAGTCCAGAACAATTGAACATGAAACTTTATTCTTTTCCTGGCAGCATGACAGAAAAGAATGTGCAATATGTACAGTCTGTGTCTTCAGGAAGTATGAGCTGCCTCTGAATCTTTGGTTCCTTTAATAGTAGTTCTATCCTTTTCCCTTAATGAACCGACAGGTGCCTCTCTGAATAACACCTTGGAATTCGGATGATAGAAGTGCCAGGCCTCACCTGCCTATCTTGATTCCTGCAATCCTCCCTGGTCAGTTCAGGAAAAGTCCGGGCGCACCCCGATCTACTGCATCCTTTTAGCAGCCACTTCTTGCTCCACATGTCAAGAACCATCCCAGCCGGTGACGTCTGACCCATTGCTCCTGGAGTTTCTTTAAGTGACTTTTTTTGGATGAACCATCCAGCACTGAGGTCTCTGAATCCTCAGGCCTTCCGGTTCAAGTTCTTCTGCCATCCAGCACTGAGAGCATTACACCCCCAGGCCTTCAAGTCTGGACCCCTGCGGGTCACATTTTTGCTGCTTCACTCCACTCTCTCCCCTGGGAAGAAAATCCCATCTCACCAGATCCAGATCCAAGCCCCCCAGGAGTATGTGACCCCTAGTTTATATAGGCCTGATAGCCCCTGCCCATTCAAATTAACGATTGGTCCAGGGTGACCAACACAAACTAACTGCATCCTGTGTCCAACCCACCTTCCCTCCAGAACCTCTCACTGGAAGAACAGGGCATCAATCAAACAGAGTACAGGTGGTCACACCCCCCTTTCTATTCTGTCATTTCTCCCAACCAATTTAACCCAACCAGGCTTAAACCAACAGGGCAAAACACTGGCAACTTTACCTGACACTAATCCTAACTGACTGATTTAGCACACACCAGGCCCGGACTGGGACAAAAAATAGGCCTGGGCATTTTGGATTGAGCAGCCCATGACATGTTAACCGGCCCCTTCCCGACTCTCCACCCTGACAGATCCCCTGAGAGAGGGGAGGGGGGAACCCAGCAGAGGTGTGGAGGGGGGGGGGGTGCGACCAGGAAAGAGCATGGGGGTTGGAGAGCACAGGGAAGAACCTTGAGAACATGGGGTGGGGCGAGAGCACAGGGGAGAGGCAGAGAACACAGGGAGGAAGAGGAGAGCACAGGGGGGCAGCGGAGAGCATGGGGGGAGGTGGAGAGCCCAGGGAGGACAACGGAGAGCATGGGGGATGTGGACAGCACAGGAGGGCTGGCGGAGAGCATGGGGTGATGGGAAGACCGGAAGAGCACAGGGGGGAGTGGCGGAGAGCAGGGGGGGAGGTGGAGAGCATGGGGGGGAGGTGGAGAGCATGGGGGGGAGGTGGAGAGCATGGGGGGGAGGTGGAGAGCATGAGGGGGAGGTGGAGAGCATGGGGGGGGAGGTGGAGAGCATGGGGGGGAGGTGGAGAGCATGGGGGGGAGGTGGAGAGCATGGGGGGGAGATGGAGTGCATGGGGGGGGAGGTGGAGTGCATGGGGGGGGAGGTGGAGCGCATGGGGGGGAGGTGGAGCGCATGGGGGGGAGGTGGAGCGCATGGGGGGGAGGTGGAGCGTATGGGGGGGGGGTGGAGCGTATGGGGGGAGGTGGAGAGTATGGGGGGGAGGTGGAGAGTTTGAGGGGGTGGCAGAGAGCATGGGGGGGAGGTGGAGCGTATGGGAGGGAGGTGGAGCGTATGGGGGGGTGGCAGAGAGCATGGAGGGAGGTGGAGAGCATCGGGGGGAGGTGGAGAGTATGGGGGGGTGGCAGAGAGTATGGGGGGTGGCAGAGAGCATGGGGGGTGGCAGAGAGCATGGGGGGTGGCAGAGAGCATGGGGGGTGGCAGAGTGCATGGGGGGAGCTGGAGACTATGAGGGGGTGGCAGAGAGCATGGGGGGGAGGTGGAGCGTATGGGGGGAGGTGGAGAGTATGGGGGGTAGGTGGAGCGTATGGGGGGAGGTGGAGAGTATGGGGGGGAGGTGGAGCGTATGGGGGGGGAGGTGGAGCATATGGGGGGGAGGAGGAGCGTATGGGGGGGAGGAGGAGCGTATGGGGGAGGTGGAGAGTATGGGGGGTGGCGGAGAGCATGGGGGAAGGTGGAGAGCATGGGGGGGTGGCAGAGAGCATGGGGGGTGGCAGAGAGCATGGGGGGTGGCAGAGAGCATGGGGGGTGGCAGAGAGCATGGGGGGTGGCAGAGAGCATGGGGGGAGGTGGAGAGTATGAGAGGGGGGGAGGTGGAGAGTATGAGAGGGTGGCAGAGAGCATGGGGGGAGGTGGAGAGTATGAGGGGGTGGCAGAGAGCATGGGGGGTGGCAGAGAGCATGGGGGGTGGCAGAGAGCATGGGGGGTGGCGGAGAGCATGGCGGGAGGTGGAGAGTATGGGGGGAGGTGGAGAGTATGGGGGGAGGTGGAGAGTATGGGGGAAGGTGGAGACTATGAGGGGGTGGCAGAGAGCATGGGGGGGAGGTGGAGCGTATGGGGGGAGGTGGAGAGTATGGGGGGTAGGTGGAGCGTATGGGGGGTAGGTGGAGAGTATGGGGGGTAGGTGGAGAGCATGGGGGGTGGCGGAGAGTATGGGGGGTGGCAGAGAGCATGGGGGGTGGTAGAGAGCATGGGGGGTGGCAGAGAGCATGGGGGGTGGCAGAGAGCATGGGGGGGAGGTGGAGAGCATGTGGGGTGGCAGAGAGCATGGGGGGAGGTGGAGAGTATGAGGGGGAGGCGGAGAGTATCTGGGGGAGGTGGAGAGTATGGGGGGGTGGAGAGTATGGGGGGGTGGAGAGTATGGGGGGTGGAGAGTATGGGGGGTGGCAGAGAGCATGGGGGTGGCAGAGAGCATGGGGGTGGCAGAGAGTATGGGGGTGGCAGAGAGTATGGGGGTGGCAGAGAGCATGGGGGGTGGCAGAGAGCATGGGGGGTGGCAGAGAGCATGGGGGGAGGCAGAGAGCATGGGGGGAGGCAGAGAGCATGGGGGGAGGCAGACAGCATGGGGGGAGGCAGACATCATGGGGGGAGGCAGACAGCATGGGGGGAGGCAGACAGCATAGGGGTGGCAGAGAGTATGGGGGGGAGGTGGAGAGTATGGGGGGGGTGGAGAGTATGGGGGTGGCAGAGAGCATGGGGGTGATGTGGAGAGCACGGGGTCAGCAGAGAGTATGGGTGCGGTGGAGAGCCCTGCGGGAGCAGCAGAGAGAAGCAGGATAGGAGGATCGGTGGGGGTGGCTGCATATAGAAGAATCATTTTCTCCATCTTCCTCCTGCAGTCTCGGAATGCCTGCTTCTCCTCTACCTCTCACAGGCATTCCGAGACTGCAGGAGGAAGATGGAGAAAATAATTGTTCTATATGCAGCCGCCCCCACCGATCCTCCTATCTAGTTCACAGGGGAGGCTGAACTTACGTTTTATGTTCCGGCACCTCTCGACATAACACAGGCTCCAAGGTGTCTGCTCCGGCTCCTCCCCCCGGCACTGACGGCTGACCTATACGTGCGGCCGTGCAGCCGTGGTGAGGCCGAAGGCGTCTCATTTAGCTCCTCCCCCCGGCGCCGATGGCTGAGCTCCGGGCGGCCGCGGAGAGGCTCAAGCCTTGGGCCATGCAAGGACTTGCAGCCTGGCGGCCCCAGCGGCCGCGGCCCACCGGGCAAATGCCCGGTTTGCCCTATGGCCAATCCGGGCCTGGCACACACCTAAGTTGGTGGGCACTACATAAGTAATTTTCTAGCAAAAAAACAAAAAAACAAAAAAAAAAACAGTTTTAACCTTGTAAACAAATCTCAGAAAGAGGCCCGGTCCTTAACCACTTGACAACTGGGCACTTAAACCCCCCTCGTGACCAGACCAATTTTCAGCTTTCAGCGCTCTCACACTTTGAATGACAATTACTCAGTCATGCAATACTGTACCCAAATGAATTTTTTGTCCCTTTTTTCATACAAATAGAGCTTTCTTTTGGTGGTATTTGATCACCTCTGGGTTTTTTATTTTTTGCGCTATAAATGAAAAAAGACCGCAAATTTTGAAAAAAACAACGCATTTTTCTTAGTTTCTGTGATAAAATTTTGCAAATTAGTAATTTTTCTTCATAAATTTTGGCCACAATTTATACTGCTACATATCTTTGGTAAAAATAACCCAAATTAGTGGATATTATTTGGTCTTTGTGAAAGTTAGAGAGTCTACAAGTTATGGTGCAAATCATAAAAAATTGATCACACCTGATGTACTGACGGCCTATCTCATTTCTTGCGACCCGAACAAGTCAGGAAAGTACAAATACCCCCCAAATGACCCCTTTTTTGAAAGTAGACAATCCAAGGTATTTAGTAAGATGCATGGTGAGGTTTTTGATGTTGTCATTTTTTCCCACAATTCTTTGCAAAATGAAGATTCCCCCCCCCCCCCCACAAAATTGTCATTGTAATAGGTCATTTCTCTCACATGCCATGTATATACCACAAATGACGCCCCAAAATACATTCTGCTACTCCTCCTGAGTATTACGATACCACATGTGTGGGACTTTTTCGCAGCCTAGCCACATAGAGAGGCCCAACATGCATGGAGCACCATCACGTGTTCTAGGAGCATAAATTACACATCTAATTTGTTGACTACCTATTACACTTTTGAAGGCCCTGGAGAACCAGGACAATGACACGTGACACTGACGTGGCACTGATGACAAATGGCACTGATACGTGGCACTGATGTGGCACTGATGACAGATGGCACTGATACGTGGCACTGACACTGATGTGGCACTGATGACAGATGGCACTAATACATGGCACTGATGACAGATGGCACTAATACGTGGCACTGATGACAGATGGCACTAATACGTGGCACTGACAGATGGCACTAATACGTGGCACTGACAGATGGCACTAATATGTGGCACTGATGACATGTGGCGCTGATGACACGTGGCACTGATGAAAGATGGCACTAATACATGGCACTGACAGATGGCACTAATACGTGGCACTGATGACAGATGGCACTAATACGTGGCACTGATGACAGATGGCACTAATATGTGGCACTGATGACACTGATGACAGATGGCACTGATACGTGGCACTGATGACACTGATGACAGGTGGCACTGATACGTGGCACTGATGACACGTGACACTGATGACAGATGGCACGTAACACTGACAGGTGGCACTGATGACAGGTGGCACTGATGACAGATGGCACTATGTGGCACTGATGACAGATGGCACTTATACGTGGCAGTGGGGACAGATGGCACTGGGGACAGATGGCAGGGGCAGATGGCAGGGGCAGATGGCAGGGGCAGATGGCAGGGGCAGATGGCAGGGACTGTTAACAGCGGGACACCTTTTTTTCCTTTTTTTTTTTTTCTTTTACACTTACCGCCGCAGCGGTTCCGCTCTCCCTCCTCACACGCTGTCTCTGTGTGAGGAGGGAGAGCCGGCGATGAGAGATGATCTCATATGTTTACATATGAGATCCTCTCTCATTGGCACCGCCGATCGCACTGTAAACGGCCGCTGTCATTGGCCGTTTACGGTGATCTGTGACTGGCTGTGTCCGAGGGACACGGCCAGCACAAAACTTCCGCGATGCGCGCCCGTGGGAGCGTGCAATGCGGAAGTAAACAGGAGGCCGTCCAGGGACGCCCTCCCGGCAATTGTAGTCCGCGCTGTAGCCGTCTTTCGGCTATAGCGCGGACGCCTAGTGGTTAAAGTGGTTGTAAACCCATTTTAAGATATCCAAAAAAAACAAAAAACAAACAAACCTGCAAGATAAAGGCATAATGAGCTAGTATGCATAGCAGACTAGCTCATTATGAATTACTTACCTGAGATCGAAGCCCCCACATCGGTCCTTCACCGCTCCGGCGGCCGACATTTCCTGGGGACTTACTTCCGGGTATTGCGGCTCCGGCGCTGTGATTGGCCAGAGCCGTGATGATGTCACTCCTGCGCATACGCGCGGGAGCGGCACAGTACAACTGAAGCAACGGCACATACGTGACATTGCTTCAGTTGGCTTAAGTGCGCATGTGCTGATGACGTCGGCACATGCAAATACAGGGGATATCTCCTAAACCGCGCAGGTTTAGGAGATATCCAGTGCAGCTACAGCTAAGCCTTATTATAGGCTTGCCTGTAGTTTAAAGTGGTTGTAAAGGGTTTACAACTACTTTAAGTGGTTAAGGAGCAGCAGGTGGATTACTTCACGGATTTTATATTATGTGGACTGTCTTTATATGGACTTCATGGACTAAGGAGTTGGACAATGATTGTGTGTGCTAACAAAGTTGCTGTGACATGCATTGTTCAGCTACCAAGACACCAGTACTTCAAGTCCCTTCTAGCACTAGAAAATCTGCGGTAACTAGGTGTACAATAGATTGGATCCCCCTGGGTGGGGCTAAGAGCTGAATCATTGGCACCAGCGATGATAGATCAGTTTGCACCAGATTATTTATTTCAATCCTTAACCAATGGCAAGGCAATCAAATGAACTGGTAAAGGAACTCTTTGAATCCCTACTGGTGACTTCAGTGTAGGGAGGTATCTGTTATGCCCTGTACACACGACCGGTTTTGCCGTCGGAATAAACTCCAAAAGGTTTCTACGACGAAACTTCAACGGAATTCCGCTCAAGCGGTCTTGCCTACACACGGTCACACCAAAGTCCGACCGTCCAGAACGCGGTGACGTACAACACGTACGACGGGACTAGAAGAAGGAAGTTCAATAGCCAGTAGCCAATAGCTTCCATCTCGTACTTGCTTCAGAGCATGCGTCGTTTTTGGTACGTCGGAACAGCATACAGACGAGCGTTTTTCCCGATTAGGAATTGGTTCCGTCTGAAATATTTAGAACATGTTCTATTTCTAGGTCCGTCAGAATTTTCGAAAAAGAAAGTCCGATGAGGCACACACACGATCGAAATAGGCGATGAAAAGCTTCCGTCTGAGTTTTTCTTTTGGACATTCCGCTCACGTGTATGCGGATTTACCTGCACTTGCTGACCTCCAGTGAGGCACTGGAGCACAATATACAGAACTACGCTAGTTGGGGTTCCAAAGAACCTTGTTATTAGTTCACTGCAATGTCTACACATTCCCATTTCCACACAACTAGACCTTTATATGATTTTTTAGTAATTGCCATGCATAATTAATTTTTTTTTCAGAAAGTCATAACAAATTCACTCTGAAAATATTTTTTGTTTTTAAATACTAAATACAAATTAACACAGTTACTAACTACTATACTGTTAAAATGCAAGCAATGGAAACACCTAAACCTGGCCTAGTATTAGGCTATGTTTCCACTAGTGCGACTTTTCATGCGACTTGGGACTGAAAAGTCGCATGACAAATAGTACCCCATGATTTCCAATGAGTACCGTTCATATCTGTGCGACTTCAAGTCGCAGCGACTTCAAAGTAGTCCCTGCACTACTTTGGTCCCACTTTGATGCGACTTGAGGTCCATAGACACAGGCATTGCTTCAAATCGCGGTAAAAAGTCGCGGTAAAATCGCGGTAAAAAATCGCGGCAAAATCGCGCGACTTTGGGGACGCAATAGTGGAAACATAGCCTTAGCCTCTTTCAGGCTTTGTACAGCAGAACCAAGTGTGAGAGGAAGAAGCAGCACAAGGAATTAATCAGTTCAGGTGCTTGCAAGGAGCATGCTGATATGAGGAGAAAGCAGAGTGACAGAGAGGTGAGCTCATCACTGTACTGTCTGGGCTAAAAGGAGATGAGCTGAAAGAGGAACTGCACACATAATTTGCAATAAAAACATCTTTGCCATTCCGAAGCTTCCCTCCAACCACTTTGCATATTATTTTATATATACTGTGATTCTGTACTTGCCAAATATGCTGCAGAAATCTTCCTCCACTGAGTCTGGCTGCAACCACTTTAACTGTGAGCAGCTTAAGCTGCTGCCTGTTCACTTGCTGGATTTACACACACACACACACACACACCTCCAGCTCTGCAGCCCTGCAGCTCTAATTGGCCCTCTTATGACTCATCCCCCCTCCCTTCCTGACAAACTCTAATGACAGTGAGAGAGAGAGCTTTGCATGATGTCATGAGCCTAGGCTTTTTATCAGACAAGAAACAGAAAGTGGGCTGTATAAGGTATTTACTGCGAGAAATAAAATGTTTTACTATCCAAAATTAACCACTTGCCGACCGCCCACCGGCAGAATGGCTCCCCTGTGCGAATCGCCATAGCTGTACAGCGCCCGCTTTAAGGGGTATAGGGGGACGCAAGCACGCACCGGCCGCGGTACTGAGGAGCGGATGCGCATGCCCGGCAGCCGCGATGTCCCCCGGGCACCCGCAATCGCTTGTGACAGAGCCAGAACGAGGATGTGTGCGTGTAAACACACACATCCATGTTCTGGCAGGGGAGAGGAGACAGATTGTGTTCCTAGTATATAGGAACACCGATCAGTCCCCTCCCCCCTATAGTTAGAACACTTGAGGGAACACATTTAACTCCTTGATTGCCCCCTAGTGTTAACCCCTTCCCTGCCAGTGACATTTATACAGTAATCAGTGGCTATTTTTAGCTCTGATCACTGTATAAATGTCAATGGTCCCAAAAAAGTGTCAAAAGTGTCCGGTCTGTCCGCCGCAATGTTGCAGTCCTGATAAAAATCGCAAATCGCTGCCATTTCTAGTAAAAAAAAAAAATAATAATGAAAATGCCATAAATCTATCCCCTATTTTGTAGATGCTATAACTTGTGCGCAAATCAATCAATAGACGCATATTGCAATTTTTTTTTTACTAAAAATATGTAGAAGAATATATATCGGTCTAAACTGAGGAAGACATTTTTTTTATTTTTTAAATTTGGGGATATTTATTATAGCAAAAAGTAAAAAATATTGTGTTTTTTTCAAAATTGTCACTATTTTTTTGTTTATAGCGCAAAAAAATAAAAACCTCAGAGGTGATCAATTACCACCAAAAGAAAGCTCTAATTGTGGGAATAAAAGAACATCAATGCTGTTTGGGTACAACTTCGCACGACCGCGCAATTGTCAATTAAAGCGATGCAGTGCCTTATTGCAAAAAATGGCCCGGTCAGGAAGGGGGTATATCCTTTCGGGGCTGAAGCGGTTAAAACAACAAGGGCAGAAGATTTAATAGATGGAAAGATGAAAATATTACTGAAGATCCGCTTGAATGATGCTGGCAGTCATTCAAATAGGAAGACTGAGGACATCTTGTGGCAGAAAAAGAATACTGCATGGAGACAACTCCAATAAAATCAGTGTGATAGAACACTAAAGAGAAAAGGAGGAAATATTTTGTATATAATGAAATACAGAGGTAGTGTCAGTGTAATAGAGGGAATATCAATGCATTTCCAGCTTTATATTCCTCATGGCACTATAGGGTGGCTTGTTAAATGTTAAATGTTTACAAGGAAGCTTATCAGTTTTTTTTCTTTTACTTACAAACCACATTTCTATAGAAATATGGGGCTGCATTTGTGGCCTTGTTCGGAAATTGCTAGGTGTCTGCCTTCAAGTCTTCTGAAATAAAGACACATCCAAGAGCTCCTAAGACACTTGTTTGTACAGAGCAGGAAAAGGGAAGTCGATTTCTCCACTTTGATTTCAGGTTTATTAACCACTTGACAACTGGTCACTTAAACCCCCTTTCTGCCCAGACCAATTTTCAGCTTTCAGCGCTGTCACACTTTGAATGACAATTACTCAGTCATGTAATACTATACCCAAATGACTTTTTTGTCCTTTTTTTCATACAAATAGAGCTTTCTTTTGGTGGTATTTGATCACCTCTGGGTTTTTTATTTTTTGTGTATAAATGAAAAAAGACCGAAAATAAAAAAATAAAAAAAAATGAATTTTTCTTAATTTATGTGATAAAATTTTGCAAATTATTAATTTTTCTTCAGAAATTTTGGCCACAATTTATACTGCTACATATCTTTGGTAAAAATAACCGAAATTAGTGGATATTATTTGATCTGTGTGAAATTTATGGTTCAATAAGTTTTTATTGATGTTTTCACAAGTATATAAAACATATAAAAACAAGAAAAAAAATAAAAACAGAATGAAGGAGTGTAAACAGTGCCAGTTACCTGACATATAGTCTCCTTATAAACAAATACTTCTTTTAAATGTTGAAATAGTGCAATCGTATACAAGTGCGAGGGTTGTTATAAATAAATTGTATAACGAGTGTTTGTTGACATATAAGCATTAACTACTCTGTGTAGGGGTGCCCCTTTGGGAGCCTGCTGCACCCCTGGACACAGGGAGTCTGGGATAACCAACGTATATATAGGTTTCAAAAGTGTAGTTATTAACAGATTTTTAGATCTCCCTACACAGAGGAGATCCTATAATTATATTGCATCTAGAGAGATATATCGGAGACATAAAAAAGGAAAGAAAGGAAGAACAGAATAGGTGAAGGCGAAATAAGTGTAGAATAGAAAAATAATAGAAAGGAAGGAGGGGGGAGGGGGGGGGGGGGTAGGGAGACAGCGAGCTTCGGTCCATGTATGAGGTCTTCACTTTAAATGAGAGGTATAATGGATATGGCTTTTTCAGCTCCTAAGTGGAGTTCTTAGCCGAGAGTCTTTGTTTGAGTTTGTCTGAGGTAGAGTAACTCCTCCAGATACTCCAGACAAAAGAGAACTTAGCATACTTCTCTAGGGCTTTGGCCTGCATTTCTTCCATGAGCATGTAATTGTTTACCTCTCTTACCCACTCAATTAGGGAGGGGGGCGTAGTGGTTTTCCAATATCTGGGTATGAGTTGTCTACCTGCACTAACAAAAAATTTCAGAAGGCCGTTTTTTTGTGACTTGATTGTCCCTGGAAGGATGGATAGGAGGGCAATAGAGGGTGATGGTAACAATGGCTTATCGTAAATGTCTGAGTAAATCTGAAAAATTTGAGTCCAGAATTGGAGAAGAACATCACACTCCCACCAGATGTGTATATAAGTACCTTTCATTGTGTTGCATCTCCAGCATCTGTCTGAGTTGGATGGGAACATGATCCTGAGAGTAGTTGGGACCCGATACCACCTCGACAACAGTTTATAGTTTTTCTCTTGTGTATAGCTTGATACGGAGGTTTTGTTCGTGAAGAGGAAGGCTTTCCCCCACTCCGCCTCAGTTATGTCTTTCCCGACCTCCACTGACCATTTAGTAGTATAGCTAGGTAGAGTTTCGTGGGTATGGTCTATAATTGATTTATATATCAGTGATAAGGTGTGTCGTGGAGTCTCAGAAAGGGTGCACAGTTGTTCGAACCCGGTCAAGGGTCTATGAGTTTGTCTGGAGTCATGCAGTGTCTTGCAATAGGAGTTTAGGT
Organism: Lithobates septentrionalis; assembly: GCA_037952835.1. Classification (NCBI taxonomy): domain Eukaryota; kingdom Metazoa; phylum Chordata; class Amphibia; order Anura; family Ranidae; genus Lithobates; species Lithobates septentrionalis. Next base: position 972,238 of record JBBDGP010001129.1, read on the forward strand.
GTCCACGAGTGAGCCATGTCGTCTTGGAGGTGACGTCTGTTGGGGTGGATATAAATGTGCCCAGGGTGTGATCAACAAATTGGCATGCAGTGGGCCATGAGTCTCTTTTGTAAGTGTCTAATGAGCGGGTTGAGTGCCCTTCTGGAAGGTTTGGATTATCAAACAAGGAGGTAAGGGGGCTAGGTTCCGAGGATAGTGAGTGTGTATCTCTTTTGCGGTACCAAATTGTCAGTGCATCCCTAGTGAGGGGGGACAATGTTGATAAGGATTTGTATGTCCTGTCGTAGCCCCAAAGAAGCGCTCGTAGGTCGTATGTAGATAGATCCTGTTCTACAGTTGTGGCAGCTTTGGCCATAGGGCGAGTGAACCACTCAAGGATATGAGATAGGACTGCTGACGTATGATATGTTTCAAAGTCAGGTAGGCCCAAGCCCCCTTTCGTGATAGGAGAGCATAAGAGTTTGTGTTTCAATTTTGGATGATTGCTCTTCCAGACAAATTTGATAGCCATAGAGCGGAGGGTGCGGAGGTACGTAGAAGGGAGGGCTATGGGTAGGGCTTGGAATAGGTATAACAACTTGGGGAGTATATCCATTTTTAATGTGTTGATACGTCCTATCCAGGATAAAGGTAGGTCCATCCGTTCTTCTGTCAACTTTCTACGTTTTTGGAGTAAGGGGCTAAAATTCAGGGAGTATATGTCAGAGGTTTGTTTAGGTATAGCTGTGCCTAGATAAGAGATAGAATTAGGTCACCATTAAAATGAAAAGTTGGATTTGAGGGAGGCGAGGGTAACGTGTGATAATGAAAGGTTTAGGGCTTCCGTTTTAGAGATATTTAGCTTATAATTACTAAGACTACCGAATCTGTCTAGCTCAGCCAATATGGAGGGTATGCTGATATGGGGTTGTGTGACGTAGAGAAGGAGATCGTCGGCATATAAGGAAAGTTTACAGTGGGACGAGGGGGTTTGTATCCCCTGTATGTTGGGGTTAGATCTTATGGCTTGTGCTAAGTGCTCAATTACTAGGGCGAACAGGTGAGGGGAAAGAGGACAACCCTGTCTGGTGCCGTTAGATATGATAAATTTTTCTGATTGAATACCATTTACCAGTACTGTGGCCGAGGGTGCAGAATAAAGAGACATGATACGCGTCAACATTTTCGGGCCAAGACCCAGTTGGGAGAGGGTAGCTTGGAGAAAAGACCAGCTGACCCTATCAAAGGCCTTCTCTGCGTCACAGGAGAGAAGGCAGGCAGGTATATGGTGACGGTGAGCATATGTGATTAGGTGTATGGTCTTGGTGGTATTGTCCCTGGCTTCACGGCCAGGAACAAAGCCCACGTGGTCTCTATGTATAGTTTGTGGTAACAGAGGGGAAAGGCGGTTTGCGAGGATCTTAGCATACAACTTTAGGTCAATATTTAGAAGGGATATCGGTCTATAATTGGGGCAAATGGAGGGGTCCTTTCCAGGTTTAGGGATGACAACAATCTGGGCTTGGAGTATAGATGAGGAAAGAGCAATATTTTCATCAATGGCATTAAACGCTTTTGCTAGTAGTGGGGATAGTTGTGGTGCGAACGTTTTATAGAAGCGGGGGGAAAATCCGTCTGGACCCGGACTCTTGCGATTCTTGAGATTTTTGATAGCGGATAGAAATTCCGCTTCGGATAGAGAGGTCTCCAGGTCCTCCGCATCCGAAAGCAGAAGAGATGGAAGTGCTGTCTCTTGAATATATGAGGACAGGTCTTGTGGGGTGGATGTAGTAAGTGGGGTCTGGGGGGTGAGATTATAAAGGGTGGAATAGTATCTGCGGAATTCCTCGGCTATTGCTGAATTCTGCATAAGTTTACCCTTAACGGGGGAGTTTATTAACGGTATAGGTCGTCTGGCTTGGCGTGGTTGGAGGGTGTTCGCAAGGTGTCTGCCACATTTGTTGGCTTGTGAGTAGTGATTGAACCGTCCCTTATCTCGGGCAATTAGCGACTTTTCTGCGAAAATAAGTAAGAGGTCTCTTCTCGCATTGGAGAGTTCTAGGAGAGACGAGTTAGCTGGGTCTTTTTTGTGTGATTCTTCTAGTTTGGCGATAGTGGAGAGAAGTCGTGTTATATCCGCAGTGCGGGCATGTTTCAATCGGGCTCCGTGCTGGATTAGTTTGCCCCTGAGTACACATTTAAGTGCCTCCCATTTAGTAAGTGAGTTAGTAGTGTCCTGGGCATGATCCGAGACAAAGTGTCTAATGGTCTGTATAATGTCCTGCGAGCATACGGAATCAAATAATAAGTTATCGTTAAGTCTCCAGGAGGAGCTCCGTTTGCGTGTTGGGATATGTCCTAAGGTCAAGTGTATGGGGGCGTGGTCTGACCAGAGGGTGAGACCAATAGAGGCGGAAGGTGAGTAATCTAACAATGTTTGGGATATGAAGAGGTAGTCCAGTCTGCTGTAAGAATTATGTGCGGGAGAATAAAATGTGTAGTCCTTAGTGTTAGGATGTAGCATCCTCCATGTGTCTACCAAGGATAAATCAGATAGGAGTGTTCTGATGTTGGTCAGGGAGGTCGGGGAGATCGAGGACTTACCGGTGGATGAATCAAGGCGAGGTATCAAGGTGGCATTGAGGTCCCCTCCCAGGATCATGTTGATTGTGCAGAATCTTTTCAGACGGGAGATCACGGAGGAGAGGAATTGTTGTTGATTCTGGTTAGGAGAGTATATGTTAATGACAGTATAAATAGTATTCAGATAAGACAATTTAAGAAAGATATATCTTCCCAGGGGGTCAATATCAAGGACATCTGGAGTGAAGGAAGCGTGAAATGCTATAGAGACCCCCTTAGATTTTGCGGAGGGGTTGGTGCTATGAAACCAAACAGGATATTGTTTATGGAAAACTTGTGGGCATTTGTCTGTTCTAAAGTGAGTTTCCTGTAGGAGAAGGATCTGGGTCTTTATTTTATGAAAATGATATAATATTTGCCGTCTCTTCTCTGGGACGTTAAGACCCCTGCAATTCAGCGAAGAGATCTTTAGGGAGGGTTGTACTGCCATGTAAAAACAAATTTACTGTGTATACAATAACAAGGACCATGGAGGCTCGCTGTCTCAAAAGTATGGGAGGAGGGGGAAAAAGAGGGAGAGGAGAGACCTCTAGTGGCGAAACAAGAGAAGAAGATTAAGTGAAGAAGTAAGAAAAGACATACAAAAGTAAAAAGAGGAGAACAAGGCCAAAAAAGCCTCACTAGTAGTGTTGTTAACAACATTTCAGCTAATACCGCTGTGGGCGCTGAAGGGCCTAAGTGGGGGGACAGCGGGTTATGCACAGAGGAGCCCGCACACGCCGGGCGACAATTATCAAAGATGTAAAATATGAGAACTATTAACTTAACTTCTCAGAACTCTGCGCTGCTACGGAAATACTGAATAGGTACACATCTTAGCTAAAGAGGGCCTATCTCATAAGATATCTCGGAATGTAAGCAGCCCAGAGGGCTTTCATATCCAGCTACAAAATACTAACAGATTCAATAGGGGATGCATAGGAGGAGGGAGAGGTGAGGGATGGGGGGGAGGGGTGGGGGATTGGATGGGATGAGGTAGGGTTGAGAATAATTGAGGAATGGAGAGGTGTGTGGTCTGTATCACAGGCAATCACACTTCACAGGGAGCTAAGGGATGGAGCATCAATACAAAACCTGTGTTTAAGGAAAAAGAAAGTGGATTAGTAATAAAATGTCCCAACAAAAACTGCAATCAGGGACGTCTGCACTGGTCTGGAACCTGTGAGAGAACTATAGAAATAAGTCAGACATCATAAGACTGGGCTCAGCCATCTGTCGCAGTGGAGAAGTCCGCTTTGGATCTCTTGTTCATCTTCGTTCGTTTCTGCCATCCTGCTGCAGTTTTGAAGCTGGGGGTGGCCGCATGAAGTGGCCAGTCTGGGATGGAGATCTGTGGTAATTCAAAAGTTCCGAGGAACCTGGGGAGATCACCCAGCGTGCGAAAAGTCGCCGATTTCCCTTCATGAGATGCAAACAGATTAAAGGGGATACCCCAGCGGTACTTGATTTGTTTCGCATGCAGGGCTCCGGTCAGGGGTTTTAGGGCACGCCGCATGTCCAAAGTCAGTTTGGAGATGTCAGGGAGTAGGGATATAGCGGTACCATTAAAGTGTACTGCAGCTTGAGAACGTGCGGCTTGCATGATGGCGTCTTTGACTGCATAGAAGTGTACTCTGCAGATCACGTCTCTGGGGTGCTCTAGATTTGGATTCTTAGGGCCAAGGGCTCTATGGATTCGATCAAGTTCCAGAGGGGCGTCTTTGTCTTTCTTGAGTAGTTCATTGAACATGGCGATTACTGTAGGAGCTAAGTCCTTGGTTTCAACTGATTCAGGTAGGCCGCGTATGCGTATGTTGTTACGTCTGGCCCTGTTTTCCTGGTCATCCTGATGGTACATCAGTTGCTGGATCTGGAGGGTATGTTCATGCAGGATAGTGTCATGCGCATGCAGGGTGGATGCAGTCTCTTCCATGTTGTGTTCCACTTCCTCAATTCTATTGGTGAAATCTCTGCGCAGTTCAGACATTTCTTGTTTGTATGAACGTTCCATGCGTTGCACACAGAGTACGCTGCCTGGTCTTCATATGGGGTGTGGAGCGCTGAGACATTGCTCCCTGTGAGGCCGCATGTGTGCCTGGGGTCCGGGCCGGCGCCATCTTGGACGGGGGGGGGGGGGGGGGGGTCGGAGCGATTATGGCCAAAATGGGTGAAAAAACGGTCGATATCACCTGCAAGATGTGGATCGGAGGAACGCTGGTTGTCTCCCCCACCTCTCCTCCCCATATCAGGCCTGGATGCTTGTGCTGGGAAGCGCTGAGAGCCTCTGTATGTGCGGCGTGTGCGGGAGCTCCAGGAACAAGCGTCCTACTGCCTCATGTGCCTAAGCCACGCCCCCTGGTCTGTGTGAAAGTTAGAGAGTCTACAAGCTGTGGTGCAAATCATAAAACATTATCACACCTGATTTACTGGTGGCCGATCTCATTTCTTGCGACCCGAACAAGTCAGGAAAGTACAAATACCCCCCAAATGACCCCTTTTATGAAAGTAGACATTCAAGGTATTTAGTAAGATGCATTGTGAGGTTTTTGGTGTTGTCATTTTTTTCCCACAATTCTTTGCAAAATGAAGATTTTTTTTTTCCACAAAATTGTCATTGTAGGTTATTTCTCTCACATGGCATGTGTATACCACAAATAACACCCCAAAATACATTCTGCTACTCCTCCTGAGTATGGCGATACCACATGTGTGTGACTTTTACACAGCCTGGCCACATACAGAGGCCCAACATTGAAATAGTACCATCAGGCGTTCTAGGAGCATAAATTACACATCTCATTTCTCAACCACCTATTACACTTTTGAAGGCCCTGGAGCACCAGGACAATGGAAACGCCCACAAAGTGACCCCATTTTGGAAAGCTAACACCCCAACATATAATCTATGAGGCATAATGAGTCTTTTGAACGGTTCATTTTTTTCCAAAAGTTTTTGGAAAATGTGTAAAAAAAATGAAAACGCATTTTTTTTACGCAAAATTGTGCATTTATAAGATATTTCCAACACATAGCATGTACATAGCAAAAATCACACCCCAAAATACATTCTGCTACTCCTCCTGAGTATGGCGATACCAAATGTGTGAGACTTTTACACAGCCTGGCCACATACAGAGGCCCAACATGCAAGGAACACCATCAGGTGTTCTAGGGACACATAGCATGCATATACCAAGAATTACACCCCAAAATACATTATGCTGAGCAAAGAGTAAACAAAAGATTACCTGTGGTTGTAGTAGCGCAGTTGTACACAGGAGGATAGCACTGGTCCAGGCAGCAGGCAGGGACTTGGTCAGCAAAAGCGAACACAATTTTCCAGGCAACAGGCAGGAATACTGTTCATAGTCAGTACAGGCAGCAGGCAGGGATACTGTCCATATACAGTCCAGGGTCAGTGCAGGCAGAGATTGTCAGAAGTGCCAATATATTGGTCCTGATTAGGGATGAGACGAACACCCCCCTGTTCGGTTCGCACCAAAATTTGTTTGAACACACGAACAATGTTAAAGTTTATGGGACACGAACATGAATAATCAAAAGTGCTAATTTTAAATGCTTATATGCAAGTTATTGTCGTAAAAAGTGTTTGGGGACCTGGGTCGACTCGAACATTGGCTGTTCGCCAGTTTGCCGAACAGCGAACAATTTGGGGTGTTCGCGGCAAATTCGAATGCCGCGGAACACACTTTAAAAGTCTATGGGAGAAATCAAAAGTGCTAATTTTAAAGGCTTATATGCATGGTATTGTCATAAAAAGTGTTTGGGGACCTGGGTCCTGCCCCAGGGGACATGTATCAATGCAAAAAAAGTTTTAAAAACGGCAGTTTTTTCGGGAGCAGTGATTTTAATAATGCTTAAAGTGAAACAATAAAAGTGTAATATCCCTTTAAATTTAGTATCTGGGGGGCGTCTATAGTATGCCTGTAAAGGGGCGCATGTTTCCCGTGTTTAGAACAGTCTGACAGCAAAATGACATTTCAAAGGAAAAAAAGTAATTCAAAACTACTTGCGGCTATTAATGAATTGCCGGTCCGACAATACAGATAAAAGTTCATTGATAAAAATGGCATGGGAATTCCCCACAGGGGAACCCTGAACCAAAATTTAAAAAAAATGACGTGGGGGGTCCCCCTAAATTCCATACCAGGCCCTTCAGGTCTGGTATGGATATTAAGGGGAATGCCGGACAAAATGTAAAAAAAAAATGGCGTGGGGTCCCCCCTTAAAATCTATACCAGACCCTTCAGGTCTGGTATAGATTTTAAGGGGAACCCCGCGCCAAAATTAAAAAAAAAAAAACGGCGTGGGCCCCCCCAAAAATACATACCAGACCCTTATCCGAGCACACAACCTGGCAGGCCGCAGGAGAAGATGGGGGGACGAGAGAGCGCCCCCCCCCCCTGAACCGTACCAGGCCACATGCCCTCAACATTGGGAGGGTGCTTTGGGGTAGCCCCCCAAAACACTATGTCCCCATGTTGATGGGGACAAGGGCCTCATCCCCACAACCCTTGCCCGGTGGTTGTGGGGGTCTGCGGGCGGGGGGCTTATCCGAATCTGGAAGCCCCCTTTAACAAGGGGACCCCCAGATCCCGGCCCTCCCCCTGTGTGAAATGGTAAGGGGGTACCCCTACCATTTCACAAAAAAACTGTCAAAAATGTTAAAAATGACAAGAGACAGTTTTTGACAATTCCTTTATTTAAATGCTTCTTCTTTCTTCTATCTTCTTTCTTCTATCTTCCTTCGGTTTCTTCCTCCATCTTCTTCTTCTGGTTCTTCTGGTTCTTCCTCCGGTGTTCTCGTCCGGCATCTCCTCCGCGGCGTCTTCTTATCTTCTTCTCCTCGGGCCGCTCCGCATCCATGATGGCATGGAGGGAGGCTCCCGCTGTGTGACGCTCCTCTCTTCATCTTTTTCTTCATCTTTTCCTCTTCATCTTCTTCTCTTCATCTTCTTGTCTTCATCTCTTTGAAGCCTTCGAGTCTCCAGACCCTAATCTAGGAATGAGAAAACAAATGAAATTGTTTTCTTCATCCAGAAAAACAATTCTGGAGCCCCTCACATATGTGAGACCCCTGTGTTCTGAATCCCACTAGTCCACTGGCAGGGTACAAGATCAGTCCAAGAGGCAGGCAAGAGGCATGGTCAAACAGTCCAGGGTCGGTTCCAGATCAGGCAGATGTATGTACAGAATCGGTAGGCAGAAGCGTGGTCGAATAACAGTCCAGGGTCAGTTCCAGATCAGGCAGAGATATAAACAGAATCAGTAGGCAGAAGCGTGGTCGAATAACAAGCCAGGGTCAGTAAGGGGTGTGAAGGTAAATGGCAGGAAGTGAGGGTTACGTTTACCATACTGCACTAATAATTTAGTGAAGTATAGTAACGGCGGAAACAGTCAACTATGCAGAGGCCTGGTTGGGAAGGACATTGGGGACAATGATAAGTGGTGTCTCTTCTCACCCCTCGTTTGGAGCACACCCGGCATTTTTTCTGACGTTTTTGGCCTGTTGGTCTGGGAGGGATTTTATCGGGAAAGTGGCGTTCAGAGAGTCTGCTAATTACATCGGATCTAATGTTTTCTGGTGGGCCGTTCAGTTAAATAAGGGCAGTGGTGATTTCCTCCTGGTAGCCAAGGAAGGGTTTGGGTCTGTCAGTGGAGTTGCGATGAATTACATAGGTGTTACTGGCCTTAAGGTGAACTGGTCCAAATCCTTACTATTCCCGATAGACCCAGCAGCTAGGTCTACTTCCCCCCCAGACTGTCCCCTACAATGGGTAGACATCTTTAAGTACCTAGCAGTCCAAGTATCTGCACAAGCCTCGGAGTTTATTTCCTTAAACCTGGCCCCACTACTCTTAGACACTAAGACCAAGCTTAATTCATGGCGTAAACTACCTCTATCTGTTTGGGGGCGAGTAAATCTTATCAAAATGAAAATCATTCCCAAATACATTTATCTTCTCCGTCACTCTCCGCAATGGGTACCCAGGTCCTTTTTTACGAAACTCAACCAATTATTCACATCGTTTTTGTGGGGTTCTTCGCCACCTAGATACAAATTGACGACCTTGATGAGGCCAACAACCCAGGGTGGTATGGCCTTTCCTGACTGCTATAGATACTTCCTTGCCACACAACTGGTAACAGTGGCCTGGTGGCTGAACCCCGATAAAACAAACTCCTCCACAGCTCTTGAAGCCACAGTAGTGGGCTCTTTGGAGGCCCTTCAGTGTCTAGTTTTTAGGGGTCCTCGTGCCCCCTATCCTCTAACACCCTCCATGAGCACCACCCTGAGAGCATGGCGAGCAGGCCTGGCATTAGAAAAATACAAAGAGACAGAATATTCCCCTGATGCTCCGATATGGCTGAATCCCAATCTATCACATTTCTACAAACTCCCAGATCCTTATGCATGGACCAAATATAACATAAAAACTATCTCACAAATTGTATCCCAAACGTCCCTACTATCGCTATCACAGCTTTCCTCTTTATATAATATCCCCCAATACTACCAATTTCGCTACCTTCAATTAGCACACGCCCTTGCTGCGCAATTTCCTAACTCCACATGTGCTATAGTGCAGTCCGGTCTGGAGAGAACCATTAGAACTAACTGCGATGAAAAACCAACCTCACACTTATATGCCCATTTGGTTCTTGTATCCTTACCTCCCCTAGACAAACTCTGGGCTCGCTGGCAACGTGATATACCCACCCTAGACAATGACGATTGGGATGACGTATGGGATTTTCCCTTTCGCTCTTTAGTGTCTATGAGAGATAGGTTAGTACAATTTAAAATAGTACACAGAGCTTATTACACTCCTCATAGGCTTCACATTATGAACCCTGCCTGCTCTGCTGAATGCTGGAGATGTGGTACTTCACCTGGTGACTTTACACACATTTTTTGGCATTGCCCCAGCATCCAGAATTACTGGAAAGAGGTACTTGATACGACAAACAGAGTCGCATCACTTGCATTACCACAAGTAATGGAGGTTTGTCTTCTTGGTCTGATAGACACACTGATACCGACTATAGCAAAACGCACACTGGTAGGACTACTTCTTTTTTACGCCCGAAAACAGATAGCCATGCAATGGAAGAAACCAAACCCTCCCTCTCTGACACAATGGAAACGCTTGGTTAATGGCAATCTTCCTCTCTACAAAGATACATACATGAACAGGGGGTGTCCGATGAAGTACGAAAAGGTCTGGAAAAAATGGCTAACCGATTCAGATACAGCATAACGGAATAAGGAAGTATAGTGATATTGTAAATTGTGTTAACAAGTTGAACAAGAGAAGGCACTCTAACATATGGAACTGTGAATTGGGAATGGGGCGCAACACCTATCTGTTGATTACTGATATACCACATATCGAAAATTCATGGATATATACTGCTACATTAAGCCTGTAATGCAATAAGATTGTATCGTAGCACTTGTGTTGTATGTGTTTGTCTGTTTTGAAACACAATAAAAAGAATAAAAAAAAATAAATAAAATTACATAGGTGTTGTATATGGCCAAATTAAATAAATAAATCGAAACTTTTTTATACCACTGGTATGTTCTTCTAGTGGAAAGGTAGGGTTCGAGCATCTGGTCGTTGAAGTCGACACCCCCCATATACATGTTGTATTTATGGATAAATGTTGGCTTTTGAATTGGGCCATTCCTCCTGGTGATCTCAACAAATGTATTGTTGTGGATCGACGAAAGCATGTAGACGTCTCTTCTGTCCCTCCACTCCACAGCCAGAATTTCCTCATTCCGTAAGCTCGCCGCCTCTCCTCTTCTTAACTTCTTGTTGATGAGGCTTTGAGGAAAGCCCTTCCGATTCGTCCTTAGGGTGCCGCATGCTGGAGTCTTCTTTCTGTGAAGGTTTCGGAACAGGGGCAAACTAGAATAAAAATTGTCCACATACAGATGGTAGCCTTTCTCCAGGAGTGGGTTTATGAGTTCCCAAACGACTTTCCCACTCGATCCAATGTATTCTGGGCAATTAGGGGGATGTAGCTGGGTGTCCTTCCCTTCGTATACCATGAAGGCATAGGTATACCCTGTAGCACGATCGCACAATTTGTACATCTTCACCCCATAGCGGGCCCTTTTGGTGGGAATAAATTGTTTTAAGCCCAGCCTGCCAGAAAATTTGATAAGGGACTCATCCACACATATGTGTTGGCCTGGGGTAAACAACTGGGGGAAGATTTCAGAAAAATAATTTATTAGGGGCCGAATTTTAAAAAGCTTGTCAAAATTTGGGTGATTTCGGGGAGGGCACTGGGTATTGTCGTTATAGTGTAGAAATCTCATAATCATGAGATATCTGGTCCTGGGCATTATTGAGGAAAAGATGGGCATGTGGTAGATGGGGAGGGTAGACCAATACGAACGTAATTCATTTTTTCTGTTTAGTCCCATACAGAATGTGAGGCCCAAAAATTTTTTGAACTCCTCCACTGTTAGGGACGGGCATAATAGGACGTTGGGTTACTTGCTATAAATTGTTGGGCATATAGGTTGCACTGGGCCACAATTGATGCTAACATGTCCTCAGTAAAAATAAGGTGGAAAAAGTCTATCGGGGAAAAATTTTCTGTGTCCACCTGAACTCCTGGCTGGGCAGTGAAAGGGGGAACGTTAGCTTCTCCTGAATTAGGAGGCAGCCACAAGGGGTTTTGAAAGGAATAGGGAAGGCTGGCATGGGGCCTAACCCTTTGGGACTGAGGTGACACCCCACTGGTACGTGGCCTTTGCCGAGGTACTGCGGTGCTGGTGGATGGCACTGCGGTGCTGGTGGATGGCACTGCCTCCTCACCAGTACGCCTTCGTCTGGCGGGCGGACTCTCATCCTCCTCCTCTGAGGCTGTCAGTGTACCACTGGTTAGGACAGGCTCGTAGTCCACATCAGACTCAGAATCTGAAAATGAGGAGGAATCCGAAGCGGAGAGCTCCCCGTTGCTCTCGTCGCCCGCAAGAATATTGTACGCCTCTTATAATCTTCTAGCCATTGTTGGTGATGACAGAAGGCACTGATGACAAGTGACACTGATGACAACTGGCACTCTTACGTGGCACTGATGACCCGTGACACTGATGACACTGATACGTGGCACTGGTGACACTGATAACAGATGGCACGTGGCACTGACAGGTGGTACTGACAGATGGTACTGACAGGTTGCACTGACAGGTTGCACTGACAGATAGCACTGACGGCAGGTGGCACTGATGGCAGGTGGCACTGATGGCAGATGGTACTGACAGGTGGAACTGATGGCAGGTGGCACTGATGGCAGGTGGCACTGATGGCAGGTGGGACTGGCAGATGGGACTGGCACTGGCAGATGGCACTGATATTTTATAGTGTTGGCACGGTGTATGTTTTTTTCACTCACAATAGAAATCTCTGAAGCACAGGTCGCTCTCCCTCCTCACACGCGGTCTCTGTGTGAGGAGTGAGAGCCGGCAATGAGAGATGATCTCATATGTTTACATTTGAGATCATCTCTCATTGGCACCGCCGATCGCACTGAAAATGGCCGCTATGATTGGCCGTTTTCAGCGAACTGTGACTGGCTGTGTCCAAGGGACATGGCCAGCACAAAAATTCCCTGATGCACGCCCGCGGGAGCGCGCATCGCGGAAGTAAACAGCAGGACGTCCAGGGACAGCTACCCGGCAGATAGCGTCCGCGCTGCAGCCGTCTTTCGGCTATAGCGCGGGTGCGAAGTGGTTAAAAGAGAACACTGCCAGCACGAGAACGGGAGGACGTCCATTTACCCCCCCCGACGTACATGTTTTACGTCACCGCGTTAAGAATGATCGTATTTTCCGACAACTTTGTGTGACCGTGTGTATGCAAGGCAAGTTTGAGCCAACATCCGTCAGAAAAAATCCTAGGATTTTGTTGTCGGAATGTCCGATCAATGTCCGACCGTGTGTACGGGGCATAAGTTTCCAGAGCCTCTATAGTAGAAACACATATACGAATGGATAGAATAAGCGTAGGTATGCCTGGAGGGAGCCCACCCTTTCTTAAAGGCACAGGGATGCACGTGACGCCCAGCAAAACACAATGGCAGGGAAGGCATCCACTTCAACCAATTGTACAAAAAGTGGCAAACACCCCAACCTAACGTAAACTGTTAGACAGGGTCAGTTTGATTGTTTTGCAGACGGGCTGGTAAGTGTGCTGGAAAATCTTTTGTTTTATTTGTGATGTGCATTGCCCTTCCATTTATTAAATTATTACAGGTATCTTACACAGCGCTTCACATATATATTTTACATTAACATCAGTCCCTGCCCTCAAGGAGCTTACAAGCTAAGCTCCCTAAGGCTGGATTCACGCTAATGTATTTTTTGATGCATTTTGCAGAAATGCAGGGAATTTTTTTAACATGGGTTCCTATGGAACACGTTCACATCAATGCATTTTTGTGCCTCTGCGTTTTTGGAAAGAGTCAGGGACTTTTTTCCTGCAAAATGCAGCATTTTGCATGTAATAGACTTCAATGGACCCGCATCCAAAAAGTACCACCTTTTTACCTCGATTTTTCGGCGAATTGCATTTTTTTTACACTGCATATAGTTGGTTGCTAAGGATAGGGCCAGGAAGCCGGCCACCGCGTCCTTAACAACCAATGAGTCATCAGCTGTCAGCGGGTTTCCCCACTGACAGCTGAATGTAGAAAAATGAATTGCCTGCTAAAAAAAAATCATGAAAAAAAAAACACAGCGTGGGTTTCCCCCACCCAGGTCCATACCAGGGCCTTGGGTCTAGTATGGATTCAGAGGGGACCTCCCCACGCCAATTTTTTTCAGAGGCCCTGCCCCCTTGTGACTTCACCACCCGGGACATGATGTTTCTGTGACGTCACGAGGGGGTGGGGTCTTCGGATGACATCATCCGATGGCCACGCTCCATAGTTATCTAAGAAATGCTTGACATCGGCGCAGACAGATCAGCAGGGCACAGCGTCAGAGGGACATTGGCGAGAGCAGCGGTGGAGGAAGAACACCGGACAAAGAAGACCTGAGAAAGAAAAAACTCATAAGAAGAAGCGGGAGAAGGAGAAGCTCAGAGGAGTAAGAAGCGAGAGAAGGAGAAGCCCGGAGGAGAAAGAAGCAGGTGAAGCCATACTGACCCCATACTCATTCACATAGGGGGCAGGCTGGGATCTGTGGGTTAAAGGGGCTTCTGGATTTTCATAAGCCCCGCCTGCAGACCCCAACAACCACTGGCCAGGGTTGTCGGGAAGAGGCCCTTGTCCCTATCAGCATGGGGACAAGGTGCACCCCCCCCCCCCCCGCTCGCTTGTCCCCTCCTTTTCCTGACCTGCTGTCAGGGAATTTAGTAGACCAGACTGTGTGGACTGCACAGAGGAAACCAGAAACACATGTAAAGTGAATAGTAATGATATTTATTAAAGATAGGTGATAATTAAGAAAATACAAACAGTGCACAACCAACCCAACAAACCCACTAACAACTGTATATACAGCAAGGAGCAGTACCAAAATCACAGATGCCAGCCAGGCCAGGGTCATACACGGCAGATCTGCAAAAAGACAAGGGATGTTCCAGAAACATAAACATTTAGCCAGGCCAAGGTCATACACGGGAGATCAGCAGATGAGGGACTGGCAACCAACAGGACAGCGAGTGGATGGATCGGGCTGAAGGGTAAGGAAAGGGTACAGGAACACAGGAGGGACCGGGTCAGGATAAGCACGGAACAGGGTCAGATGCAGGCTCCGGATCGGGTAACAGGGTCAGGGCTCAAGGATAGAGATACCAAGGCAAGCATGTGAGGGCTTGCCGGGTATTTATGGGACTGACAATAATTGTCTTCATGTAACACCTGAGCGCAGGGAGTGTTGTCTGCTCCATACTGCCAGGATCCATCCGCTGGTGGACGTCAGTACTGCGGCCAAAAGATGAAATAACACCAGCAGGGAAAGATTCCCCTGACAGTTCCAAACTGCCAGGAGACACCTGCTGGTGGACCCCAGTACTGCACACAAAATGATATATCTTACCAGCGGACGGACCCTTTCCTGACAGTTCCCCCCCTCAAAGGAGCGGCCTCCGGACGCTCCAACTAGAAGTAATTGTCCAAAGTTAATGGCCTCACACTGAACAATAGATGAGTGCAAGTCAGACTGGGCATCAGGTACATCACAGCAGACAGCGGGCACATCACAGCAGACAGCGGGCACATCACAGCAGACAGCGGGCACATCACAGCAGGCTCCGGGTCCTCGAGCTGGGCAGCAGGCTCCGGGTCCTCGAGCTGGGCAGCAGGCTCCGGGTCCTCGAGCTGGGCAGCAGGCTCCGGGTCCTCGAGCTGGGCAGCAGGCTCCGGGTCCTCGAGCTGGGCAGCAGGCTCCGGGTCCTCGAGCTGGGCAGCAGGCTCTGGGTCCTCGAGCTGGGCAGCAGGCTCTGGAACATTAGGCCGAACAGCGAGCACCGTAAGGGCAGGCCGGATCACAGGCACCTGCTCAGCAAGCTGGGTAATGGGCCCCGGCCCAGCGGGCTGGGTAACGGGCCCCGGCTCAGCGAGCTGGGTCAAGGGCACCGGTTCAGCAGACTGGGTCAAGGGCACCGGTTCAGCAGACTGGGTCAAGGGCACCAAAACTCCAGGCTGACACACTGGCACCGAAACTCCAGGCTGACACACGGGCACCGAAACTCCAGGCTGAGACACCAATATCAAGACATCTGGCTGGAAGGCAGGCAACAAGACACAAGGCAGGAAGAAAGCGACCCAGACATCAGACTGAGAAGCGGGCACAGGCTGGAAGGTGGGCACATCAGGCAGGAAGGCAGGCACATCAGGCTGGGAAGCAGGCACATCAGGCTGGGAAGCAGGCACCAAGACTTTGGGCTGGAAGACAGGCATCAGGACATCAGACTGGGAAGCGGGCACATCAGACTGGGAAGCGGGCACATCAGACTGGGAAGCGGGCACATCAGACTGGAAGGCATGCACCAAGACTTCGGGCTGGAAGGCAGGCATCAGGACATCAGACTGGGAATCGGGCACATCAGACTGAGAAGCGGGCACATCAGACTGAGAAGCGGGCACATCAGACTGGGAAGCATGCACAAAAACTTCAGGCTGGAAGACAGGCATCAGGACATCAGACTGGGAAGCGGGCACATCAGACTGGGAAGTGGGCACATCAGACTGGGAAGCGGAGACATCAAGCTGGAAGGCAGGCACCGAGACATCAGGCTGGAAGGTGGGCACCAAGACTTCGGGCTGGAAGGTGGGCATCAGGACATTAGACTGGAAAGCGGGCACATCAGACTGGGAAGCGGGCACATCAGACTGGGAAGCGGGCACATCAGACTGGAAGGCATGCACCAAGACTTCGGGTTGGAAGGCAGGCATCAGGACATCAGACTGGAAAGCGGGCACATCAGACTGGGAAGCAGGCACATCAGACTGGGAAGTGGAGACATCAAGCTGGAAGGCAGGCACCGAGACTTCGGGCTGGAAGGCAGGCATCAAGACATCAGACTGGAAAGCGGACACATCTGACTGGAAGGTAGGCATGTCAGGCTGGATGGCAGGCATCAAGACATCAGACTGGGAAGCGGGCACATCAGGCTGGAAGGCAGGCACATCAGGCTGAAAGGCAGACACATCAGGCTGGAAGGCAGGCACATCAGGCTGGAAGGCAGGCACATCAGGCTGGAAGGCAGGCACTGAGACTTTGGGCTGGAAGGCAGGCATCGGGACATCAAACTGGAAAGCGGGTACATCAGACTGGAAGGTAGACATGCCAGGCTAGAAGGCAGGCACATCAGGCTGGAAGGCAGGCACCAAGACTTTGGGCTGGAAGGCAGGCATCAAGACATCAGACTGGGAAGCAAGCACATCAGACTGGAACAGATTGGTTGGTGTGGAGGCAGTTTGGGTTACTGGCAGGATCATGTGGGTAGGAAAGAACTTTTGTTTCTTTTTCGGTTTAGCCAGCGCAGCCTTGTAGGTAATTGCAGGGCTGTAAGGAAGGGATGTAACTGGGCAAAAGGAAGATCAGGGAATAGTGGCTGGAGGAGGGGTCTGTGGGATTGTTACAGGTGGAAGAGAAGAGGCAGGTGGATTGAAAGCAGGATAGGTGCAGTGAGTAGAGACTGGGGTAATAGTACTTAGTGGGAAGCTGTGTATACTGGACTGTAGCTGAGGTTGCCATGGGCGACTGGGAGAAAGATTCTTGGGAAGGTAGGTGACCAATGGCGGGGCTGGATTGCTGTGGCTTAGCTAAATGCAGGAGATCTGACCATGCTTGTAACACAGGTTGAACAAAAGTTGGTTCACATACAGCCTGTCTAATCAGAGATTGTACTGAACCAATGCAATCGGATAACACCTGCTGGGAACAAGAGGAATATTGTTCATCAAAAAAAGCCGGATCATCCTCTAACAACCATACCAGGGATTCAACCTGGTCACAACTGAAAGGAGGGGAGAAATCGTCACTTCCTTCGGGAAAGCATAACAAGGCTGGCTTTGCACATAATTGAATCAAAGGCTGAACATCCTCAAATAACATATGACCCTGATCTACTAAAAAATTTCCAGCAGTTGGTCACTGGCAGAGGCGGCTCTAGACTTTGTGAGGCCTTAGGCAAAACTTAGACATGAGGCCCCACTCACACCCATAATGGGAAAAATAATATAGGCGATAAAAATTAACTGTATAAATGCATTTATATTAACAGCCTTAAATCCTATGAACTCA
The DNA here is from genome assembly GCA_037952835.1 of Lithobates septentrionalis. Taxonomy (NCBI): domain Eukaryota; kingdom Metazoa; phylum Chordata; class Amphibia; order Anura; family Ranidae; genus Lithobates; species Lithobates septentrionalis. The sequence goes on from JBBDGP010001129.1 coordinate 989,639, forward strand.
CAGTTTCTATAAATTTCTCTGACCAATTATTCTTTAATCAAATTTCATTAAACATAGGATATCTCTCCTCTCATATATATATCTATATATATAGATATATATATATATATTACACACACACAAATATAGATCAAATTGTGCAGCTGCCTACTCATTATCCTCGGTGCTGTCTCCTAAATGTGAAATAAATTTGGTCAGAGACTGTGCAGAAAACGATACAGGAGATGGTCAGAAACTGTGCAAAGATACTGGAGACGGTCAGAGACTATGCAGACAATGATACAGGAGACGTTCAGAGACTGTGCAGACAGTGATACAGGAGACGGTCAGAGACTGTGCAGACAATCATTCAGGAAATGGTCAGAGACTGTGTGTGGACAATGATACAGGAGATGGCCAGACTGTGTGCGGACAATGATACAGGCGATGGTCAGAGACTGTGCGGACAATGATACAGGAGATGGTTTTATTATGGTTATGACAAGCAAACTCTTACTTGGCTAACACGGTAACAAACGTTGGAGCCACAGACAGGGTGCTGACAGACAATCACACCACAAAGATGCAGGAGAGGGTCAGAGACTGTGCGGAAAATGATACAGGAGATGGTCAGAGACTGTGCAGACAATGATACAGGAGACAGTCAGAGACTGTGCAGACAATGATACAGGAGACGGTCAGAGACTGTGTGCGGACAATGAAGCGGCCAGGGCAGCAAAGTGTAGCAAAAGAGGTGGGACTTTAATTGAAGCTCGTGGTGACAAAATGAACTAAGTGGTGGACGATAAAAAATTGTTTAATATTGCATATGACATATTTAACCAACATAAAATTGCACATACATGAGGCTGCACCCATGACTAGGCGCCAGGCTCTATAGTAGCAACGACTGGTAACAACATGTTTACAATCTTGTACAATCATGATAGAATTAAGGGGAGTCCACCAGTAGCAACTGCACAGTCAAAAGTTCTTAGATCCTTCATTGGTAGAAATGTAAAGACTTGCATAACATAATGGGTGTATATATGGTACACAACATCAATTAGCTCGACGTGTTTCGCGGCTTAAAGCCGCTCTTCAGGAGCAGATATGCGAATTGTCTGTAATAGAAGATACGTAGAAACTCAATGACACAGTTGGGGGAGTATAGGTAACCTTCCACCCAAAACCCGGGTAGGGCATGTAAACTTACAGGGTATGTGCACCAGGACACAAGGCGTCCAGGTCAGTGGGCCAACCCATGGTCAGTAACGGGAGCCGAAGGGGCGTGTCCAATGGCGGCAGGCAACACAGGCAACGAACACAGCAGACCAGCACTCCCAGGCTCACCTGGTGTGAAAGAATGGTGAAAAATCTATAAGTGTGGGACAGTGTAAGCACAACAAATACATGTGGATATGGAAGTGAGAAAATAGGAATGGGAGGGGGGGGGCAGAAAAACAGATGATTGGTGGTCAACCAGGGGTGAGGGTGAGAGACCATGGTGGCAGGTCAGCACCAAAACGCCCAGTGTAAGGGAAGGAGAGAGAGGGGAAAAAAGCTGAGAAGTGTACCTGATGGAAGGGAAAGGACAAACCATCCAACGAAAGTGTGGAGCCTATCTGGCAGGGAACTCAGGGAGCACTGGAACATGCCAGGGCCGCCGCCCGCATATACCGCCGCCACGGACCCGCCCCCAACGTCACAACGCGCAAGCGTAAGGGGAGGGGCATCCAGACGCCGACGCACAGGCAAGGGGTTGCCCGGCGTCGGATTGTACCCTCCCACCGCTCGCGCAGATGGAACGCAAACGCCGGAAGGGCCGCGTCAACAGACGCCGCACATCCGACGTGCGTGTGTGACGTCGATGCGCAGTGGTAGCGTGGCCACCCCCCGAACATCAGACGACGGGCGGGGGAAGGATGGGCCCCAGTGCGCATCGCGGCTCCCGCACTGAAAAACGTGGGCAGCCGTAGGGCCAGGGCCATCTAGTGGCCGGTGCAAAATACAACAAGTAAAGAAAAAATAACATATCATAACAGCCTCCAAACAATAAGCAAAGGGCGGCGGCCCTGGCATGTTCCAGTGCTGAGAGACCTGCCACCATGGTCTCTCACCCTCACCCCTGGTTGACCACCAATCATCTGTTTTTCTGCCCCCCCCCCTCCCATTCCTATTTTCTCACTTCCATATCCACATGTATTTGTTGTGCTTACACTGTCCCACACTTATAGATTTTTCACCATTCTTTCACACCAGGTGAGCCTGGGAGTGCTGGTCTGCTGTGTTCGTTGCCTGTGTTGCCTGCCGCCATTGGACACGCCCCTTCGGCTCCCGTTACTGACCATGGGTTGGCCCACTGACCTGGACGCCTTGTGTCCTGGTGCACATACCCTGTAAGTTTACATGCCCTACCCGGGTTTTGGGTGGAAGGTTACCTATACTCCCCCAACTGTGTCATTGAGTTTCTACGTATCTTCTATTACAGACAATTCGCATATCTGCTCCTGAAGAGCGGCTTTAAGCCGCGAAACGCGTCGAGCTAATTGATGTTGTGAACCATATATACACCCATTATGTTATGCAAGTCTTTACATTTCTACCAATGAAGGATCTAAGAACTTTTGACTGTGCAGTTGCTACTTTTTGAAATGTTTTTACATTCTATGAACACTGGTGGACTCCCCTTAATTCTATCATGATTGTACAAGATTGTAAACATGTTGTTACCAGTCGTTGCTACTATAGAGCCTGGCGCCTAGTCATGGGTGCAGCCTCATGTATGTGCAATTTTATGTTGGTTAAATATGTCATATGCAATATTAAACAATTTTTTATCGTCCACCACTTAGTTCATTTTGTCACCACGAGCTTCAATTAAAGTCCCACCTCTTTTGCTACACTTTGCTGCCCTGGCCGCTTCAGTGTATATTTTATCCTAATTGACAGGGATGGAGGCGCATGGTCCTACCCAGCCATACTAGCCTCATTTAAAGTCCCAATTTCCCAATTTCCCCCCTTTTTCCTGTGTGCGGACAATGATACAGGAAATGGTCAGAGACTGCGCGGACATGATTCAGGATGCTGATAGGTGAAAACAACAGAATGAGCATAATTGATAACTTATCAGTGTAATTAATTCATTATCAGTAGGTTTAGGGAGAGGGTAAATAACACTACTGTATTAGTTAACTGTAATAGAGAAGGTGGTGCACCATTCTGGCTTTACTGTCTGGCAGAGGAATATGAATCACAAAAATGGGTGCACAGAATTATAAACCTTTTGGTAAATGAAAAATTTCACATATGTGTGTGAATAGCTGTTTGCCTGGCATTCATTTTGAAAGCAGAACTGCAGCAAGATAAATAAAAAAAGCCCTCCAGTTTGAACGACAGCCAGCCTCATTCCACGGCCTTCTTCAAAGCCCACACTGGAATGTACATGCCCTCAGCCTGTCATTCAACAAGTAAGGAGAAGCGGCACAATGATGATCCATCCAGTGGCGGCTGGTGCTCAAAATTTTTGGAGGGGCGCAAAAGAACTAAAAAAAACCCATCAATTGCAGCCTCACTGTACCATCAAATGCAGCCACTGTGCCATCAAATGCCGCCACTGTGCCCCATCAAATGCTGCTACTGTGCCCCATCAAATGCTGCCACTGACTGTGTCCCATCAAATGCCACCACTGTGCCCCATCAAATGCCGCTGGGGACAAATTACGTGCAGCCAGTCTGGAGAGTCACCTGCCACTTACGGTAGCGCCAGTCACCCAGGCCAAGCACGCCCATAATATTTACAAGTGCGACGCTACATACAGCAAACCGGCCGCCCGCCCGCCCACCTGCCCGGGGCTGTATTTGTGCAGGAGGTGGCCGTGGGAGCCGGGATTTGGGAGGATGGGTCATGGGGGCTTTTTTTGTGCGGGGCGGCTTTTTTGCCGCTCTTTCAAAGTGCCGCCCTAAGCCTGGGCCTTGTCGGCCTAGGCCAAGACACAGCACTGAGACAAGGTACAGACCATGAGATCATGAGACAGACAGGGTACTGGGGACAGACCGTGAGACAGACAGGGTACTGGGGACAGATCGTGAGACGGGGTACTGGGGACAGACCGTGAGACAGACGGGGTACTGGGGACAGACCGTGAGACAGACGGGGTACTGGGGACAGACCGTGAGACAGACGGGGTACTGGGGACAGACCGTGAGACAGACGGGGTACTGGGGACAGACCGTGAGACAGACGGGGTACTGGGGACAGACCGTGAGACAGACGGGGTACTGGGGACAGACCGTGAGACAGACGGGGTACGGGGGACAGACCGTGAGACAGGTGGGGTACTGGGGACAGACCGTGAGACAGACAGGGTACTGGGGACAGACCATGAGACAGACCATGAGACAGACAGGGTAAAGACTTTGAGACTATAGAAAGACAGGGTAATGTACAGAGAGCATGATGATGTACTAGATGTACTGTACCTGCTCCTCGGTCCCCTACACTACTGGAGGCAGCATGAGAAGCTGGCGACAGGTGATGTTGTCTTTGAGCTCCCTCATGCAGTGCAATCTGGGAATTGTAGTCTCTGCAGAGCACAGGCACCAGAGGGCCAAGTCTGTTGTCTGTGCTGTGAAGAACTACAACTCCCGCTATGCACTGGGGCCGCCGACTGGGGGAAAGGCTAGGAGGGTGGCGCCGCGGCGGTGGAGCCTGTTATTGGATGCAGCCCGACTGAGCCAAGATGATGTCATCTACCTCGTCCGCGGAGGCTCATCATCAGCTCAGACAGGCGGCGCCGGCGTCTATGTGCAGCGCCCGCCAGCTCACTCGCTCACCCCGCCACCGGCAGCCGGCTTGCTTGTGCAAACTGACCGTTCCACTCCCGAGTCCCCACACACTGTCTCCTGTCAGGCAAATTAGGCGGCCGCGGTCCGTGAGGCCCTTGTGAGGGCGAGGCCTAAGGCAATCGCCTAATTTGCCTAATTAAAGAGCCGCCTCTGGTCAAAGGTCCAATCTTTAAGAGTCTGGCGGCAATATTCATTATCCTCTGCCGCCAGCAGAGAATAATAGACAATTTCATTTAAGTCCATCTTTTGCACGCCCACCGTACCAGGAAGGTTTCTCAGTGCAGCCACGTCTGGTCAGGGATGGCCTTGGTATACCATAGTTGCCAACAGTCCCGAGTTTCCCAGACAATCACAATTTTGGGACCCTCGTCCCGATCGGAGGCTGTCCCGAATCGGGATTTGCCCAGGGAAAATCGGGAATGTTTGCAATTTGCATTTTTGGGAAGCGGGCTTCAGTAAAATGGCGGCCGGTCCCGCCGCCGCCGCTTGATCGCTCCCCCTTGTGTTCAGTAGAGAGGGGAAGGGGGCTCGATCTGTGCAGCCAATGAATCAGCTTCTCCTCTTGCATGGATCGGCCCCTCCCCTCTCCACTGAACACACGGCGCCGGACGCTACACCGGCGGCCGCTCTATCTATGTGCTCACTGCTGGGGCCTGGGGGGTGTTATGGGAGGGGAGGGTCTGCTGAGGGCGTCTGCACTGATGGAGGGGGTTCTGCTGAGGGGGTCTGCACTGATGGAGGGGGTTCTGCTGAGGGGATCTGCACTGATGGGGTTCTGCTCTGAGGGTATCTGCACTGATGGAGGGGGGTCTGCTGATGGCCTCTGCACTGATGGAGTGGGGTCTGCACTGAGGGGGTTCTGCTCTGAGGGGGTCTGCACTGATGGAGGGGGGTCTGCACTGAGGGGGTTCTGCTCTGAGGGGGTCTGCACTGATGGAGGGGGGTCTGCTGAGGGGGTCTGCACTGATGGAGGGGGGTCTGCTGAGGGCGTCTGCACTGATGGAGAGGGGTCTGCACTGATGGAGGGGGGTCTGCTCTGAGGGGGTCTGCACTGATGGAGGGGGGTCTGCTCTGAGGGGGTCTGCACTGATGGAGGGGGGTCTGCTCTGAGGGGGTCTGCACTGATGGAGGGGGGTCTGCTCTGAGGGGGTCTGCACTGATGGAGGGGGGTCTGCACTGATGGAGGGGGGTCTGCTCTGAGGGGGTCTGCACTGATGTAGGGGGGTCAGCTCTGAGGGGGTCTGCACTGATGGAGGGGGGTCTGCACTGATGGAGGGGGGTCTGCACTGATGGAGGGGGGTCTGCTGAGGGGTCTGCACTGATGGACGGGGGACTGCTCTGAGGGAGTCTGCACTAATGGAGGGGGGTCTGCTCAGAGGGGGTCTGCACTGATGGAGGGGCGTCTGCTCTGAGGGGGTTTGCACTGATGAGGGGGGTCTGCACTGATGAGGGGGGTCTGCACTGATGGAGGGGGGTCTGCACTGAGGGGGTCTATACTGACTCTGCTGGGGGCACCTGATGCAAGGAGGGACTCTGCCGGGGGCACCTGATACGTGGACAGACTCTGCTGGGGACACCTGATGCAAGGACGGACTCTGCTGGTGGCACCTGATGCAAGGATGGACTCTGCTGGTGGCAGGTAACGTGGCAGGTGACACGCACAGGGATCCCACTGATTCTGCATTATGGTGAGTTGAATGATTTATTTTTATATTACAATGTAATAATAGAAATAATGCGCTTCAATCATCCTGACACCATAACAATCATGGTGGCGGGATGATTGAAGAGCTAACACCAGGTGTTGGAGTATCTTTATTTGCTGATTGTTAAAGAGTGTATTTCTAGAATACACATATTTCTATTGTTGTGTAGGATCTGGGGCTGCTGTCCCTTCATTCCTCTCTCCCCCTTTCCCTCTCCATCCCTTATTCATCTCAGACTCTAACCACACCCCTTTGAGCCACGCCCATTTAAGCCACGCCCACCATTTCACGTAAACCGCACCCATTATTCGCCGCAGTGCCGCAGTTTTGTTTTTTATTGCTAAGCCACGCCCACAAACGCAGGCCCCCCCTAATTATTATACGGCTCCGCCTACAGCCAAAAAAGTGTCCCACATTTTTTTTTTTGCAATGTTGGCAACTATGGTATACTGTCAGGGAATTTAGTAGACCAGACTGTGTGGACTGCACAGAGGAAACCAGAAACACATGTGAAGTGAATAGTAATGATATTTATTAAAGATAGGTGATAATAAAGAAAATACAAACAGTGCACAACCAACCCAACAAACCCACCAACAACAACAGTATATACAGCAAGGGGCAGTACCAAAATCACAGATGTCAGCCAGGCCAGCAGAAAGACAAGGGATGTTCCAGAAACATAAACATTAGCCAGGCCAAGGTCATACACGGGAGATTAGTAGATGAGGGACTGGGAACCAACAGGACAGGGAGTGGATGGATCGGGCTGAAGGGTAAGGAAAGGGTACAGGAACACAGGAGGGGCCAGGTCAGGATAAGCACGGAATAGGGTCAGATGCAGGCTCAGGATCGGGTAACAGGGTCAGGACTCAAGGAGAGAGATACCAAGGCAAGCATGTGAGGGCTTGCCGGGTATTTATGGGACTGACAATAATTGTCTTCATGTAACACCTGAGCACAGGGAGTGTTGTCTGCTCCACACTGCCAGGATCCATCCGCTGGTGGACGTCAGTACTGCGGCCAAAAGATGAAATAACACCAGCAGGGAAAGATTCCCCTGACAGTTCCAAACTGCCAGGAGACACCTGCTGGTGGACCCCAGTACTGCACGCCAAATGATATATCTTACTAGCGGACGGACCCTTTCCTGCCAGGCTGCATGCTCAGATACGGGTCTGGTATGGATTTTGGGGGGCCCCATGCCATTAAAAAAAAATAATTGGCGTGGGGGGTCCCCTCCGAATCCATACTAGACCCAAGGGCCTGGTATGGACCTTGGGGGGGGGGGCCCCATGCTGTTTTTTTTCCTTTTTTTTTACATTTAGCTGTCAGTGGGGTAGCACGCTGATGCTGATTACTCATCAGTCGTTAAGAATGCGGTGGTGTAAAAAAACCAAAGAGCAAATCGTGGCAAAATCGCAGTAAAATCACGGTAAAAACGCGGTAAAAAAAACACAGGAAGCACAGCAAAGAGCACTGCAGAAACGCTCAAAAGCAACAGGCATAGATGTGAATCAAGCCTAAGGCCCCTTTCACACGATAAACCCGCTTGGATCCGCCTGTCCGTTTTTCAGGTAGGTTCAAGCGGGTCACCCAGTGATTTCTATGGGCAGGCGGATGTCAGCGGAGATATGTCAGCTGACACCCGCCTGCCATCCGATCCGATAAGATCCGCTCAAAACAGACGTATAGCAATACGTTCGCCATGCATCCAGCGGATCAGATAGGATCGGATGAAACTGGGCAGGTGGAACTGTTTTCGTCTGATCTGCCATAGAGGAAAGCGGGGCTCTGACAGGTCCGTCCCTGCACAGTGAGCGGAGACGGACCTGTCATCCACTCGCTCAGCGGGGATCAACGGAGCGGATCTCCTGCAGAGCTGGCGGAATCCGCTGAGCGGATCCACCCCGTGTGAAAGGGGCCGTTCTCACATTCATACATACACTAGGGCCAGTTTAGAAAGGATCCAGTAACCTATGCATGTCTTTGGAGTGTATTAGGAAACCGGAGGAAACAGACGCAAAGGGAGAAAATGCAAAGTCTATGTGCACCTTACTACAAAGGCCAGTTATAGGTTGGGGTGGTTGCTACTTTTTTAGTAGAGTTGGATGAATTGGACTGGGCGTCCCATGCATCCCTGGGCTTTTAACTGTTGGACAGGGTGAGTTTGGTTGTTTTGCAGGCTGGCTGGTAAGTGTGCTGGGAAATTTTTTGTTTGTCCCAAAAGAGCAGTAGCGTCACAAGGATTGGTGTCACCCGGTGCGGTAAAACATGGTGTCACCCCCCCTCCCGGCATTAAGCAGGCTAGTGCGTCGGTGTGGCTCTCCTCCTTAACCTGCCACAATGGATGGAGCCAGGATGGGATTGAGGGGGGTGGATGGAGCTGGGATTGGATTGGGAGGATGGATGGAGCCAGGGTGGGATCGTGGTGGTTGATAGAGCCGGAATGGGATGGGGGGGATGGATGGAGCCGGAATGGGATGGGGGGGATGGATGGAGCCGGGATGGGATCGGGGGGGGATGGATGGAGCTGGAATGGGATCGGGGTCGTGAATGGAGCCGGAATGGGATGGGGGGGTGGGATCGGGGGGGTAGATGGAGCCGCAATGGGATCGGGGGGTGGATGGAGCCGGAATGGGATCGGGGGGGTGGGATCGGGGGGTAGATGGTTTCGGAATGGGATCGGGGGTGGGTGGAGCCGGAATGGGATCGGTGGGTGGGTGGAGCCGGAATGGGATCAGACCCCAGGCACCTCTGTCTCTGCCTCACTCCCTCCTCCCCCACTCTGCCCGCACAACGCGAGCAGCTGAAGAGATCCCGGAAGGGAAGGAGGGAGCCACGGCCCCGCTGCCAGTCTGAGCCTGGTGTCACCCTTTGGCGGGTGTCACCCGGCTGCGGCCACACCCCCCGCACCCCCCTAGCGAAGCCACTGCAAAAGAACTTTGTGCATACTTCTCCTTTAACCACTTGCGCTCCGGAAGGTTTTACCCCCTTCCTGACGAGGCCATTTTTTATGATACGGTACTGCGCTACTTTAACTGCAAATTGCGGGATCATGCAATGCTGTACCCAAACAACATTTATATCATATTTTTCCCACAAATAGAGCTTTCTTTTAGTGGTATTTGATCACCACTAGGTTTTTTATTTTTATAATATAAACCAATAAAGGCCGAAATATTTAAAACAAAAACAATATTTTTTATTTTCTGTTATAAGACATATCCAATATAATTTTTTTTTAAATAAATAAACTTTCTTCGTAAATTTTGGCCAAAGTGTATCTTTGGTAAAAAAAATCCCAATAAATGTATATTGATTGGTTGGACTGAAAGTTATAGTCTCCTGACTTTCTAAGCAAAGGGCTTTAGGGGGGCCGGACTGTGGCTAGTGGGTGTAGCAAATGCCCTGGCATTAATGCCCCATCATTGGTTTTATTGGGAGAAATAGTGCCCCATTATTAGTGTCAGTATGGGGAATGGTGCCCCGTCATTGGTGTCATTTGGTGGAATAGTGCCCCAAGGGCCAGATAAAGGCAATCAAAGGGCCACATCCAGCCCCCCGGGTCGCAGTTTAGGGACCACTGTTAGAGTGTATACAAACTATGATATATACAGTATATATTGCATTTCTCTAGTACTAGTACGGCGTTGTTTAAGGCTTACAGTGAGATTGTGATAGTGCAGCGGGAAATCTGACACTAATTGACATGGTGGGAACTGACTAACTGCCACTGATATCGCCAGTGACACTAATACATTGATCAGTGATAATACTACACACTGTCACTCTACTAATGACACTGGTTGGGAAGGGGTTAACATCTGGGGTGATCAAAGGGTTAAATGTGTGCCTAACAATGTGTAACGTGTATGCTTTTTACTAACAGATCTCTGTGCTTCCTGCAGATATAAGAAACAGAGAGATTGTTCCCTCTGTTCAGAGTTCTGTGTTGATTGCCAAGACAGGGTTCTGGGCTGTGATTGGACACAGCCGATCAGCAGGTCCCAGCTGTGAATCATTGGCTGGGACCTGCTGACAGACTCTCGCTGTGTACAATAGCAGCGGGTGTCGGTGGGGGGGAGGGGTGTGTGTGCGTGCCCTAAACACGGAAGCAAGCAGTGACGTACCAGTACATTGTTTTGCCTGTGTTCAGTCAGAATCGGTGACCCGTCAGGTTAGGTAACGGAAGTGATGTTCCGTCAGCTGCACATGCGTTCCTCCGCTACGAGGTTTGCTAATCTGACAGAACACCTGCAGTCAGAAGAAAGCGGCAGCGGACATCTTACTACACCCAGCTACATCTTGAATTTCACTGTAATTTTAGCAATAAAGTGAGCGGATATAAATAAATATCATATGTTGACATCTGTGATGCTGTTTTGATATTACATTTTAAAAGAAGCTGGACGCCAGTGTTTAGTCAGAATCGGCAACCCCACAGAAATTGTAACAGAAGTGACGTTTCGTCACCGCCATCTTGCTACACCCCGCACTCGGCCACAGTAAACATACAGTGAAAAGGCGGGAAGGGGACATCTTGTTACACCCAACGGAGTTATACATTACACTGTTATTTTTAACAGTAAACTCAGATTATATTGTCAAATACAGTAGTTACAATTCCGTCAGACTGTTTAGATGTTGATATTTGAAAGCAGCGGCAAGCCTGCTGATCTCACAGGTTTTCTAATCTGATAGAACACCGCTGCTTTAAAAAATTAACATCTAAACAGTCTGACGGAATTGTAACAACTGTATTTGACAATATAATCTGAGCTTACTGTTAAAAATAACAGTGCAATGTATAACTCCGTTGGGTGTAACAAGTAGGGTTGCCACCTATCCGGGATTCACCCGGACAGTTTGGGTTTGGAATCATGTGTCCGGGTTTCAAACTGCCTGAAACCCGGACACATTATTCAGACTGGACTATGGCCTCCCAGCTGGGTTGTTGGCTCCAGTTCTCTAAGCTGAGAGTGTCTGTTACTCTTTCACACTGCCCAAAGCCAGCACTAACACATACCACCTACTAGCAAATGTATGTAGGCATAGGACACGCCCCCTGCCACACCCCCTTAACCACTTGAGCCCCGGACCATTATGCTGCCTAAGGACCAGAGGTCTTTTTCCAATTTGGCACTGCGTCGCTTTAACTGCTAATTGCGCGGTCATGCAATGCTGTACCTAAACGAAATTTGCGTCCTTTTCTTCCCACAAATAGAGCTTTCTTTTGATGGTATTTGATCACCTCTGCAGTTTTTATTTTTTGCACTATAAACGGAAAAAGACCGAAAATTTTGAAAAAAAATGATATTTTCTACTTTTTGTTATAAAAAAAATCCAATAAACTCAATTTTAGTCATACATTTAGGCCAAAATGTATTTGGCCACATGTCTTTGGTAAAAAAAATGTCAATAAGCGTATATTTATTGGTTTGCGCAAAAGTTATAGCGTCTACAAACTAGGGTACATTTTCTGTAATTTACACAGCTTTTAGTTTATGACTGCCTATGTCATTTCTTGAGGTGCTAAAATGGCAGGGCAGTACAAAACCCCCCCAAATGACCCCATTTTGGAAAGTAGACACCCCAAGGAAATTGCTGAGAGGCATGTTGAACCCATTGAATATTTTTTTTGTCCCAAGTGATTGAATAATGACAAAAAAAAAAAAAAAAAATATTTACAAAAAGTTGTCACTAAATGATATATTGCTCACACAGGCCATGGGCCTATGTGGAATTGCACCCCAAAATACATTCTGCTGCTTCTCCTGAGTATGGGGATACCACATGTGTGGGACTTTTTGGGAGCCTAGCCGCGTACGGGGCCCCGAAAACCAATCACCGCCTTCAGGATTTCTAAGGGTGTAAATTTATGATTTCACTCTTCACTGCCTATCACAGTTTCGGAGGCCATGGAATGCCCAGGTGGCACAACCCCCCCCCCAAATGACCCCATTTTGGAAAGTAGACACCCCAAGCTATTTGCTGAGAGGCATGTTGAGTCCATGGAATATTTTATATTTTGACACAAGTTGCGGGAAAGTGACACATTTTTTTTTTTTTGCACAAAGTTGTCACTAAATGATATATTGCTCACACAGGCCATGGGCATATGTGGAATTGCACCCCAAAATACATTTAGCTACTTCTCCTGAGTACGGGGATACCACATGTGTGGGACTTTTTGGGAGCCTAGCCGTGCACGGGACCCCGAAAACCAATCACCGCCTTCAGGATTTCTAAGGGTGAAAATTTTTGATTTCTTTCTTCACTGCCTATCACAGTTTCGGAGGCCATGGAATGCCCAGGTGGCACAAAACCACCCCAAATGACCCCATTTTGGAAAGTAGACACCCCAAGCTATTTGCTGAGAGGCATGGTGAGTATTTTGCAGCTCTCATTTGTTTTTGAAAATGAAGAAAGACAAGAAAAAACTTTTTTTTTTTTCTTTTTTCAATTTTCAAAACTTTGTGACAAAAAGTGAGGTCTGCAAAATACTCACTATACCTCTCAGCAAATAGCTTTGCGTGTCTACTTTCCAAAATGGGGTCATTTGGGGGCGGGTTTGTGCCACCTGGGCATTCCATGGCCTCCGAAACTGTGATAGGCAGTCAAGAGTGAAATCAAAAATTCACGCCCTTAGAAAGCCTGAAGGCGGTGCTTGGATTTCGGGGTTCCGTACGCGGCTAGGCTCCCAAAAAGTCTCACACATGTGGTATCCCCGTACTCAGGAGAAGCAGCAGAATGTATTTTGGGGTGTAATTTCACATATTCCCATGGCATGTTTGAGCAATATATCATTTAGTGACAATTATGTGCAAAAAAAAAAAAAATTGTCTCTTTCCCGCAACTTGTGTCGCAATATAAAATATTCCATGGACTCGACATGCCTCTCAGCAAATAGCTTGGGGTGTCTACTTTCCAAAATGGGGTCATTTGGGGGGTTTTGAACTGTCCTGGCATTTTATGCACAACATTAAAGCTGGCCATACACAATACAATTTTCCTGTTCAATTTTCTTTAGATTTACCTTCAACTATATAGTACAAGGGCCTGCCTGATTGCATCCAAATTGAAAGTGTTTAGGTTTGACCTCCTATTATATGGTTTTGGTAAATCTAAAGGAAAGTTGAACAGGAAAATTGAATAGTGTATGGCCAGCCTTAGAAGCTTATGTCACACATCACCCACTCTTCTAACCACTTGAAGACAAAGCCCTTTCTGACTCTTATTGTTTACATGAAAAGTTATTTTTTTTTTTGCAAGAAAATTACTTTGAACCCCCAAACATTATATATTTTTTAAAGCAAATGCCCTACAGATTAAAATGGTGGGTGTTTCATTTTTTTTTTTCACACAGTATTTGCGCAGCGATTTTTCAAACGCATTTTTTGGGGAAAAAACACACTTTTTTAAATTTTAATGCACTAAAACACACTATATTGCCCAAATGTTTGATGAAATAAAAAAGATGATCTTAGGCCGAGTACATGGATACCAAACATGACATGCTTTACAATTGCGCACAAACGTGCAGTGGCAACAAAATAAATACATTTTTAAAAGCCTTTACAGGTTACCACTTTAGATTTACAGAGGAGGTCTACTGCAAAAATTACTGCCCTCGATCTAACCTTCGCGGTGATACCTCACATGCATGGTGCAATTGCTGTTTACGTTTGACGACAGACCGCCGCTTGCGTTCGCCTTAGCGCGAGAGCAGGGGGCGACAGGGGTGCTTTTTTTTTTTTTTTTTTTTTTCTTTATTATTTTTTTGCTTTTTTATCTTATTTTTAAACTGTTCCTTTCATTTTTTTTTTTCTAATCATTTTTATTGTTATCTCGGGGAATGTAAATATCCCCTATGATAGCAATAGGTAGTGACAGGTACTCTTTTTTGAAAAAATTGGGGTCTATTAGACCCTAGATCTCTCCTCTGCCCTCAAAGCATCTGACCACACCAAGATCGGTGTGATAAAATGCTTCCCCAATTTCCCAATGGCGCTATTTACATCCGGCGAAATCAGTCATAAAATGCTCGTAGCTTCCGGTTTCTTAGGCCATAGAGATGTTTGGAGCCACTCTGGTCTCTGATCAGCTCTATGGTCAGCTGGCTGAATCAGCGGCTGCATTTTCAGGTTCCCTGTTGAGACAGGAGAGCCAGAGAAAAACACGGAAGACGGTGGGGGGGGGGCATTCCCTCCCACGGCTTGTAAAAGCAGTCTAGAGGCTAATTAGCCGCTAGGATTGCTTTTACATGAAAGCCGACCGCTGGCTGAAAAGAATGATACCAAGATGATACCTAAACCTGCAGGCATCATTCTGGTATAACCACTCAAAGTTGTGAATGGCGTACCTGAAGACAAAAAAATGGTTAACAATAAAGCACAGTAAACGGTAAAGTATAAAAAATTGCATACCTGAAAAGCAAACATGATAAAACATAGTAACAATAAAACATTGCAGAATAGAACACAGTAAATAAGAGCAGAACAATAAAGAGAATAGAGAGAGAGAGAACAATAAAACGACAACTATTTTTTTTTTATTTTATATATATATATATTTTTTTTTTTACACTTTTTTTGTAACTAACTTTTATAACTGTAACCGGTTCCAGGTTCGGGTCTCTCAAAATGCGATGGCATCTTGGGAGACCCTGTGAAAGTGCGCCTAGTCTGTGCAATGCTGTACCCTACGCTAATACTCAACTAGTGAATGGTAGCGTTCAAAACATTCACCAATGCAAAGACCAGGATTGTCAGGACAGGAGGGACAATAATAGCGGGTGTCACGCCTATATCCGCGCTTGCTGCAGACACAACATCTTTTTTGGGGGGGTTCGTTGGGTAGGGGTACTCGGGAGGACATAAAGAAAATGCCTCTCATGCAGCCGACTGCATTGGGTTGGGGATGTGAATGGGGGAAGTACGGACGCTGCAGAAGCGGTGGGTTCCCAATTAGGATTGGCGAATGCAGCAGGAAGGGCATTATGGGCACGACGGGCCTGTGTTTGTCTTTTTGGTGGCAGCGGGATACTACTTGTGCTTGCCACCTCACCAGCTTGAACTGCACTTATGGGACTCACCACGTCACCAAGTGTTACTGCAGTGCTGGTTTGACTACGACCGGGGTGTACTAGGCCGCTGGCGCTTGCCAGTTCACCAAAACGCTACCAAAAAAACTGTTAGCGATCGCGATGCGTTTTAGTCTTTTGTAAGTGACAGTGATCGATCGATACTGCACTTGGGTGGGCTTTACGTCATTTACGTCATATGCGTTACGTCATATCACATGACTTCCTCAGGGCCTGAGGAAGTCATGTGATATGACGTAACGCGTAGGACGTAACGGACGTAACCGGATACACAACAGCGCGGACCGGAAGTGACGTAGCGGGGATTGTAAACATACTGTTTGAATTGCTGATCCAACGCTACTTAATTGTAAGCAGATATTTTTAAATAAAACTTCGGTTTTAACGTTATTACCCTATTGGAGTATCCTCCTTTCTGATTACCCCCCTTATGTGGAGTCTATTCACCGGAGAGGACGCTATCTCCCCATAAGACGCACCAGAACAACTACACCGCTGGGACTGGAACAAGCGCAGCCCCGAATGGATACATAAAGGCATTTCATTAATGTCAGTAAGGTGAGAGTTCTGGGAGCCCCTAGTGGGTATCCAATACCACGAAAGTCACGAGATCTACTATCAACGCACTCTGACACTTTTGTTTTATCACTGTATAGAATATTCACCCATTGTCTCACCGTATTGATTTGCACTACAGTCACGGATTTTCACTTTATGGACTATTTGATCTATTTGATTCTATTATTATTCACATTTATGTTTGATTAAGGATTTAGGTTTGCGCAAAATCACAGGCACAATTATTGATTGTGTTATTTTTGGATCAAGGGGTTAAAACTTTATTAGGGGGGGTTAGGGGGGTACCCTAGACCTAAAGGGGGGTAATACTAACTGTCCCAACACTGTAACTGTCACAAACTGACACTATGCAGTAATCAGAAAAAAAAAAACTGCTTGGTGTCAGTTTGTGACAGGGGGGGGGGGGTGATTGGGGGGGGGGGATCGGGGGGCGATAGGGGGGGGGATGGGGGTGTTTTGTGTGCCTGGCATGTTCTACTGTGTTGTGTGTGTGTTGGTGCACTCACTCACATGTCGTCTCTCCTCGGGCCGGAACGGAAATCACCGAGCCGAGGAGAGATGACATCATTTCCTTTGCTGCTGTTTAGCATACAGCAGCAAAGGAATGATTCGATTGGCCGGCGGCGATCGCGAGGGGGGGGGCCACAAACGGATGGTCTCCCCCTCACCTCTGATCGCTGCTGGACAAAAGACGACCGCCTCGGGCACCGGGGGGGGGGGGTCCGATTGGACCCCCCACCCGCGGAAGGCAAATCACGTACATGTACGTGATTTTGCCTGTCCGTGCCACCTTGCCGACGTACATCGGCGTGAGGCGGTCGTCAAGTGGTTAAAGGAGAATTATCCCAAAAAAAAGGTTAATTAAATCCACGAGTGCTTTTTTTTACCACTACTATTCCTTTATATTGGCTTTTAAAATTTACAAATGCAGCAATTTAGAAATCAGATGAAAGATTTAGCGCTGGAAAACACTTTTTGAAAGATAAAAAGTGCATTTTATATAAAACTATCTAGATCAGACCAAAATGAGGTACAAATGAGGAGGAATGAGGGACAGAGGGACATTTCTCCAAATCAGGGACAGTCCCTCGAAATCAGGGACCGTTGGGAGGTATGCTAACAGTTCCCCCCACATACAGACAGGAGAGGAGAGAGGGTTGATCTGCTCCTCTTCCTCCCCCCTACCCCTCGTTGTCTGCCCACACTCCAATCCCCGGCACTATGCCTCAGAAAAGGAGAGTGGGGGCCGGAAATTTGAAATCCAGCAGCCTCAGATACACCTGGATGAGAGGTGCTGACTGTCAAGGGGTGAGTGAGCTCACCATCCATCTCTGTCTGTGACTGAAGTCCCCTGTTCTCTCTCCTGCCTCTGAGTGAGTACACTAAGGCAAATCAGGGTTCTCAGAGCACCCCTTACATCACAGTTCCCCTTTACACCAGAAGCCACAGTGTTCCCTGTTACATTAGCATCCTCTCCATGCATCAGAGTACTCAGTGTTCCCCCTTAAATCAGGGTTCCCCGAGCATCCCTTATGTTGGAGTCCCCAGAGTTCTTCCTTACATCAGAGTCTGCAGAGTCCCCCCTTACAGTGTAAGGGAACTCTGCGGATTCAGATGTAAAAGGGGAACTCTGTGGACTCTGATGTAAAGGGGGACTCTCGTGATTAACTTCATATGATTAGAAATGTAATTTAATTGCAAAATATATGTAAAGTTTATACTATAAAAAAAATTGCTGTGCTCCGCTAAAGTGTTCGGGTTTGACTTCAAGGAAAGGTGGCAACCCTAGTAACAAGATGTCCGCTTCCCGCCTTCTCACTGTATGTTTACTGTGGCTGAGTGCGGGGTGTAGCAAGATGGCAGCGACGGAACGACACTTCCGTTACAATTTCTGATGGGTCGCCAATTCTGATGAAACACCAGCAGTAGGAAGGTGGCGGAGGCCATGTTGGTACACCCTGCACTGCTTTGGCTAAACCTTTAGCCTTTCAAAATGAAACATCCAAACAGCATCACAGATCTCAATATACTATATTTATTTATATACGCTCACTTTATTGCTCAAATTACTCAGAAATTCAAGACGTAGCTGGGTGTAGTAAGATGTCCGCCGCCTTCTTCTGACTGCAGGTGTTCTGTCAGATTAGCAAACCTGGTACCGATGGAACGCATGCGCAGCTGACGGAACGTCACTTCCGTTACGTAATCTGACAGGTTGCCGATTCTGACAGAACACCTGCATGGACCGCCCGTCTGCAGTACATTGCAGGCTGACGGAAGGTCCTTAAGTGATGAAAACTGTTCATGTTTACTATGAGGAAGGTTTCATTTTTTTTATTTTCACATGATATGAAATGTGGTCTTTTTTAATATAATTTCATAGGCTTTTCTTGCTGTTTGCCCTGTATACCATTGTCATCAAAAGTAAAGTAAAAGAAACCACCAAATTTGGGTTGGCCCCAGAACAGGAAGTGAAGGGAAATCTCCCCTAGGGGACACAGATGGGAAATATAAACCTGATAGGTCCCTCACTCTATCCTAAACGACAAAGAAAACAACACATTGCCTATAGTTCTACTGTAAAGGTTTCTTCTTAACTCAAAGAACAGACTGAAGTTATAGATCCTGTAATATCCAGGATGATGCAGTCACACACGTCACCACACATGTATTGCTGTATACTGTCACTCAGTATATAGAAGAAGGGATGACGTTATAAATTGGGTCACATTTCCCCTTGGACCCCCTCCAGTCACATGACCTAACCTATCACCACGCTGGGCTGTGCCCGCACAGAACTCTGGGTGATGTAGTTATAGGGTGTGTCCTTCCTCCGGCAGGGGGCGCTGCTCTCAGTGTTCTCTATGGAGCGGCGTCCTTGTCTGTGTGTCGCTCTCCGCAGGCCAATCCCCTCACACCAAATCTGCACCGTCACCTCTGCACTCCATTTCCCGACATGCTCGGCGCCGCTCCGCCTTCATCAGCTGCAGCTTTGCTTCGGCTTCCCCAGGTCAGCTGACTTGTGGGCTCTTCAGACTGAGAAACTTGTGGTGTGCTGAGGGGGGAGAGCGGCTGGGGGGTCCGGACATCAAGGTAAGGGGGAGGAGGGGATGGCAGCCTGGTGTGCACACTGAATGGGGGGCTCCTGTGTCTTTTCCTTGTCTGCCTCTTCTTTCTATTGTTTGCTAGAATTGTAGAAAATTATTGGAGTCCAACAAAGTGTCCTGAGGGCTCATGTAGATGGCACACTCCTCCTGAGGGCTCATGTAGATGGCACACTCCTCCTGAGGGCTCATGTAGATGGCACACCCCTCCTGAGGGCTCATGTAGATGGCACACCCCTCCTGAGGGCTCATGTAGATGACACACCCCTCCTGAGGGCTCATGTAGATGACGCACCCCTCCTGAGGGCTCATGTAGATGACGCACCCCTCCTGAGGGCTCATGTAGATGGCGCACCCCTCCTGAGGGCTCATGTAGATGACGCACCCCTCCTGAGGGCTCATGTAGATGACGCACCCCTCCTGAGGGCTCATGTAGATGACGCACCCCTCCTGAGGGCTCATGTAGATGACGCACCCCTCCTGAGGGCTCATGTAGATGACGCACCCCTCCTGAGGGCTCATGTAGATGACGCACCCCTCCTGAGGGCTCATGTAGATGGCGCACCCCTCCTGAGGGCTCATGTAGATGGCGCACCCCTCCTGAGGGCTCATGTAGATGGCGCACCCCTCCTGAGGGCTCATGTAGATGGCGCACCCCTCCTGAGGGCTCATGTAGATGGCGCACCCCTCCTGAGGGCTCATGTAGATGGCGCACCCCTCCTGAGGGCTCATGTAGATGGCGCACCCCTCCTGAGGGCTCATGTAGATGGCGCACCCCTCCTGAGGGCTCATGTAGATGGCGCACCCCTCCTGAGGGCTCATGTAGATGGCGCACCCCTCCTGAGGGCTCATGTAGATGGCGCACCCCTCCTTCCAGTGGTCCTGGGAGCCCCTCCATACACATCAATGGGTGTATACAGACAGACACAGTCCTGGGACTTCTACCCATCACACTTTATCACCACTGACAAAGTGAACAACTCTGATTACCTGGATACAATGACACCTTAAAGGGATTGTGAAGTCTCAGGCTGCATTCACACCTGAGCGTTTTCAGCTCGAAAAATGCCCAACAAGCAAAATCCCATTCATTTCAATGGCACCTGTTCACATCTGAGCATTTTGCCTGAACAAAATGCCTGAAAAAATGCCCTAAGCTCAAAAAAAGAACATGAGCTTCTTTGGGGCAGATTCCTGCTTTTCACATTGGTGACCTGAACAAAATCACAGTGAAAAACGCGCGGCTTTGAAACGCTCAGGTGTGAATGCCTCCTCAAAGTTGTTCAC
The DNA here is from genome assembly GCA_037952835.1 of Lithobates septentrionalis. Lineage (NCBI taxonomy): Eukaryota > Metazoa > Chordata > Amphibia > Anura > Ranidae > Lithobates > Lithobates septentrionalis. The sequence goes on from JBBDGP010001129.1 coordinate 1,010,248, forward strand.
CTTAATGCATTCTATGCATTAAGGTGAAAAACCTTCTGTCACTCAGCAGTAGAGTTGCCACCTCATCCCTTTAAACCTGAACACCTTTGAATTACACAGGTTCTGAGGCTAATTAAATGCAGATAAGGCACCAAGTGAGTTTAATTACCGCCTTAATCAGCCACAGAACCTGTGTAATTAATATGTGTTCAGGTTTAAAGGGATGAGGTGGCAACCTTATTTAGCAGCCCGAGCCCCCATTATACTTACCTGAGCCCTGTGTCTCCCAAGACGGGAACGAGCACACCAGCTCCGGCCGGTGTCTCGTGTCCTGATTGGATAGATTGATAGCAGCGCAGCCATTGTCTCCTGCTGCTGTCAATCAAATCTAATGACCCGGGGGGCGGGGCCGAGTCCTGCTTTTTGTGTCAATAGACACAGCACGACACGGGAGCGCGCCCGCATGGATGTCCACGAAGGAGAGCCACTCTGTGCAAAACCAAGGTAAGTATGACATGTATTTTTTTTTTTTTTTTAAACTCTGAACCTTTACAACCCCTTTTTAAGGTGCCATTGATTATCAGGTCAGCCCCCATCAGAGGTGCCCACCACAGCTGCCAATCAGTAACACCTCAGTGCCCTTCACAGATGCCAATCAGTGCCCGTCAGTAAGGACTGTCAGTACCGCCTATCAGTGCCCATCAATTCTACATCTTGGTGCCGCTTCATCAGTGCCTGACCGTGAAGGAGAAAACGATATTTTTTAACAAAGACATATATTTTTTTTTTTTTTTTTTTTTATTAATTTCGGTCTTTTTTAGTTTGTTTAGCAAAAAATAAAAACCCCAGTGGTGATCAAATGCCACCAAAAGAAAGCTCTATTTGTGGGAAGAAACCCATAACAATTTAGTTTGAGTACAGCGTTGTATGACCGCGCACTTGTCATTGAAAGAGTGAGAGCGCTGAAAATTGTCCTGGGCAGGAAGGGGGGAAAGTGCCCGGTATTGAAGCGGTTAAGTGCAGGAGAAGTTACCCGGAAAGTATTTAACCACTTGCCACCCGCCATATAACAAGATGACGTCTGTAAAGTGGTTACGATATCCTGACCGGATGTCATATGGCGTCTTTCAGGAAATCAAGCTGCTGCACGCCACCGGGGGTGTGCATCGCGGTGATCGTTGTTGCGGCACACCGCAACTACCATCTAGGTAGAGAGTCTCTGATAGAGACTCCTGATGTAAACAGGAAGAGCCGTTGATCGCCTTTTCCTCACTCGCATCTGACAGAAGCGAGTAGAGGAGAGCCGATCGGCTGCTCTCCTGACGGGGAGGGGGTTTGTGCTGATTGTTTATCAGGCACAGCCCCCCCCTTGGATGCCCGCCCAGGGCCACCAGGGATGGCCACCACACTGGACCACCAGGTATGCCACCCTAGACCACCAGGGAAATGCCAATCGGTGCCCAGGCAGCTGCAAATTGGTGCCAAATCAAAATGCCTGCCAATGCCGCCAGTGATGCCTATCAGTTAAATCTATCCGTGCCACCCATAAGTACCCATCAGTGCAGCCTTTCAGTGCCACCTCATCGGTGCCGTCTTATCAGTGCATGTTATCAGTGAAGGAAAAAACGTACTTATTTACAAAATATTATTTCAAAAACAAACTTTTTATTTTTTTTTTTTATTCGTTTAGCAAAAAAATAAAAACTGCAGAGGTGATCAAATACCACCAAAAGAAAGCTCTATTTATGGGAACAAAATGATAAAAATTTAGTTTGGGTACAGTGTTGCATGACCGCGCAAATGTCATTTAAAAAGTGACAGCGCTGAAAGCTGAAAATTGGCCTGGGCAGGAATGTGCAAAAGTGCCCGGTATTGAAGTGGTTAAAAAAAATTAAAATAAATGAAAACCCGTAGGCCTCATTCACCCAACTGTATTGATTTACGTATGCTGGCAGCAAGATCCTGCATAAAAAGTTGACTGTATAATGTTTGCGCTAGTGTTTACATGCGTACAGTGTACAGGGACCCTATTGGCCGCTGCTCAGGGCGACATGTAAATATCAACATTGTGCAGCCAGCAGAACCACCGCTGGTGATTACACACTATTACTGCTGATTTCACACTATTATTGCTGATTACATGATATTGATGTTTACATGTCAGCCCTGAATGAGTCATTGATAGGGCAGCATGTGTGTGTATAATGACCTCAGAGGATTCTGAATGGCTGAAGGCCAAAATAATACTGCACATTCATCAATGACCTTATTGAGGGCCAACATTTAAACTTCAAAGTGTATAATTGGTGCCACTGGCTATACGGTGTTGATATTTTTGTGTCAGCCCTGAGCAATTGCGGTGGCCAATAGGGTCCTTGTGTACTAGTAAACATTAGCAACATCGTCGTTTACATGTGTACTGTGTAAAATATGGCCCGGGTTACAGTGTTTTTTTTTTTTTTTTTTTTACCTGATAAATGCAGTGCAACATTAAGCTGATAGGCACAACTTTGTGAATTGGCCCATAGCCTTCTATACTGCTGTGTACAGAACTGTAGGACATACTCCTCTGTAGGTGGTGTTTGTGATGCTTGCTTGAAAGAGACCTTTATGCTTCTCAAATCAAGTTCTCCTGCATTTCGATGCCTTTGTGAGTGTTTACACATTTTAGTTGCATTCAGAGTATCTACTTTGCTTCAGGATGCACAGAATGTTTGTTTTGTTTTTTTTTCTTTTTCTTTTTCTTTTAACTCAGCTAAATTGTTTGCAGGTGATTTATACAGAAAAAAGTGCAGCACTACAAACTTAGTGACTAAAGAGATATATATATATATATATATATTATATAAAAAGTTGTAGACCAAAAAAGAAATGAATGAATTCAAAAAGTCCACCTCACTTAGCTCCTACCTCACTGACAACCTTGACACCTTAGTCTGGCTTCCACTTGCTACACTCCACTGACACTGCCCTACTAAAACTCACTAATGACCTACTAACTGCTAAAACCAATGGCCACTACTCGTACTAGTCGACCTCTCTGCAGCCTTACTGATACTGTTGACCATCCCCTCCGCCTCAAAAAAACTCCACACTCTTGGCCTTCAAGATTCTGCTCTCTCCTGGCTCTCCTACCTATCACCGCGCTCTTTCAGTGTGACCTATAACTCTGTTTCCTCCTCTTCACTTCCTCTTTCTGTAGGGCCACCTCAAGATTCTGCCCTCAGATCCCTTCTCTTCTCCATTTACTCCTCCTCCCGTGGTCTGTTCATAAACTCCCATGGTTTCCAGTTCCACCTCTATGCTGACGACACACAAATCTATTTGTACTCCTCACTCCTTCAGTCTCCTTTCCCATTCCTAACTTACTAACTGACATGTCAACATAGATGTCACACCGCTTCCTCAAACTCAATTTTCTCCAAGCGTCTTCCAGGACAGCCCATGAGACCTTGGGCTCCTCCTACCAGGACAGGAAACACGTCACCCCCACCAGATAAAAGGGCGGTCCTCCAGGCCCATGTCATTTGTGTTTCCTCCGGACGGGGGGTAACATGTTCATGGAACCTGCTCCCATAGGCCTTATAAGCAGGGGCTTTGTATGGTTTTTTTTCTGGGGCATATCACTTACCTCTTCCTCTGCCAGAAGCAGCACACCGCTGGGGAGGTTGGCTGTGTTGCTGTTCTCTGTCCTCAGTGCCTGGAGAGGGCCAGGACCGGTGTGAGGTCGTGCCCCTAGCGCAGTGCATTGCACTCTAGCTCAGCTGAGCTTCGGTTGTCCTTCTCTGCCGACAGCCTGGCTGATCTGAGCAAGGAATGGAGGAAGCCGCAGCGTTCGAGGGGGCGGAGCTATTGCGCTCCAAGCTGGCCCACAGGAAGTGCCTGGAGAGGGTTACTTCCGGGCATATACGAGGTTCCAGTCTTCATAAACGGCGCGAACAGAGAACGCTGGCTGCTGGTGCTTCTTGGTGTTAAGCAGCCAGGCTGTGGATGACCAAGAGGGGCAGAATGGATCCTCCTGCAGTACCTGCACAGGCAGCGGATGCAGTTCCCAACACCAGCACCTCACAGGTAAGCCTGGGGTGTTCTGTCACCACCTTGCTATCCCTGTGAGTGTTCCCTCCCCCTCCCCCCTCTGTAGTAGTGGGTGTAAGGGGACACATTTCCTCCCTCCTGCACGTGGTGTTACGGAGTGATTGTGTGGCTTTAATTACATTGTGGGTCATTTATTTTGTCTTGCAGACCAAGAATCAGTACAAGGCCCAAGCGCAGCCACTTAAAAGGAAATGTGCGGTTTGCGCAAACAAATTGAGCTCCTCCATGGAGCAAAGCAGTTTGTCGCACCTGTATAGAAGGCCTAATAAAGGATGACCCGGTTGCCTCTTGCCAGAAGATGCTTACTTCTGTTAGGGATGAGCTTGCGTCCACCTTCAGTTCCTTTAGAACGCTTATTGACAAGCTCAAGACTCCAGCAGAGAGTCCGTCTTCACTGAAGGCGTCAGTAAGCACTCCACAGCAGGCAGAGAGTGAAGACTCTGAGGCTGAGGTCAGATCTACCCGTTCTTCTCTGGAAGAATCAGGGTCAGATACAGAGCCCAGCGATAGAGAATCCACTCGAGGCTCAAGATTTAAGTTATCTGTTGAGGATGTAGATGACTTATTAAAGGCTATCTATACTACCCTTGAATTAAAAGAGGAAGAGGTTCAGTTATCCAAACATGATCTTATGTATAAAGGATTACATAAGAGAAAATCAAGAGTGTTTCCAGTTCATAGTTCTTTGGTTGATACTATTAAACTGGAATGGGATAATCCTGAGAGAAAACCATTCTTCTCTAGTAACCTGAAAAGGAGGTTTCCTTTTGATGAGGACACTGCGCAGCCATGGAATAAGAATCCCAAGTTAGACGCACCTCTTTCAAAAGTTTCAAAAAACTCGGACCTGGCGTTTGATGATATGGGTACGCTTAAGGATCCGATGGACAAGAGGGGGGATATCCTTCTCCACAGAGCCTGGGACTCAGCAGTTGGAAACATGAAACCAGCTTTGGCTTCCACTTGTGTGGCCAGAAATCTGGAGGTTTGGTTGACTCAGATTCAGTCACATCTGTCAGCAGGTACCTCCAGAGAGCAAATTTTAAAGTCTTTTCCTCTCCTATTTCAGGCAGTGGTTTTTTTTTGGCAGATTCTTCCGCTGAGTCGGTAAGAATGTCAGCCAGGACTTCGGCTCTAGTGAGAAGCCAGGAGAAGCCTTTGGCTTAAGACCTGGTCAGGGGACTTGGCCTCCAAGTTGCGCCTTTGTGGCCTTCCTTTTAACTGGCGATCATTTATTTGGCCCAGGTCTACAAGAGGCACTGGAACGCACGGCTGATAAGAAAAAGGCGTTTCCAGAGAAAAAGAGTTCAGACAGCCAGAAAATTTTTTCGTGGCCAAAACAGGCAACAGAGTCCTAGAGAAAAGGACAGCAGGCCGAAAAAGCATTGGACTGGGCACAAAGGCAGAGGCAAAGGGGGAGTGCTATTTAACCCTCCTCAACAGCCCGCCAAGCCGCAGTGACTTGTGTTCCCCGGTGGGAGGGAGATTGAGGGCCTTCATCCCACAGTGGGCAGCAGTCGCTCTGAGCCCCTTCGTCCAGGACCTAGTGACCAACGGGTACAGGCTGGAGTTTGTTCACCAACCACCAGAACGTTTGTTGGTCACATTTCCTCCACAAGATCAGGAGAAAGCGAGGGCTCTGGGTCTCCAGATCGGAGACTTATTAGATCAAAAAGTCCTGATTCCTGTTCCTCGATCGGAGCGGGGCAAGGGATTCTATTCCCATGTATTTGTGGTCAGAAAGCCAGCAGGAAAGTTTCGACTTATCCTGAATCTCCGGACTTTAAACAAGTCCATCAGATACAAGCATTTCCGTATGGAGACGGTTTTTACAATCAAAAACCTACTATACCCAAACTGCTTTATGGCCACGTTGGACTTAAGGGATGCTTATCTTCACATCCCTATCCATCCAGCCTTCCAAAAGTTTTTGAGATTGGCAGTGAAGACTGGTATGGGGACCCGACATTTTCAATTTCAGGCCCTCCCCTTCGGTCTTTCCTCAGCCCCACGCATCTTTACGAAGGTGTTGGGGGAAGTGCTGGCTCCTCTAAGATTAAAGGCAATAACGGTTATCCCTTACTTAGACGACCTCCTGATAGTGGCAAAATCATACCAAAGGCTGTTGGAAGATCTCCAGGCTGTACAGGACTTCTTACAGTCCCTAGGCTGGCTAATAAACAAAGAAAAATCGTCCTCGATTCCGGCCCAGAAAGTAACTTATCTGGGTTACGATTTTTGCTCCGTGAACCAAAGAGTTTTTCTTCCTCAGGAGAAGATTACCAAAGTGTTCCAGACTATGTCAACATTGCAGAATAACCAGTCGGTCTCTCTGAGACAGGTGTCGAGGGCAGTGGGTCTTATGACCTCATGTTTTCCCGCAGTACCATGGGCGAGACTCCGTCAGCGTCCGTTACAAAGGTTTCTTTTAAGAAACTGGGACGGGGACGTAAGGTCCCTGGAGTCAAGGATCTGGCTTCCTGACAGGATAAAAAGAAGCCTGTGGTGGTGGAGAGCTGGTCAGCACCTAGCAGGAGGTCTCCCATGGTCCTTTCCCATTTCCCGAAGGATTACCACGGATGCGAGTTCCTGGGGATGGGGGCCCACCTCAGCAATGCAGTGTAGCACAAGGAGAGTGGTCCCCAGAGGAGGCAAGGGCCTCATCCAATCAAAGGGAGCTGCTTGCAGTCCAGAGAGCCCTCCAGTCTTTTCAGATGGAGATCAGGGGTCACAACCTCCAAATCCTGTCAGACAATATAGCGACAGTCGCGTATATCAACAAGCAGGGAGGCACGAGAAGCCGGAGGCTTCAGTCCATTGCCCAGGAGATCCTTTCATGGGCAGAGGGGAATCTAGCCTCCATTTCTGCTGTACACCTGAAGGGGAAAAACAATTGCCTGGCAGATTATCTCAGCCGTCACAGGATAGACCGAGACAACTGGTCCCTTCATCCCGAAGTCTTTGCAGACCTCACCAAGAGATGGGGTTATCCGGTAGCGGATTTGTTCGCAAACCAAAACAACCGCAAGACGGAGATATTCTTTTCCATGAACCCGGCAGACCAAGCCTTGGGGATCGATGCTCTGGCGAACCCGTGGCCTCCAGGCCTATGTTATGCCTTTCCGCCAATCAGGCTGATTCCAGAAGTCCTCCGGAAGTTTTGGCTGGAAGAGACAGATCTGATTCTAATTGCCCCGTTTTGGCCCAAGAGGCCATGGTTTTCCCTGCTACAGTCTCTGGTTTCAGAGCCTCCGTGGAGTCTTCCGAAAAGGGAAGACCTATTATTGCAGGGTCCAGTATCACACCCTCAGGTGGTTTCCTTAAACTTGACGGCCTGGTATCTGAAGAAAAGATACTGAGCGCCCAAGGGTTCTCTGACAAAGTAGTCAGGACTCTCGTTAATTGCAGGAAGCCAGTTACTAGAGCCATATATTCCAAAGTTTGGAAAAGGTTTAACTCATGGTTATCTGAAAATGATAGATTAACTCATGATATTCCGTCTATTTTGGAATTTTTCCAAGAGGGTGTCGACAAAGGTCTTTCTGTTAGTACCTTAAAGGTACAGGCGGCAGCTATTGGTGTGTTCCTCCCAGTTTTCTCTCCTGGAAAATCCCACTATAGCCAGATTTTTCAAATCTATCTCTAGGGCCAGACCAGTAGTAGTGAGAAGTTGTCCAACGTGGGGTCTGTCCCTAGTACTTCAAACTCTGGTAGAATTTCCGTTTGAACCTCTGGAAAGTATGTCAGTTAAGTTACTTACATTAAAAACTGTGTTCCTTATAGCTGTTACCTCAGCTCGTAGGGTAAGTGAGTTGCAGGCCCTATCAGTTAGGGAGCCCTTCCTCACGATTTTTGAGGATCGAGTTGTGTTACGAACCGATCCAGGTTTTTTGCCCAAGGTGGCAAGTACATTCCACCGATCTCAGAACATTGTATTGCCAACCTTTTGTAGTTCGCCACAGGGCGACTTAGAAAGAAAATTTAGTTTTTTCTAGATGTAAGAAGGATTCTCTTGGTCTATCTTGAGGTCACGAAGACCTTTAGGAAAACTGATGCCTTGTTTGTCGTCTTTTCTGGAGTTCACAAGGGGAATAGTGCATCTAAAGCCACATTGACTAGATGGATAAAGCAAGCCATCTTGGAAGCTTACAAAATTAGGGAGGTCCCTACACCTTTTTGTTACTGCGCACTCAACTAGAGCCTTGTCTACGTCTTGGGCTGAGAGGGCTGGTGCCTCACCGGAACAAATTTGCAGGGCTGCCACTTGGTCCAGTTACTCGACCTTCATTGAACATTATCGCCTGGATCTCCTATCAGCTCAGGAGCAGGCGTTTGGTCGTAAGGTCCTTCAGGCAGTTGTCCCTCCCTAGACTGGTAAGTTCTGGCTCATCATCTCATGGGCTGTCCTGGAAGACGCTTGGAGAAAAGCTGAGTTAGACTTACCGGTAACTCCTTTTCTGAGAGTCTTCCAGGACAGCCGGATTCCCACCCGGTATTGTCTGAAGTTATGTGTATTATGCATATGTTTTGCAGGGTCCTACGGTTCTTGAGAATACTGACATGGGCCTGGAGGACCGCCCTTTTATCTGGTGGGGGTGACGTGTTTCCTGTCCTGGTAGGAGGAGCCCAAGGTCTCATGGGCTGTCCTGGAAGACTCTCAGAAAAGGAGTTACCGGTAAGTCTAACTCAGCTTTTTCTAAAACTGAGCTCACAATTTTTCCTCCAGCCCATGCCCCTCCCCCCTGACTTCTCCATCAAAATCAATACTCTCCTCATGCCAAGGTACTAGGTGTAATCCTAGGCTCTGACCTGTCATTTTAGCCTCAAATCTGTCCAGACTTCACCTCTGAAACCACTCCAAAATACGCCCCTTTCTAACTGTCGAAACGCCTAGGTGCAAAATCCGTGATGGCTAGTAAAAAAACAGAACGCGCAGTGATCCCCGACCAGAAAGTGTATTACAGCTGCTTACAGGAAAATGCTGATCCCTGTATTACAGATGGTCAAACAGCACATGGGGGATGAAGGTCTCCCTCCGACCATTGTATCTCCAAATGTACTCCTAAACATTTTTGGAGCCAACAAAAGAAGCACTTTCATAGTGTAGTAATGTAACTAAAAACTTTAACCACTTGCCCACTGGGCACTTAAACCCCCTTCCTAACCAGACCAATTTTCATCTTTCGGTGCTCCTCACATTTTGAATGACAATTACTCAGTCATGCAACGCTGTACCCATGTGAAATTTTGGCCTTTTTTTTTTCACACAAACAGAGCTTTCTTTTTACACAAAAAAAGTTGTCCAATTATACAATATTTCTAACACATAGCATGTACATACCAAAATTTACACCACAAAATAGATTCTCCTACTCCTCCTGAGTATGGTGATACCACATGTGGGAGACTTCTACAGCCTGGCCACATACAGAGGCCCAGCATGCAGGGAGCAGCATCAGGTGTTCTAGGGGCATACATTTCTCAAATCTAATTTGACTACCAATTACACTTTTGTGAGGCACTGTAGTGGCATGGATGAGCATGGATGGAATGGCTGAGTATGGGTGGCTGAGCATGGATGAGGCTGCAATGGGCACAGAGCAGCGCTGTGGGCACTACAGATACAGCGCTGCTGCAACTGATCTCTCCCCTGGCACTGTACCTATCGGTACAGAGAGGGGAAAGAGAGGACCTGGACATGACGTGGTGTTTTTTTTTTTTTTTTTTTTTTAACAAGTGATTGCTCCGTCATTTGACGGAACTATCACGTGGTAAACGGCCGCTGTCAGCGCGATTCTGGGAGGACGTCAATGTATGCCCTCCCAGAGTTATCGAGCCGCGCTGTAGCTGTCATTTGGCTATAGCGCAGTTGTTAACCTCCCTGGCGGTATTCCCGAGTGTGGCTCGGGGTTAAATTTCAGCACCATTAGCGGTAACCTCGAGTCCAACTCGGGATTGCATTGCAAGATCCTGGTGCGGTATACTTGCCTTGTCCCCAGGATCCTGCGATGACCCCCCCCCCGCTGTGTCCGTGGGCTGTGTCCTCCGCCCGAAGCCTCTGTGTGCCGGGCTCCGTTCCCTGTGAGCGTCGCAACGCACGGGGGCGGAGCCTGGCGGCAAATTCAAAAAAGTGAAAAATCATACATACAGTACACTGTAATCTTAGATTACATTACTGTAGTGAAATTATTTCACCTCCCTTTTCTCCCCAGTGCTTTGTCCAGTGCCCTGCATGCAGATATATATATATATATATATATATATATATATATATATATATATATATATATATATATATATATATATATATATATATATATATATATATATATATATATATATATATACACACTGTTCTTTCTACCTGGAAACTTGAGATTGTCCATAGCAACTAAGAAGTGTCCCTTTTACATCAAAAGTGGTTTTAGACCAGCTAGAAAACAGCGATAGTAAATTAGAACACTTGCAGAATTGATCGCTAGTGATTTGTGGGGAAATTTAAGTGTGTTATTGCTAAGAATTACAGACCTACAATATAAAACGCCAAATTTCTATGCAAAATAATTGTACCGCTTCACAAAAATCGGACATAATCATACCAGCCAGGGAGGTTACGTGGTTAATAAAAGGAAAAAAATATTGCACTCGCATAGAGTGAAAACAGCTTTAAAGTCATGCATAATGCTAAATGGCGTTTTTACAGGCCCACTCTGGGCACAAATCCGACCATCCAATCAGATCAGCGTGGTGACATCACCGTCGTAGGCCCCACCCTACACGTTTCCTCATACATGAAGTCTGATTGCAAAGTGTGAATTATCAATGCATATAATTTGCTCATCTTATTCTCAGGCCAATTTTCAGCTTTCAGTGCTGTCGCACTTTGAATGACAATTGTGCAGTCATGGAGCACAGGTACCCAAATGTTCTTCTTTTCCTTTTTTTTTTTTTTTTTTTTTTTTTTTTTTTTTTTTTTTCTTCTTCTTTTTCACGTTACCTATGGATTGAGGAGTTTTAAGGTGCCAGACAAAAACAATATACTACATATGTTAAAATCCATATCAAATTTTATTAAAGCGGGGGTCCACCCACACTGCCCAAAAAAAAAAAATATTAATAGCCAGCAAATACAAATACTGCAGCTGCTGACTTTTAATACATGACCACTTACCTGTCCCAGGGTCCAGCGATGTCGGCAGGGGACGCCGAGAACCCGCTCGGTTCTCGGCAGCTGCCGCCGCCATCCTAGGTGAGGGGATCGGGAATGGAAGCGTTGGGGCTTCACTACCCGGTTCCCTACTTCGCATGCGCGAGTCGCGCTGCGCGTCCCAAGTGGTCCCCGCTCTCTCCTGGGAGCTGTGTGTTCCCAGCAGACAGCGCGGTAGGGACGGGAAGAGGCATAGACTCCCATGGGAGTCTATGCCAGAAGTGGGTGCAAATACCTGTCTTAGACAGGTATCTGCACCCCCCCCTCCCCCCTGAAAGGTGCCAAATGTGACACCGGAGGGGGGGAGGGTTCCGAAAAGCGGAAGTTCCATTTTTGTGTGGAACTCCGCTGTAAGTACATTAAAAAATACTTTGTTTTAAAAGAGAGAATGAATAGAACCGCTGGTGCGGTGCAGTTTGTAGCGCCGTGTACTCGCTGGTTTACTGCAGTTTAGCTGTATAAGCCAAACTTATACCGTATTTCATGAAAAAAGGACAGAAAGCTGGATGTACATTCCCTGACGTGGTACAGATTATTGTCCCTCTTGTTGGACTGATGGCATTCTTATTTTTTATTGGCAGGAAGGTTTGAGAAATGTGAACCAGAAATGATGGGGGGGGGGGGGGGGTGGGGGTGGTTAGGGGTGCAGGCATTAAAGCTTATTCACACAGGTGCTGAAGCACAGCGCACTTTATTGTTGGTGTTTGCGTGTGGTGTAGTGTGGCACTGCTTGCAGGCAGCCTGTGTTAATCAATAGAGGCACAGTGGTTGTACAGGCATCTGTCTGCACTTGAGGCCATGCTCCCACCCCTGCATACAGCCTCTGTGTCTCCATTTAAGGCCGGCCATACACGGAGCACATTTCTTTCTTGCAACCACAGACTGTGTTGATGCGGGAATTCCTCCTGCTGGGCCATTGTCTGCTGCGGGCAGGGGAAGCCATCCCCACGGGAGAAGACCGTGATTATCGTCAGAGGCTGTAGCAGCCGCTAGCGATAATCAAATGAGAATCCAGCAGGCTGGTTGTACCTAAGTGGTATGTTCAGCCTGCCCATCAATGGTTCAAATCTCAGTCGGTTCAGAAGGAACTGGCCGAGATTCGGACAGTGTATGGTTGACCTAACACGGGCTACCTACAAGCAATTCCATGCTACGTGCACTTGAAAGGATATTAATGTTTTGTATAGTTCTAGTTAAAATATGAATTTAGCCTACCTTAACCCCTTCCCGACCAGCCGCCGCAGTTTTAATGTGGCAGGATGGCTTCCCTGCGCGAGCCATCATAGCTGTACATCGGCTCTTTAAAACGCTGTAGCAGGTGCACGCGATGACTGCCGGGCACCTGCGATCACTCATGACAGAGCGAAAACCGGAATCTGTGAGTGTAAACAAATCCGGTTCTGTCAGGGGAGAGGAGACAGATCGTGTGTTCCTACTAAGTAGGAACAATGATCTATCGCCTCCTCCTAGTCAGCCACATTCCCCCCACTGTTAAAACACATCTGGGGAACACCCTTCCCTGCCAGTGACATTTATACAGTAATCAGTGGCTATTTTTAGCTCTGATCGCTGTGTAAAAGTCAGTGGTCCCAAAAAAGTGTCCGATGTGTCCGTCGCAATGTTGCAGTCTGGATAAAAAAAAAAAAATTGCAGATTACCGCCATTTTTTACTAGTAAAAAATAAAAATGCCATAGATGTAGACGCTATACCTTTTGCGCAAACCAATCAATACACACATATTGCGTATATATATATTTTTTTTTTTTTTTTTTTTTTACCAAAAATATATATCGGCCTAAACTGATGAAGAAACTTTTTTTTTTTTTTTTTTTTTTTTATAGCGGAAAACATAACCGCTGAGTTATCAAATACCACCAAAAAGCTCTATTTGTGAGGAACAAAAGGGCGTACATTTTGTTTGGATACAACATTGCACCACTGCGCAATTGTCAGTTAAATCAACGCAGTGCCGTATGGGAAAAAAAAATTGGCCTGGTCAGGAAGGGGGTAAATTCTTCTGGGGCTGAAGTGGTTACAAGGGGACTGCAGGCCCTGTGCTGGGCTGTAGGGCTGGTGCAATTTGTATTAGTTGCTCCACAAATATTACATTGTGCTCCACCACTAATATTACATTGTGCTGCACTACAAATAGCACAGCACACCTCCATACCCACCAGCACATCTTTGTACCCCTTAGCATGCTTCTGTGCCCCCCATCTCCACACTTTATCCTTGCACCCCCACACACTACTTTGCACACCTTCACAGCCCCTAGCACACTTCCATTTCCCCCACAATCCTCTGCACCCCTCATATGTATCCCCCAGAAGGCATCTACACCTCCAGCACACTTCTGCAGATCTTTGCAACCCCCACACACACCTCTGCACTGCTGCACTACAGATTAGCAACTCGCTGCACAGCCAGTGCCTGTCCTGGTCAGATGCCCCTCCCCCTCCACTGTAAAATGTGAACTACTGGTCAAAGGTGTAAAAGGAGATGCCGGGCGCCACAGAGCTTCTCCCCACACCACTGTATAGCGGGCTCGAGTCCTCTCCCGGCTATCTGCCTCCCCCCCTGCACCGAGAGTAGGCGCGGAGCTGCCAGCCCACTCCATAGGGACTGCTAATGACAAAAAAAAATAATATATATTTTACTGCACCCCTCTCAATGTGTGGCACCCGGGGCAGACCCGGATGTAAACCCCAAAACAAAAATGTAATCTATAGTGACTTGCCAGTCCTTAGATGTAGTGGCTGAATTTGTTTTTCATTTCAGGTGTGTTTTTTTTTTTATTTATTTTTTTATTTTAACCTGCTGATTCTTCCAGTAATACACTCAAAAATATAGGGTGACAACCCTCTAACTTGCTGTACTGTAGACAGCAAGTTACTGCAGACTCATCCTATGGTCCCTTAAACCGGCCATACAGGGTGAACCGACGGGGGATTTGAACCATGTATGGGCAGGCTGATTGTGCCCAAGTTGATCGATCAATCAAAACCAGCATGTTGGATTTTTCTGTGTGGGGTTACTGCCAGCGGCTATAGCAAATAGCAGTAACCATTGTATTCTGCCAGCCAGGAATGCTGCCTGCGCTTCATGCTGGCAGAATACAATAGCGCTGCAGGAGGTATTCCCCCATTAACACTGACTGGGAATGTGTAAATAGACCTTGCTTAGCAATGCCCACTCCTCCAGACTGATCTTCACCCATCAAGGTATTTGCATAACTCCACTCAAGAGCCAGCCCATTGCTAGCATCAAAGCTGAAGGCTATTAGAGGAGTATTGAGGCAAGGTGCTGTGATGTTTTCAGGTAGCCATGTACAGCACCCTGCCAGTCTCTTCCACCAGACATTATCTGTCTGCATTGCTTAGAGAAGCACAGAATCCTAGTGATGTCACTGGGTCCAAAATAATGTGCAATAATAATGTAACAACTATACGTAAAGTAGTTCTAAAGGCTTAAAGAATAAGTTCACCTCTCACAACATGTTGCACCCATATTCAGGATGTAACCTGTTATGTACTGGCCCCCGCACCTCCCCGATCCCTGCTGTGCCAGCTAGCGGGGGTACTTCTCCACCCGCTAGCTGTCAACATTTTTTTTTTTTTTTTATATGTGGCCATGCGGGGCTCTGCCCATCCGGCTGCGACACTCATTCACATTGCTCTCTAAATAGAAAACCACAAGGTCTGGCGGCCTTTTTGGCTGTCGGCTTGTAGTTTTCAATGAACTACCAGCTCATTCATTCTTCCTGACAGCATGTAGCGGCTTCCTTGTATAAGGAAGCAGATACACTGACACGTCTGCAGGAGACTTGCATGGCATCAGCAATCATTGGTGTAGTGCTTTACAGGCTCCTGCAACAAAAAATAATAAATGCACTTTTTTTTTCTTACCTGCAAAGAAATGTCCATTTTATTTTTTCTGAAAAGGTGAACTTATCCTTTTTTAAAGATTTTTACCTTTTAATGTATTCTCTGCATCTGTGCTGCAGGATCCCCCTCAGCCCACTCTAATGCCCTGTACACACGGTCGGACATTGATCGGACATTCCGACAACAAAATCCATAGATTTTTTCCGACAGATGTTGGCTCAAACTTGTCTTGCATACACACGGTCACACAAAGTTGTCGGAAAATCCGATCATCCTGAACGGGGGCGCGCATCGCGGCGATCATTGTTGCGGGGTGTCAGACTGACACCCCGCAACACCGATCTAGGTAAAGAGTCTGACGGAGACTCTTTACCACGTGATCAGCCGTGTTCAATCACGGCTGATCACAGTGTAAACAGGAAGAGCTGGTGATCGGCTTTTCCTCACTCGCATCTGTCAGACGTGAGTAGAGGAGAGCCGATTGGGTGCTCCTCTGACGGGGGGGGTCTGTGCTGCTAGATTATCAGCGCAGCACCCCCCCCCCCCCAGGATGCCCACACTGGACCACCAGTTATGCCACCCTAGACCACAATGGATGCCAATCAGTGCCCACAATGGGCATCACTGATTGGCCGGCATTGTTTGGCACTGATTGGCATCCATCAGTGACGTACATTCGTGCCACCTCATCGGTGCCACCTCATTGGTGCCCGTCAGTGCAGCTCCATCAGTGCCCATCAGTGAAGGAGAAAACTTACTTATTTACAAAGTTTTGTAAATGAAATTAAAAAAAACCTTTTTTTTTTTTTTTTATTTTAGTCTTTTTTTTATTTATTTGTTTAGCAGAAAATAAAAAACGCAGAGGTGATCAAATGCCACCAAAAGAAAGCTCTATTTGTGGGAACAAAATTTATAAAAATTTCATTTGGGTATAGTGTTGTATGACCGCGCAATTGTCATTCAAAGTGCGACAGCGCTGAAAGCTGAAAATTGGTCTGGGCAGGAAGGTGTATAAGTGCCTGGTATTGAAGTGGTTAAAGCAAAAACACTTGAAGGTTTACAATCACTTAAAAAAAAAAAAAAAAAAAAAAAAAATCATTCGCAAGTTGATGGCCCCCACCCCATCATTTTGCTAATGAGCGAAGTAAAGTACCTGGAAATGAAAAATATGAGCAGACTAAATATGATTAAAATTAAGAGAGCTTGTAAGTCACAATGTTTTTATTATGTTGAGAGAAAAAAATATATAATCTGTAGAAAAACAATGATATGTTGCCTTAAAAAAAATGAAATGGTAAAGATATATCTATTGCTAATGGCGATTTCCTCTGTTTCACCCTTTTGTACAGGCTTGTGTCCTCTGTTCCTTTTATTAATCAATCCATCCTAAAAGAGAAACCATGACTCCAGAACAGAAGAAACTGATGAACATCTTCATCTTGGGCTTTGCCTTTATGTTCATGTTTACTGCCTTTCAGACTTGCGGCAATGTTGCGGTATGTCTTTTTAAGAAGAATACTTATCAATGTCCTTTTTAATTCTTACATGTTGTGTTTCAGAGGAGACCTGTATTTATCACTTGTATGTCTTATCTCGGGTTAATGGATCATTTGGCTTTAGGTACAGTGAATTTGGAAAGTATTCACAGCACTTCACTTTTTCCACATTTTATGTTACAGCCTTATTCCAAAATGGACTACATTCATTATTTTTATCAGCCTTTTACAAACAACGCCCCATAATGACAACGTGGAAGAAGTTTGTTTGAAATCTTTGCAAATTTTGTTAAAAATGTACTTAAGAATTCGCAGCGTTTGCCATGACACTCAAAATTTTGGCTCAGGTGCATCCTGTTTCCACTGATCCTCTTTAAAATGTTTCTACAACTTGATTGGAGTCCACCTGTGGTAAATTCGGTTGATTGGACATGATTTGGAAAGGCGCACACCTGTCTATATAAGGTTCCCCAGTTAACAGTGCATTTCAAACAAGGGAGGGGGAGGCGCCTCTAAGTGCAGTATTTAAAAGGTTTATTAAAAGATCACTATACAAGCAACTCACATTTTGTAAGGTAAATTACGGCATGTAGTAAAATCCATGAAGGAAGTCCATCAGGTCGGTCACAGGAGTCCCTGCTGTCTGCTGTGCGTTCGGCTTGTGTTGGAATACCGCTCGAGCCGGCTGCGGTGATGTTGGATTCCAAAACGAGGCCTGGGACGCTGGTGGAAGGCAGGCGCGGAGCTGTGACGTCACTGCGACCAACCTGATGGACTTCCTTCATGGATTTTACTACATGCCGTAATTTACCTTACAAAATGTGAGTTGCTTGTATAGTGATCTTTTAATAAACCTTTTAAATACTGCACTTAGAGGCGCCTCCCCCTCCCTTGTTTTTTTCTGCAGACTCGGGAGCCTGGTTTCAGCTCTCCCTGGAAGGCAGCCCTCTGTGTGGACTTTCACCATATTGCCTGTGTTTAACATAGACTCTGTGGACTATACCAGATTTTATTTATTTATTTTTGTCACTGACACAATGGTATCATGAGGTTTCCGTTTTTTGCGCCTTCACTTGCATAGTAACAGTGCATTTCAGAGCACAAATCAAGCCACGAAGTCCAAGGAATTGTCTGTAGACCTCCGAGACAGGATTGTACCAAGCCACAGATCTGGGGAAGGGTACAGAAAAATGTCTGCAGCATTGAAGGTCCCAATGAGCACAGTGGCCTCCATCATCTGTAAATGGGAGATGTTTGGAACCACCAGGACTCTTCCTAGAGTGGGCACCCGGCCAAACTGATTGGGGGAGAAGGTCACTCTGACAGAGCTCCAGTGTTTCTCTGGAGAGAGGAGAACCTTCCAGAAGAAAAACCCTCTCTGCAGCACTCCACCAATCAGGCCTGTATGGTAGAGTGGCCAGACGGAAGCCACTCCTCAGTAAAAGGCATATGACAGCCCGCCTTGGGTTTGCCAAAAGGCACCTGAAGGTCTCTCTTGTCTGATGAAACAAGGATTCAACTATTTGGCCTGAATGGCAAGCGTCATGTTTGGAGGAAACATGGCACTGCTCATCACCTGGCCAATACCATCCCTACAGTGAAGCATGGTGGTGGCAGCATCATGCTGCGGGGTTGTTTTTTCAGTGGCAGGAACTGGGAGACTAGTCAGGATTGAGGGAAAGATGAAAGCAGCAATGTACAGAGACAAACTTGATGAAAACCTGCTCCAGAGCGCTCTGGACCTTAGACTGGGTTGAAAGTTCATCTTACAACAGGACAACGACCCTAAGCACACAGCCAAGCTAACAAAGCAGTGGCTACAGAACAACTCTGTGAATGTCCTTGAGTGGCCCAGACTTGAACGAGATTGAATATCTCTGAAAATTGCTGTGCACCGACCTTCCCCATCCAACCTGATGGAGCTTGAGAGGAATGGGCGAAACTGGCCAAAAATAGGTGTGCCAAGCTTGTAGCATCATATTCAAAAAGACTTGAGGCTGTAATTGGTGGCAAAGTATTGAGCAAAGGCTGTGAATACTTGTGTACATGTGACCTTTTATTTTTTTTATATAAATCTTGCAAAGATTCCAAGCAAACGTCTTTCACAATGTCATTATGGGGTATTGTTTGTAGAATTTTGAGGAAAATGAATGTAATCCATTTTGGAATAAGTCAGGTGTGGTTGTTGTGTTTTTTTTTTTTTTTTTTTAATTTAAATTTAATTTTAATTATTTTTTTTTTTTGTATTGCTGATTGTGCTTCTACTTGGAAGAATCGCATACGATTTGTTTTGGTGACCCTTGTCACCTGGTACGAAAATGAGGGAGAAACTCTACACTTAAACAGCTGTCACCAGAACAGGGATAAATGCATAGCACAGCCCTAGGAGCGCATCGTGCACCACCTAGTGGCCAAACAGAACAATAGCAGCCAACATGTATACAGTGGAGAAATAGAACCAGAGGAAAAAAAATGGACAGAATGAAATAAGACCATGACAAAACAACAAAGGAAATGTGAAATAAATTGAATACACATACATGGCGGTTAAATATCAAATAGATATGATTGACAATAGGGTAGGTCATCCACAGTGCAAACGTGCAGTTATGAAAGTAATCATATACTTATAACGCTATACTGTGAAAAATCAATGGCATTGTATTTAAAATACACCACCCCCTAGCAGAAAAGATCTCTGAGAAAAAAGGTTTTATAGTCAAATGCTTTATTGGGGCCTGATGGTACAGTGACCCATAAGCTGAATCTCCAATAAGATAGAGAAATAAAAATATGGCTAAGGATGGTACATTCAGGGTTTGAGAAGAGAGGAGGCTATACATTTAATTCACCCCCCCCCCCCCCCCTGAAACAAAGCCCATGAGACAGGAATGGAATACCTCATTTAGGCCAGGTGGTGAGGTGGCCTGTAAATTAAATGCTATGCTATTCTGATGAACCCTGTATGTAAGTACGTTTTTTAGCCTAAAAATATCGTACAGCTCATTATATAAAATTACCTGTCTTCATGTACCAGTGTACAAATACTATGTACTATATCTATGTTGCAGAAAAAGATAGTCCCCCAAACAAATCTCCCCTGATGAAGGAAAATATGTACCAATAAAAATTTCCGAAACAACATGTCGGGATGCATGCTACAATTCTTCATGTACTGACCTCAGCTTGACTCTGGCAGTGCCTAGATTATTAGCTTTTGGGTTTGATATATAGATATCTATGTATAACTAATTCATTGGTGTACTTTGTATATTTTAAAGTGACTGTTTTTTGAGGATAAAATTAATCTTCTGTACTTAATAAAAGTGGTACTCTGTTGCCTTTTTTACATCATTACTCCCATTTCTGCCTTAAAAGTCCATGGGGGCGGCTCCTATTGCACTAGTTGCATGTTCTCTCTTTCTATAATTAAAGGATGTTGGCAGTCCTACACATTCAATTACCTCACAATCTTTTTCTCAGACTTTAGCTAAAACTGTAAAGACTCTACTCTCTGAAGTATTTACAAAATATACCTGCGTGATAGAAGTATGGCACTAAGAGCCAGAGATCCCACTAAGGAGCTGAGGTGGCATGGACAGCTCATGACCCAGCAGGGATGACATCCAGGGAGGGCAATCCCCAAGGTGGAAATAATCAAGTGACCGTATGTTCTGGAACCATCAAAGGGTACTACAGAAAAATAATATATTTACAGTGTGCAATATGTCCTATACTCGGTAAAGGATAGGACAGGGGGATAGTGGAGAGTATCAGTAAGGACCAAGCCAATATGAGTGAAAAATGTTGGAATAGTTAAAATGAGACAAAATCACCAAGCAGAAGTGATAATGATCAACCTAAATGTGCCAATAGGAACTAGTGATAAAAGTGAATCCCAATTTACCCTAGTGAATGGAACCCTAAGGTCCAGAGTGATGCATAGAGTAAACCGGTGTGAACAGATACAACCACCATTGTGAAACAACCACCCTGGAATGAGGCTAATAATATAATAATAATAATAATAATATAATATTATTATTTTATTAATAAATTATATTATTAAATATATAATATATAATTATGGGGGTGTTACCTTGTCAGTATTGTGTAAAAATAATCACCTATTTTTTTTTTTTTTTTTTCCCCCATCATGCAAATGTCGAGTTACTGTATATTTTTCATTTAAATTAAACTGACATAACCAAGGCAGAAAAAATATATATTTTCTGCAGAAGTCCTATGCATAACTAGGATTGTTGCTCTTTTCTGTGTGGGGGTGTAAGGCCTTCATGCTGGAACTCTGCTGTTCTCCATTAGTATAGAGTTTAATAGGAACTAGACTTTGCATTTCTTAATACTTTTCTGAAGAACAGATGGGGATGAGGGGAGGTAATTGTCCTCTGGATACTTCAAATCAGCAAGCAAGAAGATTCACCAGTTTAACACAAAAGTGCTGGAATAGCAGCTTCAATCTATTTAGTAAACCCTTGTGACAGCCCGAACTTTGTCATGTTGACTTTTACAGTCTTCTAAAACCTGCGCCCTGCTGGCATTGTTATACAGAGCTTGGTCTTCACATCTGGTGGTAAAATCACAAGTCACTAAGCAGCCATCTTTTTTTGTTATAACTTTCTTGGAGGATTGGAAATCTGGTCATAGCTGAAATGTGATGCGAAGGGCAGGTTGTAGGGCAGGGGTATAGTATTTTAGATAATACTGAGGGTGAAAAAAAAGTAGCGTTAATCAAATATCTAATCAGAAGATATATAGATTTTTTTTTTTTTTTTTTTTTTCTGTTCAGCCTGCAGGAACTAACAATATCTCCCATACACGTTACACAGTGTAGATGGATAAATCTCCAAATGCAGGAATTGTATTCTGACACTCAGCCCCACTGGCTGTCAAAATACCCAAACAGCAGGTCCATCTAATTTGGATGCAGCAGCTATAAGGCCGACAAGGTTCCAATCGGCGTGTGTGTGTGTTTTTTTTTTTTTGTTTGTTTGTTTGTTTGTTTGTTTTTTTTTTTTTTTTTTTTTTTGCAATTGATGGATCGTGGGCGGGAGATGGCTGACAGGTTCATCAGGAATGAAATTAGTTAGGCTGACCTTCAGTCACTTGGAATGACTGAAGGCTGAGGTCACTCTGTGCATGGTTGTTGCATAGCTTTATTGGTAGGAATTGATTTTAAATAGAATTGGTTTTCTAATAAAAATAGATTTTAACTGATTGTGTTACCATTATAAGGAAGCCAGAAACAATAGACCAAGACATTATAATTCAAAGAAAGGGGCTCCTGACAGCTTAGTGACATGAGACTGGTGCAGAATGAACATGTTCTGTTCGTATTTTAACCTCCTTGTATAATTTTTTTCTTGCTTCCTCACAGCAAACTGTTATCTCCAGTTTAAATAACACAGAATTCCGTGGCAGTGGTTACACAAGGTATGTAAAATGTCATCTAAAAAGGGCACCTTCTGAAATTTATAGTAAAGGAAATGATCATTCAAGCCATTAAATAAGATGACTTGTTTCTAGCAAGGATAGTAAAATCCTCTATTACCCTGTTGGTGTGACCAAAAAAAAAAGTTTAACGTGCAGACCCATTTGACAAGTGAAGTTGGCAAGGAAACTGTTAATGATCTCCAGCAAACTTTGCACCTGTATTAGGCCTGATTCACACCTAAGCGTTTTTAGTGCATTTTGCAGGTTTGCACTACAGTCCATTTAACATGGTTTCCTATGGAACACGTTCTGTAGTGCAAAAAGCACAAAAAATGCATAGGAGTGAATCGGGCCTTAAAGTCAGGAGGTTAATTTATGATACCTTACCTTGTTGGTATCAGAACTGCTTCTTCCCCCAATACAAATCTGTGGGAATGCAAAAGCAGCTTGCAGGTCAGAAGGTTGGCTGCAGTTTATATGCACCTGTTAATGAATTTCAAATGATTTCTGTAGCTTTTCAGCTGATGTCAAATGCAACAGTACAAGTAGAAGGAGAGGCAAACAAACAAACCTACTTTTAAAATGCTTCTTCCCCCAGTGTCCAGTGTACATGTTAGCATTTATCACAATGTAAATACCTCTCTTCCCATCCCCCCCCCTTTTTTTTTTTTTTCATTTTTTTTAATGCAATCACATGACTGCAAAGTTCTGGTTCTTCAGTGTAACTATGTTAACCCCCTTCCCTTTACCAACCACAGCTGCTCATGAGCACTGGGGAGTAATACTTTTTGCAGTCACGTGATAACATAGAGAAGCTTCTGTGGGAACAGGCTTTTACATTGTGATACATGCTAACATGTATGTGGTGCACTGGGGAGGAAGTAGATTTTTATTTTTTTTTCTGTTTGTTTTGCTTTGCCAAGCATTAAATAAAACTGATATGCTTTTAACAGTTTTGACTGCAAAAAGGGGTGTGGGTTTTTTTTTTTTATTTATTTTTTAATATTGTAATCTAAGACTACAGTAGTCTGTTTTTAGAATGCTACTGCGTACACGAGACATAATTTGTGTTTTGTTTTTTTTGTTCACAGCATGGCCATCATATATGGAGTGTTTTCAGCTTCCAATCTTATAGCTCCTTCTGTAGTTGCCTTGATTGGCTGTCAACTTTCAATGTTCGCAAGTGGTTTATTTTATAGGTGAGTATCTGCTCTTTTAAAGCGGTTGTATACCCGCTTTTTTTTTTTTTTTTTCTTACACCTGCAAGGGAAAAGGCATAATGAGCTAGTATGCACCGCATACTAGCTCATTATGAGATACTTACCTTTAGAACGAGGCGCCGGCATCTCACACGGTCTACGCCGAGGGAGCTGACATTTCCCCTCGGCGTGTCTTCCGGGTATCGCGGCTCCGGCGCTGTGAGTGGCCGGAGCTGCAATGTCGTCACTCCCGCGCATGCGTGTGGGAGACTTCTGTCCGGCAAGCTCCGGAGTTTGCCGGGCTGTCTGCCGAGAACCCCCTGTGCGCATGCGTCGCTGCAGTCAGCGGCTCATTGCGAGGGGAATATCTCCTAAACCGTACAGGTTTAGGAGATATTTTTTTTTTTTTTTTTACCTACAGGTAAGCCTTATTATAGGCTTACCTGTAGGTAAAAGTAAAAAAAAAAAAGGTATACAACCACTTTAAATATTACAATTGTATTCAATCTAATTATAATGCTCAGTAGTGGAATCAACCATGAAACTTAAAACAGAAGTTAAAAAAAAAAAAAAAAATATTATACTTGCCTAGGTGGATGCTGCATCTGTCACCCGCTGCTAAGACAGAGAAATGAGTGATTAAAGACTGCTGATGGCTTGGTTCTCTGTCTTCACTGAGCAGAGAGCTGGTTACTGTCCTGGTAGTTGTTTCTTTTCTCTTAAAATCCCAGGAGTGATCAGGCTGGGGCACGCTGAACTGGGCTGCCACATTCTCACGCATGTATGTCTTCTCTTCTCTTTCTGAATATATTTCTAATGAGGGGGGTCTTATTATTGTGCTGTACTCTTGAGAAAGTTTGACAAATGCAACCCAAAGTGTGGTAACTACTTGCTTTGGCTGCAGAATCTGTTTCAAAATGTGCTTCTGCCTGATCCTACTGTTTTAGCCATGTTATTTAACTGTATAAACTTCCCTGTGGGTTAAGGCCACACTCTGTGATTCAAACCAATATTACTCTTGCAGCATGCCCGCCAGCAGAACCTGGTTAGGCTTTTGTATGAAAGATCTTTTGGTGGTCAGATAATCTGTTTGCATCTGTCAGTATGCAGAATTAATTTGGCCATACACATTACAATCTGATTTTAGAATGACCAAAAAGGGGGTGGGGGGGTTGTACAATCAAGCTGTAATGTGCTTGTGAGCTTTGTAGCACTCATTTATCAAAAATGCTGTTTGCAACATATGAAAGTGTACTGTCTGTATATGGTAAACAATTTCACTGTGTTAAAAATGACAACCATGTTAATGGGGTATTACAGCAAAAAAAAAAAAAGGGCAGCAACTGACAAACCTAAATAACCAATCTGAGTGGTGGGAGATGATTGGATGCATTGGCAAGCTTTGTTCTCTCTGCAGATCAGCCTGTACTGGAGGTATCTAACCCCCCCCCCCCCGGCCCAAATATCATTACCACTGTCCTGAAGCTATACCAAAATACACTTTAAATACTCTCACATGGCATCATGTGCTCAACGGTTTTGTGTAATGCCTGTCTTCCACCCATCCCCTTGATATTATGGCATATACATGTATGGATCTTTTTCCTTTTTTCCATGGTTTTATCTCATGTATTTAATTCTGAAATGGTTGTATGCTTTCCTATTACGTTGGAACACCTCACCGCATATGGTAGGAGCTAAATAAATATGACAACATGAATTATTTAATCACACTGACGACTTCTGTTTTCTTTTAGTGCCTATATTGCAATGTTCATCCAGCCATACACCTGGTCATTTTACACGTTATCTGTTTTAATCGGGATTGCTGCTGCTGGTGAGACTTTTCTGCTTTTATTTAATTAAATGTGCTTCTCCAACCTTAAAGCGACCATACCTTTTTTAGGCTGAATATAAAAAATCTTAACAAATTGGTCCATCCACACTGTGTAGCATAGATGGAGAAATCTCCCACTGTGGTGGATTGGATGCAGGCGCTGTTCTACTGACTTTTTCTGCATGGCTTATTATTATTATTATTATTATTATTATTATTATTTTTGTTTGGTTCCCTGAAGTATATTGTGTGCAATGGTGCTGACAGGGAAACAAGCTGATCAAATTTTGGCTGTTTATTTGGAACCAGACGAAACTTGCTCAAGCTTTGGTCAAAAGAGTAATGGGGGCCACCATGGCTTTTGAAAGTGCTAGTTTCTTTACTGTTGGACTGATTTGCTGCTTTTAAAGTGTCTGTTGTTGGAAGAGAATTTTAAAAATGATTGTTTTTAAAGAAAAGGGTAAATACTTGGCCTGTCACCCATGCTGCCAATTTTTTTCTACCTTGAGGCTGGGTGAAAATCTCCTGCATCCTACACACTTGTAGGTGTATCCAATGTCTGGTTGCTTGCTGCACACTAGTGTCTCCTGTCTGCTTCTGTATCACTACTGTGTCCTGTAGTGATGCAAGGGCCACATAATTAAATCGCTGAGAGCAGAGAAGGACCAGGCATTGTACATATGTGAAAGTTTTGTGTGTAGAGACTGCTGGATGCCACCATTTTGAATGTGAAGTCAGGGGACCTAGCTGACTCAGAGCAAGGTTGTATAGGGAGGTTTAGGGAAGGGCAGAGGAGATGGGCTAACGCAGTTCCACAATTGAGAAGTTCCAAAAGGGGTGAGGGCTAAGACATGCATGGCGAAAGGGGGTTGCTCTAGGGAATTGACTCTTCCTGGAATAGTTAAACTATTAGCACGTTCATAGGCACATTGCAAGTAAATGGAAAATTTATCGAAAGGGGGTGGGGGTGACTAGGCCCTGGTGTCTGTGTTCCTGGTCCAATTGCTTAACTGGGTTTTTTTTCCTCAAGACGTGCTAGACCTTGCCGCTTGACTGATGCCTTTATTGCCTATTCTTTCTAATAAAGTAATGGTGTGGGTGGTCATCGGTCCTCCTGGGGGGGTTTCTTCCTTTATTTTTTCAAGCATTATACACATCTGGGTAGCTCCCCTGTATGATAGGTCGAAGCAGAACAAGATGCGTCATCTGGTGCTTGTTCTGGCACCAGATGATGACACGCTTCGATGCATGAGATGTGCACTTCCCCCAGGCGTTTTTGAGGCTTGGGCGTCTATCCTTCAGTACCATTCTTTCTTTTTCATACATCATGGGACACAGAGTCAGGCTAATATTCATTACCTACTGGTTTATACTCTATCTCCAGGTGAATGGACACTGGTAGACCAAAGGTCTTCAGACAGGAAGTGATCCCCTATATAACCCCTCCCACACAGGAAGAACTTCAGTTTTTTACCAGTGTCTGCAAGATGGATGGCATGGTTTGTTTGAGCTCCCCGAGCTCCAGGTCTCTAGTCTCACAAACTGTTCTTAAATGAATCAAGGGATTGACCGATCGGATCCATTTGACACAGGCTTTTATGTGATTAGATAAATGTTTCCTGAGCCTCGCAAAGAAGACTCAAGATCCTGTGACATTTTGCCTGTAATGCGGCCTCCAGGCGCTGGACCCTGCGAAGTGGAATCCTGGACACCACAGCGCTAAAGCATTCCTGCAGGGTGCTGTACAGGTCCAAGGGAGTGGACCCTAAACATGAAAAGGGTACCCAGTCCTTGAAGATCCTCAAGTGACAGGAACCCACCATGATGCGTGAAGTTTGGGCTCTTCGTTTCTAAGCTGCTCTGCGCCTGGACGGGTAAGTGAAACCCCTTTACTATTATTGTGGGGTGTCTCAGTGATTGTAACAATCAGTCAAGCTAGATAGAGGCTGGACACCTATGTGCGGTGACCATACGGGGGAATTTTGGGCTAGCTGTGGGTGCTTGCAAAGCGTACCCTTTTTTTTTGTTTTGTTTTGTTTTGTTTTATTTTGCTTGCGTCTGGCTGTTTCTTACCTGTATGATGGCACACGACGGTGTGCCATTTTGCCTTGGTTCACCATGGCACACGTGCGTTCGCAAGAGTGCCATTGTGTTCAGCAGTTGTTGTTTGGCGGCCATGGCGCATATGCGTTCGCAAAAGCGCCACTGGACTTAGCAGCAGTTTGGCGGCCATGGTGCACGTGGCTTCGCCGCCCATGCGCAGTAGCCTTTATCTGGGCGCATGAGGATTCGCGTCATACACGAATAAAGCCACGCCCATTCGCCGGGACCATGTAGGCGGCACACACCCAGCTTATTTAAGCTATATAGGCCAAGCATATAAAGTGCTTCCAGAAGGCAGCTGTGGGACAAAGAGCAGGCTCTGGACAGACACTTGCAGCGGTTCATTCTTTCCTTACCGGGTCACATGAGTCACCAAGTGTTGCTTGGCAGGCTGAAGGTGCTTAGCAGGATTGTTACATAGGGGCTCGGGAGCCCTTTTAAAGGGTCTCCCTTCTGAGGGGTTTTTATACTACACCCAAATACACTTTTTTTTTTTTTTTTTTTTTTTTTTTTTTTTTTGTGGCGGGTAAATGTCTTTAAAAAAAAAGGAGCGGGGCTAACGCACTATAGGGAAGGGCATACCAACGTCGTCAGTAGTTCCTGATGAACCTAGTCATATCCCCTGAAAGACCAGAGGCTTTCAGGCAATCTGAGCCACTGCGCCTTTCTGGTATTGTGCCTACAGTCAACGCTGCTGCTTCAACCTTTATCACTAAGGATGAACTGTCCTCGGCCCTAGCTGGGTTAGAGCACAGAATTGCTGGCATGATTGCCTCCATCCCACAGGATTGCAGGAAGCGTGACAGATCCCCCTCCACAAGGCCTCCTAGTGTGGAGCAGGAATGGGTTTAGGATGGGGAAGAGCTTAAAGCTCAGGACTCTGTGGGGGGCCCGGCAGATGAGTCTACTTCCGAGCGCTCTGGACAAGAAGATATCCAGTTGATGTCTGCCTCTCAGTCGCAGAGGCTTTTGATCCTGACTGTGACCGAAAAGGTTTGTTCTGCCTTTTAAGTTGCCTCTTGCAGAGGTGACTGAGCCCCCCATGGTCCTCTTTGGGATCCCTGAGGCCTCTTCAGGCCACACAGGCTTTTCCTCTACCCCCCTCTGTTGGAACAGGCAGTGTATGCTGATTGGGAACATCCTGAAAGGATTTTTGTTCCTCCTAAGAGGTTTTCCCTTTTATGTCCCATAGATGAAAAGTTCATTAAAAAATGGAGCATTGCAGCAGTCTGTTCCTTTTAAACAAGAACTGAACTTGTCTGGTAGATAACGCACAGGGTTTGAAAGACCCTGTTGACAAGAAATTGGAGTTGTTATTAAAGGCTTCCTTTTTCTTTGGCTAGTTCAGCTATTCAGCCAGATGTTGCAGCAATTGGTATCTGCCAGTCTTTAAAGGATCCAGTCAAACGCCCTAAAAGGCCTAACCAGTAGGATGATCTGCCTGAAAGTAAGACGGATGTTTCTCGAGCGCTGTTTTTTGCTATTGACGCCTTAAAGGATTCAATACAGCAGGTTTCTCGTTTGTCTCTCGTCTGTACATATGCGCAGACTCTTATGCCTTAAGAACTGTTCAGCCAAGCTTCCTTGTATAAAAGTTATTGGCAGGTTTCCCTTTTCATCAGGAACGTTCATTTGGTGATCCTTTGGACAAATATATCCAAAAGATCTCCGGAGGGAAGAGTTCTCTACTTCCTGTGAAGAAAAGCACCAGACGTCCCTCATTTAAAACCTCAGGAACTGCTTCCTCTAATGTCTCAGCATCAAGGCGGCTCTGCCGCCAACAGGGTGCGAGGGCCAGGGGCAAGCCCCAAGGCCAGAAGAAGCCCTGAGTCCAAGATTCTTCTAAACCCAGCACCAAGCCCTCCTTTTTTGAGGGGACGCCCCACTCCATTGAGTGGGGATAAGGCTGCTGCACTTTGCGGACATTTGGGGAACAATAATTCAGGATGAGTGGGTCACCTCAATTTTATATCTCGCAGTTACAAGCTAGAGTTGCGGTTCCCCCTCAGAGGTTTTTAAGATCCAGTGTTCCCTCAGATCCTCCAAAAAGAAACTTATTGCTTCCTGCACTACATCATCTAGTGCAGGGATCCTCAAACTACGGCCCTCCAGCTGTTACAGAACTACACATCCCATGAGGCATTGTAAAACA
The DNA here is from genome assembly GCA_037952835.1 of Lithobates septentrionalis. Lineage (NCBI taxonomy): Eukaryota > Metazoa > Chordata > Amphibia > Anura > Ranidae > Lithobates > Lithobates septentrionalis. The sequence goes on from JBBDGP010001129.1 coordinate 1,039,652, forward strand.
CTGACATTCACAGACATGACTAGGCATGATGGGAATTGTAGTTCCTGAACAACTGGAGGGCCATAGTTTTGAAGACCCCTGATTCTAGTACATCAAGGAGTGATTGTAGAGGTTCCAGTATCCAAAAGGGGCACTGGGTTTTACTCAAACCTGTTTTACGGTTCAGAAAACCAAATGGGGTCACAAGGCCCATTTTGGACCAAAGATCCCTGAACAAGTATCTGATACAGTCCTTTCGGAGGGAGTCTGTCCACTCAGTAGTAGCCTCACTTCAGAGGGGAGACTTTCTAGCCTCCATTGATTTTTATATATGTGTAAATACACGTCTTTTATATCTTTCAGCCTCATAAGAGGTTCTTACGTTTTGCAGTAGAGGAAAGTCATTTTCAGTTTGTGGCTCTACCTTTTCGGGCTGGTTACAGCTCCTCGGGCGTTCACAAAGGTCCTAGCACCAGTACTGGGTCTTTTAAGGGCCCAAGGGATCCTGGTGATTGGGTATCTTGATGACCTCCTACTCAGATCACTCATTACAGGCTCTAGAACAGAGCATAATATGCACCGTGTAGCATTTGAAAAGCTTAGGCTGGATCATAAATACCGAAAAGTCAGCCTTATAACCAGTCGAATAAGGGGCACCAGACAACCCTCCATTTGGATCTGTATGAGTCTTTTAGGGAGGAGATGGTATCCTCCTTCGAGGTAGTGCCCTATGCCCAGTTCCATTCCAGGCCTTTATAGCAAGACCTCTTGTTGGCCTGGACCAGAAGAGGAAAAACCCTGTGTGCTTATCTCCTTGGGCACGCTTAAACCTAAACTGATGGTTGCAGGATCAGAACCTGTGAAAGGGAAAATCCTTTCTCCCGTTAACTTGGAGAGTACTGCCTACAGATGCCAGTCTCTCAGGCTGTGGAGTGACCCTAGGAAAGAAAAAAGAAATGGCTGCACATCCAGAACTTCCGATTGGTGTTATCTTATAAAAAAATAAAATAGATAAAATAAAAGGCAAAGACACCAAACTGGTCACATAGACACGTTTCACACATACATCTTGTGACCTAGAAGGGCTCACGGCTCATGGGGAAATGATCAGGGACAGAACAGATCCTGCCCATCAACGTCCTGGAATTTTGGGCACTACGTCTGGCCCTTCAGTCCTGGACGGTGGAGTTTCAGACCTGCCCTATCTGGGTTCAGTCCGACAATGCCACTGCAGTGGTCTATATAAACCACCAAGGCGGTACCAGGAGTCGTTCAGCTCTGAAGGAGGTGAACCACATACTAGACTGGGCAGAGGGACATATGCCAATGATATTGGCAGTCCATATCCCGGGAGTAGAGAACTAGAAGGCAGATTATCTCAGCCGCCAGCAGATCTGCCTGGGGAAATGGTCCCTACACCCAGGGGTGTTCCAGAAAATTTTCCAGCGTTGGATGGCCAGAGGTCGACCTATTGGCATCCAGATTCAACAACAAGCTACAGCAATTTGGGTCCCGAACAAGGAATCCTCAGAGCAGATGCTCTGATAGTTCCATGGAGACAGTACTCCCTTGTTTATGCTTTCTCTCCGATCCCTCTCCTTCCACATTTGTTGCGCAGGATTCGGAAAGAGGGGGTTCCAGTCATTCTGGTGGCACCAGCCTGGCCCAGAAGGCCCTGGTTCCTAGAGATTGTGAGACTGATGATAGACGGGCCATGGACCCTTCCACAGCGCCCCGATCTACTGTCTCAAGGTCCTATATTCCATCCCAATTTACAGTCTCTAAATTTGACGGCATGGCTATTTTGAAGCCAGGGTGTTAAAGAACCGTGGCATCTCGGGATCAGTAGTGTCTACCCTAGTGAATGCTAGAAAAGCTGTCGCTAGGAAAATTTATCATAAGGTCTGGAAGAATTATATTGCCTTTTGTGAAGCCAGAAAATGGCATACTCGGAAATATGTGATTGGGAGAATTCTCTGTTTTCTACAGTCAGCTGTGAAAATCAAATTTGCTTTGAGTACAATCAGAGGTCAGGATTCAGCCCTATCAGTATTCTTCCAAAGGCCTTTAGCCTCCCATTCACTGGACCGAACCTTTTTATACAGGGGGCAACTTGCTTGCTTCCCCCCCATTAGGTCACCTACGTGTCCTTGGGAGTTGAACTTGGTGCTGTCTGTGTTACAGAAACATCCATTTGAACCCATCAAGGAAATTCCATTAGACTTGCTGTCACACAAGCTAGCCTTCCTGATGGCTATCACCTCGGCTAGAAGGGTGTCGGAGTTGGCGGCCCTTTCATGCAGGGAACCGTACTTTATCCTTCACCACGACAGGGTCGTGTTACAACCTGTTCCATCCTTTTTGCCAAAAGTGGTGTCGGCCTTTCACTTAAATCAGGACATTATTTTGCCTTTTTTTTTTTTTTCTCTCTGCCTCGTTCGGCGGAAGAGAGACGACTGCACTCATTGGACGTTGTCTGGGCAGTCAAGGTTTAGATCTGCGGAGATCCGTGGATCAGACTCCTTTTTTTGTTTTACCAAAAGAACCCAAGAAAGGGCAGGCAGCTTCCATTGCCAATTGGGTCCGTCAATTGGTCATTTAGGCCTATGGTCTGAAGCATAAAGCTCCTCCCTTTAGGGTGAGAGCTCTTTCTACCAAGGGTGAGGGAACCTCCTGGGCTTTTCGCCATCAGGTATATGTGGCTCAGATTTGTAAGGCTGCTACCTGGTTTTCTGTGCATAGGTTCACAAACTTTTATCAAGTGGATGTTCGAGCAGCCGAGGATTCAGCTTTCGCCGCAGTGGACTGTGGGCTGCCGTATAAGTTCTGATCGCTATTGTTTGGCAGGGTGTCCCTCCCCTCAAGGCTATTGCTCTGGGACCAGTAGGTAATGAATATTAGCCTGACTTTGTCCCATGATGTACTCAAAAGGATTTTACAGGCAAGTATGACGGAAAAATCCTATTCTGGAGAAAAAGGGGAACATGAGAATAAGGAGTTTGTGGGACTTTATATGAAACACACCACTGGAATAAAATGAATCAATCAATATTCAATGGCATATTTAATGATGCATGTGGGCATACATGCAAACAAGGGGGGGGGGGGGTGATGTTCCCACAGTGCCTCCAGCTGCCAATAACAATACCTGTGCTTTTTGACCTTGATTTTACCCATAGGTAAGCGTGTTGGGAAAACATTTTTTTTTCTCCCTCTTCCCGTTATATTACCATGTAAATATTATATACAGTCAGGTCCATAAATATTGGGACATTGACACAATTCTAATCTTTTTGGCTCTATACACCACCACAATGGATTTGAAATGAAACAAACAAGACTTTCAGCTTTAATTTGAGGGTATTTACATCCAAATCAGGTGAACGATGTAGGAATTACAACAGTTTGTATATGTGCCTCACACTTTTTAAGGGACCAAAAGTAATGGGACAATTGGCTGCTCAGCTGTTCCATGGCCGGGTGTGTGTTATTCCCTCATTATCCCATTTACAAGGAGCAGATAAAAGGTCCAGAGCTCATTTCAAGTGTGCTATTTGCATTTGGAATCTGTTGCTGTCAACTCTCAATATGAGATCCAAAGAGCTGTCACTATCAGTGAAGCAAGACCTCATTAGGCTGAAAAAACAAAACAAACCCATCAGAGAGATGGCAAAAAACATTAGGTGTGGCCAAATCAACTGTTTGGAACATGCTTGAACTCCCTGGCGGTATGATTATTTCAGATTTTTGCGTCTCAAAGCGGTACATTTATTTTGCATAGAAATTTGGGGTTTTTATATTGTAGGCCTGTAATTCTTAGCAATAACACACTTAAATATGTCCACCAAGAGTCTAGTAGATATCCCGGGTATGATGGAGTTTGAAACACAAAATCAAATTATAATAAATAATTATAAAAAATAATAATCATAAAATACATTTCCCCACGATTCACTATCGCTCAATTCTGTTTTCTAGCTGGTCTAAAACCACTTTTGACGTAAAGGGACACTTTTTGGTTGCCATGGACAATCTCCAGTTTCCAGGCAGAAAGAACAGTATCATATAAAACTGCATGCAGGGCACTGAACAAAGCACTGGGGACAAAAGGGATGTGAAATGATTTCATGCAGTAATGTAATCTGTAAGATTACAGTGTACTGTATGTGTTATGAATTTTCACTTTTTTTTTAATTTGCCGCCAGGCTCCGCCCCCATGCGACGCTCGCAGGGAACTGAGCCCGGCACAAGGGACATTGGGGCGAAGGACACAGCCTGCAGACACAGCGGGGGACATCGCAGGATCCTGGGGACAATGTAAGTACACCGCACCAGGATCCTGCAATGTAATCCCGAGTGTGGCTCGGGGTTACCGCTAATGGTGCTGAAATTTAACCCCGAGCCACACTCGGGGAAAACCGCCAGGGAGGCTACAAAGAACGCAATTGTGAGCTCAGCAACACCAAAAGACGCGGAAGACCACAGAAAACAACTGTGGTGGAAGACCGAAGAATTCTTTCCCTGGTGAAGAAAACACCCTTCACAACAGTTGGCCAGATAAAGAACACTCTCCAGGAGGTAGGTGTTTGTGTGTCAAAGTCAACAATCAAGAGAAGACTTCACCAGAGTGAATACAGAGGGTTCACCACAAGATGTAAACCATTGGTGAACCTCAAAAACAGGAAGGCCAGATTAGAGTTTGCCAAACAACATCTAAAAAAAGCCTTCACAGTTCTGGAACAGCATCTTATGGACAGATAAGACCAAGATCCACTTGTACCAGAGTGATGGGAAGAGAAGACGTCAGCACGTTTGCCCTGTTGTGGACGGGAGTTGTCTGAGTGCCAGCCGGTATTGCTGTTCTTTCGTTTTTAAGTGTAAGTGTTTTACTTTTTAATAAATTGGAGTCGTTACGTTATCACACTATTGGCTGCTTCTCCTCTTTGAATACCCACGATCTGAGCCTGTGAAGAGCCTGCCAGGACGGGATCGCGGTGACTCCGCCACATTTTCGTTTTTGGCTTCTTCCAGTCGATCTTCTGGTGAGCACTGCAACGAGCAACAAGACAGGGATGCCCATTATCCACTTTGTTTGCTTTAGCTTTAGAACCGTTGGCTGCTTCTATCCAGCAATCAGAATATTACTGGGTTTTGTAGATCTATGTGAAAGGACAAAATCGCCTTATATGTGGATAATGCACTTCTATTTCTGGGAGTTACTTCATCCTCATTGGAGGCAGTAATGTCTTTGATTAAAAAACATGGTTCTTTTTTAGGCTTTAAGATAAATTGGGATAAGTCAGGACTTTTACCAGTGGACCCTTTGGCGACCAATCTGCCAATCTCCGCTTCTCAGATCGCAGTAGTCTCTACATTTTAAATATCTAAGCATCACAAGTGGGTACATATGTGGAGAGGAACCTGTCCCCAGTGGCTTGGGCAATTGGGAAAAATCTGGAGTAAATTGCCTTTGACAATAATGGGTAGAGCCAATTTTGATAAAGATTATTTGGATGCCACAATTTATTATTATATTTGCTCCTTAACTGTCCCATATGGTTACCATGGAATTTTTTTAAAGCAATAGATACTTTGTTTAGAGATCTAATTTAGAGATATAAACATCCTCAGATCAGCTTGGAAACTTTGCAGCTACCTAAGGATGAAGGAGTCTGTCCCCAATACCAGGCTTTATTATCTGGCATCTTAACTCCACCAATTAAACGGTTGGAATACTATAGATTGTGAGGATCCTATACAACAAATTATATTCTCCAAATGCCGATAAATCCATTAGTGCAGTTAATAGTTTCCTATTAATTTTTTAACAAACACAGATATTCTACATTCCACTTGGTATATAGGATCTGGACCACTGTTCAACAAGAAACTCATTATGAGGGTTACGCACAATATATGCCCATATGGAATAATCAACTGCCTGAAGTGGCGAAACTTAAAAATTTTGACTTGTGGAAAAAGGCAGGCATTTTGTTTCTTGGCCAACTCTGACAATGATGCTTTGCAATCACCAAAGACATATCAATGGATTAAAGCAGTTAAGATTAATTTAAGACGAGAGGGGACAGTCGAACATTATATATTTATTATTATTATTTGTTTTGTATGATAGTATGTTTGGTTGCGTTTGTCTTTTTGCCTGTATTCACAACGTTGGGTAGGGTAATGATCTAAGTAATTGATACCAACGTCCATTTAAAAAAAAAAAAAAAAAAAAATTCAATTTTTTTTATTTTGAATCTAACGTGAAAAAAATGAATAAAATTTGAAAAAAATATGGTAAATATATTTTTACAGATACATCCAGTTTGTCACTGCTCCTGATGAGTGAAAGTTATCCACGAAACGCGTTGAGCTTTCATTGATACGAAGTCACAGCATTTATGCGTCTGTCATGTGACTCCCACCTTTCAATCACGCGACTCCCACCATTCAGAATTATGAATCAATTATTATATGTACCATGGCCTCTATTTCTCATGTTTGTATTCTATTGGATACAATACAATTTTTTTACTATTCTGAATCATGCGGGTGTATTTTATGTATTATGCTACAATTTTTACCATTGTGTGCCAATCATGTTTATTTTCTTTTTTTATGCTACTTACTGAGATGGATTTTCTTGTTTGCATGTATGCCCACATGTATCAATTCATTTGTAATTGATTATTACATTTATTTTATTCCAGTGGTGTGTTTCATATAAAGTCCCACAAACTCCTTATTCCCATGTTCCCCTTTTTTCTCCAAGCAACAGGGCTGGGGACATATATACTTTATTAGTCCATTGTTTCATATAAAGTCACAAAATTTATTTTATTTTATATGACCATTCTATTATGGGTTTTAATTTCAGATTTGGTTAGATGCTCCTAAAGGGTTAATCACAACTAAAGGAATTCAAACTTTGCCACTTTCCTCATTAGAACCCTGATGTCCATGTGTGGGGGAATGCTTTCATCAAACCGATGTTCTTAGATGGTACACTTTCAGTTGTTGTATGTTTGCCTTACCTTGTAATTAGAGCTGAAACAACTAATCGATTAATCGACAACTAATCGATTAATCGACAACTAATCGATTAATCGACGACTAATCGATTAATCGACGACTAATCGATTAATCGACGACTAATCGATTAATCGACGACTAATCGATTAATCGACGACTAATCGATTAATCGACGACTAATCGATTAATCGACAACTAATCGATTAATCGACAACTAATCGATTAATCGACAACTAATCGATTAATCGACAACTAATCGATTAATCGACAACTAATCGATTAATCGACAACTAATCGATTAATCGACAACTAATCGATTAATCGACAACTAATCGATTAATCGACAACTAATCGATTAATCGACAACTAATCGATTAATCGACAACTAATCGATTAATCGACAACTAATCGATTAATCGACAACTAATCGATTAATCGACAACTAATCGATTAATCGACAACTAATCGATTAATCGACAACTAATCGATTATGAAATTAATCGATTACTATTTTCATAATCGATTAATCAGCTTGTAACATAATGGGGTTAAGAAAAACTAAAATTAGCCCTTTATAGTACAAAAAGAGCAAATCGCTACTGTAAATATTACTTTCACAGTTCTACAGTAAAAAAATGAACCCCTTACAGTAGTGATTATCTGCTTCTTCTTTTTTTTTGTACTATAAAGGGCTAATTTTAGTTTTTTTTAACCCCATTATGTTACTAAACGTCTTAGACCTGGTTGCACTACAGTTCATTCACATGGTTTCCTATGGGACGCGTACACATCTATACTTTTTTTTAGCGCTGCGTATTTGGAAAGGGTCAGGGACTTTTTTTTAACGCAAAACGGTGCTTTTTTGATTCAATATACTTCAATGAAGAAGCTGCAGAAAAGCATGTAATGCGTTTTTGCAGAAATTTGTGTTTTTTAACCTGCCCAACAACAAGTTGGCCAAAAAAAATGCAAAAACGCAAATTCCTGCAAAATCACGTGTGCAAAAAGCACTGCAGAAATAGATCAAAAGCAAACTGCATAGGTGTGTACCGAGCCTTATGCTGGCCACACCGATCAATTTTCAGACAAGAATTTTCATACGGAAAATCTTTGTACATTCGCTGAATGAAAGAATGTTTGAAATTTTCACTTTTCTGTTTTTAAAATGAAGGAAAACCACATACACCGTCTGAAAATTCTTTTGACCAAGAAGTTTTCTATTATTTCCAAATTGTCACCATGGTTGAAAATGAATGTCGATTTGACCCCACTAACGATTAGAAAATCGAACTAAAGTTCTTAAAATGCCTTTTTTTTTTTTTTTTTTTTTTTTTTTTGAAGAAAGACATTGTTTTTTAAATAAAAAAAAAATTTGATCTCTGAGTCTGATGATATTTACCAGATTCACCCTTTATTAGTATATATCCTCCAATAGTATATACAGTACATCTCCTCTAATAGTATATCTCTTCTGTCTGTTATTCTCAGAGTGGATTAGATATTTTGCTCCCTAACCATATAGTTATTTATATTTATCACTGCATAGAGATATTTAAGAATAAATTGTCTTTTTTTTTAAAACTTTACATATTAACTAAACTATACACCACACTTTTTTTTCTAAGCTTATTAACCGATTAATCGATTAATCGAAACAATAATCGGCCAACTAATCGATTATGAAAATAATCGTTAGTTGCAGCCCTACTTGTAATGGAGGACTCCCCTGTGGTGGCTGCAGTTTGTAGTGTCATAGATGGTTGAGCCTATCAATTGCATTGTAACCACAGATGCCTCTCATCCTCAAATGCTAATCTTTGCTGGACTTGCCCTACTACTTGTTTACTACTACAATTGGTTGTGATTGACAGCATAGTGCTGTCCGTATATAGCCTGAGCAGTAGAACAATCTGGCATCGGCAGGAAATGACATGGAGCACCCTCTTTAATTTCTCCTCCCAGCTCTGATCCTCTGTAGAGGTCATTGTGCCCGGTGATGAAATCACAGGGTCAAAGAAGAGGCTTTCTATGTTTTTAGAAAAAGTGTATCTGAACATTAGACTCTCTGAGCACATAATTTGAACATGGGCCAAAAAAAAAAAAGGCCAAACGATGTACATTATTATTTAAATAAGCTGCAGTAAGTATTTTGCTTGTAAGTGAAATCTGGTTCATGCTTTGACTGCTCCATAAATACTTTCCATGCATCGTGTATTTGTGGACTACTAGAAACTTTTTGTTCGCAGCATGGGCCATTTTATATATTTTCATTATTTCCTTTCCTAGTGCTGTGGACTGCACAAGGCACCTGTCTGACTGTAAACTCCGATGACAAAACCATTGGGCGGAATAGTGGTATCTTCTGGGCTCTACTGCAGTTCAGGTAATCCTATGGCTTTTTCCTGTCTGTTTTTAATGAGTAGACATGTAACAACCAAGTAGTCGAGTTTTGTTAGTCTGCAATAAACAGTGGAAATGGTTTTCACATCCTATAGATTGCAGAATGTTATTGTTCTAATGCCTTGCTATTGAATATATTCCAGTAAGTTGTCATTTTGTTTTTTTACAGTATGCTTTTCGGAAACCTTTATATCTACATTGCATGGAAAGGAGAAGCTAGCATATCGGGTATGCTGTGTTTTTTTTCATTTGTCGTATGATTACTTGTTACTGAATGAAGCCTCTTGTATGTTGACCTGGGATGGAAAAACCTAAACCCTGGAATTCACAAAGACTGGTGCAGGAAGACTTTTCAAAAGTGTCTCATGCATTCTAAAAGTGATGAAGAATTGGGCCAAATTCATATATCATCTTCTAGAGCTTGTACTTGAATTTGGCTCGGGCTGCACCACTTTTTAGAATGCATGCGAGACACTTTTGCTAATCTGTCTGAGCCAGTTCTTCTCTCTGTACACCAAAAGAGTTGCTCTTAATTATCTCCACTTTTACGTTTGGCGCATTTACTGTGACATAATGTAAAAGTGGTGCAACGCAATGTTAAGAACTACCTGAATTTAGGGCATGACTCGCTGGCAGAACCAAAAGTGTTGCAAATGCTTCAGGAATGTGGTGCAATGCCTTAACGAGGGATTAACGCCAGAAAAGTGCTGCAGCAGTTTTATTGAATTCCCCCAATTTGTTCACAATTATTGATATATAATTCATAAACGGTTTCTGTACTGCTGTATTATGCCACATAGGTTGGTGGCTTGCAAATGTATGCAACAAAAACCTCTAATCTCAACAACCTAATATTCAATAAAATATATTCATTACTAAAACGGCTGTGGAAAAAGCCCTGCATATAAAATTTACAATGCAACGGAAATTATGTGGGGCCTGTGTTATACTTATTTTATTAGGGCAGTTCAAAGTTAAAGTGGAATTCCAGGCACAATATAAATTTTGGTCATGATTAGTATGCTAAATATGTAAAACTTTCATCATCTGCATTTATATGCTAGCTGATTGGCTTAGAAAGTCTGTTCTAAGCGAGACAATCAGTTGCTTCCTGTTCTTTACCGACAACGGTTTCTCTCTTTAGCTAAATTTGCCAGCTGTCATGCACTTCCTGAAACCGTTGTTGGTATTTTTTTTTTTTTTATTCAGATTTACTTTCTATAAACCCGCCCCATCCCTCCCAGCCTTCTGCAGAGTGTGCAGAAGCTACTCCTTTTAATCAGCGTGCTCCCTCGGCTTTACCATGGAAATTACACCCCTGGCGGGTTTTCAGGTGTCGCTTCCTGTCATGTTTTCCCCTTTGCGCTGTTGATTCTGGCAGTGACTGCGCTAACTTTCTTTGGGAACCCCCGCTGGGCAGATACGTCACTTTCAGAAATGATGTACGTAGCTGCCCGAGAAGAGGCACACCCAGGGACCTGCACGGACTGGAATTGCCGGCCAGATAAAGCTCTCGTGAGTGTTGGGATTATTTAAAAGATCACAAATTTTGGATAATGTGGATCTTCTTTGATTGCAATTGATTACTGCTTTTGGAGGTACATGCCTTTTTTATTTTTTCCATTTAAATTGTATGGTAAATCACTTCCTCGCAGCTACCATTTACTCCAGCCCGAAAAACGATTGCTATATTCATGTGGTATTGATAATCTCCTAGAAGATAATGTAGAAAAAGTTAAAGCAGTAAAAGCCATGGTCACAAAAGGAGACTAATGGCTTACATTTTTTTTCTTTCATTTATGGAGGGGCACATAAATTCACTTTATAGATACTGCCATCTGCAGGAGGACTGGGCACTGGCAAATAGCAAAATTGTCGGCAAGCTCAGTCTAACCCCTCCTGTTCCCAGCATGCCCAAGATATATATATATAGATAATTTATGTATGTTTTTTTTTTTTTTCCTGGTATCCTAGAAGGTTGAATGCTCTTTTCTGTTTTTGTTGAGAAAAGTATATCCTTTTTCGTAGTTTCTATTTATTCTTCAGTCAAGACTCCTGATACATTATTGCTGAGCTGATCAAAAAGTGCAGCTACCCTGTTTCCCCGAAAATAAGACCTAGCGTGATTGTCGGTGATGGCTGCAATATAAGCCATACCCCCCAAATAAGCCCTAGTTAAAGCCCTTGTAGGTCTTATTTTCAGGGTAGGGCTTATTTTCGGGGAAACAGGGTAGGGCTTATTTGGGGGGTATGGCTTATATTGCAGCCATCACTGACAATCACGCTAGGTCTTATTTTCGGGGAAACAGGGTATTCGAAACTGCCTCTCCTCAGCCTGGTTTTGGAGTACCTCACCCAGACCCCACTTGACTGGATGATTGCAGGTCTTGCCCGGAACATGGTCTTCAGGCACTGGGCTCTGTGTTGTGGTACTTTCCAGAGAGTGTTCTAGGTAACCTAACTACAGAGCAATCTCTAAGTTCAGAGATCTGGCATAGCCCCCAGGTGTGACCTGGTCGCTGAAGATTCGCTTTGTGAGTAGACTGTATGGGCTAAGCACCAAGAACTACCACGTTACTAGGACAGCTAGGCAGCTTTACATTATGCTGTAAAGAACCCTTTCTGGTCCTACACAAGGATAAGGTGATGTTGAAGCCAGGATCTTCCTTCCATCTTTCTGCCTCTCGCCTCAATCAAGACCTAGTTCCTCCAGGCCTCCATGTTGCTCCAGTACATCAGGAGATCTCCCTGTGAGTTTACCTCATTACATGTTATGGTCTTAAGGGATTGGGTTCCACAAATTCCTATGAAGGCACATTCTACTAGATCTATGAATGCTTTCTGGGCTTTTCGGGATCAGGCAACTGTTGATATGTATATGCTGCCCACCTGGTCTTTTGTTCACTTGTTCTCCAAGTTCTTTGAGGTGGATGTTCACGCCTCTTTTGATGACCGCATTGCATGTAAGGTCCTTTTGGGTATTGAGATGCAAGCAGCCCGTCATTTTAATTTTTGGTGTCCGATCCTCAGTCGGACTGCTTTTTGAATGCCCCGCCTTTATCTAAATTCCTGTGCTGTAATTGATCAGCACAGACCCCGCCTGTCAGAGGAGCAGCCAATTGGCTGTCCTCTACTCGTGTCTGACAGATGTGAGTGAAGAAAAGCCGATCACTGGCTCTTCCTGTTTACATCATGATCAGCCGTGATTGGACACAGCTGATCATGTGGTAAAGAGCCTCCGTCAGAGACTCTTTACCAAGATCATAGTTGCGGTGTGTCAGAGTGGCACACCGCAACAATCGCCGTGGGCGCGCAGTGGTTAAACAAGAAACCTACATTTTGATAATACTGATAATGCTAATGCTGCATACATACGGTCGGAATTTCCAACAACAAATGTTCAATGGGAGCTTGTTGTCGGAATTTCCGACCGTGTGTAGGCTCCATCGGACATTTACCGTCGAATTTCCGTCAAACAAAATTTGAGATCTGGATCTCAAATTTTCCAACAACAAAATCCGTTGTCGGAAATTCCGATCATGTGTACACAATTCCGACGCACAAAATTCCACTAATGCTCGGAATCGAGCAGAAGAGCCGCACTGGCTATTGAACTTCTTTTTTCTCGGCTCGTCGTACGTCACCGCATTCTTGACGTCGGAATTTCCGACAACATTTGTGCGACCGTGTGTATTCAAGACAAGTTTGAGCCAACATCCATTGGAAAAAAAAACATGGATTTTGTTGTCGTAATGTCCGATTGTGTGTACGCGGCATAAGTGGTACTAGAGGGGAAGCCATCCATACAACACTAGAATTTATGTACCATCAATAACCACCAGACTTTGACTACTACCCCTCCAGGTTCAACAAATTCTATACGACACGTCAAATAAGGTAACCAAAATCTCATATTTATTCATATACATTAAAACAAACTAATGGCCCCTGCCCCCACCTATAACTGGCCTTCACAGCAAGGAGCACATGAAAGGGCAACGCATGCAAAACAAAACTAAAGAAAATTTCAAGCTCAACTCGCCAACCAGTAAAAAAAAAATCTTTGGCCAAGGAATTATTACGGTAACAGGCTGGTGCCACAATGCTTCATAAATTAATACATGTGATAGAATATTATAGGCTTAATAAGCAGTCCTACTGAAATGATTCAGAATCACATATGTAAACTGCAAAAAAAGTTGTAGGAAATGTAATCTAGCAGACTGAAAGCCTATAGTCATCCTGTTGTAGTACACTTAATTCCAAGACAGTTCTGTGCAAGGGATGAATACATATATTGTGTTCCAAATAGGGCTATACTATGCAGTAATATATTCCAAGGAGCCAAATGAGATGAATGTCCACCAGAAGCAGATGTGGTATATGCATGCAGTAGTCAGTCTGGTGGTTTTTATTGATGGTGCATTATTTGTCACCTTACTTATTTGTCACCTTACTTATTTGTCACCTTACTTATTTGTCACCTTACTTATTTGTCACCTTACTTATTTGTCACCTTACTTATTTGTCACCTTACTTATTCAAGGAAAAGGACCAATTCTTTGGACAGGCCATCTTACGATTCTTCCCTTCTCTGCACTCCTCTGCCGTTCTATTTGTCTGTCGGAGTCTTGACCTGCAAACTCTGTGAAAGCTCCAAGTTGTTTAGTGTTGGAACTTACGCAGAGATAATGGCCACTTTCCCTTCCCCACAGAAGTGTTTGGGCCTATGGATTGGTCACTTAAGCCCAAGCACTGCATTGTGGGAGTAGGAAAAATATGTTCCTCCATACTTAGGCATGTTCATTGTTGATAAAAAGAAAAATATAAATAAAAAAAAAAATGGTAAAATAGCTAACTGTTGCCCAGGCATAGCAGTAAAATGTATAATTGTGAATGGGCTCTTTATAATTTTTTTTTTTTTTTTTTTTTTTTTTAGATCTGCTTTAAGTTCAGCTCTAATGATGTACCTCAGAGTAGTTATGTCTGAGTGGTGGCAGGTTTAAATTGTTGATTGTGGCTAGTAACTAGACTTTTGAATAAGAGCCACATTAAAATATATATTCAGACTAGACTCCGTGTAAGATCAGAAGGAAGGGAAAGTGGAGATGATGCCTGTAGAAGCTGATTAGATTCCAGTTGCCACTTTTCTAGTCCATGTTGCAAAGTTAAACCTAATGCACGATTATTTTCTAAATGTATTTGTTCCAATTTCCTGTCCTTATGTTTATAAGCGATAATGTGTTCTGACTTGCAGTTTTAAGATCACCACAAGATAAAGCCGGTGTTTTGTACATTTCTTGTTTTACTGATAGTTTCCAAACTATCTTCAAAGCAGAACAAGGATTTAAAAAAAAGGAATAATTGGCATTAGGCAACTTGCAGCCAATGCAGAGAGAGCAGTGATGATTTGCAAACTGCAGCTACCATAGCAACCTATCTCATTTCATCTTTCATCAATTTAGCACAGTGAGGATAATGAAAATCAATTCTAATTGGGTAATGAGGGTTCCTGCAACAGTGTTTACCTTGTCTTACTAACAGGCTGTAATGAAAGCTGCTTTCACAGCCAATCCAATAACCATTCAAAAGGTGTCCAGTGTTTTGAGTTATGCTGGCCATACACTATACAGAAAATCGGCCGAACCCCTTTTCGAAAAACGAACGTTCGACCGTGACCGCAAACGATCTTGCCATCATATAATGACCGATAATCTGTTCAGTGGACATGAATAAATAATTTTGTGTTCGTTTTTTTACATATACCTAGTGCAGAAAGTTCGGACGGGAAACACATTAACCTTGCAATTTATCGTACGTTCGGCAGAAATTTTCCAAACATGCCGTTCGTTTTTTTTCCACAAAAACGTCACAAACGATTATCGATTTGTACCCACTAACTTGCCGAAAAACGAACGAAGTGTCCATTCGAACGATTTTTCGGCCGGTTTTTCGTATAGTGTATGGCCAGCATAAGTTTTTTTTTTTAAAGGACAACTGTACCTTTTTGGTGCTGGAACACAGGAGCAGAGTAAGGAATTGGGGCAGGGAGATCTCACTGTTGGTGTATCCAAGACAGAGGAAGCCAGGCACTGCTGCCTTTAACGAAAATTCTGTGTCCATGACACAGAGATGTATGCTCACCCTTGCAAAAACAGACAGCCCACAGTAACAAAGAGATAAGCTACCTGGGCTGTGAATCTGTGCACGGGGGGCTTGACAGGAATAGCCAAGGGATAGTTGAGGTAAAGCCGCATTCAGGGATTCCAGAAGTCAGGATAACGATAAACAAAGCCGGGGCCTGTCTTGGAACACTGCAACAGAAGACAGGAGCACTTGGCAAACATGAGAAAATGAACTGACCAAGCCCTCAGGGTTTTATACCCAGCTAATTAGATAACCTGCCTCAGCTGATCCAGGAGTGACAGGTACAAACAGAGTATCGCCCACAGTACTTCATGCTAAACTAGGCATGGCTGGAAAGCAGGCCGAATAGAACTGAGGTGTGGCTCAGAGGTAAAGGAGCAAGAACACAGTCATGAGTTCAATACCACCCAGAGCCACTTGGGGCGCGACCACACCTGGCCGCCTGCAAGGAACGGTAGGGACCGTGACAAATTCCACTTTTTTAGTGGACTGAACCTAAAGGATTAAAATTTTTGTTAGTGTTTGTAAAGACCAAATGTTTTTCTATTACGTGCACATGGCTGTGCACATAAACAAGACTTTTCTGGAACAAAAGTTCCTACATAAATGATCAGTAAAATGCTTGCCTTTAGATACATTTTTAAAATGCATAAAATTGTAGTTCTATATCATCCTCCTCCTGCTTCTCCCCCCAACACCAGAATGCACTTTTTGCATATACAGTACATGCATTTACACATGGTTTTTACATTTGTAAGTGCATAAAACGCATGTCTCCAGACAATTGTTTTGGTTACGAATCTGAACACTGCTTGTTTACACTCCTGTGTGCATGTCCCAAATTAAAACCGTACCCCTGATTCAACATAAAGGTTGTGGGAATCTCAGTCAGTCACCTTAACTAACCTAATATGCAATAGACATGTATACTTCCCATGGGACTTTAAAGGTAATGTACAAAGTCCTATACACATTTCGTAAATTTTTTATTTTTTATATCGTCTTTATTCACTCAAAATCCTGTAAAAAAGAAAAAAGTTTACAGAATGGTTGGCATATATGTACATGTTCAATTATAGCATTGATGACAAGATACCCCATTGTCTATGTTTGGGGGATTGAGACGAGAGAGACACACACACGCGTACATACCTACCGGCCCAACCAATTTTTTTAATCAAAGTAGAAGTTCTAAAATGGAGACAACCATCATTCCCTTCCTTTTTAAAGTATCTGAAAAGCAGCCAATCAATTGCACACTACAAGATCCTGCCCCCAATACTTCTGGTACGCAGCTCCTCCTCTGGGGACCAATGGCATCACAAGCCGGAAGATTGCCGGCATGCAATAGCAGCCTCTTCACCCAGCCTGAGTGAGTGGTGGGACACAGCCGCCTGCAACCCCCCCCCCCCCCCCCCCCTAGCCACTGAAAGTTGAAAAACATCCCCACCCAATGCCAGAGGGGCACAAGCTGGCCAAGCCAGCCCGAGGCACCCATACGGCCCTGTCAGCAGGAGGGGTATTTGCGTGTCAGGCGACACATGCACTACCTAAGCGATCCCAGTAGTGGCCCCTGGTGGATAAGGAGGAATAGGCAAATGTAATAATACTATTATTTCATACAGCTGTAACAATTGTAACCGTGAAAGACAACCAGCATACAAAAATCAAGTTATTTTTTATTTAAACATAAATTTTAATATACTCTAGTCAAACCTCAAATGCACAATGTTTATAGGGTTATAAATGCCCAACATGTCAACAAGGACTATAAATGAACAAAGGGAAACAGTAGAGGAGACCACACAATGGCCGAAAGGGAACAAACTACAGTGGCTTGCGAAAGTATTCGGCCCCCTTGAACTTTTCAACCTTTTGCCACATTTCAGGCTTCAAACATAAAGATATAAAATTTTTATTTTTTGTGAAGAATCACCAACAAGTGGGACACAATTGTGAAGTGGAACGAAATCTATTGGATATTTTAAACTTTTTTTAGCAATTAAAAAACTGAAAAGGGGTGCGTGCAAAATTATTCGGCCCCTTTACTTTCAGTGCAGGAAACTCACTCCAGAAGTTCAGCGAGGATCTCTGAATGATCCAATGTTGTCCTAAATGACTGATGGTGATAAATAGAATCCACCTGTGTGTAATCAAGTCTGTATAAATGCACCTGCTCTGTGATAGTCTCAGGGTTCTGTTGAAAGCGCAGAGAGCATCATGAAGACCAAGGAACACACCAGGCAGGTCCGTAATACTGTTGTGGAGAAGTTTAAAGCCGGATTTGAATACAAAAAGATTTCCCAAGCTTTAAACATCCCAAGGAGCACTGTGCAAGCGATCATTTTGAAATGGAAGGAGTATCAGACCACTGCAATCTACCAAGACCTGGCTGTCCCTCTAAACTTTCAGCTCAGACAAGGAGAAGGCTGATCAGAGATGCAGCCAAGAGGCCCATGATCACTCTGAATGAACTACAGCTGAGGTGGGAGAGTCTGTCCATAGGACAACAATCAGTCGTACACTGCACATATCTGGCCTTTATGGAAGAGTGGCAAGAAGAAAGCCATTTCTCAAAGATATCCATAAAAAGTCTCGTCTAAAGTTTGCCACAAACCACCTGGGAGACCCACCAAACATGTGGAAGAAGGTGCTCTGGTCCGATGAAACCAAAATCAAACTTTTTGGCCACAATGCAAAACTATATGTTTGGCGTAAAAGCAACACAGCTCATCACACTCAACACACCATCCCCACTGTCAAACATGGTGGTGGCAGCATCATGGTTTGGGCCTGCTTTTCTTCAGCAGGGACATGGAAGATGGTTAAAATTTAGGGGAAGATGGATGCAGCCAAATACAGGACCATTCTGGATGAAAACCTGTTGGAGTCTGCAAAAGACCTGAAACTGGGACGGAGATTTATCTTCCAACAAGACAATGATCCCAAACATACAGCAAAATCTACAAAGGAATGGTTCACAAATAAACGTATCCAGGTGTTAGAATGGCCAAGTCAAAGTCCAGACCTGAATCCAATCGAGAATCTGTGGAAAGAGCTGAAAACTGCTGTTCAAACGCTCTCCATCCAACCTCACTGAGCTCGAGCTGTTTTGCAAGGAAGAATGGGCAAGAATTTCAGTCTCTCGATGTGCAAAACTGATAGAGACATACCCCAAGCGACTTGCAGCTGTAATCGCAGCAAAAGGTGGCTCTACAAAGTATTAACGCAAGGGGGGCGAATAATTTTGCACGCCCCACTTTTCATTTTTTTATTAGTTTAAAAAAGTTTCAAAAATCCAAAAGATTTCGTTCCACTTCACAATTGTGTCCCACTTGTTGGTGATTCTTCACAAAAAATAAAAATTTTATATTTGAAGCCTGAAATGTGGCAAAAGGTTGAAAAGTTCAAGGGGGCAGACTACTTTCGCAAGCCACTGTATTACAAAATCAAGACCATTTCACTTTTCTATGTCTCCCGAAACAAAGCCTTCTAAAAAAAAAACAAAAAAAAACGCTTGAATCTAACCACCTCTTTTAGACCCGGAAGCATGGTTGCATTAAAGCGATGGATCCACTTAAGTTTACATTGCAGGAGGAGTTTATTCCAGTCATCACCTCTCGAACTGGTGTTGGCCCGTTCCAGCACCTGCACTTTCACATTTGGGAAGACCGTTATGCACATTGGCCACGCGGTGGCCTACTGGCAAGTCCAAATTGCCCATTTTCATACTCTGGATATTTCTATCGGTGCATCTCCAAAGTTCAAGCTTTGTCTTCCCCACGTAGAAAGAGCTGCAGTCACATATGAGCATATATACTACTGCAGTTTTACAATTCACAAAATGTGTTGGTTTGAAATTTTGTCTATTAAGTGGTGTTTGTATTGCATCCAGTAGTGCTTTCAGAATCATAATAAGAAAATGCTTTGGAATGCTTTTTTTTTTTTCTTTTTTTTTTTTTTTTCTTTAACACAGCTGTGTAAGGCCTTTATCCTATTTGTTCTGGTTACCATTGTCACCAAGACAGAGTGGGCGGACAGCCAAAATTAGAGGTGTCACCTAAACAGTAGCTGAGGGTAAATTATGCATCTAAACCAATGGGAGTTTTGCCAATATGGGCGATTTGTACCTGTACACCCTCCGAAATCAGCGGCTCCTAGAGCGCGCACCTGTAAACCCGGTGATTGCGGTGTTCCCTATACACATTAGATCACATGGCTGGGTACAGGACCAATGAAATATAAAAAATTCTAGTTCCATTTATGCCTATCCATTTGAGTGGAAACCCGTCAGTTCAAAAATTTAAAGTGTCTCTTGGCCTTGCACTAAATATAGGACTCAAAAAAAAAAAATTCACCCCAGTCCTATTTGACCACACAAATATTCAATTTCTACATTTCAATGACTACTCCCTGTGCCCTCCCCAAGATCACCCCGAATACAACAAGCTTTATAAAATTAGGCCACTTTTCAATTATTCTACCCAAAACGAATGTAAACTCCTGACAAACCTGTGTTGATGAGAAAGTCTTTTGGTCTCTGGGTTTTAGGACTCATTCATTTCTTTCTCGTACATCACGGGACACCGAGCCTCAGTAATTACTGATGGGTTATATACTGTAGGGTATCACTAGGTGATTGGACACTGGTCACACCCTAAACAGGAAGTTCAACCCCCTATATAATCCCTCCCCTTACAGGGATACCTCCAGTGTCTTAGGTGTTGGTCACGTGTAAATATGTGCTGTGCTGAGCTCCAAAGGGAATATCCTATACTGGGGCAAGCCAGGCGAACCGGATCCATTTCAAAGTGTCCTTTCTAGGCCGAATTGGATGGTACCCGGGCCTCGTGTCCGAAGAAATGAGGTTTTACCTGTAACGCTTCTCTTTTTAGAGAGCTGGACCCCGCATTTCAGAATTAGTTTTTTCTAGCCTTATTCTTGGCCGGGTGCTTTACAGGCCCAGAACTGCGGATCCCCCTATCCATAGGGGGCCCCAGTCTCTGAAGGTTTTCCAAACGGAGCCCACCGTGAGAGGTGAAGATTGGGTCTGTATAACAGAACCCTGCAGCTGGATAAGATAAGGGACATTCCACAGAATTTTTTAATTCTATTAGGTTTCTCCTTTAAGTAAATGTATGCTATGCCTATTGTCGCCACCGGGGGCTGCCAAGAGCACATACCTTCACATGCTTGATCTGTTTGTCTCAGTGTTCACGCTGCACAGCTCCTCCAGCCGAGCTCCAAGTAGGATGGGATGGGGGGCTCTTCCAGCTGGGATATTCCCCCAAAGATTAGGGGGGGCCGCGGTGGTCTGAAAGGTGGTAGTATACCGCACTGCCGCCGCCATTACTATTTGGCAGATCCCATCATCTGCCGGCTTCTCTCCTTCCTCCTCCACCCCAGCCTCCCCTCCACGCTTGTCCCGGAGGGTCAGCTCGCGCAGGAAAGCACACATTTTTTGGAAAAAACGAGGGGGGGGCGGGAGGGGGGTTTAGAGGAGGGGGGTGCGTTGGCGCGACGTCCGGCGTGCTTAGACGCCCACATCGCCGGCTGCACAGGCTATAAGAAGCACACTTTTTCTGGTGCACACAGCACTGAAGGTCGCATGTAAGGTGGGACACAGGCATTCTCCTAGGCAGCATTTACTTAGAAACATTTGTTAGCAGCGGCAGTTGCTGTACTACATCGCTCAGCAGTCAATGTTTTATTTGTGTGATACCTCCACCTTGTTTGCTTTGCACTATGGGTAGAAGAGGTACAAATACCCCAAAAACCAGAGGCTCTAGGGGATCTCCCTCAGGCTCTGAGGACCCCCCTTCTGCAGCGCCCCCCCCCCCTGAACGACCTGGGATGGCCGGCCAGGGAGAGCCATTGGGGTCAGGGGCTGCATCTGCTTCTGACACTTTAGCCCCTGTATATATTACGCAGGAGGTTTTTTCCTCAACCATTAATGGACTAGAGGAAAGATTAATGGCCTTAATCGCATCTTCACTCTTCAGTGGAAGAAAACACACTAGGTCTTCCTGTTACCCAGGACCCTCAGGCAGAGGAACTCTGGGGAAAAAGGAGAAGAATCCCTTTCAGAGGATCAGGATGGGACTGATGATTCCTCCTCTGAGGAATCAAGTGGAGAAGGGCCCTCTTCAGCTTCTCAGGATGAGAAGGTCTTAGTACAGATCCTTGCTGGGTTGGTCCGCTCCACATTTAAATTACCCGTATCTGAGTCAAAGTACCCTCTTCTTCTTTGGGTTCACTGAAGCCTCCTCAAACACATGCTTTTCCTGTTCATAATTTACTAGAAAAGCTCATTTATTCTGAGTGGGATCACCCAGATGAAAACTTTTTAGGCGGAAAAAAAACCGTTTATAAACTTTTCTTCCATAGGGTAAAGTGTTAAAGATGTGTGGGATACCGGCTGTTGACGCCGCCATTTCCTCTGTAAATAAAGGTCTGACTTGTCCTATAGACAATGCTCAGATGATCAGGGATCCTGTTGATAAAAAAAATGGAATCCCTGTTGAAAGATATTTTCTCCTTAGCAGGTTCAGTAGCTCAACCTGCAGTGGCAGCGATCGGAGTCTGTCAATACTTAAGAGACCATGTTAAGCAGGTCCTCAAAGTTCTACCTGAACAGCAGGCCCAGGGGTTGGCTAACCTTCCAGCAGCCTTCTGTTTTGCTGTTGACACCATCAGAGATTCTATCATCCAAACCTCTCGTCTTTCACTTGGGTTGGTGCATATATGTAGAATCTTATGGTTGAAAAATTGGTCAGCCTAAGCACCATGTAAAAAGCTCCTGGCAGGATTTCCCTTTCGTGGTGCTAGTCTGTTCGGAGAGGATTTGGACAATTATATCCAAAAGATCTCTAGTGGAAAGAGCACTCTCTTACCAGTTAAGACAGTCTTGACGGCCTCCTCCGTCAGGCTCAAGGGATAAATCTCAGAGTTGACCCCAGGGACAGAAGAGGTCCTGGGGTAGGAGGCCTACTAGACAGACGCTAAAGCCTCCTTTAAAAAGGTGCGCCCCCGCTCGCTCGGGTGGAGGGAAGACTTCTACAGTTCTCAAAGCTCTGGCAGAAGGATTTTCAGGACAGATGGGTGATCTCCACAGTAACTCTAGGTTACAAGCTAGAGTTCTGAGAGTTCCCCTCTCCTTGATTCCCCAGGTCAAATGTTCCCAGAGATCCAGAGAAAAAAGTCTCTCTAGCGACTATTGTCGCAGAATGTTATCAGGGTGGTTTCCACAGAAGAGCAGGGAGTGTGGTTTTATTCAAAACTTTTTATGCTTCCAAAACCAAGTGGAGATGTCAGACCCATTTTAAATCTAAGGGATCTAAACCGGTACCTAAGGATTTGGTCCTTTCGCATGGAATCGATCTGATCGGTAGTCTCCATCCTACAAGGAGGAGAACTGCTGGCATCCATAGACATCAAAGATACGTACCTGCATGTACCTATTTTTCCTGCTCATCAAAAGTACTTTAGTTTCGAAGTAGAACAATGCCACTTTCAGTTTAAAGCTCTGCCTTTCGGGCTAGCTACTGCACCTCGAGTGTTTACAAGAATCTTGGCTCCTCCTTTGGCCAGATTAAAGGCGCAAGGTATAACGGTAATAGCATACCTAGATGACCTGCTCTTGATAGACCGGTCGGTAGCCCACTTGAACCAAAACCTGGTTACCGCAGTCAACTACCTGGAATATCTAGGTTGGGTTCTCAACTTAGAGAAGTTTTCTTTAAAACCTGTAAGAAGACTAGAGTATTTAGGCCTGATCATAGATACAAGCCAAAAGGTATTTTTACCCCAGGCAAAGATCGGTGCCATAAAGGAACTGATTCATGTAGTGAGGGCAAAGAGGGGCTCCTCTATTCGCCTTTTGTATGAGGCTGCTGGGAAAGATGGTGGCTTCATTCAAAACAGTTCGCTATGCTCAGTTCCATTCAAGACTGTTGCAACACAGTATCCTGTCTGCCTGGAACAAGAAGGTTCAGGCATTAGATTTTCCGATGCGTCTGTTTCCTACAGTGCGTGAGAGCCTCAGTTGGTGGTTAACACCCAAAAATCTGCAAAAAGGAAGATCCTTTTTACCGGTTACCTGGACAGTGGTAACAACGGATGCCAGTCTTTTGGGTTGGGGTGCAGTTCTGGATCAGTCAACTGCCCCAGGGAAATGGTCCAGAATCGAGAGGACCTTACCCATCAACATTCTGGAGATCCGGGCGGCATATTTAGCCTTAAAGGCCTGGACGCTCAGGCTACAGGGTTGCCCTGTCAGAATCCAGTCTGACAATGCCACAGCAGTGGCTTATGTCAATCACCGAGGAGGCACCAGGAGTTGTGCAGCTCAGGAAGAGGCAATTTTTCATTCCGGGGATAGAGAACTGGCAGGCGGACTACTTGAGTCGCCAGCAGTTAGTCCCAGGGGAGTGGTCTCTTCACCCCGATGTCCTTTCGGCCATATGCCAAAGATGGGGGGTTCCGGATTTAGATCTCTTTGCATCCAGGTTCAACAACAAGATCGACAGATTTGTGTCAAGAACGAGGGATCTTCTTGCATGCGGGACAGAGGCAATGGTGACTCCGTGGCATTGGTTTTCACTGATTTACGCATTCCCGCCTATTCTGCTACTGCCACGACTTCTTTGCAGGATCAGGCTGGAAAGGAATTCGGTACTTCTGGTGGCCCCAGCGTGACCCAGAAGAATTTGGTATGCAGAAATTGTAAAGATGACAGTAGGTTCCCCTTGGACACTACCGTCATGTCCAGACCTGTTATTCCAGGGTCCAGTGTTCCATCCTGCCTTACAAACGCTAAATTTTGATGGTTTGGCTTTTGAAACCCACGTTCTGAAGAGTCGTGGGCTTTCAGGTCCTGTGGTCTCTACCTTGATCAATGAAAGGAAGCCAGCTTCTAGAGTGATTTATCAAAGAATCTGGAAAACTTATGTATCCTGGTGTGAATCCAGGGGTTGGCATCCCAGAAAATATGTAATAGGCAGAATTCTTGACTTTCTGCAAATGGGATTAAAAATGAAGCTGGCCTTGAGTACCATCAAGGGCCAGGTCTCGGCCTTGTCAGTATTATTTCAACGGCCACTTTGCTTCACGTTCTTTGGTCCGAAGCTTTATACAGGGGGTAACGCGCCTTAATCCTCCGGTTAAGGCGCCCCTAAACCCCTGGGACTTGAATTGGGTTTTGTCAGTTTTACAGAAACGGCCTTTTGAACCAATACGTCAAATTCCCTTGGTCTTGTTGACAAGGAAGTTAATTTTTTTTCTGGTAGCAATTTCTTCAGCTAGAAGAGTATCAGCATTAGCGGCTCTTTCCTGTAAAGAGCCTTATTTAATCATGCACAAGAATAGAGTGGTATTGCGCCCTCATCCTAGCTTTCTACCGAGGGTGGTTTCAGATTTCCATCTAAACCAAGATATTGTTCTGCCTTACTTTTTTCTAGATCCCTGTTCTACAGTAGAAAGGTCACTACATTATTTGGATGTAGTAAGAGCAGTCAAGGCCTATCTGGAAGCAACTGCTCAAATTCGCAAAAGGGATGTTTTGTTTGTGTTGCCAGAAGGTCCCAATAGAGGACAGGCAGCGTCAAAGTCTACCATTTCAAAATGGATTCGACAAGCGATTGTTCAAGGTTATGGTTTGAAACAGAAAATGCCGCCTATTCAAATCAAGGCACACTCCACGAGGGCTATTAGTGCTTCGTGGGCGGTGCATCACCGGGCCTCTATGGCTCAAATCTGTAAGGCCGCAACCTGGTCTTCAGTCCATACATTCACCAGATTTTATCAGGTGGATGTAAGAAGGCATGAGGATATCGCCTTTGGGCATAGTGTGCTGCAGGCAGCGGTACGAGGTCCTTAGGTCTGATAACACCCTACTTTGTTGTGGTTCCCCTCCCCTCAGATAGCATTGCTCTGGGACATCCCATCAGCAATTACTGAGGCTCTGTGTCCCCTGATGTACGAGAAAGAAAATAGGATTTTTTTTATAACCGCTTACCTGTAAAATCCTTTTCTTTTGATGTACATCACGGGACACAGAGGTCCCACCCCTCTTCTAATACTTGTATTGCTTTGCTACAAAACTGAGGTATCCCTGTATCCCTGTATCCTCAGTAATTACTGATGGGTTATATAGGGTTTAGGGTGTGACCAGTGTCCAATCACCTAGTGATACCCTATATAACCCATCAGTAATTACTGAGGCTCTGTGTCCGTGATGTACATCAAAAGAAAAGGATTTTACAGGTAAGCTGTTATAAAAAAAACTATTTTTCTTTCCAAATTTTCAAAAAACCTGTGGCAAAAATGGCATTTCCTAAAGAATTAGTATGTCTCTTAGAAAATTCCTTTGTGTTTTGTTTCCAAAATGTGGTCATTTTGTTGCTATTTCTATTTTGATGCTTCAGGGCACCCAAAATCACCCTCATGGAGTTATGTATTTGATACAGAACTCCCATGTGGGGCATTTTCAATACAAGATCTTTTCCATAAAGTGTCATACAAAGAGATGAACATTTTATATTGGCCTTTATTTGGGACCGTACTCCCATTGCTATATATACAGTGGGGATGGAAAGTATTCAGACCCCCCATCAATTTTTCACTCTGTTATAGTGCAGCCATTTGCTAAAATCATTTAAGTTCATTTTTTTTTTCTCATTAATGTACACACCGCACCCCATATTAACAGAAAAACACAGAATTGTTGACATTTTTGCAGATCTATTAAAAAAGAAAAACTGAAATATCACATGGTGAAAAATTTAAGGGGGTCTGAATACTTTCCGTCCCCACTGTATCTATTCTATCAACAAAGTATCTGTAGTAACATATGGGACTTTTGAGACACATCGTTTTAGTGAAATTTGTAATATTTTAATTCATATTATTTAAAGATGTAAACATTATAATAAAATACAATTATAAAAACTGTCATTTTAAACCACTGCAGTGATTTAGAGCAAGTCTTTCCGCTCAACGTGTTTCATGGACATGGTCCTCTTCATCAGGAGCTAGCAGACTTGAATTGCTGCCATCTAAAAGGAGTGACAAAATGAATCTTAAATAGTGATACAAATATAGTGCATTTTCATACATCATGCCACAATTCCTCCCCTATAGATATATTATAAATAAATATACGGTAAATTATTATTATTATTTTTTTTTGAGACTTTTGAGGTTTTATTTCTCTTGTAATGGTTAGTATACATACCCCTCTTTTTTGTAATTTACAACAAAACTAAAACAGACAACGCATTCCCACTAAACCTGTGGAAATACAAAAGAGACATTGTATACATATACTTTTAAATAGAGTATTGATCTTGTATTCCTATGTATTAACATACTGCTGTGCATACAGGGCCGCTTTTAGAAATCTGAAGTACCATGCATTGCTATCAAGCCAGCTACACCAGCCAGTCTGACAGCAATATCTAAAGACTGTTTAGATAACCAAAAATGTACCAGGTAAAATTTTAAAATGATTTGATTGTAAACAAAGCCTTTTCTTTCTTACTTAGACCGGGATCGTAGGACACTGTTTATTGCCCTCACTGTCATTAGTTTGGTTGGGACGTTTCTTTTTTTCCTTATTCGAACCCCAGCGTCCAACACAATCCAACTGAGCGAGGACGACGATGGAAGCTCTGACATCCTTGAAAGCAACTTGTGAGTGTATTATGTCCATTCTTTGCTTTTTAAACGGTGTGGCTTTTACATGCATATAATACTTATGAGACAAATGTGACTATATCCTGGAAAGGTCTTTCATCTTCTAAAAGACAAAGACCTTGACTTAAAACTGAGCTCCACCCCAATGAGGTAGGTCCACTTGTCTGCCTCCTCTCACCCTTCCGCTGCCACATTTAGCACTTTTTTTGGGGGGAGCAGGTACCTGGTTTTGACAGGTACCTGCTCCCACTTCTGGCTCAGATCGCCGTCCCATTCAGCACGCTTCGCACGCGCGCGGTAGGAAACCGGCTGTGAAGCCTTGCGGTTTCCCTTTTTCAATTGATTTCTGATTGAGAAATCGGCTCAGGTGAGGACACTGCTGTATTCTTGGACAGGTAAGTGCCCTAATATTAAAATTTTTTATTTATTTAAAAAAAAAATTTGGGGGGAGAGAACCTGCACCCCACTTTCAAGAGGAGCTCCTGTCGTTTTTGTTAAAGTGTAGCTGCTAGCTTTTTATAAACGCACACTCACCTGTCCCAGGATCCAGCGCTGTGGTCGCCCCAACCGTTGCTTCTCCCCCTCTCCTCTCCCCGGCACCAGCATTTCAACTGTGGGCACCTGTCTGTCACAGCTTGCAGATTCATAGTCTGGTGCATGCTGCGCTTGTTGAATGGTTCGGCAATCTTCTGGGACCTGTGATGTGTCCCAGAAGACTGCAGGGTGGGAGAAGGAGTGGGGAACTTCTGCTTTTAAATATCAGTTTTTGAAGGAATTATGCTTTGATTCTGGTAGATGATGGCTAGTTATACCACCTGACTGTTATTCTCTTGGGGGTGTTATTGGTCTACACATCTACCATGACTGTTATGAAGGGTTCCTCCTCTCTGATCTCTATTTTTATATAACTGAGAGGGCAAAAAGAGTTACTGGAACACTCCCCTGGTGGATAGGAACAGAGCCTCTAATTGTGACTGGGACGTATTCCTGTTTGAGTATGCAAGACTCGACCTGCCAGGCTCTTACTTCTGCATGATCAGACCGAGGAATGCTGAAGGGACTTGGATCTCAGGTAAGTAATTTATAATGAGCTAGTATGCTATGCATACTAGCTCCTTATGCCTTTGTCTTGCTTGCAGGGTGTTTATTTAAAAAAAAAAAAAAAAAAAAAAAAGAGGGTTTACTTCCTCTTTAAGTCAATGCTATGCATCTTGCAGAGTGGAGACTTGTATAATGCAGACATTTGAATCTAGAAAAGTGTACACAAAAAGACCCTGACAACCGATGACAGGCTTGGTTCTGTTTGGCAGACCATACATTATACAATTTTCTTGTACAATTTTCCTTTTAGTTTTACCAATACCATATAATATGAGTTCAAACTTAAAAGCTTTCAATTTGTATGCAATCAGGCAGGTCCTTGCACTACATACGTAAAGGTAAATCTAAAGGAAATTGTATGTTTTATTTATGCTGTTCTTCTCCTACACACAGCCTCAGCGTTAACAGCCACCATTGATAGTTTTAATAGTTCCACTGCTCACCTGCCACCCTTCTTCCATTCAGAGAGTATTACTTTTGTCCCACAATGCATCGTGTTCTGAAAATGGGCAGAGGAATCCTATTTGACTACTACTTCTCCATTCACAGAATGTGATTGTGGGAGAATAGTATTGCAAGGTTTGTGAATGGTGGGGAGGGAAGGTGTAAGTAGGTGAACAGATCAACTTTTTCAGGCTAGTAGCGGCACCTGTTAACTCTCACAGCATCAGGAGACGGCTACATGGGGCAATATCCAGCAGCTATAAAGGAGGTGATGAATGAAACTTTTTTTAACAAGAAGCAGATGCCTACACATCACTACACATAACTAACGTGTCTGGTGTATCCCCCAAAAAATGCTAAATTTCAGCTCTAAAGGGTTAGTTCACCTTTTACCAAAAACTGCCTATGTGGGTAACGAGCTCTGGTAGATGAAAACAAGCAGCTTTGACTAGTTGAATAATGCCATTGCTATAGATGTAGGCCATTTTCTGTACCTTCCAAAGCCAGACAAAAAAAACTCCTCGATATGGCATTATACCAATTTCTTTGTTGCTAAGGTACTCCCCAGCCAATTCAGACCCCCTCACATGCACCCTCCCTTGCACATTATCTCGAAGCTGAATGATGCAAAAATGGAGGATATAGTGGACCACGTGTGTGTTTGTGTTTGTTTGTGTGTGGGGGGGGGGGGGGGGCAGGCGGGGGGGGGGGGGGGGTGAGAGCTTGCTCTTGTGATGGTGGGGATGTGCAGTAATGACTAATAGTGTTTTAGCAACGTCCCAGCAACATGGCAGGATGTGATTCCATTTCTGGGAGTTTTTCAGTCGGGCTTCATGAGGTATGTAAATGGCCTACACCTAAAGCAAGGTCATCGTTCAACTTTAGCCAAAGCCGCTCACTTTGTTTTTATCTACAGGCTCCCCTTACCTGCATAGTCGGTTTCAGTCAGCTTTTTGGTAAATGTGAAGTAACCCTTTTTAAAGCTGATGTTTTAGCAGTTTTGTTTGGGATACATCACCAGACACATTAGTGATGCACAGTGTATCCCATTACTTGCAGGTGTCTGCTTCTGCTAAAGGTGACCTAACCCTTTGATCCTTTGTTCGGGGAACTGTTTAAAGTGCATTGAAACCAAGAACAAAAAAATGATATAAAGCAACTTACCATGTGGTGGCTGCATTTAATTTTTTCTCAGTCGTTTTTCAGTGCAGCCCTTGAGATATGGAGTCCCTCCCATCACCACAGGAAACACATTGCCACAGTTCAAAAGGCGGTCCCTGGTCTGTCATTTGTGTTTCCTCTGTCGGAGGAACATGTTGCTAGGAACCAGGAGAAGGGGCTGCCTGAAGGGAGTAGAGACCGCACAGGGGGACTAGGTCCTGTCCGTCGGCTCCAGTGAAGTCCTTACCTTATTGTTTTTGGGCTCGGGTACCGTCCAGCAAAATAGGAGCAGACCCGTTACCCCCCTCCTTCTAGTGCCAAGGTGTGCCAGTGGCAGGATGATGCAGGTTCCCCCAGGAGCCGTGTAGGTGGATTCGTCAATCGCAGCTCCTGGGCCGGAGATGCCCTTTGTGTCATCTCTGGCGGAACCGCGTCATCACTGTGCGCCGAGACTTCCGGTTCCGGGTCTCCAAGAAGGAAGGGGAAAGCCCAGGCTGGGCCTATTATTCCCGACCAGCGTCCAGCAATACCGGACTAGCTGTTGAATCTGGATCAGGAGGGGGGGGGACCATGGAGGCAAATCCCCAGGATACTCCGGTGGATGCAGGCACCAGCCAAACCTAGGTAGGCTGCTGGGCAATCCCTGTACTGTGTTTTTTTCATGTTGGTAGTTGTAAGGCTGGGACTAGTACTCCATGGTGGATACCTCACTGTCCTGGGAATATACAGTTTGGTGGTTGCAGCACGGGTGTCTAAAGAGGGTAAAAGGTTTGATGCCAAGATCATTTATTTGTTATTTACAGGCTAAGAAGGCTCCAAGGGAAGACAAGTCAGGCCGCAAAAAGTGCCCTAACTGTGCGAACAAGTTGTCCTAAGGCTCTAACAAAGCTCTGTGCAGGCAGTGTATTGCAGGCTTACTAAAATCAGAGGCAGACTCTCCTTTGGCTAAATTCCTTAGCTCCTTTTAAAGATGTAAACAACAATGTAGACGTCAACCTTTAAATCTCTCAGGGAGTTAATCGCAGATGTAAACACGTCTGCTTCCACCAGTAGAGCAGCTGCGATTCCCTCTTCACCAGGCCTTACAACACCCGGCTCTGGGGAGCCCCGTAGAGTCAGGGAGCATAGCCCCGTGTTAGTTAGCCCTGAATCCTTTAACTCAGACCAGGATAAGGATCAGGCTGTAGCTAACGAAGCCAAGCTGTAACTTGTGGAAGTGGACGAGTTGTTGAGCGCTATTTATGATACCCTGGAAATTGATGAGGAAGAGGTTCAGTTGTCCAGGCATAAGATGTATGAGGCCCTGGGGAAAAAGAAGGCGAAATTAACTATACTTGGCGTACTTTCTGACCTTGTCCGTAAGGAGTGGGCCGAGCCGGATAAGAAAGCTTTCTTTCCGATTTCTCTTAAGAGAAGATTCCCCTTTGAAAACCCAGAGGCGGTCTGGAATAAAAGCCCAAAACTAGACGCTCCTCTGTCCAAGGTGTCGAAACAGTCTGACCTTGCCTTTCAGGATATGGGTCATTTAAAGGACCCAATGGACAGGAAGACAGACGTAGTCTTAAAAGGGCCTGGGATGCATCAATGGCAGGCCTGAAGCCAGCTCTAGCCACTTCTTGTGTAGCTAGAAATCTGGAATTCTGGTTGTCACAACTACAAGAACACTTAAAGGCAGGCACTCCTAGAGGAGAGCTCCTAAAAACCTTCCCTATGCTTTTCAAGGCGACAAGTTTCATTTCTGACGCCTCAACTGATTCCGTAAAATTTACGACTAAGACCGCGGCACTCTGTCGCAGCCAGAAGGTCAGTCTGGATGAAAACTTGGGGGGGGGGGTTGACACAGCGTCCAAAACATGCCTGTGCAGTGTCCCCTTTACTGGAGACTTAGTCTTCGGCCCTGAATTAGATACCGCCTTAGAAAGAACGTCGGATAAAAAAAAACTTTCCCCACTAAAAAGAAAAACTTTCAAAGGAAGTTTTTTCGTCCTCAAAACCCTCAAAAACAAAGGACTAAAACCCAAAATGCAGTGGACAGGGCAAAAAGGAAAAGGGGGTATACTTTTTAACCGCCCCAGTCAGAACCTCAAACCCCAGTGACATCAGGGTCCCTGTGGGAAGGAAGACTAAAAGATTTTCTCCTGCAGTGGGAAAAGATAACCTCAAACGAGTTTGTTTCAAACATAATAAAAAGAGGTTATGCGCTGGAATTTCACAGCGACCCACCCTCAAAATTTCTAGTGAAAAAACTTCCAAGACACTCTCAGAAAAGGCCAGGGCCTTACCATTACTGATAGTGGAGATGGTGGATCAAGAGTTATTGACACCTGTCCCTATTCAGGAACAGGGGGACAGTTTTTACTCACACATTTTTGTGGTAAAAAAAAGTCGGAAGTTCAGATTAATCATGAACCTCCGACCCCTGAACCTCTCCATCCCATACAAAAGATTTTGGATGGAGTCCATTTACTCAATACGGAATCTTCTCCAAAAAGAGGTGTTTATGGCTACCCTGGATTTAAGGGATGCCTATCTGCATATATCCCAATAAGGAAGGAATGCCAGAAATTTCTTTGTATTCAGATAGACACCAAGGTTTATCACTTTCAGTGCTGAGCACTTCCCTTCGGACTGTCGTCCTCTCCGAGAATTTTTTCCAAGGTTCTCGGAGAAGCACTAGTTCCGTTGAGACTTCAGTCAGCCTCGATCCTTCCATATCTAGACGACTTTCTCCTCATGGCCCACTCGGAGAAACAACTTTGTCAGGACTTGGAGTTAACACAACTCGGCCTGAGTCAGTTGGGGTGGATAATCAGTTTGGGAAAAATCCAAAACTGTCCCAACACAGAATATTCTGTATATGGGTTACAAGATCCTTTCTGTAGATCAAAGGATCATCTTACCAGAAGAAAAGATATCAAATCTGAAGCAGAGAATGTCCTTTCTTCAAACCAGCACCAAATGTACAGTGAGAGAAGTGATGTCAATATTAGGACTTATGACAGTAGCTATTCCGGCTGTAAATGGGCCAGGTTCCACCATAGAGACCTTCAGAGGATTTTGTTGGAACAGTTAACCACTAAGCTACCGCCCACCGTCATATGAGGGCGGGACGAGGCAGCTGTTCTGGGCGGACGTCATATGACGTGATCGCCCTCCCGAACCACCAGGGGGCGCCTGCGCGAGCCCACTGCGTCGCTCGGGACCCGGTGCGCGTGCCCGGCGGCCGTGATGTCCGCCGGGCACTTGCGATTGCCGGATAACAGAGCAGGACCGTGGATATGTGTATGTAAACACAGATCCGTGTCCTGTCAGAGGAGAGGAGACCGATGGTGTGTCCCTTGTACATAGGGACACCGATCGGTCACCTCCCCCAGTCAGTCCCCTCCCCCCACAGTTAGAATCACCTCTCTAGGACACACATTAACCCCTCGATCGCCCCCTAGTGTTAACCCCTTCCCTGCCAGTCACATTTACACAGTAATCAATGCATTTTTATAGCACGGATCGCTGTATAAATGTGAATGGTCCCAAAAATGTGTCAAGTGTCCGATATGTTCGCCTCAATATCGCAGTCACAATAAAAATCGCAGATCGCCACCATTACTAGTAAAATATAAATAAATCAATAAAAATGCTATAAATCTATCCCCTATTTTGTAGACGCTATAACTTTTGTGCAAACCAATCAATATACGCTTATCGCGATTTTTTTTTTTTTTTTTACCAAAAATATGTAGAAGAATACATATCGGCCTAAACTCAGGAAAAAATTTGTTTTAAAAAAAAAAAAAATTGGATATTTATTAAAACTAAAAAATATTGTGTTTTTTCAAAAATGTCCCTCTTCTTTTGTTTATAGCGCAATAAATAAAAACCGCAGAGGTGATCAAATACCACCAAAAGAAAGCTCTATTTGTGGGGAAAAAATGATAAAAATTTCATTAGGCTGCAGTGTAACATGACCCCGCAATTGTCATTCAAAGTGCGACAGAGCTGAAAACTGAAATGGCTTGGCCAGGAAGGGGGTGAAAGTGCCCTGTATTGAGGTGGTTAAAGGACAAAGGTCTGGAAGAATACGTATCGATCCCCACCAAAGTAAAACGTTCCCTCTGGTGGTGGAAGGACACGGGAAATTTAAGCTAAGGGGTACTCTGGGTCTTACCTATCTCATCCACACTGACCATGGATGCGAGCAGCTGGGGAGCCCATCTCAACTCTTGTTGGGCCCAGGGCAGGTGGACACCAGAGGAGGATCAATTCTCTTTCAACTGGAAGGAATTAACAGCTATCCTCAGAGCCCTAATAATGTTTTTAGGAGAGTACAAGGTCACCATCTACAAGTCCGCTCAGACAATATGACAGCAGTAGCCTATATAAACAAGCAGGGAGGCACCAGAAGTCCTTGGCTAATGTTGGTGGCCAAGCACATATTTCAGTGAGTAAAATCCAATCTAGAATCCATCTCCACAATACACCTGAAGGGGGAGCAGAACGGCACGGTAGACTTCTTGAGTCGACAGCTACTTTCAAATCAAGAGTGGTCTCTACACCCGGAAGTTTTCGATCACATAGCAGCTTACTGGGGGAAGCCAGAAGTGGACCTATTTGCAAACAAAAAAGAATGCAAAAGTTCCCAGTTTTGCATTTCGCCATGTCCAGGAGATCAACCCTTGGCGGTAGACGCCTTACAGACCCCCTGGACCTTCAACTTGGCCTATGCGTTTCCACCGCTTCACCTCATCCCGAGAGTTCTAGCGAAGTTTCTAGTAGAAGAAACGTGTTTAATCCTATTGGCACCATTTTGACCCAGGAGGCCATGGTTCACAACTTAACTTTAGTAAACAGATCAGCCGTGTCTGAGGCCTCCCTGCAGACAAGATCTCCTGTCACGGGGACCTCTCTTTCATCCACAATTAGCCATGCTAAAGCTTTCAGCGTGGTTACTGAGGAAGAAATTCTGAGGAGTAAAGGCCCTAACTGAAAGAGTTGTTCAGACCTTACTACAGAGCCGAAAACCAGTCACCCGAGCTATTTGTAGAAAAGTCTGGAGGAAGTTTAACAGCTGGTTGAATAGCCAGGTGAGGTAAACAAGGATACAACAAACATTCTACAGTTTCTCCAAGAGGGGATAGACAAGGGATTAACTCCTAGTACTATTAAAGTTCAGATAGCTGCCTTAAGTGTGTACCTAGAGAAACTATTACAGGAAGATCCCCTTATCACTAGGTTCTGTAATGCCGTGTACACATGACCTGGACTTTACGGCATACTTGGTTCGGCGGACTGGAGTCCGTCGGACAATTCGATCGTGTGTGGGCTCCAGCGGACTTTTTTTTTTTTTCCCCAAAAGTTTGACGGACCTAGAAATGAAACCTGTTTCAAATCTTTTCGACGGACTCCAGTCCGGTCGAAAAGTCCGCTCGTCTGTATGCTAGCTGAATCTCCCAGAGGAGTCATGTATCTCAAAAGCATAACTTTTACAGGGATATGTCCCTGCACTATATTATGATAAGCAAAAAAATAGCTCTACATGTTTCGCAATTGAATGCTTCTTAACTGGTCTAAAGGAGAGAGAGAAACCAAATATATACATACAGTAAATGATGATAATCTTGGTAGAAAGTCTGACGTGTAAGTGCAGGATTTTTTATATTGGGAAAACAATTCGCCAACTACGTCAAAGAATTAATGATCATATTTATTCTTCTACCAATGGCAGGATGCTTAGCCCCATAAGTAGACACCTTGAATTATGTCATAGATTTGACACCTGTTGATACTTTTTATTGTTTTGGCAGTAATTCCACAGGACCCGAGGGGAGGGAGGGGACTGGGACAGGAGGATACTCCAACACGAGACAAAGTGGATAGAGCGCCTTAATGCCACACGTTGGCCAGGCATTAATGAACTACAATATTAAAAATAATTTCTATAATAAACTAATTTCTTGTTTCATTACTCCCTGAGATTAAGAATACTAGTGGCGATTTGTTTTTGTATCCTGTCTGCTGTTTCTGTGGCTCCTTGTTCCTTTCTCCCCCTCTCTTGTTGAGCTGCACTCCCAACTGTCCAGCGTGTAATTTATTGTGCAATGGTGTGTTTTTGCTTTCCAATATGATCTCTCTGCCTATACCCATATGCAGTCCATTGGATAATGGATAACAGGCAGCAGAGGCACAGAGCACGGTAATGTGATCAGCTGACAAGTTTTCTGTCAAAGCGCCCTTTCTGCAGTTCTCAAACAGATCTAATAAAACACTTGAATAGTATAGGTAACATACCCAAAGGGAGCAAACAGAAGTTCATTGTTGGGGTTTACATACGCTTTAGCATCACACTGTGCGTCCAACATCCACAAGCTGTCAATTACTAGGTGAATATTTTTACTGTATTATAAAAAAAAAATATTTGTCTCACATTCTCTGTCCCACTCGGCCCTGTGTGCATTAGTAAGTAGCTGTCAGTCCCTGTTTTTAGAGAACCACAACCGTCTGTTGCAGCTGTTTATGGTGTGTCTGCTTGTTTTGTTTGAGTAATGAGTTTTGTTAACCTAAAGGGGGCAGTGATGCACTGCGGAATGAATTCCATATTCTCTGCCTTCACGAAGAAAAGGATACTGGTAACAGTTGCATGCTATGAAACGTGCCTGTCATCCACCTCCTATTTCAATAGCAATGGAAGTGGGGAAATATTTTAATCCTTAATCCTGAATGAAAATGATGCACTCTCCTATGGATTATCCTGTATTTGAATTTTGTCTCTACAGTCACTGTCGGTACACTGACTGCACTGCCTGATAAGCAGCCACTTGAGGGAGAGACTACAAACTAGCTTTTGAAATGCGGCCATGGAATTGTAGGGGGAAAAAAAAGTAGTTATTTACGTACACACACTTAAAACACACTAAAAACCAATTGAAAAATACCAAATTAAAATTTTGTGTTGTAAAGTGTTTGTTACCCCAGCATTTCATATTCCTGATATGTGCCTGCTGTACCATGTACTTGTATGGCAAGCCTTTGATGTTCTCTTTGTATTGCTTCCTTTTATGTGAAATCCCTGGTGATCGTGCCAGTCCCTCTGCTTTCCTAATAATAGAAACTGAGCACACTCAGAGTGCTTTCACGCTGAAGCGTTGGGGGCGTCGGCGGTAAGCGCTATTGGGCCACTAGCGGGGTGCCTTTAACCCCCCGCTAGCGGACAAAAAAGTTAAAACCGCCCGCAAAGCGCTGCTGTAGCGGCGCTTTGCCGTTGGTTCGGCAACGTTGCCCATTGATTTCAATGGGCAGGGGGCGCTTTAGGAGCGGTGTATACACCACTCCTACAGTGCTGCAAAGATGCTGCTTGCAGGACTTTTTTTTTTTTTTTTTTTTTTTTTTTTTTTTACTGTCCTGCCAGCACACTGCTCCAGTGTAAAAGCACTCGGGCTTTCACACTGGAGTGAGAGGAGAGGCTCTTTACAGGCGCTTTTTTTTTTTTTTTTTTTTTTTTTTTTTTTAGTGCTATAGCACCTGTAAAGCACCTTTTTAGTGTGCAAGCAGCCTAAGCATGAGAACACACTGTGGTCAGTTCTCTAACTCTGATGGGAGTTCAGCCTGCTCTCCTCCAATGATCTGTCCTGACACACCACCCCTGCACACCCATTCACTGAAGAGTTCAGTGCACTGTTGCTTCTCCTCCCACAGCTCTTATGCAACTGGGAACAGAGATTATGTGATCACTTATATAAAAAAAAAAAAAAAAAAAGCGGAAAAAAAGTGTTTTCTTTTATATCTATGCACAAATGTTTTGCTTTTCATTTCAGTTTTAAACTGAATGGGTTGTTTTACAAGGTGATCGTTTACAATCACTTTAAAGTGACTTTGTAGCTATTTAAAAAAAAAAAAAAGTAAATATTAGCACCCCCTGGTAAGAAAATACTTAAAGGATAACCACACTTTTGTGGAAAAAAATGGCAGATTAAAAAAAAAAAATCGTATATACACAATTGCTACACAAGCCATATCTTATTTTAATATTCTGAAAAATTGCCTTTCCTTTCAAATCTGCAGCCACTCTAATTTTCTGTAAAAACAATAAATGCAATATGGCAGCATGGAGGCTTTCGGTACAGAGTTTGCGTACAGAACTTTCCCAGAAATGTAACTTCCGGCTTGTGTGATTGGCTCAGTGATTTACTAAGATACAAGTCAAATTTTTAGGCATCCTCTGCAACAGGAGTTGTATTTTGATGAGATACTCCCTAAGGGGTAACTATGTCTAAAGGAATGCAAACACTGCAACTTTCCTCATTAGAAAGCTGAAAGTGCATCAGCTGATTATATTGAGCATAGACACTCTCAGGAATTAGTATTCCAAGGACATAGTGGAACATACAGCTTTTTGTTAAGAACAAGAAACAGGTAGGACTCTGCAACGTTAAAGTGAGTGTAAACCCCCTATAAGCCTATAACAAGGCTTGCCTATAGATACAGTAAATTTCTCCTAAACATGCACTGTTTTTAGGAGATGCTTACTTTAGATGCAGCCAGTGACCTCACCTGCGCATGCGCTCTGAAGGAACAACATACTCGTGCTGTTCCACCAGAGCTGTGCCATAAACAACGACTCCCACACGCATGCCAGCGGGAGTGACGTCATTGCTGGCTCTGCCATTCATAACGCCAAAGCCTGCAAACCCAGAAGGGAAGACGGTGAAAATGGAAGCACCTGCAGCGGTGACATTGCACCGATGGAGGGCTTTGCTTTCAGGAAAGTCGGTCATAATGTGCTAGTATGCACATGGTGTGGTTTATTACCGCTTTAAAATCTGTTGGGTTACTCTTTAAATCAAAATGTCCTTAGATGTCCTTGGAATGACAGCCAGTGACCCTAGGCCAGTGGTTCCCAACCTTAGTAATCAAATACCCCTAACAGACCATTCGAGAAAACGGCTATCGTAAATACCAAACTATTGTCATTGATTCAAAGCCCCTGTGCAAGGTGAAGGAAATCCTGAAAACATGACCTGTTGTGGGTAATTGGGGACTGAGGTTGGGAACCAGTGGCTTAGGCTGCATTCATAGTTATAGTAGGAAAGGTTGAATAAAGACAATAGTCCATCCAGTTCAACCTGTGTAGGTGTATGTGTGTCAGCGTCCCATAGTTCCCATATCCCTGTATGTTTTGTTCTTTAGGATGCATGTCAAAGAGCCTTTTAAAAATATCAATACTCCCCGCTGACACCACCAATTGTGGAAGAGAGTTCCACATCCTTACCGCCCTGACGGTGAAACCCCCCCTGCGCATCTTAAGGTTAAACCGCTTCTCCTCCAAGCTCATTGTGTAGCCCCATGTCCTTTTATGCTCCCTGAGACTGAATAGCTTTTTTACTATGCTGGGATCACCATTGAGGTATTTGTAAATCGCTATCATGTCCCCACTCAAGCGTCTCTTCTCCAGCGAGAATAAATTTAGTGCTTGTAGTCTTTCCTCGTAATTGAGGTCCTCCAATCCCCTTATTAATTTCATTATTTGGACTCTCTCCAGCACCTCTATTCTGAGGACTGGTGACCAGAACTGGATGGAATACTCAAGATGTGGCAGGACCAGAGTTTTAAAAAGTGGCAAGATTATAGTTTTATCTCTGGAGTATATCCCCTTTTTTATGCATGTTAATATTCTGCTGGCTTTGGTAGCTGCAGCTTGACATTGCATGCTATTGCTCAGTCTGTCTTCCACTAGGACCCCCAGATCTTTCTCCATCCTTGATTCCCCCAGAGGTTTTCCCCCTAGTGAGTAGTTTGCATTTTTTTTTAGCCCCCCAAGTTCATTACTTTACATTTCTCTACATTAAACCTCATTTGCCATGTAGTTGCTCACTCCATTATTTTGTTCAGGTTTTCTGTAAAATTTCTATATCCTGATTTGCAGTTATTGCCTGCTTATTTTTGTGTCGTCCGCAAAAACTGGGATTGAGCTATGTATCCCATCTTGTATGTCATTAATGAATAAATTAAACAGAATTGGTCCCAAGACCGAACCTTGGGGTACTGCACTTACCACTCCAGACCAGTCTGAGTACGCGTTATTTATCACTACCCTTTGGATGCGCCCCTGTAAGCAGTTTTCTATACAAGAACAAATCTCATGGTCCATACCAGTAGACCACAGCTTGTAGATCAAGAGTTTGAGGAACTGTATTGAAATTCAGATACACCACATTCACAGGCCTCCCCCTATCTAGATCGCTGATTACTACTAATGATATTTTTGTCTTTAGCAAATTCTTGTATATAGTGCCTTATCCCCTCCAGTAATTGACCTACTATTGATGTTAGGCTGACTGGCCTGTAGTTTCCAGAAATATGTCTATGCCCTGTTTTTTTGAATATTGGTACAACATTGGCTTTTCTCCAATCAGCTGATATAATTCCTGTCAGTATGTTGTCCACAAAGATTAGGAACAATGGTCTGGCTATAACCTGACTGAGTTATTTGTAGGACTCTCAGGTGTAAGCCACCTGGTCCTGGTAATTTGTGTTTAAGCTTATCTAGTCTTTCCTTGACTCCAGCCTCTGTTAGCCACGCGGGTACATCCTGTGATGTACTACTAACAATACTGTCATCAGTATACCCCTCCTTTTCCCGTGTAAAAACTTGAGGAAAAGCAAGCATTTAGTACAGTTGCCTTCTCTGTGTCATCTGTAACCAGGGCCGCTAATAGAGGGGGACCACCGGTCCTCCTGTAGGGGGCACCGGCACACAGGGAGCCCAGACAGCAGGAGGATCGGTGGAGAACAATTCCTCTCGTCCAGGTTTCTCCCCCTCTCCTTCCTGCCGGCATTTAGCTGCTGGCTGAGAGACACGGAGGGATGATGAGCCTGGCTGGATGCTGCTGAGCTCCTTACCCCACCCCCTCGCCCACACTCACAGCTGGGACAAGGAGACGGGAGGCCAAAGCAGAGAGGAGACATCCAGGAGGAGGTGTGCTATATTGTGCTCTCCTTCCTGTCAGAAGAACATTCCACTATACAGAACATGAGACCGCGGATCGCTGTTACTGTAGATCGCATTGCACTGTATACACAGCGCCCCCTATCCACATTTCCTGCTGCTGGGACAAGAGCAGCCCTTGGAGGCGATAGGGGCCTGCTGTGTGTGTACAGTGCAATGTGATATACAGTAAGATCCGGTCCCTTCTCCTGTATACTCTTCTGACAGGACAGAACAGAGCACACCTTCTGCTGGCTATTAGTGGCTTCCCCCTGTAAGTTGGAAGGGGGGGACGGGGACGGGACCTATCTGTGTTGGGAAAAGTGATGGGGATTTAGGGAGGGGGGATATGAGCGGGGGGGGGGAGGTAGGGGGGGTTGAACCAGTAGAGGGGATGCTTGTGCTGGGGGGGATATCGGTAGGGAGGAAGAATCCTGTGCTGGGAGGGGTAACTTAGAGGGGCTTGTGCTAGGAGGAGGGATTTGTGGGAATTTGTCCTAGGAGGGGGATTGAAGTGAGATTTGTGTTGGGAGGGGAGATATGGGGGGGGGGATTTTGTTCCAGGAGCGGGTGGGGGAATACGGGGCTAATAATAGGAGGGATTAGGGGGAGATATGTGCTGGCAGTGGGGATTTGGGGGAGAAGATTTGTGCTAGGATAGAAAGGAGGGGGGGCTCATCAGGTAGGCTGTACCGGTGCCCTGTGATTCCTAACAGCGGCCCTGTCTGTAACCATCCTCCCTTCCTTTGTCTTATGTGGGCAGTGTGCTCCGATTTCGCATTTTTTTACTGTTTAATATTTTGAAGAATTCCTTGGTTTTTTTTTTTTTACTCACCTCTGTGCCTCAGTTTTTTTTTTTTTCGTTTTTTTTTTTTTGCCTCCCTGATTTTGTTCTTCTACTTCTTGTTGCACTCCTTGTAGTGTTGGAATGCTGAAGATGCCCTCTCCGCATTATATTTTTTAAAGGCCGTTTTTTTTCCTCTGTAATAAGAATTTTTACGTTACGATTTAGCCACGCAGGTTTAACCTTCGCTCTTTTATATTTATTGCCCATTGGAATGCCCTCCCCCTTCCCCCTCCCCCCTCCTTGTATAAATAGCAGCTCCAGTTCCTCCTTTGTTAGCTAGGCTCCTGGCATTTGTGTATACACCTCTGTGTTTTGTATAAGTGCATATTTAATTTCTCAAGTTTTCGCATGCTTTTGATTTAACCACTCATTCACCCCAGGATTAGATTTTACGGCTATATTATCACTACTGACTCCATTATTACCCTTTTTGTCTTTTGCTCACTGCTGGCTGTCCCTTCCTTTGAACCCCCCCGCCCCCCAAACACACAGTTTAAAAGCCCCTCCAACTTTGTGGCCATCTTTCTTCCGAATAGAGCTGCACCATCCCCATTAAGTTGCAGCCCATCCTTACTAAAGAGCCGGTAACTGACTGAGAAGTCTGCCCAGTTCTCCAGGAACCCAAGCCCCTCCTTCATACACCAGTTCCTGAGCCATTTGTTCAGTTCCCAAAGCTCCTTCTGCCTCTCTGGTGTGGCTTGAGGCACAGGTAGTATTTCTGAGAATACTACTATAGAGGTCCTTCTCTTCAATCTATTTCCCAAGTCTCTGAAATCATTTTTTAGGAGACTCCACCCTCCTCTTACTTTGTCATTGGTGCCGAAGTGTACCATGACAGCTGGGTCCTCCCCAGCCGTACCCAATAATCTGTCCATCCAATTCCATGATGCGCCGAACCTGAGCGCCTGGTAAACCACATACTGTTCCACGACCACGGTCTTTGTGACAGATTGTCTTCTTCCTAATAAGTTGCCTACTACCAGTACCTGTCTAACCTTTCCTGCGTCTCTGCCCCCCTTCCTTACCGGAGCAGTCCCTTCCCTGGCAGCTATGGGAGGGGGCCTGCTCCAGCACTGCCACCCCTGAGGTTATATGCCAAGTTGTATGTTGGGGATATTTGTTGGGGTGTACCAACTCAGGACTGGCCTCCTTTGCACTCTTTCTTCTACCCCTCCTCTCACCCAGCTACCTACCTCTGGCTCCTGCGCCTCCAT
The DNA here is from genome assembly GCA_037952835.1 of Lithobates septentrionalis. NCBI lineage: Eukaryota > Metazoa > Chordata > Amphibia > Anura > Ranidae > Lithobates > Lithobates septentrionalis. The sequence continues at coordinate 1,082,649 of JBBDGP010001129.1, forward strand.
GTCTCCAACCTCCTCTACACTGGCCCCCGCCAGCACCTGCTGGGTAATGTCCAAACTCCTTTCCAGATTGTTGATTCATTGGAGCAACAGGTGAGACTTCCAGGGTCTTTTAGGCCCCAGCTGTCTCATTAAAGAGAGCCTGTCGCCAAAAAATCACATAGCGGACTTTTTGCAAAAGGGTTAATACTGGAACTGCCTTCATTTACATCTTATATCGGCCTGGAGTTTATATTTAATACTCACCTGTCAACCACCCACGCCACTAAACTTCACTCTTTATTGGCATTAATATTGCTGAAGACACGAGCATCTGGTACACTTCTGGATGTATCTGATGTCTGTCACCTGTGTGCTGTGGTTCCTTTCACTGACCCCCTACCTCACTGATGTGACCTGTAGTGATATAGGGGCCGACAGATGAAACAACTAAGTGCAGAGGTGGTCAAGCTTTTAACACACACCTGGAATTGTCTAGTGTGGAAATTTTCCCCAGGTCATCTTCCGGGACAGGAAGACATGGGGGCCCTCCCACCATGAAACACATCCACTTTTTTTGTATACAAACTTCGGGATACTTCCCCCGGTGTTTCCTCCCACTAGAAAAGACACACCCCCATGTTTATTTTTATTACAGGCTGTCTGGTGGAGTACAGAGGCTTCCTGAATGCGGTCATCCCTTGTTGCAAAGTAGGGGATGTGTGGTATGGCCTCCATTCAGGACTTAAAAAGCACCAGGTTTGCTAGGGGGAGGAGAAACAACATTACACTGAGCTTCCCAGTGAAGGGCTTGGGGGAGAAGGGGGTGTTGGGACAAGTTTGATCATTGAAGTGCACACTGAGTTTGCAGCACTGCTAAAGAACTGACCACGCTGTGTTCTCTTGCTTAACATGGTCAGTTTTTAATAGAAAAGCAGAGGGACTGACGGGGACACCAGGGATTTCACACAAAGGAAGCAATACAAAGAGGATACATTCTCATACAAGTAAAGGTGTTAGAAAAAATACAGTGCTAAAGTGCATAAATGAGTAAATAAGCAGCTACTTAACTATGAAATACACATAGAACAAAAGCGCTGCTCTTTTGTTCTATTGTATTTGTTCTATGTGTATTTCATAGTTTAGCAGCTGCTTATTTACTAATTTATGCACTTTAGCGCGGTATTTTTTCTAACACCTCTACTGTTTTCCAATTACTCATTTACTGCAGCTTTAGTATTTTTTTTTTTTTTTTGGTGTAGTCAACACTGAGGGTGTATTTGAACCATATAAGGATGAGGAGGGACATCTGGGTGGCTTGCTTTTGAAAAACAGCGCTGCTCTTTTGTTATTTCTCATACAAGTACATGGTACAGCAGACATATATAAGGAATATAAAATGTTGGGTTTACATACTCCTTTAAGCATTTTCTTAGAGAATGCTCGCATCTACTTTTCAAGTCCTCATGCACATGGACGTTTTAAAAAAACGAGCTGTAAAGCTAGGTTCGACGCCTGGAAAAACCGGCGTTAAAAACGCGATTTTTACCGCGTTTTGCATTAGCGGTTTTGCGCGTTTTTGCACGTTTTTCCGCGTTAGCGCTAAGTAGCGTTTTTCAATGAAAAACACATCTCTCAGCTATATACACTCCCAAATTTCCCACAATGCCACAGAAACCAAAGAAAATATGTTAATGAGCATGTGTCGGTGCCATTTTGGTAGGAGTGAGTGTTTCAGAGTGAGTGTTTCAGAGTGAGTGTTTCAGAGTGAGTGTTTCAGAGTGAGTGTTTCAGAGTGAGTGTTTCAGAGTGAGTGTTTCAGAGTGAGTGTTTCAGAGTGAGTGTTTCAGAGTGAGTGTTTCAGAGTGAGTGTTTCAGAGTGAGTGTTTCAGAGTGAGTGTTTCAGAGTGAGTGTTTCAGAGTGAGTGTTTCAGAGTGAGTGTTTCAGAGTGAGTGTTTCAGAGTGAGTGTTTCAGAGTGAGTGTTTCAGAGTGAGTGTTTCAGAGTGAGTGTTTCAGAGTGAGTGTTTCAGAGTGAGTGTTTCAGAGTGAGTGTTTCAGAGTGAGTGTTTCAGAGTGAGTGTTTCAGAGTGAGTGTTTCAGAGTGAGTGTTTCAGAGTGAGTGTTTCAGAGTGAGTGTTTCAGAGTGAGTGTTTCAGAGTGAGTGTTTCAGAGTGAGTGTTTCAGAGTGAGTGTTTCAGAGTGAGTGTTTCAGAGTGAGTGTTTCAGAGTGAGTGTTTCAGAGTGAGTGTTTCAGAGAGTTTCAGAGTGTTTCACAGTGTTTCACAGTAATATGGATCCTGTCATGCAAAAGATCGATGAGGCAATCCTCATGAGGGGGTTAGGAGTGGGTGGATGTGCCACATCCCACAATTCTGGATGGGCCTGTACCGCATTTATTAATTCTACTTGAGAGACTGCACTAGCCATCTTGAAGCCAATATCACCACAGTCACACGGCTGTGCAAAGGACTCTTGGGTAATCTAATGTCTAGACAGGAAATTCCTGTTTTTACAGAGATTACAGTGTCCAATCATCTCTTTTTAACCAAAAAACGCCGGAGTTAAAAAAACGCGAAAAAAAACGCAGCGGTCGCGTTTTTCCGCGTTTTTACAGCTCTAGCGCCGCTCCTCGGAACGCACTGGTCCTGGGTTTTTTTTTTACAGCTTAAAAACGCCTAGGCTATTTGCAGCTCAAAAACGTCTAGGTGGGCATGAATCCATAGACTAACATAGACAGGCGTTTTTAACCACTTGCCGACCGCCTCACGCCTATATACGTGAGCAGAATGGCACGGGCAGGCAAAATCACGTACCTGATACGTGATGCCTTCCCGCGGGCGGGGGGTCCAATCGGACCCCCCCCGGTGCCAGCGGCGGTCGGCTTTGGTCTGGCAGCGATCACAGATGAGGGGGAGGCCATCCGATCGTGGCCCCCCCCTCGCGATCGCTCCCAGCCAATGAGAAACATCCTCTGCCTCTGTATTGTACACAGAGGCAGAGGATGTGATGTCATCTCTCCTCGGCTCGGGAGTTTCCGTTCCAGCGCCGAGGGGAGAAGACATGAGTGAGTGCACCAACACTACACACACAGTAGAACATGCCAGGCACACTAAACACCCCGATCTCCCCCCCGATCCCCCCCCAATCACCCCCCCCCCTGTCACAAACTGACACCAAACAGGTTTTTTTTTTTTTTTTTTCCTAATTACTGCATAGTGTCAGTTTGTGACAGTTAGAAGTGTTAGGACAGTGAGTATTACCCCCTGTAGGTCTAGGGTACCCCCCCTAACCCCCCTAATAAAGTTTTAACCCCTTGATCACCCCCCGTCACCAGTGTCACTAAGCGATCATTTTTCTGATCGCTGTATTAGTGTCACTGGTTCCGCTAGTTAGGGACGTAAATATTGAGGTTCGCCGTCAGCGTTTTATAGCGACAGGGACCCCCATATACTACCGAATAAATGTTTTAACCCCTTGATTGCCCCCTAGTTAACCCTTTCACCACTGATCACCGTATAAGTGTTACGGGTGACGCTGGTTAGTTCGTTTATTTTTTATAGTGTCAGGGCACCCGCCGTTTATTACCGAATAAAGGTTTAGCCCCCTGATCGCCCGACGGTGATATGCGTCGCCCCAGGCAGCGTCAGATTAGCGCCAGTACCGCTAACACCCACACACGCAGCATACGCCTCCCTTAGTGGTATAGTATCTGTACGGATCAATATCTGATCCGATCAGATCTATACTAGCGTCCCCAGCAGTTTAGGGTTCCCAAAAACGCGGTGTTAGCGGGATCAGCCCAGATACCTGCTAGCACCTGCGTTTTTGCCCCTCCGCCCAGCCCACCCAAGTGCAGTATCGATCGATCACTGTCACTTACAAAACACTAAACTCATAACTGCAGCGTTCGAAGAGTCAGGCCTGATCCCTGCGATCGCTAACAGTTTTTTTGGTAGCGTTTTGGTGAACTGGCAAGCACCAGCGGCCTAGTACACCCCGGTCGTAGTCAAACCAGCACTGCAGTAACACTTGGTGACGTGGCGAGTCCCATAAGTGCAGTTCAAGCTGGTGAGGTGGCAAGCACAAGTAGTGTCCCGCTGCCACCAAAAAGACAAACACAGGCCCGTCGTGCCCATAATGCCCTTCCTGCTGCATTCGCCAATCCTAATTGGGAACCCACCGCTTCTGCAGCACCCGTACTTACCCCCCATTCACATCCCCAACCAAATGCAGTCGGCTGCATGAGAGGCATTTTTATGTCCTCCCGAGTACCCCTACCCAACAAACCCCCCCAAAAAAGATGTCGTGTCTGCAGCAAGCGCGGATATAGGCGTGACACCCGCTATTATTGTCCCTCCTGTCCTGACAATCCTGGTCTTTGCATTGGTGAATGTTTTGAACGCTACCATGCACTAGTTGAGTATTAGCGTAGGGTACAGCATTGCACAGACTAGGCGCACTTTCACAGGGTCTCCCAAGATGCCATCGCATTTTGAGAGACCCGAACCTGGAACCGGTTACCGTTATAAAGGTTACAAGTTTGCAAAAAAAACACAAAAAAAAAATAGTTGTCGTTTTATTGTTCTCTCTCTCTCTATTCTCTCTCTATTGTTCTCTTTTTTACTGTGTTCTATTCTGCAATGTTTTATTGTTATTATGTTTTATCATGTTTGCTTTTCAGGTATGCAATTTTTTATACTTTACTGTTTACTGTGCTTTATTGTTAACCATTTTTTGTCTTCAGGTACGCCATTCACGACTTTGAGTGGTTATACCAGAATGATGCCTGCAGGTTTAGGTATCATCTTGGTATCATTCTTTTCAGCCAGCGGTCGGCTTTCATGTAAAAGCAATCCTAGCGGCTAATCAGCCTCTAGACTGCTTTTACAAGCAGTGGGAGGGAATGCCCCCCCCCCCACCGTCTTCTGTTTTTCTCTGGCTCTCCTGTCTCAACAGGGAACCTGAGAAAGCAGCCGGTGATTCAGCCAGCTGACCATAGAGCTGATCAGAGACCAGAGTGGCTCCAAACATCTCTATGGCCTAAGAAACCGGAAGCTACGAGCATTTTATGACTTAGATTTCGCCGGATGTAAACAGCGCCATTGGGAAATTGGGGAAGCATTTTATCACACCGATCTTGGTGTGGTCAGATGCTTTGAGGGCAGAGGAGAGATCTAGGGTCTAATAGACCCCAATTTTTTCAAAAAAGAGTACCTGTCACTACCTATTGCTATCATAGGGGATATTTACATTCCCTGAGATAACAATAAAAATGATTTAAAAAAAAAAAAATGAAAGGAACAGTTTAAAAATAAGATAAAAAAGCAAAAAAATAATAAAGAAAAAAAAAAAAAAAAAAAAGCACCCCTGTCCCCCCTGCTCTCGCGCTAAGTCGAACGCAATCGTCGGTCTGGCGTCAAATGTAAACAGCAATTGCACCATGCATGTGAGGTATCACCGCGAAGGTCAGATCGAGGGCAGTATTTTTAGCAGTAGACCTCCTTTGTAAATCTAAAGTGGTAACCTGTAAAGGCTTTTAAAGGCTTTTAAAAATGTATTAAATTTGTTGCCACTGCACGTTTGTGCGCAATTTTAAAGCATGTCATGTTTGGTATCCATGTATTCGGCTTAAGATCATCTTTTTTTATTCCATCAAACATTTCGGCAATATAGTGTGTTTTAGTGCATTAAAATTTAAAAAAGTGTGTTTTTTCCACAAAAAATGCGTTTGAAAAATCGCTGCGCAAATACCGTGTGAAAAAAAAAAAATGAAACACCCACCATTTTAATCTGCAGGGCATTTGCTTTAAAAAAATATATAATGTTTGGTGGTTCAAAGTAATTTTCTTGCAAAAAAAAATAAATTTTTCATGTAAACAATAAGTGTCAGAAAGGGCTTTGTCTTCAAGTGGTTAGAAGAGTGGGTGATGTGTGAAATAAGCTTCTAAAATGTTGTGCATAAAATGCCAGGATAGTTCAAAACCCCCCCAAATGACCCCATTTTGGAAAGTAGACACCCCAAGCTATTTGCTGAGAGGCATGTCGAGTCCATGGAATATTTTATATTGTGACACAATTCGCGGGAAAGAGACAAATTTTTGTTTTTTTTGCACAAAGTTGTCACTAAATGATATATTGCTCAAACATGCCATGGGAATATGTGAAATTACACCCCAAAATACATTCTGCTGCTTCTCCTGAGTACGGGGATACCACATGTGTGAGACTTTTTGAGAGCCTAGCCGCGCACGGGACCCCGAAAACCAAGCACCGCCTTCAGGCATTCTAAGGGCGTAAATTTTTGATTTCACTCTTTACTGCCTATCACAGTTTCGGAGGCCATGGAATGCCCAGGTGGCACAAACCCCCCCCCCCCCCCCAAATGACCCCATTTTGGAAAGTAGACACCCCAAGCTATTTTCTGAGAGGTATCGTGAATATTTTGCAGACCTCACTTTTTGTCCCAAAGTTTTGAAAATTGAAAAAAGAAAAAAAAAAAAAAAAAAAAAAATTTTCTGGTCTTTCTTCATTTTCAAAAACAAATGAGAGCTGCAAAATACTCACCATGCCTCTCAGCAAATAGCTTGGGGTGTCTACTTTCCAAAATGGGGTCATTTGGGGGGGTTTTGTGCCATCTTGGCATTTTATGGCCTTCAAAACTGTGATAGGTAGTGAGGAGTGAAATCAAAAATGTATGCCTTTAGAAATCCTGAAGGCGGTGCTTGGTTTTCGGGGCCCCTTACGCGGCTAGGCTCCCAAAAAGTCCCACACATGTGGTATCCCCGTACTCAGGAGAAGCAGCTGAATGTATTTTGGGGTGCAATTCCACATATGCCCATGGCCTGTGTGAGCAATATATCATTTAGTGACAACTTTTTGTAAATTTTTTTTTTTTTTTGTCATTATTCAATCACTTGGGACAAAAAAAATAAATATTCAATGGGTTCAACATGCCTCTCAGCAATTTCCTTGGGGTGTCTACTTTCCAAAATGGGGTCATTTGGGGGGGTTTTGTACTGCCCTGCTATTTTAGCACCTCAAGAAATGACATAGGCAGTCATAAACTAAAAGCTGTGTAAATTACAGAAAATGTACCCTAGTTTGTAGACGCTATAACTTTTGCGCAAACCAATAAATATACGCTTATTGACATTTTTTTTACCAAAGACATGTGGCCGAATACATTTTGGCCTAAATGTATGACTAAAATTTAGTTTATTGGATTTTTTTTATAACAAAAAGTAGAAAATATCATTTTTTTTTCAAAATTTTCGGTCTTTTTCCGTTTATAGCGCAAAAAATAAAAACGGCAGAGGTGACCAAATACCATCAAAAGAAAGCTCTATTTGTGGGAAGAAAAGGACGCAAATTTCGTTTGGGTACAGCATTGCATGACCGCGCAATTAGCAGTTAAAGCGACGCAGTGCCGAATTGTAAAAAGTGCTCTGGTCAGGAAGGGGGTAAAATCCTCCGGGGCTGAAGTGGTTAAGCTGTAAAAAACGCTAAAAAACGCGGCTGTAAAAACGTCCGTGTGCATGAGGACTAAAGGTAGCAAAAGAGTTGCTCTAACATAAACATATCCTGACTGAAATATGGAGACTGCCACCGCTCGCTGAAAATGCAAGTTACCTGGCTGTCTTGCTGACCCCTGCTTTAAGTACCTTCAGAGTCTTTATCCAGAATGAGTATACAGAATCAGAAAAGTCGGAAGTCTTTTTCTAGATAAGGCTATTCATGTATGCTTAGGTTTCTCTTGCTTAGCCCCAGGGGCTAAACGAGAAATCCATTTATTATTCCTTACAGAATATCCGAATGATGACCTCAGCTGATTGGATGTGGTTACAGCCATTGCCAAAAGTTTTTAGAATGCCACAAATATAAATTTTTACAAAGTCTGCTGCTTCAGTGTTCTTAGATCTTTTTGTCAGATGTTACTATGGTATACTGAAGTATAATTACAAGCATTTCATAAGTGTCAAAGGCAAATTGGCATTTACTTTAAGTTTATGCAAAGAGTCAATATTTGCAGTGCTGACCCTTCTTTTTCAAGACCTCTGCAATTCGCCCTGGCATGTTGTCAATCAACTTCTGGGCCACATCCTGATTGATGGAAGCTCGTTCTTGCTTGGAGTTTGTCAGAATTTGCGGGGGGTTTTTTTTTTTTTTTTTTTTTCCCCCTGCATCTTAAAGGATTAACTACAAGTTCTCAATGGAATTAAGGTCTGGGAAGTTTCCTGGCCATGGACCCAAAATGTTGATATTTTGTTCCCCGAGCCACTTGGTTATCACTTTTGCCTTACGGCAAGGTGCTCCATCATGCTGGAAAAGGCATTGTTCCTCAAAAAACTGTTTGTTTTGGATGGTTGGGAGAAGTTGCTCTCGGAGGATGTTTTTGTACCATTCTTTATTCATGGCTGTGTTGGGCAAAATTTGTGAGTGAGCCCACTCTTTTGGCTGAGAAGCAACCCCACACATGGATTGTCTCAGGATGCTTTACGGTTAGCATGACACAGAGCTGATTGTAGCGCTCACCTTTTCTGTACAGGGTTTTTTCCGGATCTCCAAACATCCGGAAAGAGCATTCATTAGAGAAAATTACTTTCCCCCCAGTCCTCAGCAGTCCAGTCCCTGTACCTTTTGCAGAATATCAGTCTGTCCCTGATGTTTTCCCTGGAGAGAAGTGGCTTCTTTGCTGCTCTTCTTGACACCAGGCCATCCTCTAAAAGTCTTCGTCTCACTGTGCATGCAGATACTCACACCTGCCTGCGACCATTCATGAGCAATCTTTGCACTGGTGGTGCCCCGATCCCAGAGCTAAATCAACTGTAGGAGATGGTCCTGGTGCTTGCTGGACTTTCGAGGGCACCCAGAAGCCGCCTTCTCAAATGCAGTGGAAATGTTTTTTATGGGATTAAGTTCTTTTTCATGGAAAAGAGGGACTTTGTAATTGCAATTCGTCTGATCACTCTTCATACATTCTGAAGTATATGGAAGTTGTCGTCATAAAAACTGAGGCAGCAGACTTTGTGAAAATGTAATATTTGTGTCGTTCTCAAAACTTTTGGCCACGGGTATACTGTTCTGCTGACAATTTTTCACCCAGCTCCTTTAAAATTTAAATTTGAAGGTTGTGGTGCCGACAGAGCAACCCATTGCTCAAATTTTGACAGAGTAAGCAGGATTTGGATGGAATTTGAGCCAATGTCTGAGCGTCAAAGCTGGGTTGTCATATATTGGCCAGGCAACTAGCAATTTCACTTGAAGAGGCCAGCAGTTGTACTCTGTTTCACCCATTACGTCAAAAGAGTTAAGGTCTTACAGGTTACACTAAAATGTTGGCAGTTACAAAAAAGTCGTGGACAAATCAGGACAGATCTGTGCTTGTGGCTTGGATCAATAGCTTATCTGTCTGCTTATTTCAGTCCAGCGCTTGTCTTCCCCTGACACTGATACATAATCCTAGTTTATTAAAGTCAACCACTGCTGTGGTGTTTTTTTTTTTTTTTTTTTCTGATATTTTTATGGACAACAAAAATAAAATTTTAAAGTGTTTTCTACTGTACTTTTCTATTTGTCCAGTCTTTTACATTGCAGTCAGTCAGGAACATATAGTAATGTCAGTGTTTTTTTTTTTTTTGTTTTTTTTTGTGTAACCCATATTGATGTAAATCTTATCAATATGTCAAAACACTGTTTCTTTGTATGCTTTAGAATGATAAATGTCATGCTATTTTCCCAACATGCGGAATACATATGTAGGAGGAAAAGCCTTTGGGCTAAGTGGCTCATCGAGGGTATGGTTTACATTGGAGCTGTGGAATTTTGGGAAACTAAAAGAAAGGAGTGACATTCCTCACTATGTTGGAGGATCCTCCTCTAAATTGGGATGCCATTTTTGCTCCCTTTACTTTTGAATGAATGAGCGACTTGTATAGCGCTACCTATGCGAACTGAATCGCCTCAGGGCGCTTTACTTTTTGTAATATGAAAACAACCCTGTTGGACACGAGAGGGCTCCATTAGGTGGCTGTTTTTAGCGCTTTTTGGTTGGTAGATTTGGTTTCCCTGTAGAAGAAAAGACCATCAGTTTCATAGTTTGTGGCGCAGAGCCTGAGGCGGTGGAATAGAACTTGAAGCATGTTCAGCGATGCCATATGTACTATGTTTTCTATGGAAAGATTTATTAACCTATAATATCTGTACCAAATCCATGGTTACACTATGGTTTGATACATTTGTGGAGTTTTAACCATTTATACTTGCTATTTTCTTTACACGTTTTCTATTTGGTGGAATAAAAATCCCATCTTTTAGGTGGTGGTGAGGGGGGATTTTTTTGCTGTCGAAGTGTTTGTAAACTCATATACCCAGTGAAATGACCTGGCCTCAGGTGATAGAGTCCTCCTACATACGTTGTACCTGTTTTTCTGCAGTGTTCTCTTCTCTGCATCCCTTCAAAGTACATAATTATACAGTTTGAGCATTCAGAAATTGGGGTGAAAAGCTAAAATTGCATTCTGCAGAGCTTGGTGAGGATAGCTCTGTGAGCTGATTGGAGGGAAGGGACACACCCCCTTATCACAGCACACAGGAACACAGTTGAGGCGGTCTATAACAGGCTGTGTACTGGTGCTCCCTCCTGTAATTTTTTTCATTTGATGTCAGGAAAACTTGTATATCAAAACTTGATAGTGGAATGTGGAGGCAGCAGATGGAAATTACACTTGGTGCTCTGGATTGAGGCAAGTACACACTATAGACGGCTATGCTTTGTTCATATTTAGTGTCTGAGGTTTACAACCACTTTAATTATAAATGTGCATGAAGGAATTCATGTGTATTCAGTTTGTTAGGCTATGTTTCCTGCAGCAGAGTGGTAGCAACTTTCATGCAAGTCCGTGAGTTAGCCAGTTCATTGAAAACAGTCTTGATATCTCATTCAAACAATTTTTAATACCAGGCAAGATTGATGGAGTAGTTACACTGAGACATTGAGCATTTCTTTTAGCAGCTTAACCACGTCAGCCCCGGAAGGTTTTACCCCCTTTATGACCAGAGCACTTTTTACAATTTGGCACGGCACTGCACTGCTTTAACTGGTATTTGCACGGTCATGCAATGCTGTACACAACTGAAATTTGCGTCTTTTTTTCCGCACAAATAGAGCTTTCTTTTGGTAGTGGTGTGTGTGTGTGTGTATGTATGTGTGTGTGTGTGTGTGTAGACCTGTGTAAAAGATACAGCCACAGTAACAAACTTTCAGTGGTATAATAGCGGGACCCTCCGTCTCCCCCCACGGCGGGGGCAGGGGGGTGGGTAATGTAAGGGGGTACAGCGCTGCTGTCCCCCTAACCCTCTGGTCCCATCAGGGGAAGAAAAAAAAATTTTTGCAGCTTTTCCTACCTTGCAAAAATATGCTCCCACACGCTGTACAGCCAGGCACGGAAATGAGCAAACAGTGAGACAACAGAGTAAGGCATGTGCATAGACTTGGAGATTTTAAAGCATGACAACATTTTTCCTTCAATGAAAGAAATGTATAGAGGTTTTTAATATCTAAGTGTCTCTTTCCTTACTTTGTCCTCGCCGCAAGATTTTGCCAATTTAACAGAAAATCCAGCTTTTACCCATCACGGCAGGTTTACGTTTAACAAACCTTCAAGGACTGGGTCTGTTAAAAACGGGGTCCAACGGGGCCTTGTATAGCAACCCACACCAGGAAGCTTGAAGTAAATGTAACAATACCTAAGCCCTGGGTTCATGGGGCCCAGCCCTACTAAGAGAGGCATTACAGGCAAAACCTCATGCTTCAGATACTAGGTCCCAGGTATCATGCATTTTAGGGCTCAGTGGCACTTCTGGGTGGATCTGGTTTCTTTTTATGGAGGAATTTAAATCGAGCATGGATCCCTCCTGGAGCTCCTCAGAGCACTTCTTCATTCGTGACCAATATTAAACACTGGCGAAAAAACTGATGTGCTTCTGGAAGGAGGGGTTATGTAGGGGAGATTTAACAAATAACAAAAAAAGGTCTAAGTTCATATAACCCTAAAGCCACATAATTAAACACTTAAAAACCCACATGACTCAGAACATGTGAACGTGAATATATATATATATATATATATATATATATATATATATATATATATATATATATATATATATATATATATATATATATATATATATATATATATATAATATTTATAAAAAAAATCCAATAAACTGTTTTAGTCATACATCTAGGCCAAAATGTTTTCAACCACATGTCTTGGGTAAAAAAAAATTCAATAGGCGTATATTTAATGGTTTGAGCAAAAGTAATAGCGTCTACAAACTCTAGTACGTTTTCTGGAATTTACGCAGCTTTTAGTTTGACTGACTGCCTATCTCATTTCTTGAGGTGCCAAAATGGCAGGGCTGTACAAAACCTCCCCAAATTACTCCTTTTTGGAAAGTTGACACCCCAAGGAATTTGCTGAGAGGCATGTTGAGCCCATTGAAAAAAAATAAATAAATCTGTCTGTCATATTATAATATAACAAAAGGTCAAACGCACATGTGTCCCCACAGGGATGATGGTAATTACTGGTGTAATCTCCAGAATCCTCAATGGAGCCTAATTGTTCGACCATCCATCAGGGAAATACCAGGGATAGGAACGTCCAGGTCAGCAAAGATGGATGTGGGAGGAATGAAGACCGCAGAACAGAAGACTTGAAGAAAGAATTTTTTTTTTCTACTTCCTGTCGGGCTCCCAGTGGTTGATGTGTCACCTCTGCTGACAGGAAGTAGAAAAAAATTCTTCCTTCAAGTCCTCTGTTCTGCGGTCTTCATTCCTCCCCTACAGATTAAAATGGTGGGCGCAGCAATTTTCCAAACGCAAAGAAAAAACAATTCATTTTTAATGCACAAAAACACACTATATTGCTCAAATGTTTGGTAAAAAAAAAAAAAAAAAAAAGATGATCTTATGCCGAGTACATAGATGCTAAACATGACATGCTTTAAAATTACGCACACCCGTGCAGCAGGGACAAACTAAATTTTCACGGGGAATTGGGGGGGGGGGGGGGGGTTACGTTCACTCCCCACTGCTTGTAAAAGCAGTCTAGCGACTACTAATTAGCCACTAGGATTGCTTTTTACATGAAAGCCGACCGCTGGCTGAAAAAAAACGATACCAAGATGATACCTAAAACGTGCAGGCATCATTCGGGTATAACCACTCAAAGTCCAGCAACATACCAGTACATCACCGATCCTTGTTGGGCATATATTGTAATTTTTTTTTTTTTTTATGCAGCCTGTGGGTAAATGAAAAATGAACAGATTCCTCCATTCACATCGATTGTTCGGTGGTATGCCCCCTTAGAATACCACCCTGCATCCATCCACTTCTAATGATGGGAATACATGCACCATTCTTCTTTTTTTTTTTTTCCGTTCAAATTTCCTACATTCACATATGTATTATAAAAAAATGTACATTTTTTTTATAACTGTGGTGGTGAAATCACCTTCTACAACAGCACTGGATTTACGTACCGTGAGAGCAAACCCTGTTGCTGTCAAAATATATCGGTGCTGCAGCTGAATGGCCTACCTGCAAAGCAACCAATGGTTAACAATAAAACACAGTAACAGTACAGTAAAACAGTAGAAGGACATACCTGCAAAGCAGCACGATAAAACCGTGACAATAAAACTTTACAGTATAGCATAAAATGCAGTAAAACAGTCCAATAATAAAATGGCAACTTTTTTTTTATTTTTACACTTTATTTGTAACTGTAAAGGTTCCAGGTTAGGGTCTCTCAAAATGCGATGGCCATCTCATCTTTCGAGACCCTGTGTGAAATTGTGCCCTAAGACTGCGCCGTGCTGTACCCTATGCTAATACTCCACTAGTATGGTAGCGACAGACGGTCCCTCATGCAGAGACAAGGTTGGTCAGGACAGGAGAGACAATAGCGGGTGTCACACCAATGTCCACGTTTTCTACAGACACATCTTTGGGGTGCTCTTTGGGTAGGAGTACCAGAAAGGACATCCGGGAAATGCCTCTCATGCAGCCAGCTCACTGCATTTAGATTGGGAAATTAGGCCACAGCACCTCCTGGATACAAAAGGGCTGTGATCTCTTCCTAGAATTTTAGCAAGGATCCAGTTCGTCCAGACACTTTGTATAGTACAGAAGCGTTGAACAGAGCCAATTGGAATAGGTATACAGACACTTTTATTTTTTTTTGTGCCAGCGTCTGGCATTACGGGCAATTTAGTATGGCGCCATCATCTGGTCGTTGATGTCAACCCCTCCCATGTAAGTAGTAGCCCTAGTAATTTGGACTGCCGTGTCTGCGTGAATAGAAGACAGAATGAAAAACGTTCCGTTTGTCCTTCCATCTCATGGCAAGCAACTCATTGGACCTCAAGCAATCCCCCCCCCCTCTAAGTCGGGTATCTACAAGCCGTTGAGGGAAGCCCTGGCGATTTAGATGGCACAGTGCCACATGCGCCAATTCCAAATGGAAAGAGGCGTCTAAAAAGTGGCACGCTTATAAAAAAACTGTCTACCTATAAATGGTACACTTTTGGAATGACACCAAGTCCCAAGCAATCTTGCCACTACTCCCTATGTAGTCTGGGCAGTCCCGGGGCTCCACGCTTCTATCTTTTCCCTCTTAAACCAGGAAACTATATGTATAGCCTGTTGCCGTGTCACAGAGCTTATACATTTTGACCCCATATCTGGCACGCTTGCTGGGGAGAAACTGTTTGAACACAAGGTGGCCAGAAAACGTAATCGGGGACTCATCAATGCAGACATCTTGATTGGGAATAAACAAGGCTGCAGTAATAAGGAGAGCTGGCAAAACTGTAATCCTTGAAGTGTCGTTTATTGGTACATCAGAGTGACAATAAAACAATAAAGCTGACGCATTTTGGCAATAGCCTTAGTCGTAGCTGCACAAGGCTGCACATTGTTGGTTGAAGTGGTTTACGAGGGTCCCAATTTTGTGGAGCCGATCATATTCGGGGTCACCCCGAAGATGATAGAGTTCATTGTCGTTGAAGTGCATGAACCGCAAGATTTGCTCGTATTGACTCCTGGCTATGGCAGGCAGCAGAGAACATGGGCATATGGTGAATTAGGTCAGTAGACCAATATGACCGCAACTCACACTTTTTACTAATGACCATGAGGAGGGATAGGCCCAGAAAGGTCTTAAATTCGGGAACCATCATAGATTTCCAGCCAAATTCTCTGGCAAGGGTCCAATCCAATAGATCTGTACAGATCTTCCATGAAAAAACGCTCATAAGTCAAGGGAAGTAAAATCAGCCAACGGCCGCCGCGATTTCTAAATATCGGCATCGGCCAGAGAAAAACCCATATCGGTCGACCTCTACTGGTGACCCCACAATAGGGAAAAAAACTTTTCCGCGTAAGAGAATTTAATAGGACACGTGGCCATTCACTGAAATTAGAAGAAAATCAGTTTAACCTTAACCACTTCAGCCCCAGAAGATTTGGCTGCTCAATGACCAGAGCAAAAACACACACACAATATTTTGTACTTTTTGCTATAATTATCCCCAATTTTTGTTTAAAAAAAAGAAAGCAAATTTTTTTTCTCAGTTTAGGCCGATCTGTATTCTACATATTTTTGGTAAGAAAAATCGCAATAAGTATATATTGATTGGTTTGCTCAAAAGTTTTAGCGTCTACAAAATAGGGGATAGATGTATGGCATTTTTAATATATATATATATATATATATGTATGTGTGTGTGTGTATATGTGTATATGTATGTATGTATGTATGTATGTATGTATGTGTATGTATTTTTTTTTTTTTTTACTAGTAATGGCGGCGATCTGCGAATTTTATCGTGACTGCGACATTATGGCGGACATTTTTGGGACGATTGAGAATTATACAGTGATCAGTGCTATAAAAATGCACTGATTACTGATGAATGTCACTGGCAAGGAAGAGGTTTACACTAGGGGGCGATCAAGGGGTTAACTGTGTTCCCTGATTGTGTGTTCTAACTATAGGGGGAGGGGACTGACTAGAGGGGATGACAGATCGTGGTTCCTAGCTATTAATAGGAACTCACGATCTGTCTCTCTGAACAGAACAGGGAATTGTGTGTTTATACACACACACACACACACACACACACACACACGCGTCCCTGTTCTGCCTCTCCTGCCCGTGAACGCTCGTGGCTGGCGGTCA
This sequence comes from Lithobates septentrionalis, assembly GCA_037952835.1. Lineage (NCBI taxonomy): Eukaryota > Metazoa > Chordata > Amphibia > Anura > Ranidae > Lithobates > Lithobates septentrionalis. The sequence continues at coordinate 1,098,880 of JBBDGP010001129.1, forward strand.
TCGCGACCGTCTGCCACGAGCATCGGCACCCCCCAGTGCAGCGGGCACGTGCGCGCGCCTGCTATCCTGCTTAAAGGAGCTGCCGTATAGCTACGATGGCTAGCGGGATCGTGCCGACCTGCCGCTATATGACGGTGGCTGGGTCGGCAAGCAGTTAAACTAGGTAGAGGGTTCTTTACTGTAAGAGCAGCAAGGATGTGGAACTCCCTTCCACAGGCGGTGGTCTCAGCGGGGAGCATCGATAATTTCAAAAAACTATTAGATAAGCACCTGAACGACCGCATCATACAGGGATATACAATGTAATACTGACATAAAATCACACACATAGGTTGGACCTTATGGACTTGTGTCTTTTTTTTTTTTTTTTTTTTTTTTTCAAACTCACCTACTATGTAACTATGTACACAGTTATTTGTGGTTGAAATTGATGGATTGCAACATTTTCCTGAGTTGAAGCAGTATTGAATCCAAAATCAAACATTATATTGCAGCTTCCTATTTCTTAGATGGGATGGCTGCATTGGTTTTCTTTTTTAGGCTTTGTGTTTTGTTTTTTTCACCTGGTGGTCTGGCCAGTAAGCAGCAATATATTGAATTTTTTTATTTTGGGTTTAATAACGCTTTAATCTGGCCATATAACAGTTGGAGACCCTGTCACCAGCTTAATAAAATTTAAGATAAAAGCACAGAGAAATGAATTTTAAATGCTTGCAGATTTTTTTTTTTTTTTTTGCTTACATAAAATTTTAATAAACTTGTCAAGTGCCTTTGAATTTGCTAAGGAATTTGAGTAGTTTCCTAGCATAGCCCCCTCCCTCCCTGCACGTCATAACCCTCCTCTTCTGGGAGTGTCTAAGTGTTTTTCAACCTTTTTTTTTATTTTTTTCAGTCAAGGCTCCCTTTTTAGAATTGTGCACAATCCCTGGACGCAACGGTCTGAGGACTTCTTCACACCAGGCGCCAGCTTGATTTATTTATTTATTTTTTTTAAATTGTGTCCCAACAAAATGCATTGTTCTGCAGTACCATAGGTTTTAGTGGGCACAAACATGTACACACATTTGCTAGATAGTGGGGATGCCATTAAGAAATGGCACCCACGCACATCTGCAAAAGGCAGCATGTTTATGTGCAGTGTGGGTAAACGTGCAAATTCATACATGTCACTGCACCTGGTGTGAACAAGGCCTAAATTGTGGATTAAGTGGCATGTCCCAGCACAAATCCCCACCCAAGCTCCTTTCCCTTCTGTCTGTGTATAGGAAATGACCCAGAACTCTCCGATCAGGCTTTACAGGGTTTGATTACTGCCCCACCCACAATTTCTGCTGCTGGGACATGAGCAGTCGTGAGTGGAGATGGGAGGAGGTAATCAAGCCCTGTACAGTCCGATCTGAGAACATTTAGCATTCTGTGTTAACTCCTCCTGGCTCAATCTCTCTGCTTCTATTGATACTTCTGTCGACAACCCAGAAAGCTGTGTGGGCTGCCCAAACTTTCCTTAGCAACCGGTGATGTCATTGGTTGGCAGGACGCAGACAGGCTGCCCACACAGCATTCTGGATTGCCAATAGAAGTAGTGACAGGAGCAGAGAGGAGAACGAGAACGAGAAGTACGAGGAGAGAGCCGGGAGGAGGTGCAGGCTGCGCTCTCCCTCCTAGCTCTACATAGTTTAACTGCTTGCCAACCAGCCACCGTCATTATACTGCGGCAGGCCAGCATGATCCCGCGAACCATCGTAGCTGTACGTTTGTCCCTTTTAATCGGGATAGCAGGCGTAGGGGTGCCGATGCGCGTGGCCGGCGATCGCGGGCACAGGAGGCAGATCAGGGACTGACTGTGTGTGTGTGTGTGTGTTTGTAAACACACAAATCCCTGTTCTGTGAGGAGAGGCAGATCCTACTAGCTAGGAACCATGATCTGTCATTTCCTCCAGTCACTCCCATCCCCCTACAGTTAGAACACACACTAGGGAACACAGTTAACCCTTTGATTTATAGCACTGATCGCTGTATAATTGTCAATGTTCCCAAAAATGTGTCGCAGTCCCGATTTAAATATCGCTGATCGCCACCATTACTAGTAAAAAAAAAATGGCATAAATCTTTCCCCTATTTTGTAGATGCTATAACTTTTGCGCAAACCAATATACGCTTATTGCGATTTTTTGGTAATTTAAAAAAAATATGTAGAAAAATACATATTTGGCCTAAACTGAGGAAAAAATTGCTTTTTAAAAAAAAAAAAATTGGGGGAGATTTATTATAGCAAAAAGTACAAAATATTGTGTTTTATTTACTTTTTTTTTTTCAAAATTGTCACTCTTATTTTGTTTATAGCACAAAAAAAACGCAGATGATCAAATACCACCAAAAAGCTCTATTTGTGGGAAAAAAAGGAAATCGATTTTGTTTGGGTACAGCGTCGCACGACCGCACAATTTTCAGTTAAAGCGACGCAGTGCCGTATCGCAAAAAAAATGGCCTGGTCATTGAGCAGCCAAATCTTCCGGGGCCGAAGTGGTCAGAGGAATGCTTTCAGATCAGACTGGGGTTGATTTACTAAAGGCAAATCCACTTTGCACTACAAGTGCACTTGGAAGTGCAGTCGCTGTAGATCTGAGGGGAAGCTGCTGATTTTATCATCCAATCATGTGCAAGCAAAAATGCTGTTTTTTATTTTCTTTGCATCTCCCCCTCAGATCTACAGTGCACTTGTAGTGCAAAGTGGATTTGCCTTTCGTAAATAACCCCAGGGTCTCTTTCACTCTTGAGCGGTAACAAATATTTGTATTTTTTTTGTAAGCAAGAGAAATGTTCCCTGCACCTTATCCATTCACAGGCTGAATCGGGGAGAAGGAGATGGTGGGTCATGCCAATGTGCATTTTCACTCATTTTTTTAGTGAGTCCTGCCCATCTATGGCAAAGTTTGTGCAACAGCTAGGTTTCCAAGTAAAAGTACTGATTGATTACAATTCTGTTGAAGTCAGTAGCAAAACTACACAATCAAGGTGCTGGTTGACAGACACTTTTTTTTAACTTTAGGATGTCTTGGGATTCTAGATGTGGGCCGAGTTTGACCATTCTCAGAATGAAAGCTACAGATAAACAATAGATTTTTTTTTTTATTAAATTTTATCTTGTATATTTGTATATCTTGCCTATAGTTCTACTTTTAATTTTAAGCTATCTGCATATTTATATTGCAGTAGGTAGTATGGGTGCTCCCTTGTATTGTATTGTTTCATGCCATTTTTTAATTATTATTATTATTATTATTATTTATTATTATTATTATTTTTTTTTATAAACTAAAAAGAAAATGCTAAGTTTAAAATAATTCATGAAATGAACATGTGACAAGTACATATTTTATATATTTTGAACAAGCGGTAAATGAGCTTTAAAACCATTCCTCACTGACTTCTGTAAGGAGAATCACTGTGGAGAAATGCATCCTTAAATTTTACAGCAGAAGTACTGAAGTCCTTCCAAGTCATTCGCTTAGCAGCCTGTCCTTTTGCTGTGAACTTTGAGAAAGAATTGCTCTACAGTGCCTGCAAGTAATTAGGTCAGTAAAGGCTTGTTTTAAAGTGGAGTTCCACCCATTTCTGTGTTTATTAAAAGTCAGCAGCTACAAAAAATGTAAAACAGACACTCGCCTGTCCCACAGTCCAGCGATGCGGCCACCTGAAGTCTCACTTTTCTCCTTCTCCTCTCCGGTGCCGGCATTGCAAGTGTGGGCACCCAGCTGTGAATGCTTGTGGCTTCACAGCAAGGTGCGCGCTGCGTGTTCTGAATGGCCGGGCAATCTTCTGGGACCTGTGATGTGTCCCAGAAGATTGCAGGGAGAGGAAAACTTCCACTCTGCTCTGCGGCCCCATGAGCGGAAGTGGGAGCTGGATACCTATCAAAACGAAGTACCCGCTCCCCCCCCCCCCCCCCCAAAAAAAAATGACATGCCAAATTTGGCATGTCAGGGGATCAGGAGTCCTTAAAGCGGTAGTTCCACTTTTTGGTGGAGCTCTGCTTTAATCTTCATTCACTGCTTGTTACAAATATGTAAATATTTGAACCTCTGTGTCCAGGCCTCAGGATCACTTTAAAACTGTAAAACAGTCCTGCCTTTTATTAGCAGGCATGGTGTTTACTTGCTCCTTTATTGGTGTGCGGTCATTCTCTGTGCACCTGGAGAATACCAGGCAAACTATATGCGTAAGGGGATGATCGTAAGTAAGTCCATCCTAGGGAGTTGAGCTCTACAAATAGTGGTGTCCTGTTTGATAGTGAGCAGAGGGAAAATAGTGCTGCTTGTTTCCTAACACAGGGGTAAGGCTATAAGCAATAGAACATTTTGTTTTTGTTGGGAACTAGTCCCATTTACTAATTGTGTAGGGGAAAACAAGTCCTGTTGGCTTCATTAATGCTCTTACCCATATGGGTTGGTGGAATGGGGTCCTTCAAAAATGTAAATCGGTGTGCATTACCAAAGCATGCATTTACCTGGGCATTTGGTAAAAATGAGACCCAACATAGAAGCAACATCCACTTTGTGGTACATGTGGCAGAACCACTGGAGGGAGCATTTTTGAAACTGTAGATTAAATAAGTGGGATAACATGAAAATAAAAGGTACTTTAATTAAAGTATGGTAATGTAAACATTTTACTTGGTAAAAGGAAGAGCAAAAATGAAAATACATGTCACTCTTTAATTGTTGTTTTTTTTTTTTATATTGCTATAATAGGATTGGTTCATCATGTTTCCTAAATCTGATTTTTCTTTCAACTTAGGCCTTCACAGAGCAACATGTCAAAAGCAGTGGATGCCTTTGGTAAGTGTCTGCCTGTAAATTCAGATAACGGCTCAATGGCCAAACTGACCATCTCCATTAACCTAACTCTTCTGTCCTATTTCAGTAAAATCTTTGAAGCTGTCCATCACCAAAGAAATGCTGCTGCTAAGCGTATCTATGGCTTACACAGGTAACGTCCCTTGGCGCTGGAGTAGTCAGAGGTCACAAAGCTCAGGCTGTGTGTTCAGTGTTTGCGAGGCTTATGATCTGTGTAATGTAGAATTTCATTGAGCTTTAGAAGTAGCCACGGAAAATAATCGGCATGAAATCTCTCACACTGTGAGAAAGAAACTAAATGAAAACTTGGTATATACTGTGTATATGTGTAAACCTATAGCTAGACTCTGTGATGCGAGACCAGTCTCTAAATAAAATTACACTCGTATGCCATTATTAAATCTGACCTTGCATTTGAATGCAAGGTCCTCCTTGTTATATTTGAGCCCCCACCCTGTCATTAATAGCTGTTCTTAAAGTTAAAAAAAAAAAACTGGCAGGAAAACTGTTTAATAAACTTGACTTTCTCCCAGTTTTGACTCGCATCGACGAAGGGAACCTTAAATTCCTTCCAGCATGATCCCAGGGAATGCCAAATCTCATATATGCTCCTGCATTGTGTTTTAGGGTCTCATCAGAAGGATTGGGAAGAAGTATATTTGGCTTTTTATCCCCTACAGGTTTTTTATTTGTGCATCTCATTATGGGGCCTGATATATTAAGCAAACCTTGCATTTTACAGCAAGGTCAAGATTAAAGTGGTTGTATACCAATTTTAATTTTTAAATAATAAGGCTTACCTGTAGGTAAAATGAATATCTCCTAAACCTGTACAGTTTAGGAGATATTCACTTTCCATGCAGCCGCTGAAAATGCCTGGCTTAAGGTCCAGCAGACGATGCCGGACCTTGCCGGGAAGAAGACTCCCGCACGCATGCGTGACGTCATCGTGGTTCTGGCCACTCACAGCGCCGGAGCCACAAACACAGAAGACACGCCGAGGGCAAAATGTCAGCTCCCTTGGCATGGACCGGGATTAGATACTTGTTCTAAGGTAAGCATTTCATAATGAGCTAGTATGGGGTGCATATTAGCTCATTATGCCTTTGCCTTACAGGTGTTTTTATTTTTTTTATTTTTTTCTGCAGGTATACAACCGCTTTAAAGGGTAGCTGCATGTTCCTTCATATCGGTCATCACATCAGGTAGACTTGGCTTGCCTATTACATTTAATTATCCCGCCCCCCAATCCTTCGCCGCTCCCCCTATCCATGCGTCTGGCTCCTTGCCGGACTCAAAAATTACAATGGCTGGGTTTTTTTTTAAGCACCTGATTAGAACCAGAGGCTCTAATAGGCTTCAAAATAGGGTGGGCTCAGGCGCAGAGAATGTGAACGGAACCTACCCAGGTGTATTACAACAGTGAATGCATATACGCTATTCATCCTCTCCGGCCAATCAGGAAACCCGTAACCCAATTAGCTGAAAGGACAGGCGATCCTATTGGGTGCCTAGGAGGAGCAGGGGAGCCATGCGCTGGAGGCTGCTGATGGAGAGGACACGGAGCTGCTGCCTGCCACCCGCCTAGATGGTGTAGGTGCCGGACTGACCGGAAGGCAGTAGGGGGGAGGTGCAGGCGGCCACTCGAGGGGTGGGTGGTTGTTTGCCCCCCCCCCCAAAAAAAAACAAACACCAGCCGCCACTGCTTCATTCCATATTTTATACGTTTTTTTCGCTGCCAACAAATTGGATTGATCTCACTGGGAAAGCCACTATTTTTCATGTTGACCATTTTTTAGAACAGAAAGCATTGCCAAATTTTATGGCTGTCACTGGAATAGTAGAAGTGCTTTTCACATTAAAAAAAAAAAAAAAAAAGTCTCCTGTAAAGGAGGTGATAGAAAAATAGGAATATGTTTGAACATTTTACATTGCTGCTGTCTCCTACCATCATTTCATGCTGAAAGTTCTGGAGTTTAATCAAAGTTCCTGGAATATATCAGTGGCTACAAGTGACAAGGGAAGCCATACATTTTCCTGCTTCTTTTCTGCTGACCCTTTTTATATCAGAACTCTTCACTATTGTGTATTTTTCTGCATTAAAGGATAAGTTCACCCTGCAGGTAAAACAAATTTCTTTTTTTTTTTTTTATCTGGAGCCTGGAAAGCATTGCACCCACAACAGCAGATTGCGAGTGCCATGCAAGACTCCTGCAGACTTCTCAGTGTATCTGTCTGCTCATACCTCGTACCGGAAGGCAGATACACACTGACCCGAAAAGACAATGAACTACCAGAGCGCTCAACAGCGCCTTAGTAGTTCATTGAATTTACAAGTTGATGGCTGCAAAGGCTCTCGGGACTTGTAGTTTTCCATTCAGAGGCCTGTGCATTTTCCAAAAACTATATATACTCAAATGGGACTTTTGAGGCACAACTTTTTAATTAAAATATATTATTTCAGGTTTATAAAATCTTACAAGAACATCATTGTGGCATATGAAAGGTTTTATCATATCAGAATATACAATTACAAAAACTATTTAACACAGTATATCATATACAAGATTGGTGATCCTAAGGCTCGACGCGTTTCCTGGACTTAGTCCATTTTTTTAGGAGCCATTGAAATGTTAATATACCAATAAAAATAGAATAATATCCATCATTATTTATAATAGTATAATACACATCCCTTTGAATATTCAAATAAAAAACCTGAAGTGTGCCAACAAAGGGTGGTGGGGGAGATAGGCCCATAAGGAGAAAACAAGTGGAAATCCAGAGGGTTGAAAAGAATGATGTAGCCGGACAGGTGGAGCCCTGCATGGCCACATTGTTTTCAGACAGTGACAGCGGGAAGAGTATGCCTGTTTTTGGTGGGGGGTTCTACCCTAAATACAGGTGAAACGGGTAACACGTTCCAAAAGGTGAACTTATCCTTAAAAGCCAAACTGTGGTGCAGTGATCACTGGCTTTGTGAAGAGCCACGAGTAGATGCGGCCTCCGACAGCCTGTCATTGTAGTGTACATGCTTGGTGGCCACTGCTATCCGCATGCAGCTGTCCAGTCCCATCAGCGGGAACCAGTAGATTATTGGCACTGGGATTCACAGTGTAGCAAAACTCCTGTGAGAATGGAGCCTTACAGTTCATAAGCAGTCAAAGCCTGTCCCCTGCCAGCTTGCTGTAGAGAAGGACCCTTGCTTTCTGTGTGGAAGCAGTGGTCTGTCTGCAGAGGTATGACACGCCTCTTACGGAGTCTGATCTTCAGCACTCAATTTGGCAAAGCTCATGCTCTCTGCTGATCAGAGAGGTCTAGCTTTGACTTAGCCAAGGTGTGTTGGACCTCTCCAAAGAGAGACCTCTGCTTCCACACAAATAAGGGTCCCACTCTGCAGCATGCTAGCAGGGGACAGACTTTTCTACTCAGGCTGTGGCTGCTTTCTAAAGAAAACAAAATGTAAAACACTTTTGATGCACATTTATTTAGCTGATTTAAATAATAAAATGTTGCACATCTTTTACTCAAGCTCTTGTTCTGTAATTTTGCATTCCTTGATATTATACCTTTTTTTTTTTTTTTTTTTTTTTTTTTTTTTTGTGTTTAAAAATATTGCCTTTCACAGGGTAGCAGCATTCATCAGTGCACCTGCTATACATGTAGCAGGCTTTTCCAGCAGGATTTATTCCTAACAGCATGAAGATAAAAAGAATTGGTTTGCTGTACAATTATTTCTTAACCCAGCTTTATTTTTCCTGCAAATGATTGTAGAGGTGAAAATTGCTGAATGAATTATTGATTATCTCCACCTTCGAAGCCATTTAAGCTAGGAAAACAAAACATGCTAAAGATTTCTACCAGAAAGAAGCTACAAAATAGCATTTAGTCAGAGGCATGTTGCATAAATAAAGAGATAGTATTAGGCTGATGTTTCTCACATTTTTTAATGGCTGCCTATGGGGTTTCAGCAAGAACATTTTGTATGGGACAGACTTCTAACATGAGATTTAATGTGACAAAGGCAGAGGCCAGTAGGGTAATAGAAAATCTGCTATACGCAGTAGTATGCAGACTCTTGCACACTAAATGGCCATCTTTACAATCCATTACATACTTTCTATAATGAGACGGAAAAGGCAAAGCCGGCATAAAATTATTTTCATTTGCAGCAACCAATGCAGGCCATGTTTTTTTTGTTTTTTTTTTTCCTTTTTGACGTTTTAGTGTGAGGCATTAATAGCTGGCATTTCTGATGGCACTGGGTTTCGTGTTACATTTTTATTACCGGTATATTACGTGTGCTGGAAAACATCTCATCTCCACCTGCTCTATATTCATGACAAATAGAGACTTGTATTTAGGTGGATCTGTGGTGGACTTTTAAATTAATTGTGCTGCATATTTATTGCATCTGTGTATACAGGCAATTTCAGTTTTATAAATATTGTTATGTTTTTTGCCAAGGGTTCTATCTGGGCTTGCTTCTTCCTCCTCAATTCGATTTCTTCCCAGCATAGATTAGAATGAAAATTCTTTCATCTGTACCAAAGCTCTGGAACATTCACTTATCAGCATTCTGTATTGTGACTATCAATTTAGATTTGAGTAGAAAGGAGGGGGTGGGAAAAGAATATTTTTGCAGGGGCTAGGACAGTGATCGCTAGATTAAAAAAATATTTATGCCATTTATGAATAGCATTACAGTCAGATTCACACCCCTCTAGTGTGCTGCTGCAAGCACGTTAGAGAGATCGTGTCAAGTCTCTAAAGGTTTAAATTCAGGAACCTCTTGCAGTAGAATATGGCATATAGTTGATTTTTTGAGAGTTAGTTTCTCCTATTGCTGCTCTGTTGAAGCCTTGAAAAACCTCTTCGGCATTCATTACTTTCAAGGAGTGTCAGGTGCCTGTGTGCCCCAATGCATGCTGGGTTTTTTTTTTCTTGACCCTTGTGCTGCTGCTGAGTTCTGTGGAGACGTAGGGTCAGGGTGTCACTTGCAGTGCTGAAATGGAGGAAATTGAATTTGACTGTCAGTGAAGGGAGTGTATGGTCTTCTAATGAAACCCTTAGACCTAAGAGGGTTTCTGTAATGGGTGTTGGCAGTAAGGTAGCCTGTTCTTTTATACAGTGGGCTGCTAACAACGCAGTATATTTTTAATGCATGCACATTTTTTCTCCATCCACCTCAATTTAGTGGATGGAGAAATCTGTTTATTGTTTTGCGCTCAGCCCCCTAGCTAAATAAAAAAAATATCCATCTATGGCCGCTTTAGTCTGCCTTAGGGATAATAAAGAGGCAACAGCACCCTGATGGAGGTTATTCTTCTGTTTAATCTCTCTCCTGTCTCCACATTCACGATTGGTATTGAATTAGAATTATTATTTTTTTGTGAGGAACCCTTCTGCTGTCATCCTGATTAAAAAAAAATGTACATACACACACACATATATATATTTATTCACGTTTACATGTTCTGAGTCATGTGGGTTTTTAAGTGTTTATGTGGCTTTAGGGTTATATGAACGTAGACCTTTTTTTGTTATTTGTTAAATCTCCCCTACATAACCCCTCCTCCTTCCAGAAGCACATCAGTTTTTTCGCCAGTGTTTAATATTGGTCACGAATGAAGAAGTGCTCTGAGGAGCTCCAGGAGGGATCCATGCTCGATTTAAATTCCTCCATAAAAAGAAACCAGATCCATCCAGAAGTGCCACTGAGCCCTAAAATGCATGATACCTGGGACCTTGTATCCGAAGCATGAGGTTTTGCCTGTAATGCCTCTCTTAGTAGGGCTGGGCCCAATGAACCCAGGGCTTAGGTATTGTTACATTTACCTCAAGCTTCCTGATGTGGGTTGCTATACAAGGCCCCGTTGGACCCCGTTTTTAACAGACCCAGTCCTTGAAGGTTTGTTAAACGTAACCTGCCGTAATGGGTAAAAGCTGGATTTTCTGTTAAATTGGCAGAATCTTGCGGCGAGGACAAGGTAAGGAAAGACACTTCGATATTAAAAACCTCTATACATTTCTTTCATTGAAGGAAAAATGTTGTCATGCTTTAAAATCTCCAAGCCTATGCACATGCCTTACTCTGTTGTCTCACTGTTTGCTCAGTTTCGTGCCTGGCTGTACAGCGTGTGGGAGCATATTTTTGCAAGGTAGGAAAAGCTGCAAAAAATGTATTTTTTCTTCCCCTGATGGGACCAGAGGGTTAGGGGGACAGCAGCGCTGTACCCCCTTACTTTACCCGCCCCCCTGCTCCCGCTGTGGGGGGAGACGGAGGGTCCCGCTATTATACCACTGAAAGTTTGTTACTGTGGCTGTATCTTTTACACAGGTCTGTGCCTCACTGCAGGAGGCTCTGCTGCCCCTCGCCCCCTTATGTTGGGTCTGGGGAGGGGGCGGGGCCTAACGCAGGTGCCATGAAATGTCCACTGACGAACGGCAGGCTAATAGCAGATAAATACAGCTGTGTCAGTCTCTCCTCTGCTGATGAGAAGGTAACAAGCTGCCTGCACACAGGGACACACGAACTATGGGACACTTATGGGTTGCAAAACTGGCATTGCCTGATTCAGGAAGGGACACCCTTTTCCAGCACTAAGCTGAACTGTATAGCAATTTTAAAAGTATTGACTATATTCAGTGATTTAGTGCAATGTGTATAGTGCCTCTGTTTTTGTACTTGGGACTATGCCTGCCAAAAAAGACACCACAAAAGCCAAAAGAGTAAAGGTTTCACCCCCAGGCATTGGGATTTCAACCTGTATTTCCACGCTGTCTTCCTCGCCTGAATTACCAATCATGGCAACTCAGGGTGAGCCATTAGAGCAAATTGTTGGTGCAGCTGCCTCTCACATCTCAGCACCTGCATTCGTGACTGAAGAAACCCTTTCCTCCTCACTCCAGGGTCTGGAAGAAAGACTAGCGGCTTTACTCGCATCCTCCGTTCAAATGGATAGGAAACTTACTAGGTCCCCCTCCCCCGCTTCAGCTTTACAAGGGGAACAGTGGGCACACGATGAGGTTCTACCCTCAATCAATCAAGAAGAGCTTACCGATGATTCTTCTACTGAGGAAACAACGGTAGATGAACCTTTTTCAGCATCTCAATCTGAAAAATTGCTGATACAAACTCTTACAGAGATGGTTCATTCCTCTTTCTTGCTGCCTCTAACAGTGTCTCATGAAAACGTGGCCTCTTCCTTAGGTTCCTTAAAACCTTCCCATCCTTTGCATGCGTTTCCTGCGCACGCATTACTTGAACAGCTTATTTTTTCGGAATGGGATAAACCGGATAAACATTTTCTCCCTCCTAAAAGGTTCTCAATTCTCTATCCTCTGGAGGAGAAATTCTCCAAAAAATGGAAAGTACCAGCAATTGACGCTGCAATTTCCACTGTGAATAATAACTTGTCCTGTAGACAATGCACAGATGCTCAAAGATCCAACAGATAAGAAGCTGGAATCCCTGCTAAAGTCTGCTTTTTCCATAGCTGGTGCCATCACCCAGCCCGCACTCGCTACGGTTCAAGCAGGCCCTTAGTGAACTTCCTACAAAACAAGCTCAAGATTTGGCTGAACTACCTAAGGCATGTTTTGCCATAGAGGCCTTCAAAGACTCTATTCACCAGGCATCCCGCCTCATGCTTATGCTGGTACATATGCACAGAATCCTGTGGTTGAAAAATTGGTCAGCTGAAACACCATGTAAAAACCTAACTGGGTTTCCCTTTCATAGGGAGCGAATATTTGGAGAAGACTTGGATAAATGTATCAAGATAATTTCCGTTGGGAAACGTACCTTTTTACCAGTCAAAAGAAAATATAAACGCCCTGCATTTAAACGGACTTTCACCTGCGCCAGGGGCTTCCACCTTTAGGCAGTGGCGATGGCCTCCGCCGTCAGACTCTAGAGGAAGGACTCGGGGGGTCAGACCCAGGTAGGCCATTTCCACTGTAACGCTGAGGTACAAGCTGGAATTCCGGGATCTCCCATCGTCTCGCTTCTTGAGGTCAAGCGTTCCCATAGATCCAGAGGAAAAACAGTCTGTTTCAGGCACTCACTAGACCAATTAATATCAAGGGGTGATCATGCAGATACCCACAAAAGAGCAAGGTCTGGGATTTTAGTCAAACCTTTTTATGGTAGCAAAGCCAAGTGGAGATGTCAGACCCATTCTAGATCTAAGAAAGCTAAATCAATTCCTGAAGATCCGCTCCTTTCACATGGAGACAATCGGGTCGGTAGTTTCTATCCTTCTAGAAAGAGAACTTCTGGCATCAATCGACGTCAGGGATGCATATCTGCATGTCCCTACATTTCCTGCTCATCAAAAGTTTCTGCGGTTTGGGTTAGAACAGCAGCATTTTCAATTTGTAGCCCTGCCCTTCGGGCAAGCCACAGCACTTTGGGTGTACACCAAGGTGCTGGCCCCACCTCTAGCCAAGGCACAGGGCATAACAATCGTAACGTACCTAGACGATCTATTACTTATAGATCAATCAGCAACTCGTCTGGAGCAAAGCGTACACACTACATCCAACTATCTGAAAAGTTTGGGTTGGATTCTCAATCTAAAGAAATCTTCCTTAATACCGCTAAGAAGGCTGGAGTACTTGGGTCTGATCATAGAGACAGCCCAGGAAAGGGTGTTCTTGCCTCAGGCAAAAATCTATTCCATAGGAGAACTGGTGCAGAGGGTCAGGTCAAATGGCAATCCCTCCATTCCCCTCTGCATGAGGTTGCTAGGAACCTTGGTAGCTTCATTCTAAGCAATTCCCTATGCCCAGTTCCATTCAAGACTGTTGCAAAACAATATCATCAGTATCCTGTCTGCTTGGAACAAAACAATTCAAGCTTTAGACTTGCCACTGCAGCTGTCCCCAAGAGTGGCCTAAAGCTTGGTGGTTATTAACCCAGAATCTGCTGAAAAGATCCTTCAGACCAGTCATCTGGAAAGTGGTAACGACAGATGCCAGCCTTTTAGGCTGGGGAGCAGTACTAGAAAAGACAACTGTGCAAGGACAGAGGTCAAGTACCGAAAGAAGCTTGCCCATCAATATCCTAGAGATTTGGGCAGTACGCCTGGCTCTAAAGGCCTAGACTTTCAGGTTACGGGATTGTCTTGTCAGGATTCAATCTGACAATGCCACAGCTGTGGCCTATATCAATCACCAAGGGGGCACCAAAAGTCTCTCAGCGCAGAGAGAGATGAACCATAGTCTAACTTGGGCAGAAAGGAATGATCTGGGAGTAGAGAATCAGCAGGCGGACTACTTAAGTCGCCAGCAGTTATTCCCAGGGGAATGGTCTCTTCACTCCGACATATTTCGGACTGTTTGTCAAAGATGGGGGACTCCGGACGTGGATCTTCTAGCATCCAGGTTCAACACAAAGTTGGTCAACTTTGTGGCCAGAACAAGGGATCCATTCGCATGCAGAACGGATGCGTTGGTGACCCCATGGGATCAGTTTTCACTGATCTATGCATTCCCCCCTATTCAGTTGCTGTCTCGGCGACTTTGCAGGATCAAGCTGGAAAGAAAGCCGACAACTCTGGTAGCACCAGCATGGCCCAGAAAGTCATGGTACGCAGAAATCGTAAAGATGGCAGTGGAGGGCCCATGGTCCCTCCCACTACAGCCAGATCTGCTCTCTCAGGGACCGATATTCCATCCTTCCTCACGGTCTCTAAATTTAAGGGCTTGGCTATTGAAACCCACATTCTAAAGAAATGTGGGCTTTCCGGGTCAGTTATCTCTACCCTGTTTAATGCTAGGAAGCCAGCTTCCAGAACTATATATTATAGAGTCTGGAAGGATTACGTTTCCTGGTGTGAATCCAAGGGTTGGCACTAGGGGTGCAATGGATCGTCCATGATCCGTACGGACACCCGCGATCCGCGGAGCGCTCTGTGGCCTCGGCCATAGGAAAGGCCGCGGCTTCGGCCTAGATCCGGAGCGGCGGCCATCTTGGTACACCCGGCGGCCGGAGCGATCACTTGGAACAAACTGGCGTCATGTCATGACGCCGGTTTCTCTCTCCCCCCTGGCAAAACTCTGCAATGCCCTGGCAAAACTCTGCAATGCCCTGGCAAAACTCTGCAATGCCCTGGCAAAACTCTGCAATGCCCTGGCAAAACTCTGCAATGCCCTGGCAAAACTCTGCAATGCCCTGGCAAAACTCTGCAATGTCCTGGCAAAACTCTGCAATACCCTGCCACTACCCTGCCAATATACCCGCCAATACCCTGCTAATATATTATTACAGTGGGGGGAGATTGTGGATATTACAGTGGGGGAGATTTTTTTTGTTGATCCGAACCGTGAGTTTTTTGATCCGTTGCACCCCTAGTTGGCACCCTCGGAGATATATCATAAGCAGAATTCTTGCCTTTCTACAATTGGGGGGGGGGGGGGGGGGTGGGGAAATGAAATTGGCCTTAAATACTATTAAAGGCCAAGTCTTAGCTTTATAGGTCTTATTTCAAAGACCACTTGCTACTCATTCTTTAGTCCGAGGCTTTATACAAGGGGTGACACGGCTTAATCCGCCCGTCAAACCTCCCTTGAACCCTTGGGACTTAAACTTAGTTTTGTCTGTGTTACAAAAACAGCCCTTTGAACCAGTACAACAGATTCCCCTAGTCCTTCTGACAAGGAAGTTGGTATTTTTAGTTGCTATATCCTCAGCAAGGAGGGTTTCAGAATTGGCTGCTCGCTCTTGTAAAGAGCCATATTTGATTTTTCATGAGGACAGAGTGGTGTTGCGCCCTGGGCCAGGCTTTTTGCCAAAAGTAATTTTCAGGTTTTCACCTGAACCAGGATATTGTCCTGCCATCGTTTTTTCCAAAACCATGTTCCAGGGAAGAAAAGTCACTGCATTGTTTGATGTGGTGAGAGCAGTGAAAATCTATTTAAAGAAAACTGCTCAGATTCGTAAGACTGATGTCTTATTTATTCTGCCGGAGGGTCCTAACAAGGGACAGGCAGCGTCGAAATGCAATGTTGCTAAGTGGATTCGGCAAGTGATAATTCAAACTTATGATTTAGGGGGTAAAATTCCCCTGTTTTATGTTAAGGCGCATTTTACCAGGTTGGTTAGTGCTTCTTGGGCAGTGCGTCATCAGGCCTCCATGGCTCAGATCTGTAAGGCGGTAACTAGGTCTTCAGTGCATACATTCACAAAATTTTATCGGGTGGATGTAAGGAGGTATGAGGATATCGCCTTCGGGCGCAGTGTGCTGCAAGCAGCAGTATACATTCTCAAGTCTGGGTGTACACTGCGGGTTTTCTCCCACCCCTTATGTGGCATTGCTATGGGATGTCCCATTAAGTAATTAAGGCTCTGTGTCCCATGATGTATGATAAAGAAAATAGGATTTTTATAACAGTTTACCTGTAAAATCCTTTTCTTGGAGTACATCATGGGACACGGAGGTCCCTCCCCTCTTTTTTTGGGATACAAGTATATTGCTTTGCTACAAAAACTGATGTGCTCCTGAAAGGAGGAGGGGTTATATAGGGGAGTAAACTTCCCTAATTAGGGTTTACCAGTGTCAAAGAAGCATTTCAAGGTCCTGGAGTGGCCTAGCCAGTCTCCAGATCTCGACCCCATAGAAAACCTTTGGGGGGGGGGGGGGGAGTTGAAAGTCCGTGTTGCCCAGCGACAGGCCTAAAACATCACTGCTCTAGAGGAGATCTGCATGGAGGAATGGGCCAACATACCAGCAACAGTGTGTGACAACCTTATGAAGACTTACAGAAAACATTTGACCTCTGTCATTGCCCATAAAGGATATATAAGAAAGTATTGAGATGAACTTTTGATATTGACAAAATACTTATTTTCCACCATAAATTGCAAATAAATTATTTCAAAAATCAGACAATGTGATTGTCTGGATTTATTTCCACATTTTGTCTCTCATAGTTGAGGTATACCTATGATGACAATTACAGGCCTCTCATATTTTTAAGTGGGAGAACTTGCAAAATTGGTGGCTGACTAAATACTTTTTTGCCCCACTGTATTAGCAAAGCATGCCCATTCACGTATTTCATATTTATATATATATAATGTGTGTGTATATAATATATTAGGAAAGCATGCCTATCCATATTTTGTGTGTGTGTGTGTGTGTGTGTGTATATACCGTATATACTCGAGTATAAGTCAAATTTTTCAGCACATTTTTTTTGTGCTGAAAGTGCCCCCCTCGACTTATACTCGAGTCAAGCACTTTTCTGCAGCAAAAAATTTCATTTTCCGAACCGACTTTGGGGCACCGTATCTCAGGGCCACTTGGTGCTAGGAACCCCAAATTTGGTACCACAACATATCCAAAGATGAAGTTCCTAGCACTAAGTGGCCCCGAAATACGGGGCCCCAAAATCGGTTCAGAAAATGTCATTCTCTGCTGCAGAAAAGTGCTTGACATTTTCTGAACCGAATTTGGGGCCCCATATTTCAGGGCCACTTGGTGCTAGGAACCCCAAATTTGGTGTGATAACCCAGTGGAACTGGTACCATAACATATCCAAAGATGAAGTTCCTAGCACTAAGTGGCCCCGAAATACGGGGCCCCAAATTCGGTTCAAAAAATGTCATTCTCTGCTGCAGAAGTGCTTGACATTTTCTGAACCGATTTTGGGGCCCCGTATTTCAGGGCCACTTGGAGCTAGGAACCCCAAATTTGGTATGCTAACCCAGTGGAACTGGTACCATAACATATCCAAAGCTGGGGTTCCTAGCCCAAAGTGGCCCTGAGATACGGGGCCCCAAAACCGGTTCAGAAAATGTCATTTTCTGCTGCAGAAAAGTGCTTGACATTTTCTGAACTGATTTTTGGGGCCCTGTATCTCGGGGCCACTTGGTGCTAAAAACCCCAACTTTGGAAATGTTTTGGTGCTAGTTCCACTGGGTTTGCATACCAAATTTGAGGTTCCTAGCACTAAGTGGCCCTGAGATACGGGGCCCCAAATTTGGTCAACTGTGTCCATCTGCAGCAATGTCATTTCGGGACCCTTTGTGTTCAGAGACCCCAAATTTTGGCTGCAGCTAGGGGGCATCTAGGAACCCTTAACTACCAAGTTTGAAGTTCAGGGGACCTATGGCTGCAAATGGGCATATATATATATAATATATATATATATATATATATATATTATATATATATATATATATATATATATATATATATATATATATATTATATATATATATATATATATATATATATATATATATATATATATATATATATATTATATATATATATATATATATATATATATATATATATATATATATATATATATATATATATAATATATATATATATATATATATATATATATATATATATATATATATATATATATATATATATATATATATATATATATATATATATATATATATATATATAAATATATTATATATATATATATATATGTATATATATACACACACTATATATATATATATATATATATATATATATATATATATATATATATATATATATATATACACACTATATATATATATATATATATATACACACACTATATATATATATATATATATATATACACTATATATATATATATATATATATATATATACACACTATATATATATATATATATATATATATATATATATATATATATATATACACACTATATATATAGTGTGTGTATGTATGTATGTTTGGATGGAACAAATCTGAAGTGAAATAACCTATGTTTTTTTATCAGTTTTTCTGTTTATTTCACCTCCGTTTTATTCCTTACAAAATCAGTCTCTTTTTTTTTCTTCAAAAATCTATATGCAAATTCAGCAAGCCTTCAGTATATTCCCAGTCCTGTTTCCCTTGCCATTACATAAAAGTGGAAAACACTTTATGAAAAAGGGATCAACAGAATGAAAGTGGACTATGCCTTTCATCTGATTCCCATAGGCTACAGTGTAAACATTTAAACACATGCAAAATGAGAACTGTGTGTTGTAATTTTAGAATGGAAAAGGGAAGAAAGACATTATGCAGATGTTTGAGGGCAAAATGATAAGTAAAAGACCCCAGTTTTACTGCAGTTCTTTCCTGATTTATCAGATAAAAAAAACACTAAGAATGGAACAGTAAAATGAAGCACAAATGTCTTGATGAAACATGGCTTAACCTAGACTTTAGGATGTTGTCTCTATTTTGTATTATATGTACTTTCATTGTCTTTCAGGTTTTGAACTCACCTTTTACTCTGGTGTGTATGGCACTTGTATTGGCGCAATCAACTGGTTCGGAGCCGATGCTAAGAGCTTAATTGGTCTATCTGGAATATTTGTTGGCCTTGGAGAAGTTTTAGGTTGGTATTTTTCATCACAGTTTTCATTTACTTTAAGTAAATGGGCATTGTAGGATTTAATTGTATGTGGAGAGCTTTCTGGGAGCTCAGTCCACTCAAAAATCAAGGTTTTCTTTTGCTTCACTTGAGGAACACGGGAAGTCTTTAACCTCCAGATTATACTACTGCCTACAGGAGTAACGGACAAGTTGTAGGCCAGCCTCGACTTCTCCCACTACTGGCAAGCATCAGTTTTTTGCCAGGTTTCTAGGAGGATGCTGAATATAGAAGTAACAGTAGTAATCAATAAAGACGTGATTGCCAAATGCTAACTTCAGAAGATAAAGTAACTACAGTGACAAGAAAAAGTATGTGAACTATGTGGAATTAACTGGTTTTCTGTAGTAATTTTCAATAAAATGTGTTCTGATCCTCATTCAAGTCACAACAATAGACAAACGCAATGTGCCTAACCATTTGTCCCCTGGCAGATTTACCCCCCGACCAGGCCATTTTTTGCGATATGACACTGCATTTCTTTAACTGACAATTGCGTGGTCATGCACAAATAGAGCTTTCTTTTGGTGGTATTTAATCACTGCTTTTTTTTTTTTTTTTTTTTTACTTTCTGCTATAAAACCTATCCAATAAAAAAAAAAAAAATCAAATTTCTTCATACATTAAGGCCAATATGTATTCTACATATTTTTGGTAAAAAAAAAAAACCCAATAAGCGAAAATGTATTGGTTTGTGTAAAAGTTATAGTGTTTACAAACTATGGCGTATATATACTGGATTATTATTATTATTTTTTTACTAGTAATGGCAGGGATTAGAAACTTATAACTGGACTAAGTTATTATGGCACACATTCTGACACTTTTAACATTTTGTGGAAACCAATGACACCAATACAGTGATCAGTGCTAAAAATTTGCACTGGCTGGGAAGGGGCTAAACAGCTAGGGTGATCAAAGGGTTAAATGCGCGCCTAGCCAGTGTTTGTGTGTACTGTGTGGTGTTTTTACTAAGGGATGCAATGGATTTTATTCCCTGCTTTGCACAGAAAGAAAATCCATCACTTCCTCAGTCAGGCTTGTTTAAATAGGCAGAGCTCCAGCCTGCGTCTCTCCGCGATCAGCGGGTGCCGGCAGACATCTATTGGCCGGAGATATATATAGATACATAGATATATATACACACACACACACGAGACTGCGGGTGCCGGCAGACATCTATTGGCTATATATATATGTATATATGTATGTATGTACGTACGTACGATACTGCCCTTCGAGTAGGGGGCGTGCACCACAGCAGAAGCCGGCCAATAGATGTCTGCCGGCACCCGCTAATCACGAAGAGACGCAGGCTGGAGCTCTGCCTATTTAACCGGTTCAATACAGGGCAATTTCACCCCCTTCCTTCCCGGCCAATTTTTAGTTTTCAGCGCTGTCGCATTTTAAACGTCAATTGCACGGTCGTGCGACGTTGTACCCAAAAAAAATTGACTTCCTTTTTTCACCACAAATAGAGCTTTCTTTTGGTGGTATTTGATTGCCTCTGCGGTTTTTATTTTTTGCGCTATAAACAAAAGAAGAGCGACAATTTTGAAAAAAACACAATATTTTTTACTTTTTGCTGTAATAAATATCCCAATTTTTTTTTTTAAAAAACAAATTTTTTCCTCAGTTTCGGCGTATACGTATTCTTCTACATATTTTTGGTAAAAAAAAATCGCAATAAGCGTATATTGATTGGTTTGCGCAAAAGTTATAGCGTCTACAAAATAGGGGATAGATTTATGGCATTTAAAAAAAAAAAATGTATTTATTTTTTTAGCGGCGATCGTGATTTTTTTTCGTGACTGGCGGACACATCGGACACTTTTGACACATTTTTGGGACCATTCACATTTATACAGCGATCAATGCTATACAATTGCATTGATTACTGTGTAAATGTGACAGGCAGTGAAGGGGTTAACCACTAGGGGGCGGGGAGGGGTTAATATGTTTCCTAGGGAGTGATTACTAACTGTAGGGGGAGGGGACGCACTAGGGGAGGAGACCGATCAGTGTTCCTCCGTTCTGGGAACACAGATCGCTCTCCTCTGAGCTGACAGGCTGTGGATCTGTGTGTTTACACACACAGATCCACATGCCGGCCCGGTTAACGGGCAATCGCGGGTGCCCGACGGACATCGCGGCCGCCGGGCACACGCACCGGGTCCCGAGCAACGCGGCGGGCGCGCGCGCGCCCCCTAGGCGGCCGGGAATCCCAGGACGTCATATGACGCCCACCCAAGATGGGAGATCCCATCCCAGGACGTCATATGACTATGGGCCGGTAATGAAGTGGTTAAACAAGCCTGACTGAGGAAGTGATGGATTTTCTTTCTGTGCAAAGCAGGGAATAAAATCCATTGCATCCCTTAGTAAAGGGATGACCATCTGGTCACCGGAAATCTCTATGCTCGTCATCCGGCGGCGGATTCTTTCTCTGGGTCCCCGATGGCACGGGAGAGCCCGGAGGAGCACAGGAGGGGGGGGGGGGGGAGATGTCTCCTCCCATTGCCTGTAAGAACAATCAAGCGGCGGAACTGCCGATATCATTCTTACGGTGCACAGAATCGTCGGCTATAAAAGATATCTCCACTGAAAGTCATATGATGTCCTTGGGCTGGAAGTGGTTAAGCAGGAAATTAAAAGAATTGGCTCCCCAGTAAAAGCGGCACACAAACGCTTGTTAGACACGCATTTAACTCTTTCCTGCCCAGTGTCATTCGTGCAGTGGCATTATTAGCACTGATCACTGTAATAATGTCACTGGTGATGTCAGTGTTAGTTGATTAGTTCCCCCAGTGTCGGTGTCAGATTGCATGACGCACTATCGCAGTCACAATAGAAGTCGCTGATCGCCGCCCTTATAAATAAAAAATGACAATGTATATCCCATAGTTTGTAGAAGCTATAACTTTCACACAAGCAAATCAATATACACTTATTGGAACTTTTTTTTTTTTTTTTTTTTTTTACCAAATGCATGTAGCGAAATTGTGTCAAAATTGATTAAAAATAAAAATGAAGTTCTTATTTTTTATGGGATTTTTTTACATTTATTTCTTTATGGGATATGTTTTATAGCAGAAAGTAAAAATGTTGTTGGTCTTTTTCCATTTACATAATAAAAGTAAACCCAGAGGTGATCAATTACCACCAAAAGAAAAGCTCTATTTGTGTGAAAAAAAATTATATAAA
This sequence comes from Lithobates septentrionalis, assembly GCA_037952835.1. Lineage (NCBI taxonomy): Eukaryota > Metazoa > Chordata > Amphibia > Anura > Ranidae > Lithobates > Lithobates septentrionalis. The sequence goes on from JBBDGP010001129.1 coordinate 1,121,352, forward strand.
TTTTGTTTGGGTATAGCATTGCATGATCGTGCAATTTTCAGTTAAAGTGGCGCAAAGAAAAAAGGGGGTAAAACCTTCTGGAGCAGAAGTGGTTAATCTCTAAATACTGATGCATCTGGAAGAGAGATTGTCCTTTTTGGAAAAACTCCAAACTTACTGCCTAAATCATCAAATGAAAACCGAAGAAAGCATGCCTAAAAAAGAAAAGTAATGTAACCACCACATCTAAGAAATGGTGAGCTGCAATATAATGTTTGCTTTTGGGTTTAATACTGCTTTAAGCACATTGTGTGTGACTATTGTAACTTGAATGAGGATCATATGACTAATGTCAAATTGCTGCACAAAACCAGTTAATTTCAAGGGGGTTTTTTGCCACTGTGTGTATCCCATGCGTTCAATGTTTCTGGGAGTGGCCAACTGCTGCAAATATCAACAGTGTGTGTAAGAATCAGATCTGAATCTTACCTAAAAATTAGGAGATTCAAATAAACCCAAGGTGTGGCCAAAAAAAATGCCCCCTCCATTTGGGAAGTGTGTGTGTGGACGGGGGGGGGGGGGGGGGGGGTTCAGACACTCATCACCCATTGACCCATCATGGTGGGCAGGCCACTAGGGCCTTCGGGGACATGACTCCTCAGCTGGGTATCACTGCTCTGGACTTGTATAGCATTCTGTCAGGATGACAGTCAATGAAAGGTTTGTGTTATGCAGGGTCCAGTGATGAAGGCAACATTACAGGCTGTCCTCACAAGTCCACCATGGGGTGTGGGTACCATTCATCTTTATCTCAGGCCATAGGCAAAAGCTACAGATATACTTTAGTTCCTCCCCTGTCCTTGCTGGGAATCTTGAGAAACTATTTTGAAAGCTTACAGTGTGTGCACAGACATGACCATCGCCTAAGACATTAACAAAAAAGAGGCTGTGCCTGACTTGGGTTATGCCTGGATGGAAATTACTATCTTTGTTTTGCCAGTGTCCAGTCACCTGAAGGTGGCAGAAAACCCTGTCGGAATGGATGTGATGGCCAATTTTGTACTTTCTGTAATATTTTCTTGGAGTCCATTGAGGTCCCACTCTTCTGTGTTCGTTTATGGTCATGCTCTTGGTAGTGGCAGAGGTGTCCTGCACTGGCCTACAGATTTTTCTTGTTTGCCAATTCTCTGAGACAAATCTAAGGTTTAAGGTTTGATTTGAATTTTTGCATTGAGCGCATAAATACTCTTTTAGGGCTCCTGACAACTTTTTATTCAACACAAAGGCATTACCATCACAGTGGTGTTTTTAGGCATCACACACCATAAACATTTGGCTTCCTGGCTATTTTGGAAAGTTTAGACCCACTGTAAGGTCAGACAGGCCTGGACACACACTCCTTGCATGTCTGTACAGACACATTGCTCCTGCAACATCTTTTCTGCTGAGGGGGAAGCACTGACTGTCTTTTGTGGGCAACACTGGCCTGTCTTTAATTGGTCTCGGGCCTTTTCACCCTTTAATTGCTGAAACAGGCTCTATCATTTTGTCTATCACAGCATGCAAAATGGCCTCATGAAAGGTTTACTGTATTTTTTTTAAACATCCACCACTCCTAATTCTATCCCTTCTCCTGCTTTCTTCTTCTCCCCCACTTTGGTTGGCCTCACTGGTTCACTTTAAGGTAAATGTAAGTGGATTTTCATACTTAACCTCATTTTGCAGTGTTTTTGGATATTTTTAACAGTTCACAGATTGTATTGACTTGCATAGAATTGCTCTTTAAACACGAAAGGTAAGCATTTTCCAAGCCTTCCAGCTGTGTAGAGATTCATTTTTGTACTGCAAACTGATTAAAAATCTCCCTGTCTACTTTATAGGTGGAGCAGTCTTTGGATTACTCAGCAAGAATAGTCGCTTTGGCAGGAATCCAGTTTTTCTGTTTGGTCTTGTTGTTCATTTTCTTGCTTTCTACCTGATCTTCCTCAGTATTCCTACTGATGCTCCTATTGCCTCACGTGATGGGACTTACAGTCGGGCGTATGTAGATCCTAGGTAGGAAATTGGTTTTAAAAAAACTGCCTTGATAAAACCCAATATGAATATATTTTACTTTCCCTAATTTAGAGAGCAACAACATATTTTAGTGTTTTTAGTCACTTCAGTTCTTGTTCCAGAATAGTTAAGTATTTTGCCCCAACCACAATCGTACAAACATACATACTCTAGAGTCCCTTTTGGTTAGAAGCCACTTCAAGGGATTGTAAATGCTATTATTATATTTTTTTAAAAAATAACGTTCTACTTGCCTGCTCTGTGCAATGGTTTTGCACAGAGCAGCCCTGATCCTCTTCTCATGCCGGCGCTCCTGGCTCATCCTGTTCTCGGTGTTGCACCATAGGAAGACACTTCCCGTTGTGGCACACCTGTGGGCTCAACCCCAAGCTGTGCTGTCTGCGTCCATTGACACACAGTGCGGCTTGGCCCTGCCCCCACTCCTTCAACCCAGGATTTGATTCAGTGGCAGCAGCCAATGGATCCCACAGCTATCAATTTGCCATGTAAGGAGAGAACCGCTGCTCTCAAGCACAGTGCTAGATCGAGATCGGGCTCAGGTGAATATAGGGGGGGGGGGGGGTAAAGATGCACACAGAAGGTGTTGTTCCTTTTGCCCTTAATGCATAGAATGCTTTAGGCTACTTTCACACTGAGGCGCTTTACAGGCGCTACAGTGCTAAAAATATCGCCTGTAAAGAGCCTCTCCTTTCTCTCCAGTCTGAAAGCCTGAGAGCTTTCACACTGGAGCGGTGCGCTTGCAGGACGGTAAAGTCCTGCAAGCAGCATCTTTGCAGCACTGTAGAAACGGTGTTTACACCGCTCCTAAAGCGCCCCTGCCCATTGAAATTAATGGGGCAGCGGCGCTTTGCGGGCGGTTTTATCCCTTTTTCGGCTGATAGCGTGGGTTAAAAGCGCCCCGCTAGCGGCTGAATAGCGTTGCTAAAACGACAAAGCGCCGCTAAAAATAGCGGCGCTTTACAGCCGATGCCCGCCCCAGTGTGAAAGTAGCCTATAGGTAAGAAAACCTTCTATTTTTACAGCCACTTTAATTAGTTATGTTTTTGTACTGCAGAGAGAAACCAGGCCACCAAGAAGAGCCCACACAAAAAAGAATATACAAACTCGATGCCGATAAAATTACTTGAACCTAGAATGCCCATACAGCAAAGCGAAAGTGTTAACCATTTATCCAGTTTGCATAGCTGACGTGTAGTAATACAAGCAGAAAGTGGTTATAAAGCCTAAACATTTTTTACCTTGATGCATTCCTTGCATTAGTGTAAACAATGTTTACGCATCCGTATCCCCCCTCGTTCAAGCCAGTGCTGCGCCCATCTGAGGCTCTTCTCTCCCCTCACTACTTAGTCTCGCATTGGCTCCTGCTGCTTTATTAAATCAAGCCCGGGGCGAGAAAGCGGGGGCAGGGCTGAGTCCTGCTGTCTGTGTCTGAAGATGCAGAGAGCGAGGCCCGGGAGCGAGCCCGCACGAGTGTCCCCGTAGCAAGCGGCTTGCTATGGGGCACTCGCCGGAGGGGAGGAGCCAGGAGAACCAGCGGAGGTCCCAAGAAGAGGATGATGGTAGGAGGCCATTCTGCAATTCCACTGTACAGAGCAGGCAAGTATAAACTTGCTTTTTGTGGTTTTTGTTTCCTGTTTTGTTTTTTTTGTTTTTTTTTTTTATTTCATTTTTACATTTACAATCACTTGAAAAATGGATAGGGGAGAAAATGATTGTCTCTGCTAACCCCACTATCGACATCGGTGAAAGTTGTGTCTGCACACTAGACTATAGGGCAGTTTACCCATGGCTTTCATTTCAATTTAACAGTTTTTGGCAGATGTCTGTAAGTGACTGCTCTGGTTAGAAATTTAAATCAATTCCCAGGTCTGAACACATACCAAGGCAGTCACAAATCATTCCCACTCTCCTTCCTGAGTTTTTCTTACTTTTATACGATAGTCATTAGCAGCATAAAAGGAGGAGTGGCAACAACCTAAACTCCGAGATGAAAGGGGCGCAAACCCAGGAACAATGGTAGGGATCTCAGTGCTGGAGTCTCCAAGATAAATAAGCTCACCACACTACAACTATAACTCAAACATCAGTATTTGGTGCACCAACAAAGAGAAAGCATGCGTTATCAGCATGAGGTAAGGTAGCTTACAGAACAGCAGTTGGCATTTTGGTTCCCTTTTACCTCTGACATTCAGGTTAGAGAATATGACTCAAATAATGTAAGGCACATAAGGGGACACATGCCATTTTTTTTACAAGTCTACAGAGATGTAATAATAGACTGAATATTTATTTTATTGCAACAAGCCCTATGTTTCACATCTGAGAGGAGGGCTATGATTGAAGGCTTTTCACAAGCAGTTGGACTGAAGAAAAGGTGAATCCTAGTTTTAATCTTGTAGGCGGTATGTGGAGAAAAGTCCATTCATTATTATTGCCGCTCAAACTTTAGTAGCAATAATAACAGCACAATTTGCCAGGAAGTTTATTGAAGGCAAGCAGTTTAAGAACTCAATAGTTATATTCAGGTTTAATTCTAGTTTTATTATAAGACCAGCTTAGCCACATCTAACCATTTCGGTTTGTTTTTCATTGTTTCCGGTAGCAAAATCCTGTCCATGTTCTGCAGCTTTCTGTTGGGTTTAGGAGACAGCTGCTTCAACACTCAGCTCCTCAGTATTTTGGGGACCTTGTACTCCGATAACAGTGCACCTGCTTTTGCAATATTCAAATTTGTGCAGGTAAGAAATATGTGAGAACTCACTCTTATGTAAATAAACATTCACACAGATAATTGCTATACAAATCATTTATTTTTTTTATTTATTTTTTTTTTAAATGACATGCACATATACAGTCAGGGAAAAAAGTTTTGATCCCCTGACTATTTTGTACGTTTGCCCACTAACAAAGAAATTATCAGTCTATAATTTTAATGGTAGGTTTATTTTAACTGTGAGAGACAGAAATATCCAGAAAAACGCATTTCAAAAACGTTATAAAATGATTCAAATTTTAATGAGTGAAATAAGTATTTGACCCCTTTGCAAAACATGACTTGGTACTTGGTGGCAAAACCCTTGTTGGCAATCACAGAGGTCAGACGTTTCTTGTAGTTGGCCACCAGGCTTGCACACATCTCGAGAGGGATTTTGTCCCATTCCTCTTCGCAGAACTTGAACCTTCAGCTCCCTCCACATATTTTCTATTGGATTAAAGTCTAGAGACTGGCTAGGCCACTCCAAGACCCTAATGTGCTTTTTCTTGAGCCACTCTCTTTTTTGTTGCCTTGGCTGTGAGTTTTGGGTCATTGTCATGCTGGAATACCCATCCACGACCCATTTTTAATGCCCTGTCTGAGGGAAAGAGGTTCTCGCCCAGGATTTGATGGCACATGGCAACGTCCATCGTCCCCTTGATATGGTGAAGTCGTCCTGTCCCCTTAGCAGAAAAACATCCCCAAAGCATAATGTTGCCACCTCCATGTTTGATGGTGGGGGTGTTGTTCTTTGGGTCATAGGCAGCATTCCTCCTCCTTCAAACACGGCAAGTTTGAGTTGATGCCAAGAGCTCGATTTTGGTCTCATCTGACCACAACACTTTCACCCAGTTCTCTGAATCCTTCATTATCAAACTTAAGACGGGCCTGTATATGTACTTTCTTAAGCAGGGGGGACCTTGTTTCTTATTTTTGTGAATAATTGCACCAACTGTTGTCACCCTCTCACCAAGCTGCTTGACGATTGTCCTGTAGCCCATTTCAGCCTTGTAAATGTCTACAATCTTGTCCCTGACATACTTGGACAGCAACTTTGGTCTTGGCCATGGTGGAGAGATTGAAATCTCATTGCTTCTTTAAGAGTGTTCCTAATCTCAGATCTTTCCCTGTATAGAAGATAGGGAGCCAGAAATCTTGCTGATAGGGGATCAAATGCTTATTTCACTCATTTAAAATGCAAATCAATTTATAACTTTTTTTTTTTAAATGCTTTTTTCTGCATATTTTTTTTTGTTCCGTCTCTCACTGTTAAATTAAACCCACCATTAAAATTATAGATTGATCATTTTTTTTTGTCAATGGGCAAATGTACAAAATCAGCAGAGGATCAAATACTTTTTCCCTCACTGTATTTCTGCAGAAAAAAATTTGCATTTATTTTTTCACGCAGGAGCTTGAAAAATGATTGCATCCAAGATCAGTACATCACTGGTGCAATGCTAACCTCCTGCAGACTTTCAGTATAGCTATGGGCAGACAGTTACTGAACAGCAGGAAGATCGAGTAACTATGAGAGCGCTCACCAGCGCCCTCGCTGTTCATTGAGAACTACAAACCCTCTGCTGCAATAGAGGATGGTAGTTGTAGTTCATTCACAGAACTCTGTGAATGAATGACACAGCTGTGTGGGCGGAGCCCCACACAGCTGCACTGTTTTTAAATTGCGACAGTGGGTGTGGGGAGAAGAACGTCTGCCCGCTTTCACAGGGAGAGGATCGGGGAAAAAAAAATGTGCATTTGCTATTTTTGTTATAGGAGCCTGGAAAGCAGTGATCAGCAGATGGCCGATGCCATGCAGGTCTCCTGCAGACTGTCGGTGTAACCCTGTACATCATACGGGCATGCAGTTTTACACTGACTGGAAGAATTAATGACCTACCACAGCGATCAGGCAGGCCCTTGTACTACATGGTTTTGGTAAATCTAAAGGAAATCGAACAAAAGTTGTATAGTGTGTCTCCAGCTTTAAGGTGTCAACATTGGAAATTTTGGTTTTTCCTTCACTTTCCCCCATGACTTTGATGGTTCAGACAATTGGATAGTGTAAATCCCTTTCCCAAGGCCCCCCCCTGGTTGTGTGGAGCTGACAAACTGGAGACATTGAGCCAAAGTGTTTATTTGACTTGCCTTTTGTAAACTTGTTTCCAGTGCTTTGTCTCCTAATGTCCTAAAAATCTGACAGTGGTTCTAACCCCTCACCACTTTATCCAAATCTGATCACAAATTAAATGTACAGATATCCAAGGAGTCGGTAATAACACATCTTGTGTATTTCTTCAAATTTTCACAAAGTATACATATTGACTTATTCCATGCGCTATCAACTGAATTAAGAGTTCCTTAAATTAAAGTGGTTGTAAACCCTCACATATACCCAGTGAAGTGAATTGGCTCAGATGATACACAGATTAAAAATATTGTAAAAAAAAACCTGCAAGACAAAGGCATAATGAGCTAGTATGCATAGCATACTAGCTCATTATGAAATACTCACCTTAGATCGAAGCCCCCACAGCGGTCCAAATACACCGCTCCGCCCGGCGACATCGCTTCCGGAGTTACTTCTGGGTATCGCGGGCTCCGGCGCTGTGATTGGCTGGAGCCGCGATTACATCACTAACTGTCACTAACTGAAGCGACAGCACAAATGTGACTTTGCTTTAGTGCGCATGTGCCAATGTCGTCGGAGCAGATACAGGAGATATCTACTAAACCTTGCAGGTTTAGGAGATAGCCTTATTATAGGCTTACCTGTAGTCAAAAGTGGGTTTACAACCACTTTAAACAAATCTCCCTACATAAGTTTTACATGTATATCTGCTATCCTTTATCTTTCTACATTCTTTAGAAAGTGCACATCGTGTTACAAATCTTTCTTCCTGCTTCAGCAGTGGGTGTGGAGTCTGGGCATACGCTCTGTGAGAGCTTATTGGAGGAAAGACATACACCCCCCCCCCGCCACATAGGCAGAGGAACTAAGACTTGCAGATCTGAATAGACAAGTTCCCTCCCCAACACAAATTTCCAGCTGCTTTTATCTTAACTGAAGAACGGAGCAGCAGAAAGACACGGCGCTTAGAGCTTTGGAGGGAGATAAGTAAACACTACAGATATATGTGCCCAGGTCAGATTCCATGAATGGGGTTTACAACCACTTTAGCTAAACATCTCTTGGGTATACATTGAGCCCTTTGTTAAACTAAAAAAAATGCAAATCATGTAATCCAAAATGATTTACCTTTTTTTAAAAAGATCTCTTTTCGAAACATAATGCCATGATATGTGTTATTTTCTAGGCAAACTATCTTGTGGAACTTCTACAGAATATAAACCATTAGGCCCCTTTCACACTAGCGGACCGATTGGGTCCGCCTGTCCGTTTTTCCAGGCGGATCCGATCAGATCACCTATTTATCACTATGGGGTGGCAGATGTCCACTGACACCGGCCTGGAATCATAGATCCGATAAACGCAGCTAAAGCAGATGCATGGCGATACGTTCGTCGTCCATCTGACAAATCGTATGGAAACTGACATGCAGTCAGTTTCTATCAGACTGCCACATAGAGAGTGGGCTGTGTCTGTTCTGCTGAGTGGACATGGACCTGCCATCTGCCTGCTCAGCGTGGATCAGCAGAGAGATTCCCGCTGAACAGGTGGATCCGATTTGTCTGAAAGAGGCCTTACAGCAGGGGTCTCAAACTGGCGGCCCTCCAGCTGTTGCAAAACTACAAATCCCATCATGCCTCTGCCTGTGAGAGCCATGCTTGTAACTGTCAGCCTTGCAATACCTCATGGGACTTGTAGTTTTGCAACAGCTGGAGGGCCGCCAGTTTGAGACCCCTGCCTTACAGAGTTGCTGAAGACACGTTGAGGTTGATTTACTACAATTGGATAGTGCAAAATCTGGTGCAGCTCTGCATAGAAACTAATCCGCCTCCCAGTTTTTATTGTCAAAGCTTAATTGAACAAGCTGAAGTTTGATTGGCTACTATGCACAGCTGCACCAGATTTTGCACTCTACAGTTTTAGTAAATCAACCCCATAGCGTGGATGGGTGTCTAAGCTGTCATTCATAATATTGGCCACATTTTGTACATGGCAATTTTCAGATGATTCCAAACACATTCATCTGCTATCAGCAGGCAAAAACAGAATATATTTACAAAACCTACCATCAACCAATTTTAGATATTTTTTTTGCTATCCATAGGTCCCTTTCACACTGGTGCGCTTTTTCAGGGCGACAAATGCGCATGAAAACTATTACCTAATAAATCCTATGTAACTGTTCACACTTCATGTGTGCTGTGCTTTGAAAAGTCTTGCATGCTGCATCTTTGATGCAGATTTTCAAAAATGCACCAAAAAAACACCTTCCATTGTAAGTCAAAGGACGCGCATCAAAAGTGTATCAAAAGAGCATCATTGTGAAAGCTGCAGAAAAGCGCATCAGTGTGAAAGGACCCAAACTTTATGTGGTAGGTTATTTTGCATTTGAAATCAGGTTGAAAAGCATGAAAATTGTTGTGTTTATGGCTAGCATTAGGCATGGCTAAGACAAATCCAGAGGTCTCCTCATTCAGGGCAGCTTTGTTGCAAAATTTTATTATGCCTGTGCCAAGAAATGGACATGGCATGACTTATTTCCATTTCTGTAAGGCTACTTTCACACTGAGGCGTGCGGGCGCCCACGGTATAGCGGGGCTAAATATAGCGCCGCTTTACCGTCGTTTTAGCGGCACGGTTTTAACCCCCTGCTAGTGGCCGAAAAAAGTTAAAACCGCCCTTTGTGGGCGGGTTTGCAGCGCTGCCCCATTGTTTTCAATGGGAAGGGGCACTTTAGGAGCGGTAAATACACTGCTCCTAATGCGCTCCAAAGATGCAGCTTGCAGGACATTTATGACCGCCCTGCAAGCGCACCGCTCCAGTGTGAAAGAGTGCATTGAGCAGCTCTTTCGGGGCGCTTTGCAGGCGCTATTTTTAGCACTTTAGCGCCTGCAAAGCGCCTCAGTGTGAAAGGAGCCTAACAAGTTTACTACTTTTATTTGTAAGGAAATTCAGTTTTGATCTGATTTAGAACACAGTTGCTCTTTAATATATTAGAAATATTTTGTCTAGAGAAGTCTGATGATGGATTAAATCTGGCTCATGCATAAGCAATCGCCACAGAATTTTAGATTGTGAACGTAGTAATCAGCTAGTCACTACTTGTTCTGATTAACACATATCTGTTAATTATTTTTTTTTTTCTGAGTACATATATTTATAGAAATGTTAGTGATTCATGAAAAGCAGATGTATGGTAATGAACTATGTCAGTAACACTCTTGTATCTCCCTCTTATTCAGTCTATCAGCGCAGCTGTTGCATTCTTTTATAGCAACTACCTCCTCCTGCAGTGGCAGCTGTTAATCATGGTGATATTTGGATTCTTTGGCACCATCTCATTTTTCTTTGTGGAGTGGGGAACGGTCAGCTTGAATTCCCAAGAGACTCGCTACGGCAGTATCTGATGAAGATGTGCTGCTCTGCAGCTGCTGCTTTACGGAGTGAAAAGGTTCAGAGCTTGTCTGGCACCTTAGAGGTTAATTAAGGAACATTTGGATATGCGCTGGCCGCAGAACATTCCCTAGAGCTACTCTGTGCTATTTTTTTCAGATTCAGGACAATTTTGACATGACCATAATGCACTCTGTCCCCAGTGTCTTCTGGAAAAGAGAAAACATATGGCAGTGATTCACAGACCTTGATAGTGCAATAACTGCTACGCTCCTTTGCCTGCTGTTATTACTTGATCATGTTTTACTTCTGACAATTACAGAGTCTGATTACTCACATCCCTTTGATCACTGAATGCAATGAGCTTTATCAGGCATCGCACTCCATGCCCTTTTTACCATGTGATATTTTAATGGCAGTTTTATATATGGATGTGGGGTGTACCGCACCGTGACTATATAGCTAAAATTACTTGACTGCAAAAAATTGCTGTGATGTCCGTTTTTGAAATTGTGTTGGTGCCAAACTGTATCCCACACACACACTTTTTTATTTACACTTTAAGGAATGTATAGTTAGCCTTTTCAGCCGTCATCCAAAGTTTTTTGGTATGTTTTACACTGCTCTTGCTATTCTGTAAATTGTTTGCACTCAGGTCTTTTTAAGAAGGAACATGTATTTGTTTTATATTTCTATGAAACCAGCAGCTGATGACCTCTTTAGTTTCTCATAAGGAGAAAGTACTGTGCACAGCAGCCAATTCACTTCCAGAGGTTCCATTCTTCTGTAGCTTAGTGCAGGGCTATACAGGTCCTTTTTTAGTAACTCTGTCTCACTACTATTATCACAAGTGATTCATTGCTACACAGAACACATGTCACTTTACTGGATGAGCTTCACCAATTCTTCAAATGTGTGCGATTGCTAGATACTCAAATCTGCGATGTACTAGAGAACAACAAAGGGAACTGTTCTTTGTAAATAGTGACTAAGCGATGGTTGAGAGATTGAGTTGCTATAACCTATCCCAGTGCTTAGTTTGATAAAAATGTCTTCATCAGTTTAGGCCAATATATATTCTTCTACATATTTTTGGTAAAAAAAAAATCGCAATAAGCGTGTATTGATTGGTTTGCGCAAAAGTTATAGTGTCTACAAACTGGGAAAGAATTATGGCATTTTTATTTTTTTTATTTTTTTTTACTGGTAATGGCGGTGATCTACGATTTTTAGCAGTACTGTGACATTGCAACGGACAGTTCGGAGACTTTTGACACTTTTTTTTTGGGACCATTGGCATTTATACACCGATCAGTGCTATAAAAATGCACTGATTACTGTGTAAATGTCACTGACAGGGAAGTGGTTAACACTAGAGGGTGATCAAGGGGTTAATTGTGTGTTCCAACTGGGGGGGGGGGGTGGGATTGACTAGGAGAGGAGATGCATCTTTTTTCCTACTTGGTAGGAAACAACTATATGGCTCGTCTTCCCTGACAGCACAGGGATGTGTGTGTGTGTTTACACACACATCCCTGTGCTGGCACTCCTGCACGTGATCCTGCCCTCTGACCACGCACATCGGTCCCCTGCTGTGCAGCAGGCGGGCACCCTCTGGTGGCCGCTAAAGGAATGGATGTACCCGTACGGGACTTCGCCCAGGGGAGCCATTCCTACTCAGTATATCTGTGTAAGATGGTCGGGAACCAATTAAAAGGCAATGTTTATGTATCCGCTCTATTATGTTTTGGCAAAAAGCTACACTTGAAACTTCAAACAATTGCTATTATTATTTTTAATTTTATTTTGTTAATGGCTGGAGCATAAAATTACCTAACAATATATTTTATGTCTGTTAAGTATTCTGTTGGTATATCTGTGCTTTAAATTGTTGTTGGTCATTATGAGGGATTCACACTCTTGTGCTGGATTTTTTATTTATTTCATATTGGGCACAGTGCACCAGGAAATACTAGAACAGGTAGAGGTGAGTAGAAACAAAACTACCAGGTGGATAGGAATAGAATTAAGGTGGGTAAACACTATAAGAAAATTAAGCGAACGATCGGCTGTGATACAACGGTTTTCCTTGATGTATCACAGCAAGTCAAAACCAAGGATGGAACTAATGTGCAGAAAATTCTCGTACGACTAAGGCTTTTGTTTTTTTGTGTCTGTATTGTTTCTGATCATGAGAAGTCTTTCATATCTAATTTTTTCTCGTACGAAATCATGAAAATGGTCAGTTCTGTTCAGGCGAGAAAAATTTTGGAGTTTGTCCCTTCTGAAATGTTCATTTGGAAAGTCTAAATTGGATGTCGTAAGTTGTGTACACACTATACGAAAATGGAACAATTGTGCCTCGTATGGATTTTTTTTTCTATAGTGTGTTTGTGAAATTGTGGCAGGAAAATCCTACTATTGGAATTTCCATGGCGTATAAAAAGCTAGGACCTAAGTCAGTCACCACACTCTGTCTAGGATTAAAATGTCACTTTTAAAGCTTGACTGACCCATTATTTTTTTAAGTTGGGGGCTTTCATTTTGATGCATCTTGCTCTTGGGGTCTAGTTTGACGCTATTCTTCTGGAAGTCAGTGCTGTCCACTGAGAGCCATAAATCTTCTAGAATTTTTTGTTTTATTTTTATTCATGCAATACGAAGCAAAAATGAATACACTGAGCAAAATAAATGTGTGTGTGTGTGTGTATGTGTGTGTCTGAAACACTTGGCATCTATGCAGACCTTAAAACTGTATTTGTAGAGCCTTTTCCTAGAGAAAAATCTGACAACTAGGAGACTCAAATAACTGATCTTGGGACCACGTGTCGGGTCTTGACCTAAAGGTTATTGCCCCATTTGGAGAGAATCTGGTTGCTATGGATAAAACAGATTTCTTACCTTCAGTCACTTTCTATATATGAGGCCTAGTGTAAGTGTTTGGTTTCTATGATCAAACGGTTTGTCTTGGTGGCTGCATTTTGCCTCACTTTCTCTCCTATTCTAAAGATCTGTCAAAGGGTCCCTGTGGGTACCATAAAGGAGAGATGACAAGCCTTTTCGTTCCGTTCATATTCCAGGTCACATTGTGTATCCTTGCTCTAGGTGGTGCTTTTGAAATCCACAAAGAAGCTGTAACTCTGCTTATCTCTTCTGTGCCATGGGCAAAATTCAAGAAGCTGTTTATCACCTGAGGGAAAAAATGAACTTTCTGTATTATGAATACTAGTAGTCATCAATTTGAGCATATGACAGAAGGGAAAAAATAACCATGCTGATTCATCTTTTATAAGCTTTTAGGGATTCTATTTTTAAATGGTTTAGAGCTGACCTGTACAGGTGCAATTTAATTGTACAACGACCTAACTTGAATTCTTTATTGAATTTCAGGCAACAGGTTGGACATGGTTCACATTGTATTTGAGGAGTGTCCAAGTTGCACTGCAAAGAACCATTTTGTCTCGGTTGCCAAAAGTGTAAATATTAAGGGGATGGCATTCTGATTTATGTTTATAGGGGCCCCTCTGGGTTCCTTTATCAGGGATTTCAAGTTGATAAGGAATATCTCTATATAGTGTAGATATCCTTTGTAAAGCAGACCTATAATCAGGTGTTATCTTGAAGTGTATCAGTCTGTGCTTGCAAACTTAAAGCGGTGTTCCACCTGCAAATTTAATTTTTTTTAAAAAGTCAGCTACAAACACTGTAGCTGCTGACTTTTAATAAGGACACTAACCTGTCCAGGGAGCCTGCGACTTCGGCCCCCTTGCGCCTTCACTGCCCGTTTCCTACTGCGCATGCTCGAGTTGCGCGGCGCTTTGTGAATGGCAAGCTGTCTTCTGGGACACAAGTCCCAGAAGACGAGCGGGGGAGGGGGCTTGCCGCTCAAAAGGCAATTACGTCCTGCGCCACGGACCTGGTGGATCGGAAGTACAGGCTGTACTTTATAAAAAGGTGCGATGGAAGAAAAATTTTTAATATCCAAAAACGAGGTGTGGAAAGGTGGTCTTTCGCTTAAGACCACCGCTCAAACGTGGGTTGAACTCTGCTTTAAGCCAGCCATAGATGAAGCAATTATTTTTTTTCCCCTGCAAATCGCTCGAGTGAGCAATAATTTTAGTACCAGAGCTCCTGCGCAACATTAAACTGATGACTTATAAAGGCTTTTAAAGCGTTGCTTATGGAAAATAAAGGATACTGATGTTTGTCGCCATTTCGCGGACGCAAGCAAATTTAGGATGTGACATGTTGGGTAATTTATTGCGTTGTGTGCCCAAAATGTAACTTTCAGTGTGTTTTTTTTTTTTTTTTTTTTTTTTTTTTCTGAAAACCCTTTGCACTAATTTTGTGTAACATAAAAAATTAGAAGTGCCACGATTTTGTTCTCTAGGATGTCTGCTTTCAGAGAATATATAATGTTTGGGGGTTTTATGTAATCTTTAGGGCTAAAATTATTTTTTTTAAATGTGGAAAAAACGCAAAAATTACTGTCGCCAAGAGGGTTAAGCAGGCCTCACCAGTTGCCTGCACAAATATTTATTTTCTTCTCGGAGGACCCATGGCACTCTGATTTGGAAATTGTGATCAGACTTTGTTTACCCTGAGGTCTGCTGCCCTCCCTTCCTTCCTCTCCTCTGTTAATCAGTTAGTGTGATAACATTCTGGACCAGCACTGAGAATAGGAGGAGTGGGTCACAGGTCAGCCATGCAAGGTGTGGTCTTTTTTTTTTTTTTTTTTTGCATGATAGACCAACCAAAACCTGATGCTTACTGGAGAAAAAGTAATCATATGTGCCAGCAGCTGGAGGTTCCTGCTGTATTGCCCTGCAACCAGTTGCAAGTATGGACCAGCCCACATGTTTGCTTCAGAGCAGAACTGTAGTCCTGAAGTACCTATAGTTGCAAGGTTACTAATGATACAGAAGGTGTACTCCTGCAAACTGACCTCCTTAGTGTTCACCTATGCACCGGGCATTTTGTATCTTCACTGCTTTCAAACTGTAATGTCATTTTGTCTAAATGCTCCTATGTGTCACTTGACTAGGCTACTGTACTGATGCCGGTGGAAGGACTGGTTATGTCACCCAGTCCTCTTGATTTTTTTTTTAGAAGAATTGTGGGGTACATGCATGGTGAAAAGGACTCTGCATGTCCAATGCATCTACACACTATTCTGTGCTGTTTGTCTTTTTTTTTTTTTTTTTTTTCAAAAGAGAAATGGCTGATGAACTAGTAAATACAACACTAAAGGATGTAAAGGAATTTGATTTTATGGGAAAAATTCTGCTTAAAACTGTTTACAGGCTTGCTGGGGTCCACACATAAAAAGCAAAAGAAACGCTGATATAACATTTCTGAAGAAAATGCTGCTCTCAACTCCCTAGTTCTGGTCACATAACCAAATGCTTGGGTATTTGATCTCATGATTTCAACTAAAGGAGAGCAATCAGTCTAGAGTGATTTTCATCCATTCTTTAGAGATCATGTGCCCAGCCCCAGGCAAAGTTTGGCGCGGCATTTTTCAGCTTTTTTTTTTTTTAATACTGTTTATCCATTCTAGTAAGATTTGTAATGTTGATTTGAACTATAGTACTCTTTGCACAATTTTATTTAGAGGATAAATGCACCATTAAAATGCTTCTGCTCTTTTAGGCTGGGTTCACACTAGTGCGATGCTGGACATCGCATGTGATTCGCACAACATTCCTGTGCACATCACATGCAATCTCTGCAATGCGAATTCAGCCATGCAAACTGTATTGCTGAAATTGCATTGTATTTGCACCTTTTCTTTTTTTTTGGTCCACACTGGAATCTGATCACAAGGTTATTCAGACCCATGCAATCTGATTCCTGTCCGATCTCACAGTTCACACTGCGATCTGCGAACCGATTTAGGGGTGTCATTAACTTTACATTAGAATCGCGCTAGCGCGATTCTATTGTTTCTTTTTTCTCTGCACTGGACTTATGTTCAGGAGAATTGCTGCTGTCACTATTTTTGTTCATTCAATATTTTGTTTTATTGTGTGATTATTTAGCGTAGTTTGACCCCCCTTTTTTTACATTAACTTTACATTGACACCCGCATCGGTTCGCAGAGAGCCGAGTGAGATGCAATGCGGGAACCCGCCCAGGTATCGCGCTGGTTCCTGCATCGCACAAGTGTGAACCGGGACTTGGTGTATCCAGTAACGCCAATGCCTTTCGCTGTGCTTTTAAAGACAAAGTAAACATTGCTTTGTACAGTGCAGACAGGGAAAATGTAATTTAGATAGCATTGTGACTGCAGACAAAGACCAAGACTAAAAAGAGTAGTGTTTGCTACAATTACCTGTTAGATTTAATGCCAAAAGCCAAAAAATATTATTTTCAATTCCTACTACAATAGTCACTGAAGAAACCGATCAAAAGCAGGCTACCATTTTTATGCCATGTGATTCCGGCCATCTACTTGTGGAAAGCAGAATTTATATCTAGAGTGGTCCCTGATGTTTTCCTTGTTTTTGGGCTGGCCATAGATGGCTATTTTTTTTTTTTTTTCTTTTTTTTTTTTCCCTCATCAGCCAGTGGGCTGATGGGGAAAAAAAAGAAATGAATTTCCCCTTCCACACAAGCATGGTAGATTGAGGAATCCTTCACTGTGCCATTGTATTCTGACGACAGGACTCCTCTACTGTCAGAATCTAAAAAAAAGTTCTGACAGTTCCAAGCAGAAGTGGCTGCACATGGATTCAAATTTGGCCATTCCCTGCTAAACTGCCAAAATTTGGACCCATCTATGGCCAGCTTTAATCTCAGGTCATAGTCATGTGCCCCCCTAAACGTTTTAGCGGAGACATGCAGGCAATGTTTACAGTGGCCTGGGCCTATGATAACGGCTCCTGTTAAAATTGCTGAAAAGGAAAAAGTACATACACTGCCTGCTTACTTCTAGGACAGCGACTAAGAAAAATATGGAAGCCAGGCCATAATGGTAGCCGGAAATCGTAAGCTGCCCATACATGGGTAAAAACTTAGATTCCTCCATCTACACACAGAAGCGGATGGATTCTCTCCTAGCTCTCAGAATACATCAGCGGCTGCAGCCAACTGATGGCGAAATATTTTCCAACATGTCCCTTTGACAGAAATCAATCAATCAGAAATCCACCACACTGATTGAAATTCATATTGTCTCTGCTGAACTAACCACATTTTGTTCAATGTATGGCCAGCTTTACTCGTGTCAAGGTTGCCATAAACTTGATTTTTTTAAATTACAGTATTGTATTGCTGTTTGAGAAAGATGAAGTAAGCATTTAAATTGAAATTGCTAATCGGGTTGAAATGGTCAACAAATGTACCTCCTTTTATTTCAGCCTTCAAGTGACACTATTGCACACTTTTTTCATGAACATGTTAGTAAAAGCTAACTGTATGTTTACACACAGATTAAATGGTTTGAATCAGTGAAAAATTATTTGTTTTATCAATCATACTTAATAAATTTGATTTTAAAATCATGAGCTTGAATATATGGGACTTATTCTCTACAGATCTTTTGCCAAGATATTCTACAAAGTTACATTTTCTGAAGGGTTAGTCCCCACACAACTAACATAAATAAAACTACCCAGCTGGGTGGTGATCGTATGGTCTGTGAGTGGCACCCAACCTTGCTCACTAGTTGTCAGGGAAAAGTCAGGCAAAATTTGAATTTTTTTTTATTTTTTTATGATGGCCAATTTTCCCTTCCTTTTTAATAAACTGGATTCATCCTCCTGCTCCCCACGGTTTTACCCACTCTTTTTTTTTTTTTTAATTACTTTAAAGTTCTGCAAAGCTTACAGCTTACACTTCTATAGAGTGCTGTGGTGTAAGCGTGCTTTCTAAAATATATAAGCAGGTTTAGTAAGATTCCGAAGAGCCTTCTTTGAGGTTTTTGAGGGCAGCAGAGGGGAAATTTACCTTGGTGTGTTCAGTGCTTTGCCTCTCGACCCATAATGACGTCATAAAGCACTTAGCAGGCACTGAGGCAGGTTTACAGAGAAGGGAGCTTAGATGGCACTGGAGAAGTTATTTAGAAGAAAGACATTGGTTAGGTTAAAGTACCCACTAGCATTTATCCTATATCTAAACTATTACTTTATATGGATTACTTAATTCCCTGTGTATATACCACTATGCCAGTGGTTATTAACCTCATTCCTCAAGTACCCCAACAGGTTACATTTTGAGACTTTTCTTCACCTTGCACAGGTACTTTAAAGCAATGGCTTAATTTTATGGGAACTATTTTATCTAGGGGAAATTCTCAAAACATGGCCTGTTGGGGTACTTGAGGGCTAAGGATGGGAACCACTGCACTATGCTTATCCATTTCATCATTAGATTATCCATCTTCTGCTGTGACTGTGGGCCCATGACTCTTTATGCTCTTGATGGAAATATTATTGCAAAGCGGCAGTTATTTTGAAGCTTAATATATCTTATACTAGAGTATATCCGTAAAATGGATTTTGCTGCATTAAACAGGTTCACATCAGAACGCATAATGAGCTTTTTAACCTCATTAATAATTTTTGTGTTTAAATGTGATTCCGTTTAGAAATGTATACTGTTATGGAAGTGATTGCCTTCAAGATCTCGTTACTGGAGTGAAGAGGCATTTTTTTTATCATGAAACCAATGTTCTGGAAATGTAACTTCTAGCTGTAACTATATTGTGTGTTATTGGAAAAGGAAAACAGCAGGGACCCAGACTATTCTGTGTTTTATTATTATTTTGTAAATTGTAGGAATTGAGTACTGATCAATCACTCATTTTGCAACAGAACACATTTCAAACAACACGAGTGCCTGGCACCAGTAAGTCAAAGTAGCGGACTGCTTACAGATCTGGCTACCAAATTGAACTGCTATCTTTATTAAGTGAATTCTGCCTAATAAGCGTGTCTCACCTGTATGACATCCATTCTTCCACCCATGCATTCTCCAGCCAGGGAAATCTCATGGTAACTGTCACTTCATTCACTACTGGCATTCTTCCAGGACTGCTGGTTTCCTAGCAGTCAGATTACAATGTAGGAATAAGTTCAAGTGTAGTGCTTCTAAGGATGCAGTCCATTCATTAAACCTTCATTTAAGGGCTAATGTATTCAAAGAAGTTCCTTCATACAAAGGTTACCCTCACAGGGGATTTAGCCTTATACAGAATGCCACACAAAGCTTCAGCCTTTTTTCCTTTTTAGACCCACTCTCTGTTTCAGCATGGACATCCACTTACTCTTTAGGCAACAGCCTGGTCGGAATGCCTGCCAGGCCAGAACACACCTGCTCTCTTGTAGCGTAATGCTCTTCTTGGTGGAGAAGCCCTGACCTATAGTCTGCACCCATACCAAAAGTGCTGTACATGACTGCACAATCAGGATACTGGCTGCCAACAAACCATGGGCCTAGGTCTGAAGGCTTAATCTCATCAAATAATGTACAAAGTCTCTGGGCTCCAGGCTTTACAAGTCTCAGAGGTAACGGAAAATCCAGTTTCCTCCCCATCCTTGTAACTGTCAACCTTGCAATGCCTTATGGGACTTGTAGTTCGGCAACAACTAGAGGGCCGCCAGTTTGATACTGGGGGCCGGGGCACTGATTGATACTTCCTGCGTGTCACTTCCCAAATTGAATGCCACATTCTGTTCTCCCCCCAGGCACACTGGGGGAGATTTACTAAAAATGGAGTACTCAGAATCTGGTGCAGCTGTGCATGGTAGCCAACCAGCTTCTAACTTCAGCTTGTTCAATTAGGCTTTGACAATTAAAACTGTAAGCTGATTGGTTTTGATGCAGACCTGCCCCACCTTTTGTACTCTCCAGTTTTAGTAAACCATTGTGTTGGGCATACCCCCCCCCCCCCCCCCCGGTTCTGTTCGCAGCAGAACATGCAAACAGACAAAAAAATTGTGCGAACACCGTTAAAGTCTATGGGACACGAATGTGAAAAATGAAGTTTTAAAGGCTTATATGCAAGTTCTTGCCATAAAAAGTGTTTGGGGACCCAAGTTCTGCCCCAGGGTACATGTATCAATGCAAAAAAGTTTGAAAAACGTCCGTTTTCTTTCTGGAGCAGTGATTTTAATAATGCTTCATGAAACAATAAAAATTAAATATTCCTTTTAAATATTGTACCTGGAGGGGGGGGGGGGGTGTCTCCATTAGTCTGCCTGTAAAGTAGCACATTTTTCCCATGTTTATAACAGTACCACAACAAAATGACATTTCTAAAGGAAAAAATGTCATGTAAAACTGCTTGCGGCTGTAATGTATTGTCGGATCCCGGCAATATAGATAAAAATCATTGGGAAAAAACAGCGGCAAAAATACCCAAAAAAATGGCGTGGATGCCCCCCCCCAAAAATCCATACTACAGCCTTCAAGTCCACTATGAATAATAAGGGGAGCCCTGCACCAAAAATTTTTAAAAATGGTGTGGGGTCCCCCAGGCACTATATACTCTGAACAGCAGCAAATACAGTATCTCACAAAATTGAATTTTTTATTATATCTTTTCATGTGACAACACTGAAGAAATGACCCTTTTCTACAATGTAAAGTAGTGAGTGTACAGCTTGTATAAAAGTGTAAATTTGCTGTCCCCTCAAAATAACTCAACACACAGCCATTAATGTCTAAACCGCTGGCAAAAAAGTGAGTACACCCCTAAGTGAAAATGTCCAAATTGGGCCGAATTAACCATTTTCCCTCCCCGGTGTCATGTGACTCGTTAGTGTTACCAAGTCTTAGGTGTGAATGGGTAGCAGGTGTGTTAAATTTGGTGTTATCGCTCTCACTCTCTCATACTGGTCACTGGAAGTTCAACATGGCACCTCATGGCAGAAGAACTCTCTGAGGATCTGAAAAAAGAATTGTTGCTCTACATAAAGATGGCCTAGGCTATAAGAAGTTTGCCAAGTCCCTGAGCTGCAGCATGGTGGCCAAGACTATACAGCGGTTTAACGGGACAGGTTCCACTCAGAACATGCCTCGCCATGGTCGACCAAAGGGGTTGAGTGCACGTGCTCAGCATCTTATCCAGAGATTGTCTTTAAAATAGATGTATGAGTGCTGCCAGCATTGCTGCAGAGGTTGAAGGGGTGGGGTGTCAGCCTGTCAGTGCTCAGAACTGCATCAAATTGGTCTGCGTGGCTGTTGTCTCAGAAGGAAGCCTCTTCTAAAGATGATGCACAACAAAGCCCGCAAACAGTCTGAAGACAAGCAGACTAAGGACATGGATTACTGGAACCATATCCTGTGGTCTGATGAGACCAAGATACATTTATTTGATTCAGATGGTGTCAAGCGTGTGTGGCGGCAACCAGGGGAGGAGTACAAAGACAAGTGTGTCTTCCCTGCAGTCAAGTATAGTGGTGGGAGTGTCATGGCCTGGTGCTGCATGAGTGCTGCAGGCACTGGGGAGCTACAGTTCACATTGAGGGAACCATGAATGCCAACATGTACTGTGACATACTGAAGCAGAGCATGATCCCCTCCCTTCGGAGACTGGACCGCAGGGCAGTATTCCAACATAACCCCAAACACACCTCCATGACGACCGCTGCCTTACTAAAGAAGCTGAGGGTAAAGGTGATGGACTGGCCAAGCATGTCTCCAGACCTAAACTCTGTGGGGCATCCTGAAACGGAAGGTGGAAGAACGCAAGGTCTCTAACATCCACCATCTCCATGATGTCGTCATGGAGCAGTGGAAGAGGACTCCAGTGGCAACCTGTGAAGTTCTGGTGAACTTGCCCAAGATGGTTAAGGCAGTGCTGGAAATAATGGTGGCCACACAAAATATTGACACTTTGGGCTCGATTTGGACATTTTCACTTAGGGGTGTACTCACTTTTGTTGCTAGTGGTTTAGACATTAATGGCTGTATGTTTAGTTATTTTGAGGGGACAGCAAATTTGCACTGTTATACAAGCTGTACACTCACTACTTAACATTGTAGCAAATCGTCATTTCTTCAGTGTTGTCACATGAAAAGATATAATAATATATTTACAACAATTAGAGGGGTGTACTCACTTTTGTGAGATACTGTATACTATACGGCCTGCCCTATATACTCTGCAGAAAAATTGGGTGTTTGTGGTGCCAAAACACTGTAACCCCTCACAGTTACTCTTGTTTGGCGCTGGAACGGGCCCTGCTGTGAAATATTGTATTAAAAATTGTAATCACATGCCCCTGTTAAACAGGGGCAGAAAAATTGGGCCTTGGGCAGTGATGGTGGTGCTCTAAACCAAAAATATTGTGGGAAGCTAGCATCATCAATATTGAGGAGGAATAGGATAGTCAGCATAGGCAGTCTTCAAGGGATCCCACATCCATAGCAAATTCAATCAGTTACATCAGCATCAGGTGCTTGATAGCTGCTGATTCAAGACTGATTCATTTTTTATGAATGTGAGCCTATCAACGGAGTCTGTGGACAGACGCACTCCTTGAGCCGTTGCAAACCCTTCAGCAGCACTGAATGTGCGTTCAGAAAGCACGCTGGATGCAGTACAGGCAAGTAGCTCAATTGCATATTGAGCAAGTTCTGGTCGTTGGTCCATCCTCTAGACCCAGTAACACAGTGGATGCTCTGTTGGAAAAGTCTCCAAGTCTGCTCTTGCCCCTAGATGTTCCTGCACCATGTAATGCAGACGCTGGAGATGGTTGCTTGAACCGATAAGACCTTGGTGCTGAGGACTGAAAAATTGTTTAAAGGCATCGGTCAGCTGGCCACCTCCACCGCTCTTCCTCTGAACGAATCCTCAGCAACACGTCCAGCACCAGGAAATTGTAACCTCCCAGGGTCTAGAAATGCATTGCACAAACCTTTCTTCAAGGCCTCCTGAAGATGTTCCATCCTCTGCTCCCTCTGCGAAAGCAGGATGAGTTCTGAAACCTTACTCTTGTAACGTGGATCAAGAAGGGTTGCCAGGCAGCAATTATCCCTCTCCTTGATACCACGAATCCTAGGGTTCTTTCGCAGGCTTTGCAGAATCGGGGAGGCCATGCAGCGTAACTTTGCAGAGGCATTCGATTCTGGGTCACTAAGGATAACGTGATCCGTAACTATCTCCTCCTAGCCACGTACAACTCCTTGGGTTTCTGGGGACTGAAAACCATCCCTTGAAGACTGCTGCTAAGTGTTATACTCTACGTCCATGCTGACACAATCCTCCTCTTCTTCCTGTGTGTTTGGCGGGCCCGCAGGAATTCTATCTGGATAAAGGGACCTTGAGAGGTAAGGAAGTCTTCCTCCCGCTGTTCTGCCTCAAGTACCCTGTCTATGATTCCACAAAGTGTGTGCTCCAACAGGAAGACTAGAGGGACAGTGTCACCATCCTTGTGGCCATCTCAAATGATGACAGGACAGTGCATGCATCCTTGATCAGTAACCACTTGCATGGCAAAAAGAAGCCAAGCTCCCCTGACCCTGTCTTGGTGCCATACTCGCACAGGTACTCATTGATGGTCCTCTGCTGTGTGTGCAGCCGCTGCAGCTGCCAACGTTGAGTTCCACCTGGTGGGCATGTCACAAATGAGGCTGTTGGTTGGCAGGTTGCACACCCTTTGAATGTCAGTCAGCCGAGCACTGGCATTGTATGACCGGCGGAAAGGACCACAGACTTTTCTGGCCTGTCTCAGGAGATCCTGTAAGCCTGGGTACCTGCTCAAGAACTGCTGCACCACCAAATTCAGGACATGTGCCAAACATGGAACATGGGTCAAGTGTCCCTGTCAGAGAGAAGGTTGGTGCCATTGTCGCATACAACCATTGCTGGTGTGGCATCAACCACCTCTGGGCCTGCCCCTGCAGAGCTGACAGAATTTCTGCCCCAGTTAGGCTCCTGTCCCCTGGGTAGACCAACTCAAGCACCGCATGACATCTTTTAGCCTGACTGCTTGCATAGCCCCTTGATCGCTTATGGAGCACTGCTGGTTCAGAGGACAAATCTGCAGAAGAGGCCATAGAGGAAGAAGAAGAGAAGGGGGTGGAGGAGAGAACTGTGCCAGAATCACCACTAGCATTTTGGAGGCTTGGTGGGGGAACAAGCTTCAACAACACTAAACCCTGTCCTGCATCCTTCCCAGCTGCCAGCAGAGTTACACAGTGCTCCGCAAAGGAAAGGTAACGTCCCTGCCCATGCCTGCTGGACCATGAGTCAGCAGAAATATGAACCTTACTGCTGACCGCCCTTGCCAACAAGGCCAAAACATTGCCTTCCACATGCCGGTAGAGAGCCAGAATGGCCTTCCCTCAAAAGAAATGGCATTTTGGAACCTGTCACCAAGGTACAGCACATTTCACAAATTCACGAAAGGGGCAGAGTCTACCAGCTGAAAAGGCAGTAGTTGCAGTGCTAGCAGTTTGGCCAAGCTAGCATTTAGACGCTGAGCATGTGGATGGCTGGGACCAAATTTCTTTTTACGGTTCAGCAACTGGGGTAGGGAAATTTGCCTGCTAAAATCAGATGGTGGTGTACTGCTAGCAGATTGGCTGCAAGTACTTGGAACACCTATTGCTATACTTTCATTCCTCTCAGTGCAGGTTTTTGAGAGGACTGGAGGTATAGTAGGGTTGGAGATCCCAGATGAGGAGCAAGAAGTCCGCCTTTTTCTATGATGTGGGTCTTTCAAGTGCTGTTGCCAACAGACTGCATGGCAGGTCGTCGTATGTCTGGTCAAGCATGTGGTGCCCAAGCGGCTGCTGTTCTGGCCACGCTTGATCCGCTTCAGACATAGGTTGCAAACAGCAACGCTTCGATTTGCTGCACACGTGTCAAAAAAGAACCACACCAAGGAACTTTTAAAAGTCAGCGAGGAGTCAGCAGCGCCCTGCAGGGGTCTGCGGTGTGATGCAACACGGTGGCTGCTCTTAAGCTGCCCCCTATAGGACATCCTGCCTCGTTGGAGTTGTGCCTCTTCCTCCTCTCTTCCCTCAGACACCCAAGTACAGTCAGTGACCTCATCATCCCCTCCCTCCTCATCACTGGAGCAAACTTGGCAGTATGGTGCAGCTGGGGAAACATGACTGCCAATTTCTTGTCCTTCTGTGGCACCCCCCTCTCTCTAGGCTCACGTTCCTCCCTTCCTCAACCTCTGAACGAACATCGGAGCCTTCAAATCGCTGCGCATCCTCCAGCAGCATATAACTGACACTGTGGTTGAATAATTCTGGGGACTCCTCCGTGCATGATGGTGGGGCTACAGAAGGTGTTACTGTCGGTAAGGAGCCGGTGGAATAAGCCGCTTTGGCAGCTGCGTTGGAAGGCAAACTACTCTGAGCCTGGGTGACGGAGGATGAGGACAGCTTCGTTATCCACTCCACCAACTCTTCTGCATATTGTGGCTCAATAACATGGCCAGCAGCAGTAAAAAAGGACAAGCTTGCCCCACGGCCACCTGCAGAGGATGCACCATGTCCACAACCACCACTGTTGACTGTAGACACAGAGGCTGCTTGCCCTCTTTTACTGGCCAGTGCGCGTCTGCCTCTACTTGGTGGCCTTCCAGACATGATGTATTTTTTGTTTTGCAACACCACACTACACTGTATTATATACTGTGTATACCACCTGAAGTGTATTAGAAACTATACACCACCGAATGCACTGTATATATAGGCTACACTGAATGCAGAGTGTGTGTGTGTGTGTGTGTGTGTGTGTATATGTGTATATATATATATATATATATATATATATATATATACACAGTGGGGCAAAAAAGTATTTGGTCAGCCACCAATTGTGCAAGTTCTCCCACTTAAAAAGATGAGAGAGGCCTGTAATTGTCATCATAGGTATACCTCAACTATGAGAGACAAAATGTGGAAACAAATCCAGACAATCACATTGTCTGATTTTTGAAAGAATGTATTTGCAAATTATGGTATAAAATAAGTATTTTGGCAATATCAAAAGTTCATCTCAATACTTTCTTATATATCCTTTGTTGGCAATGACAGACTTTTTTTCAAAAGTCTTCACAAGGTTGTCACACACTGTTACTGGTATGTTGGCCCATTCCTCCATGCAGATCTCCTCTAGAGCAGTGATGTTTTGGGGCTGTTGCTGGGCAACACAGATTTTCAACTCCCTCCAAAGGTTTTCTATGGGGTTGAGATCTAGACTGGTTAGGCCTTTTCAGGACCTTGAAATGCTTCTTACGAAGCCACTCCTTCATTGCCGGGCAGTGTGTTTGGGATCATTGTCATGCTGAAAGACCCAGCCACGTTTCATTTTCAATGCCCTTGCTGATGGGAGGAGGTTTGCACTCAAAATCTCACGATACATGGCCCCATTCCTTCTTACATGTACACGGATCAGTCGTCCTGTTCCCTTTGCAGAGAAACAGCCCCAAAGCATGATGTTGCCACCCCCATGCTTCACAGTAGGTATGGTGTTCTTTGGTCGCAACTCAGCATTCTCTCTCCTCCAAACACAGGGAGTTGTGTTTCTACCAAACAGTTCTACTTTGGTTTCATCTGAAACTTTTGACATTCTCCCAATCCTCTTCTGGATCACCCAAATGCTCTCTAGCAAACCTCAGACGGGCTCGGACATGTACAGGCTTAAGCAGGGGGACACGTCTGGCAGTGCAGGATCTGAGTCCCTGGCGGCGTAGTGTGTTACTGATGGTAGCCTTTGTTACGTTGGTCCCAGCTCTCTGCAGGTCATTCACTAGGTCCCCCCATGTGGTTCTGGGATTTTTGCTCACCATTCTTGTTATCATTTTGACCCCACGGGGTGAGATCTTGCGTGGAGCCCCAGATCGAGTGAGATTATCAGAGATTATCGTCAATTGACGGCCAGGCGGCGCGGCTCTCGTTGTGGGAGGGCGTCATATGACGTCCCCATTTAAACAGGGAATGCGCTCGATCGTGCGTGCGCATCCCTGTTCCTTCGGTGGTGGCGTGTCACGGAGACAGCGCTCGCCACTGAGGGGGGTGAACAGCCATTGGACATGGCTGTTTACCACGTGATCGGCCGTGATGAAGTCACGGTTGATAACAGACCGGTCCACCCCATTGTGCACGGCGCGAGCGCACGTCGGTGACGGAGTGTTCCCAGGAACACTACTCGTCACCGACGCCGGTAAACAGCCATTGGCTGGCTGTTTACCCACGTGATCGGCTGTGATCCATTCACAGCCGATCATAAATGTAAACACAGAGCGGTAACTAGCTGTTACCAGCTCTTCTCTCCTCACACACCGTTTCCAGTGTGAGGAGAGAAGAGCCAGAAGCAGTGAGTTACCGATCTGTGTTCTGTAGTGTCTGCACCAACACCACACCTGTCCCATCGCCCCCCCAATTGTCATCTGTCACCCAACAGTCACCAGTGTCACCCAATAAAGTGCACCTGTCACATAAGGGACTGCCATCAGTGACCGTCAGCAGTGCACCTGTCACCCGTCACAAATCAGTGACCATCAGCGGTGCACCTGTCACCCGTCAGCCATCACCCGTTACCCATCAGTGACCGCCAGCCATCACCCGTCACCCATCAGTGACCGCCAGCCGTCACCTGTCACCCATCAGTGACCGCCAGCCGTCACCTGTCACCCATCAGTGACCGCCAGCCGTCACCCATCAGTGACCTCCAGCCGTCACCCATCAGTGACCGCCAGCCATCACCCGTCACCCATCAGTGACCGCCAGCGGTGCACCTGTCACCCGTCACAAATCAGTGACCATCAGCAGTGCACCTGTCACCTGTCAAAAATCAGTGACCATCAGCGGTGCACCTGTCACCCGTCAGCCATCACCCGTCACCCATCAGTGACTGCCAGCCATCACACGTCACCCATCAGTGACCGCCACCCGTCACCCATCAGTGACCGCCAGCCATCACCCGTTACCCATCACCTGTCACCCATCAGTGACCGTCAGCCATCACCGATCACCTGTCACCTTTTAGTGACCGTCACCCATCACCAGTAACTGTCCGTGGCCTGTCACCCATCCGTGACCATCGCCTGTCACACCGTCATCACCGATCAGTGAACGTCAGCTGCCACCCATCGCACAGCCCATCAGTGACCGTCACCTGCCACCTGTCACACCGCATCATGTCCAAAAGAGTTTACAGCAGTGAGGAGGCGTTCCAGATCCTCTCCATGACCGATGAGAGCAACGGGGAGTTCTCATCAGATTCCAATTTGGATTCTGATTCAAGTTCGGCATTTGAACCAAATAGTGAATCGGCAAATGATTCGGAGGAAGAATGGGTCCCTCCCAAAAGGGAACGGCACTCTGGAAACCAGGATTATATTCCCAGGCCCAGTACCAGCGCTGCCACCACCAATAGGCCCCAGGAACAAAATCCCAGGCCCAGTACCAGCGCTGCCGCCAGCGTAGGCCCCGGGAAGAAATGCCCAGTACCAGCGCTGCCGCCGGCGATAGGCCCCAGGAACAAATGCCCAGACCCAGTACCAGTCCTGCCACATCACGCCTGAGTACCAGCACAGGAAATTCCAATCCAACTACTGGAGTGCAACACCCCCCAAGAGCCAGGGCCTCTACATACAGATGGTCTTGCCAACCCAATATGGCTGCCTTCCAACTCGGCATCGCCAATTATTCCCCCGTTCACAGCACTGCCAGGTGTGCAGACCAACACCCGAAATTTCTCAGAGATTGATTTCTTTCATATGTTTTTGCCCGACACTATGCTGCAATTTATTGTGGACCAGACAAATTTGTATGCCCAGCAATATATTGCCAACAACCCCCAATCATCCTATGCCCGTCCTTTTAAGTGGAGAGATCTGAATTTGGAGGAGTTCAAAATGTTTATGGGCCTCACCGTAAACATGGGGATTACAAAAAAAAATGAAGGACATGCCTATTGGTCCACCAACCCTATCCACAATATGCCCATTTATTCTGCCCTAATGTCCAGGTCCCGATACAAGATGATAATGGGCTTTCTTCACTTCAGCGACAACACCCAGTGCCCTCCCCACAATCATCCAAATTACGACAAGTTATACAAGATTCGCACACTGATAAATTTCTTTTCTCAACAATTTGCAGAACTCTATGTCCCCGATCAGAAAATTTGCGTCGATGAGTACCAGGGGTACCCTTTTCAGGCCGGCTAGGAATAAAGCAGTATATTCCTAGCAAAAGGGCCAGATACAGAGTAAAGTTATACAAGCTATGTGAGAGAGCCACGAGATATTTGTATGCATTCCGCATATATGAAGGAAAAGATTCCCAGCTCCAGCCCCCTGAGTGCCCGGCCTACATGGGCACAACTGGAAAGATTGTATGGGACCTGGCATACCCACTTCTAAACAAAGGATATCACATTTACGTTGACAACTTTTACACCAGCCTGCCCCTTTTCAAACACTTATACACTGCAAAAACCCTGGCCTGTGGAACCTCCAGAAAAAATAGAAAGGGCTTCCTACAATCTTTAGTGAACAAAAAGCTGCGAAGGGGGGAAAGAGCATCATTGAGATGCAACGAAGTGCTGGCCTTGAGGTGGAAGGATAAGAGGGACATGCACATGAAGACACTGCAATTGTGGTACAAAGAAGACAAGGTCCCATTGAAAAGCCAACATGTGTCCAAGATTATAATCTCTACATGGGGGGGTAGATTTTAACGATCAAATGATTCAGCCCTATTTGTCAATAAGGAGGTCCCGATTCTGGTATAAGAAGGTAGCAATTTATCTCATCCATTTGGCCATTTACAATTCCTACGTAGTCGACACCAAATCCATTGAAAGCCCCGCCCCCTTCCTAAAATTCATAGAAGAAGTTGTCACGTCCCTCATCTATCACCAAAGACCCCCCCCCAGAAGACCTTCGCTCTGAGGCTGTTTGCCGACTCCATGAGCGCCACTTCCTCTTCAGCATTCCACCATCTGAAGCAGGCTGAAGACGGCAAAAAAAATGTCGCGTGTGCACCAAAAGAGGATTTAGAAAAGATACCAGCTACCATTGTCCCCAGTGTCCCTCCCAACCTGGCCTTTGCATTGGTGAATGCTTCCAACTTTATCATACATCCATCAAATATTAGCCCATATTTTTAACCATTTCCCCATTTTCATCATCTGTGCTGACCATTTTCCATTCTTTCCCAAATAACCATGCCACTGCCTTCCATGTGAACTGACCCTGGCCTGTTTTTTGACTATGCCTCTGCCTACCGTTTGGACTGCTTTCATGTGAACTCACCCTGGCCTGTTTTGTGACTATGCCTCTGCCTACCATTTGAAATGCCTCCATGTGAACTGACCCTGGCCTGTTTTATCAACTACTCTACTGCCTACCGCTTGGACTGCTTACATGTGAACTGACCCTGGCCTGTTTTATGGACTATGCTTTTGCCTACCGCTTGGACTGATCTGTTGCCCTGCTACTGTAGTACACAGGGGTCTCACATATGTGAGGGGCTCCAGAATTGTTTTTCCGGTTGGAGAAAACAATTGTTTTTGTTTTCTCCGGGTTTCGGAATTAGGGTCTGGAGTCCGGAGGCTTCATAGAGATTTGGGTGGGTCGAAGCCTCTACCCCTGTGCCCCTGTGCACAGGTCTTACCTGATTGTTGCCCTCAGCCTGCTGCTGACTTACTGCCACCATGCCCATGCCTGTCGCATGAATGGACCACACCGCTACCTGGACTCTGCAAATAATTAGCTGTAGCAGGAGGCAGTATGTTTATGAAGGGCTGGAGAGCGGTACAATAATGTGTCTGCAGTTAACAGTGTACCAGGACCAATATTATGGCTGTGCTGGCTGTCTCTGCCTGGACAATTTCTATGGACTGTGCTGTGCCGACTATAGACAATATTCCTGCCTGCTGCCTGGATAGTTAATATTGCTGTCGCTAAGCACCTCCTTGCCTGCTGCCTGGACCAGTGCTCTCCTCTGTGGATACTACTAAAAGCACAGGTAATGCTTTTTTTTTTACCCTTTCTGCAATAGAATTTATTTTGGATTGTAATTCTTGGTATGTGCATGCTATGCGTTAGAAATATGAAGGGTTTTCAAAAATGATAGGTTGCCAGGAAATTATATATGTCATTTATGCTCCTAGAACGCCTGATGGTGCTACTTTGATGTTGGGCCTCTGTATGTGGCCAGGCTGTGTAAAAGTCTCACACATGTGGTATCGCTATACTCAGGGGGAGTAGCAGAATGTATTTTGGGGTGTTGCTACTTACATGCTATGTGTTGAAAATATCTGATAAATAGACAACTTTGTGTAAAAAAAAAAATGTGTTTTCATTTTTTTCCACATTTTCCAAAAACTTCTGGAAAAAAAAGAACCGTTCAAAAGACTCATTATGCCTCATAGATTATACGTTGGGGTGTTTGCTTTCCAAAATGGGGTCATTTTGGGGACAATTCCATTGTCCTGGTGCTCCAGGGCCTTCAAAAATGCAATAGGTGGTTGAGAAATGAGATGTGTCATTTATGCTCGTAGATCGCCTGATGGTGCTACTTCAATGTTGGGCCTTTGTATGTGGCCACGCTGTGTAAAAGTCTCATACATGTGGTATCGCTATACTCAGGAGGAGTAGCAGAATGTATTTTGGGGTGTCATCTTTGCTATGTACATGCTATGTGTTGGAAATATCTGATAAATGGACAACTTTGTGTAAAAAAAAAATGCGTTTTCATTTTTTTCCACATTTTCCAAAAACTTCTGGAAAAAAATGAACCGTTCAAAAGACTCATTATGCCTCATAGATTATACGTTGGGGTGTTTGCTTTCCAAAATGGGGTCATCTTGGGGGCAATTCCATTGTCCTGGTGCTCCAGGGCCTTCAAAAGTGTAATAGGTGGTTGAGAACTGAGATGTGTCATTTATGCTCGTAGAACGCATGGAGATGCTACTTCAATGTTGGGCCTTTGTATGTGGCCAGGCTGTGTAAAGGTCTCACACATGTGGTATCACCAGGAAGAGTAGCAGAATGTATTTTGGGGTGTAATATGTTGTATGCATATGCTCTGAGAGAGAAATAACCTGTTAATATGACAATTTTGTAAAAAAATAAAAAAATCTTCATTTTGCAAAGAATTGTGGGAAAAAATTACAACTTAAAAAAATTCACCATGCTACTTACTTAATACCTTGGAATGTCTACTTTCTAAAAAGGAGTCATTTAGGGGGTATTTGTACTTTTCTGACTTGTTAGTGTACCAAGAAATGAGATAGACCATCAGTACATCTGTGTGATCAGATGTGATCAATTTTCAGTGATTGGCACCATAGTTTGTAGACTCTATATCTTTCACAAAGATCAAATAATTTACACTAATTTGGGTTATTTTTACCAAAGATATGTAGCAGTACAAATTTTGGCCAAAATTTATGAAGAAAAATTACTAATTTGCAAAATTTTATGACAGAAACAAAGAAAAAGGCATTTTTTTCACAAAATTTACGGTCTTTTTTATTTATAGCACAAAAAATAAAAAACCCACTAGTGATTAAATACCACCAAAAGAAAGCTCTATTTGTGTGAAAAAAAGGACGCAAATTTCATATGGGTACAGTGTTGCACGACTGAGTAATTGTCATTCAAATTGTGAGAGCGCTGAAAGCTGAAAATTTGTCTGGGCAGGAAGGGGGTGTAAGTGCACTGTATTTAGGTGGTTAACCACTTGACGACCGCCTCACGCCGATGTACGTCTGCAAGGTGGCACGGACAGGCAAAATCACGTACATGTAAGTGATTTGCCTTCCGCGGGTGGGGGGTCCAATCGGACCCCCCCCCCCCGGTGCCCGAGGCGATCAGAGGTGAGGGGGAGACCATCCGTTCGTGGCCCCCCCCTCGCGATCGCCGCCGGCCAATCGAATCATTCCTTTGCTGCTGTATGCTAAACAGCAGCAAAGGAAATTATGTCATCTCTCCTCGGCTCGGTAATTTCCGTTCCGGCCCGAGGAGAGAAGACAGGTATGTGAGTGCACAACACTAAACACACACAGTAGAACATGCCAGGCACACAAAACACCCCGATCGCCCCCCGATCCCCCCCCCCGATCGCCCCCCGATCCCCCCCCAATCACCCCCCCCTGTCACAAATTGACACCAAGCAGTTTTTTTTTTTTTTCTGATTACTGCATAGTGTCAGTTTGTGACAGTTACAGTGTTGGGACAGTTACTGTTACCCCCCTTTAGGTCTAGGGTACCCCCCTAACCCCCCCTAATAAAGTTTTAACCCCTTGATCACCCCCTGTCACCAGTGTCACTAAGCGATCATTTTTCTGATCGCTGTATTAGTGTCGCTGGTGACGCTAGTTAGGGACGTAAATATTTAGGTTCGCCATCAGCGTTTTATAGCGTCAGGGACCCCCATATACTACCGAATAAATGTTTTAACCCCTTGATGGCCCCCTAGTTAACCCTTTCACCACTGATCACCGTATAAGTGTTACGGGTGACGCTGGTTAGTTCGTTTATTTTTTATAGTGTCAGGGCACCCGCCGTTTATTACCGAATAAAGGTTTAGCCCCCTGATCGCCCGGCGGTGATATGCGTCGCCCCAGGCAGCGTCAGATTAGCGCCAGTACCGCTAACACCCACGCACGCAGCATACACCTCCCTTAGTGGTATAGTATCTGTACGGATCAATATCTGATCCGATCAGATCTATAATAGCGTCCCCAGCAGTTTAGGGTTCCCAAAAACGCAGTGTTAGCGGGATCAGCCCAGATACCCGCTAGCACCTGCGTTTTGCCCCTCCGCCCAGCCCACCCAAGTGCAGTATCGATCGATCACTGTCACTTACAAAACACTAAACGCATAACTGCAGCGTTCGCAGAGTCAGGCCTGATCCCTGCGATCGCTAACAGTTTTTTTGGTAGTATTTTGGTGAACTGGCAAGCACCAGCCCCAGGCAGCGTCAGGTTAGCGCCAGTAGCGCTAACACCCACGCACGCACCGTACACCATCCTTAGTGGTATAGTATCTGAATGGATCAATATCTGATCCGATCAGATCTATACTAGCGTCCCCAGCAGTTTAGGGTTCCCAAAAACGCAGTGTTAGCGGGATCAGCCCAGATACCTGCTAGCACCTGCGTTTTGCCCCTCCGCCCGGCCCAGCCCAGCCCACCCAAGTGCAGTATCGATCGATCACTGTCACTTACAAAAGACTAAACGCATAACTGCAGCGTTCACAGAGTCAGGCCTGATCCCTGCGATCACTAACAGTTTTTTTGGTAGCGTTTTGGTGAACTGGCAAGCGCCAGCGGCCTAGTACACCTCGGTCGTAGTCAAACCAGCACTGCAGTAACACATGGTGACGTGGCGAGTCCCATAAGTGCAGTACAAGCTGGTGAGGTGGCAAGCTCAAGTCGTGTCCCGCTGCCACCAAAAAGAAAAAAAAACACAGGCCCGTCGTGCCCATAATGCCCTTCCTGCTGCATTCGCCAATCCTAATTGGGAACCCACCGCTTCTGCAGCGCCCGTACTTCCCCCATTCACATCCCCAACCAAATGCAGTCGGCTGCATGAGAGGCATTTTCTTTATGTCCTCCCGAGTACCCCTACCCAGCGAACCCCCCCAAAAAAGATGTCGTGTCTGCAGCAAGCGTGGATATAGGCGTGACACCCGCTATTATTGTCCCTCCTGTCCTGACAATCCTGGTCTTTGCATTGGTGAATGTTTTGAACGCTACCATTCACTAGTTGAGTATTAGCGTAGGATACAGCATTCCACAGACTAGGCACACTTTCACAGGGTCTCCCAAGATGCCATCGCATTTTGAGAGACCCGAACCTGGAACCGGTTACAGTTATAAAAGTTACAGTTATAAAAGTTAATTACAAAAAAAGTGTAAAAAAAAAAAAAAATATATATATATAAAATAAAAAAAAATAGTTGTCGTTTTATTTTTCTCTCTCTCTCTATTCTCTCTATTGTTCTGCTCTTTTTTACTGTATTCTATTCTGCAATGTTTTATTGTTATTATGTTTTATCATGTTTGCTTTTCAGGTATGCAATTTTTTATACTTTACCGTTTACTGTGCTTTATTGTTAACCATTTTTTTGTCTTCAGGTACGCCATTCACAACTTTGAGTGGTTATGCCAGAATGATGCCTGCAGGTTTAGGTATCATCTTGGTATCATTCTTTTCAGCCAGCGGTCGGCTTTCATGTAAAAGCAATCCTAGCGGCTAATTAGCCTCTAGACTGCTTTTACAAGCCGTGGGAGGGAATGCCCCCCCCCACCGTCTTCCGTGTTTTTCTCTGGCTCTCCTGTCTCAACAGGGAACCTGAAAATGCAGCCGGTGATTCAGCCAGCTGACCATAGAGCTGATCAGAGACCGGAGTGGCTCCAAACATCTCTATGGCCTAAGAAACCGGAAGCTACGAGCATTTTATGACTTAGATTTCGCCGGATGTAAATAGCGCCATTGGGAAATTGGGGAAGCATTTTATCACACCGATCTTGGTGTGGTCAGATGCTTTGAGGGCAAGGGAGAGATCTAGGGTCTAATAGACCCCAATTTTTTCAAAAAAGAGTACCTGTCACTACCTATTGCTATCATAGGGGATATTTACATTCCCCGAGATAACAATAAAAATGATTAAAAAAAAATAAAAATGAAAGGAACAGTTTAAAAATAAGATAAAAAAGCAAAAAAAAATAAAGAAAAAAAAAAAAAAAAAGCACCCCTGTCGCCCCCTGCTCTCGCGCTAAGGCGAACGCAAGCGGCGGTCTGTCGTCAAACGTAAACAGCAATTGCACCATGCATGTGAGGTATCACTGCGAAGGTTAGATCGAGGGCAGTAATTTTTGCAGTAGACCTCCTCTGTAAATCTAAAGTGGTAACCTGTAAAGGCTTTTAAAGGCTTTTAAAAATGTATTTATTTTGTCGCCACTGCACGTTTGTGCGCAATTTTAAAGCATGTCATGTTTGGTATCCATGTACTCGGCCTAAGATCATCTTTTTTATTTCATCAAACATTTGGGCAATATAGTGTGTTTTAGTGCATTAAAATTTAAAAAAGTGTGTTTTTTCCCCAAAAAATGCGTTTGAAAAATCGCTGCGCAAATACTGTGTGAAAAAAAAAAATGAAACACCCACCATTTTAATCTGTAGGGCATTTGCTTTAAAAAAAATATATAATGTTTGGGTGTTCAAAGTAATTTTCTTGCAAAAAAAAATAACTTTTTCATGTAAACAATAAGTGTCAGAAAGGGCTTTGTCTTCAAGTGGTTAGAAGAGTGGGTGATGTGTGACATAAGCTTCTAAATGTTGTGCATAAAATGCCAGGA
Source organism: Lithobates septentrionalis (assembly GCA_037952835.1). Lineage (NCBI taxonomy): Eukaryota > Metazoa > Chordata > Amphibia > Anura > Ranidae > Lithobates > Lithobates septentrionalis. The sequence continues at coordinate 1,157,978 of JBBDGP010001129.1, forward strand.
CAGTTCAAAACCCCCCAAATGACCCCATTTTGGAAAGTAGACACCCCAAGCTATTTGCTGAGAGGCATGTCGAGTCCATGGAATATTTTATATTGCAACACAAGTTGCGGGTAAGAGACAAATTTTTTTTTTTGTGCACAAAATTGTCACTAAATGATATATTGCTCAAACATGCCATGGGAATATGTGAAATTACACCCCAAAATACATTCTGCTGCTTCTCCTGAGTACGGGGATACCACATGTGTGAGACTTTTTGGGAGCCTAGCCGCGTACGGAACCCCGAAAACCAAGCACCGCCTTCAGGCTTTCTAAGGGCGTGAATTTTTGATTTCTCTCTTGACTGCCTATCACAGTTTCGGAGGCCATGGAATGCCCAGATGGCACAAAACCCCCCCCAAATGACCCCATTTTGGAAAGTAGACACCCAAAGCTATTTGCTGAGAGGTATAGTGAGTATTTTGCAGACCTCACTTTTTGTCACAAAGTTTTGAAAATTGAAAAAAGAAAAAAAAAAAGTTTTTTCTTGTCTTTCTTCATTTTCAAAAACAAATGAGAGCTGCAAAATACTCACCATGCCTCTCAGCAAATAGCTTGGGGTGTCTACTTTCCAAAATGGGGTCATTTGGGGTGGTTTTGTGCCACCTGGGCATTCCATGGCCTCCGAAACTGTGATAGGCAGTGAAGAGTGAAATCAAAAATTTTCACCCTTAGAAATCCTGAAGGCGGTGATTGGTTTTCAGGGTCCCGTGCACGGCTAGGCTCCCAAAAAGTCCCACACATGTGGTATCCCCGTACTCAGGAGAAGTAGCTAAATGTATTTTGGGGTGCAATTCCACATATGCCCATGGCCTGTGTGAGCAATATATCATTTAGTGACAACTTTGTGCAAAAAAAAATAAAAATAAAAAAAATGTGTCACTTTCCCGCAACTTGTGTCAAAATATAAAATATTCCATGGACTCAATATGCCTCTCAGCAAATAGCTTGGGGTGTCTACTTTCCAAAATGGGGTCATTTGGGGGGGTTTTGTGCCACCTGGGCATTCCATGGCCTCCGAAACTGTGATAGGCAGTGAAGAGTGAAATCATAAATTTACACCCTTAGAAATCCTGAAGGCGGTGATTGGTTTTCGGGGCCCCGTACGCGGCTAGGCTCCCAAAAAGTCCTACACATGTGGTATCCCCATACTCAGGAGAAGCAGCAGAATGTATTTTGGGGTGCAATTCCACATAGGCCCATGGCCTGTGTGAGCAATATATCATTTAGTGACAACTTTTTGTAAATATTTTTTTTTTTGTCATTATTCAATCACTTGGGACAAAAAAAATAAATATTCAATGGGTTCAACATGCCTCTCAGCAATTTCCTTGGGGTGTCTACTTTCCAAAATTGGGTCATTTGGGGGGGTTTTGTACTGCCCTGCCATTTTAGCTCCTCAAGAAATGACATAGGCAGTCATAAACTAAAAGCTGTGTAAATTACAGAAAATGTACCCTAGTTTGTAGACGCTATAACTTTTGCGCAAACCAATAAATATATGCTTATTGACATTTTTTTTACCAAAGACATGTGGCCGAATACATTTTGGCCTAAATGTATGACTAAAATTGAGTTTATTGGATTTTTTTTTATAACAAAAAGTAGAAAATATCATTTATTTTCAAAATTTTCGGTCTTTTTCCGTTTATAGCGCAAAAAATAAAAACCGCAGAGGTGATCAAATACCATCAAAAGAAAGCTCTATTTGTGGGAAGAAAATGACGCAAATTTCGTTTGGGTACAGCATTGCATGACCGCGCAATTAGCAGTTAAAGCGACGCAGTGCCAAATTGGAAAAAGACCTCTGGTCCTTAGGCAGCATAATGGTCCGGGGCTCAAGTGGTTAAAGAAGAAGATACAGGTCTGTGAGAGCCAGAAATCTTGCTTGTTTGTAGGTGACCAAATACTTACTTTTCACCATCATTTGGAAATAAATTCTTTAAAAAATCAAACAATGTGATTGTCTATATTTGTTTCCACATTTGGTCTCTCATAGTTGAGGTATACCTATGATGACAATTACAGGCCTCTCTCATCTTTTTAAGTGGGAGAACTTGCACAATAGGTGGCTGACTAAATACTTTTTTGCCCCACTGTATATGTGTGCATGTATATGTGTGTGTGTGTGTGTGTGTGTGTACATATATATATATATATATATATTTTTTATTTACACCCTGAAGTGTATTAGAAACAGTTTACCACTGAATGCACTGTAGATATAGGCTACACTGGATGCAGAGTGTGTGTATGTGTGTATGTATGTGTGTATGTATATGTATATATGTAGCGCTGGTAGATTTACAATCTACCGCAGGTTAGGTAAATTTAGTAAATTGTGTGTTAGGAAGGTAAAAGTTTGCCTCTATTCCAGCTTGGCTGACGTTGTGTGTGTTTCCGTGCTGACCGGTGGGTGTTGCTGTTACCACTGGTCAGTGTTGGAAAGGCAACATGTCGAAGTGTATAGATGCTTCTCTGTCTCGGAGACAAGCTCGGTGGAGGTGGTCCTCCGAGTTGCATTCTGGGAAGAGGTTATTTATGGGACAGACGCCATGTTCTAGGGTCGTTTTATAGCCACCTGCTGGCCCTCCTGGCCGACAGGCATGCGTTAAGGAGCTACCGATCGGGAGGCCCACGATGCTGCGGCGCAGGGGTGGGTCCAGAGGCTTGTCTGGGGCCTACCACCGTGGCCGAGGAATGGTCCTGAGCTGTCGGTCCTGTGTGACAAAGCTGGACAACCAAGGACATCCCAGGGGAGGACCCGTCTTGGAGTGATCACGCGGTGAGCTGGTCTATAGAGGGGCCTGGTGACTCGGTTGGAGGACGTATCCAAAAGTAACCATACAGCATAGTGTTGCTGGTTCGGCTTAAAGGTTCAGGCACTGTGACTGACTTTCATTGCAGAAAATCTGATACATCCTGTGGCAGAGGATCATACGGATTTATTCCCCCAAACAAGTCTGTGGCAGAGACTTTAGATTCGTGCTGCGTACTGGCTGCTAGACCGGTGAGAGAGGCCTATCCAGATGAGCAAGGAGTGTGTCCCACGAGGGGAGCGCATTCCACATAATTATCTGAATTCTACCAGGACATTTGTCGCTAAGATTCTACAAGAAGATATTTGAGTTTCTCCTGAAAGTTTCATTTTCCGCTTCTTTCCTGCTGCTTCCTAAAGTTTGTCTGTTCAATAAAGCATTAAAAACATACTCCAGTGTTGGTGCGTGTGTCATCCAGCAGTAAACTCAATGGAACCCCTAGACCCGGTGCCGGTGAAACAGAGGGAATCAAAGTGAAGGTAACAGACCCGCTTAAACCAGCAGCTCCACCGTGAGTTAGTGCTATATATATATATATATATATATATATATGTGTGTGTGTGTGTATGTATGTATGTATGTATGTATGTGTGTATGTATGTATGTATGTATGTGTGTGTGTGTGTATGTATATATATATATATATATATATATATATATATATATATATATGTGTGTGTGTGTGTAGAGTCCCATCACTCTTTTGGATGCGGGCTATGGTGGAGATCGGGGACTGTTCCTTGGCCAGCCAGGCGAGAAGCCTGCCCGTTTTTTCCCCTTGCTCAAATATTCTCTGTGTTTGCGCTAGTTGGCGTTTATTCGCTTTGGCCACTCTGAGCAACATTACCTCCCTATAGGCTACTTTTATGTCTTGTGCTATAATAGGATTAGAGGTAAGAGTAAATCTAGTCTCTAGGTCCCGGGCTTTAGCTTCAGCTTCCTCCAATAACAGCTTATCATTCCTACGTTCCCTGGCTATAGATGACATATAGCAACCTCTGATATAAGCCTTAAAGGCGTCCCATACAGCTCTGTTGTGGAGGAGTTGGCGTTAGATATCCAAAACTGTTTAATCTCCTTAACCATCTCAATTTCTATAGTAGGATGTTCAATCCAAAACCAAGACAGTCGCCATATTCTGTCTGTTTGTGGGGTAACAGTCTGTGGCGTACACAACAGTGGGGAGTGGTCAGATATCCCCCTCGGAAGCATCTCAATACCTATAATTTTGGGGAGCATGGGCAGACTGGCATACAGAAGGTCAATACGGTATAGTGTATTATAAGAGGAGGAATGACATGTGTACATGCGCTCCGATGGATGTTTCCAAAGCCAAACATCCTCCAATCCCAGGACCTGAGACCAACGAGATAGCGCAGAGTCAGTGGTAAGATCTGGGGACAATTTATCTAGAGAAGGGTTTGGAGAAATATTAAAGTCCCCTGTAAGCATCACATTATCCGTGGGGAATTGGGCAATCAGAGTAATTATTTTGTGTAGAAGGGAGATATTAGCCAGAGGGGGCAGATACACACCCACCAGAACCATGGCTATCGTATCTATGACAGCGTGTATCAACACATACCTGCCTTCTGGGTCTATAAGAATATCAAGGGGTTCAAAGTTGAGAGACCTGTGGATCAGTATGCTAACCCCTCTAGCATAACTAGTGTGAGTGGCATGGTAGTGATGTCCCACCCACAGTCTCTTCAGACCTAGTATTCTACCTCCCACTAAATGTGTCTCCTGGAGAATGCAAATATGAGGCGTATATTTGTTAAGATAATCAAAAATTAGAGAGCGCTTAATTTTATGGTTAAGACCTCTGACATTCCAGGACAAGATCCTTATCGGAGTCATATCATGGGAGGACAGATAAGATCAACGGGGAACCATGTATCACTGGGCCCCAAGGGTGATCCCCTCGCACTCCACCCCTCACCCACCCCAGGCTTCAAAAGGAACCCGCAGGAAGGGGGCATGTATAACCTAGCCTTCTGCTGAGGTAAAACCGTCTGCATTGAGATACATTTAAGTATGTAGGGGAAAAGAAAAACCGTAACAGAACAAACAACAACAAAAAAAACTGAACTTCCCTCCCATCCCACCCCACACCCCGTTAAGTGAACTTCGAGGTGTTTGAGTACCCATAACAAACATAAATCAACTTAAACGTAGGAGAATTCCCCCAGGGGGGCAGTGTGTATCGATTTGACAAGCCTAGGCCCCGATCTCCTTATTGGAATTCAGGTACTCCGCTTTACACATTGCCTGCAGGCCATCTCTGATAAAAAAAACATTTGATTGTAGGGGGAACAGAACAACCCTTCAGCGTTTAACATCTACTTACACTTAGATTACTCTAAGGGTTCAAACTTAGTTACAAGGGTTACTATTTTAACCTGTAAGAACAAAATAAGGTTAGCCAGCAAAAATTAAACATTTATGCTTATATTCAAGCCCTATACAAGGGAGAAATCAAATCACCCTCAACCCCTTCATCTGGTCAATGTCTCTGCAGGTGGAGCACATTTCTAATAAAGATATTAGTGACACTTATATGCTCGAGTCTCTGGCATCAGGGGCGTGAAGACAAAAAGAGAAAAAGGGTAATCATCAGTCCGCGACATCTCAACACCCACCTCCCTCCCACCCCAGGAGTTTAAATCAATATCCAGGAGAGGGTCATGAGGGGGGGGTAACTTTTTAACAGCAGATAGTCAGATGTCCCAAGGCAACCAAAAGATGGTATGTCCCCCTCAACCCCTGAGCCTAAGCCTGCTCAGCAGAATGGTATTACCAATTCTACAGTGACATCCATCAGTGCATCAATGGCAGAGAAGAAATCCTGTCACCAGGAAAGTCCGGTAAGCCACCTTCACTGGTCATCCGTTGTTATATAATGAGCAGGTTGCAAAAAAAAAAAAAAAAAAAAAGTATGTTGCTTACCACACTAGACAGTACAAATATAGTACAGGGGTATTGATGGTGTTCTCCGATGTAAAGATCAGTGATTACGTGGCAAGGACTCAAGCTAACTGGACGCATCCTCTGGGGAAGTGAAGAATTTTGTAGTTTCACCGTCCACCACTCTAAGTCGCGCGGGGAACAGCATATTATATTTGAGCCCCCTGGTGCGCAATTGGGCCTTGACCTGGTCGAATGTCCTCCACTGTCTCTGTGTTTCAACCGAGTAATCTGGGAATAGCATGATCTTTGTATTTTCGGATCTCAGTTCCCCTATTTTCCTAGCCTCCCGGAGGATTAAATCACGATCTCTAAAGTTGAGCATGCGAAAAATAAAGGTATGTGGCGGCGCTCCAGGCGGACCTCGAATTGATGGCATCCTATGGGCATGTTCCACCGCAAAATGGGTAGAGAATGGTGCCTGAGGAAAGAGGTTGTGTAGCAATTGCTCCATGTAAGCCTCTGGATCTCGTTCCTCCACTCCCTCTGGAAGTCCCACCAGACGTAGGTTATTGCTGCGATTTCTGTTTTCTTGGTCCTCAGCACGAGATTCCAGCGTTTTCATTTTAACTTGCAGTATACGAAGGGAGGCACTGTGATCCCGAATCATGTCTTCAGTGTCCCCCACCCTGCGTTCAGCTTCCGTCAGCCTGTCTCGGTATTTGTCCATGTCTCCTCTTATGAGGCCCATTTCGGATTGCACCTGCTCAATTTTCGTAGTAAGGGTGGTTTGGCAGCCTGTGATCGCCTGCATTAATGCTTGGAACTGGTCCGTACCTAACTGAGACGGCTCTGCACATGGCTCTGTTTGATCCGCCTGGGGCGCCATGTTTAAGCACGTCCTTGCACGTGTGTCCTGGGTCAGCGGCGGTATTTTGTGTGGGGGTTGCCGTTTCCTCTGTGCCCTAGAGGTCCTTCTTCTCATGCCCGGAATCAGTCACAGTCTATCCACTGGGCAATATAAATGTATATGTATATCCCTGAGCACCTGTCCTCACTGCCGAACAGGATGCCCCACGTAGGTACAGCCGGCAGCGGCGTGTGCTAAATTTCTCACTCACGTGCATGGCCTTTAGGAGCGGGTATCAAAGGAATGAGGAGTCTGTAAAGCAAGAAGTGCCTGTCTTCCTCTACTTGTCGGGCCGCTCCACATGGATGCAGCCAGCGGCGGTGCCCGGAAAGTCAATATGCCGCTATCTCCTTACCCCAGAGTGATGTACTCACGTGCCCGGACACTGGTTCAACTCGATGGGGCAGGCAGGGTGTCTGTGGAGCCCTCAGAGGCTAGTATTGGAGCCTGTCCGATGTGGAGCTCCCATCTCCCAGGGGGGTCAGCGATGTCGGGACACTCCATGTGGATTCAGCTGGCGGTGACGTCTGCAAAGCTGAACGCCGCTCTTCCTATGTCCCAGAGTGTCTCGTGTGTGCCCGGTCACAGCCTCAGAAATGTGGGGCAGGTAGGGTGTCTGTAAACCACTTGGAAATGGATAACAAAGCCTGTCTGTGTGGAGCTCCCTTCCCTCACGTCCTGCAAGGTCGCCATCTTGACCACGCCCCTACCCGCTGCATTCTCAGGTTACCTGTTGGGACAGGAGAGCCAGAGAAAAACATGGAAGACGGTGGGGGGGCATTCCCTCCCACTGCTTGTAAAAGCAGTCTAGAGGCTAATTAGCCGCTAGGAATGCTTTTACATGAAAGGCGACTGCTGGCTGAAAAGAATGATACCAAGATGATACCTAAACCTGCAGGTAGGGATGAGCTTCGTGTTCGAGTCGAACCCATGTTCGACTCGAACATCGGCTGTTCGACCGTCCGTCGAATTGCGAACGATATGGGCCGTTCGCGCCAAATTCGTGTGGCGCGTCACGGCCCATAATTCACTGCGGCATCGCAGTGCATTGCTGGCTGATGATTGGCCAAGCATGCACTATGACCCGCATGCTTGGCCAATCACAGCGCCGTCAGTAGAGAGAGCTGTAATTGGCCAAAGCCAGGGTGGCTTTGGCCAATTATGGCTCAGGGGATTTAGTACACGCCCCACACTATATAAGGCCGCCTGCACGGCGGCCCTGTGTAGTGTGTGTTCCGGTGTGCTGAGAGAGAGAGACAGACAGTGTCATTTGATTTGAGTTAGATAGATTAGGCAGAACAGTCAGTCAGTTAGCTGCACTTACAGTGTATTGTGTATATATATGCATCCCTGGTGTTGCATATATATATATATACACTGTATTCAGTTTAGCTAGATCCGTTCCTGTTATCTTCTATCTAGACTATTTACATTTGGTGCAGTGCGTCCTGCTCACAGTGTTCAGCTAGATCCGTTCCTGCTATTTACATTTAGTGCAGTGCGTCCTGCTCACAGTGTTCAGCTAGATCTGTTCCTGCTATTTACATTTAGTGCAGTCAGTGCGTCCTGCTCAGTGTTCAGCTAGATCCGTTCCTGCTATTTACATTTAGTGCAGTGCGTCCTGCTCACAGTGTTCAGCTAGATCCGTTCCTGCTATTTACATTTAGTGCAGTGCGTCCTGCTCACAGTGTTCAGCTAGATCCGTTCCTGCTATTTACATTTAGTGCAGTGCGTCCTGCTCACAGTGTTCAGCTAGATCCGTTCCTGCTATTTACATTTAGTGCAGTGCGTCCTGCTCACAGTGTTCAGCTAGTTCTGTTCCTGCTATTTACATTTAGTGCAGTGCGTTCTGCTCACAGTGTTCAGCTAGATCCGTTCCTGCTATTTACATTTAGTGCAGTGCGTCCTGCTCACAGTGTTCAGCTAAATCTGTTCCTGCTATTTACATTTAGTGCAGTCAGTGCGTCCTGCTCACAGTGTTCAGCTAGATCCGTTCCTGCTATTTACATTTAGTGCAGTGCGTCCTGCTCACAGTGTTCAGCTAGATCCGTTCCTGCTATTTACATTTAGTGCAGTGCGTCCTGCTCACAGTGTTCAGCTAGATCCGTTCCTGCTATTTACATTTAGTGCAGTGCGTCCTGCTCACAGTGTTCAGCTAGATCTGTTCCTGCTATTTACATTTAGTGCAGTGCGTCCTGCTCACAGTGTTCAGCTAGATCCGTTCCTGCTATTTACATTTAGTGCAGTGCGTCCTGCTCACAGTGTTCAGCTAGATCCGTTCCTGCTATTTACATTTAGTGCAGTGCGTCCTGCTCACAGTGTTCAGCTAGATCTGTTCCTGCTATTTACATTTAGTGCAGTGCGTCCTGCTCACAGTGTTCAGCTAGATCTGTTCCTGCTATTTACATTTAGTGCAGTGCGTCCTGCTCACAGTGTTCAGCTAGATCCGTTCCTGCTATTTACATTTAGTGCAGTGCGTCCTGCTCACAGTGTTCAGCTAGATCTGTTCCTGCTATTTACATTTAGTGCAGTCAGTGCGTCCTGCTCACAGTGTTCAGCTAGATCCGTTCCTGCTATTTACACTTAGTGCAGTGCGTCCTGCTCACAGTGTTCAGCTAGATCCGTTCCTGCTATTTACATTTAGTGCAGTGCGTCCTGCTCACAGTGTTCAGCTAGATCTGTTCCTGCTATTTACATTTAGTGCAGTGCGTCCTGCTCACAGTGTTCAGCTAGATCCGTTCCTGCTATTTACATTTAGTGCAGTGCGTCCTGCTCACAGTGTTCAGCTAGATCCGTTCCTGTTATCTTCCTACTGACAGGCAGGCTTGTCTGGTTACAGTATATAAAGCTACCTGAAGAAAATTACAGGTGTTCTATCCCAGCTTAGTGCAGCTACAGGCCATTAGTATGTCTGGAAGGCCAAGAAGGAGAGGCAGACAGTCACAAGCCAATAAGAGAGGGCAAGCAGGCTCTGTGTCTAGTGCTGGTCGTGGAGACGGTGCATCCTCATCAGCATGTGGCCATGGGACACGCTTGGCCTTTTTTTCGGCAGCTGGCCGTGTTGAGCCGCAACATGCGGAAGACTTGGTCGAGTGGATGACCAAGCCGTCCTCATCCTCCTCATCCTCTCTCACCCATGCCCAGGGTGCTTTGTCTGGCAAAGCAGCGGCCTCTTCCCTCAGCTCAATGTCATCAGTGACTCCTTCCCTAGCTCCACCATGTCCTCCTGAGGATTCCCTCGAACTGTTTGACCACAGTGTTGGGTACATGCTCCAGGAGGATGCCCAGCGTTTGGAAGGCTCTGATGATGATACTGAGCTCGATGAAGGCAGTAACATGAGCACGGACAGAGGGGGTGCCCAAGAAGGACAGCAATCTGGCAGTCATGCTCCCCCTGCTGCAGCATACTGCCAGGTTTGCTCCAGTGATGAGGAGGGAGGGGATGATGAGGTCACTGACTCAACGTGGGTGCCTGATAGGAGAGAGGAGGAGGAGGAGGAGGAGGAGGAGGAGGCGGCACATCACCAACGAGGCAGGATGCCCTCCAGGGGCCAGCCTAAGGGCAGCACATTGACTGCATCACACCCCAAAGCTCCACATGTGCAGGGCGCTGCAGTCTCTGCGCGTTATTCAAAAAGTTCTTTGGTGTGGGCCTTTTTTGAGACGAGTGCATCAGATCGCACCGCTGCTATTTGCAACATATGTCTCAAGCGTATCTCGCGTGGCCAAAACATCTCCCGCTTGGGTACCACATGCTTGACCAGACATATGTTGACCTGCCATGCAGTTCGTTGGCAAGCGTATCTAAAAGACCCACATCAAAGAACAAAGAGGATCTCTCCTTGCTCCTCATCAGCTGAGATTTCCAACCCCACTAGACCTTCAGTCCTCTCTGAGACCTGCAGTGAGAGGAATGAAGGTGTAGAATTAGGTGTGTCACAGCCAAGTACTTGTGGGCAATCTGCTTTTGGTACACCGACGTCAGATTGTACCAGGCAAATTTCCCTGCCCCAGCTGCTGCACCGCCGAAAGAAGTTTGCTCCCAGCCATCCACATGCCCAGCGGTTGAATGCTAGCTTGGCAAAATTGCTAGCACTTCAACTGCTGCCTTTTCAGTTGGTAGACTCTGCCCCCTTCCGTGAGTTTGTGGAATGTGCGGTTCCTCAGTGGCAGGTACCCAAACGCCACTTTTTCTCACGGAAGGCGATTCTGGCTCTCTACCGGCATGTGGAAGGCAATGTCCATGCCTCGCTGGACAGGGCGGTCAGCGGTAAGGTGCATATTACCGCTGACTCATGGTCCAGCAGGCATGGACAGGGGCGTTACCTAAGTTTCACGGCGCATTGGGTGACTCTGCTGGCAGCTGGGAAGGATGCAGGACAAGGTGCAGTAGTGTTGGAGGTTGTTCCGCCACCACGCCTCCAAAATGCTGATTGTGACACACCTCTCTCCTCCACCCCCTCCTCTTCTTCTTCCTCCATGGCCTCTTCCTCGGAACCAGCGGTGCTCCGTAGGCGTTCAAGGGGCTACGCAAGTACGCAGGCCAAAAGATGCCATGCGGTGCTTGAGCTGGTGTGCTTGGGGGACAGGAGCCACACTGGGGCAGAGGTTCTGTCAGCTCTGCAGGGGCAGGTTCAGAGGTGGTTGACGCCACGCCAACTTAAGGCAGGAATGGTGGTTTGCGACAATGGCACCAACCTCCTCTCTGCCCTCCGACAGGGACAACTGACCCATGTGCCCTGTTTGGCTCACGTCCTTAACTTGGTGGTGCAGCGGTTCTTGGGCAGGTACCCGGGCTTACAGGATGTCCTGAGGCAGGCCAGGAAAGTCTGTGTGCATTTCCGCCGGTCATATAATGCCAGTGCTCGGCTGACGGACCTCCAAAAGGAGTTTAACCTGCCCAAGAACCGCCTAATCTGTGACATGCCCACCAGGTGGAACTCAACGTTGGCCATGCTGCAGCGGCTGCACACGCAGCAGAGGGCCATCAATGAGTACCTGTGTGACTATGGCACCAGGACAGGGTCAGGGGAGCTTGGTTTTTTTTCCCCCACGCCAGTGGGCCATGATCAGGGATGCATGCACTGTCCTGTCACCATTCGAGGAGGCCACGAGGATGGTGAGCACTGACAGTGCATGCATCAGTGACACTGTCCCCCTTGTCCACCTGTTGGAGCACACGCTGCGTGGAATAATGGACAGGGCACTTGAGGCAGAACAGAGGCAGGAAGAGGAGGACTTCCTTAGCTCTCAAGGCCCCCTTTATCCAGACAGTGTTCCTGCGTGCCCGCCGATCACACAGGAAGAGGACGAGGAGGAGGAGGAGGAGGAGGAGGAGGAGGAAGATTGTGTCAGTATGGAGGTGGAGCCTGGCACTCAGCATCAGCAGCAGTCTTTAAGGGATCAGTCCCAAGGAACACATGGACTTGTACGTGGCTGGGAGGAGGTGGCTGCGGACGTTGTTGTCCTTAGTGACCCAGAGGACTCCGGATCGAATGCCTCAGCAAACCTACGCTGCATGGCCTCCCTGATCCTGCAAAGCCTGCGTAAGGATCCTCGTATTCGTGGTATCAAGGAGAAGGACCAATACTGGCTGGCAACCCTCCTTGATCCACGTTACAAGGGTAAGGTTGCGGACCTTATCTTGCCATCGCAGAGGGAGCAGAGGATGAAACATCTTCGGGAGGCCTTGCAGAAAGGTCTGTGCAACGCGTTCCCAGAGACTGGGAGGTTACAAACTCCTGTTTCTGGACAACGTGTTGCTGAGGCTTCGGTCAGTCAAAGAAGGAGCGGTGGAGAAGGTGGCCGTCTGACCGATGCGTTCAGACAATTTTTTGGTCCGCAGCCCCAAGGTATGATCGGTTCCAGCAACCATCGCCAGCGTCTGTGTTACATGGTGCAGGAATACATAGGGGCAAGATCAGACTTGGACACCTTTCCCACCGAAAATCCTCTGGGTTACTGGGTCTTGAGGATGGATCACTGGCCCGAGCTTGCACAGTATGCAATTGAGCTACTGGCCTGTCCTGCATCCAGCGTTCTTTCGGAACGCACATTCAGTGCTGCTGGAGGCGTGGTAACTCGGTCGATCGGCTGACCTTCATAAAAATGAATCAGTCTTGGATCACCACCAGCTACCAAGCACCTGATGCTGATGTAACCGAATAATTTTTTTTGAAATCTCAGATCCCTTCAAAGACTGCCTATGCTGATGCTGAGTGACTATCCCTGAGTAATTATCCTCTTCCTCCTCAATCATCACGCTGATAGCTTGTAAGAACATTTTTGGTTCTGGGCGCCACCACCAGTGCCTAAGGCACAATTTTTCAGCCCCTGTCTAACAGGGGCGTGTAATTACAATTTTTGATGTAATACTTTGCAGCAGGGCTCGTTCCTGCGTTCCAACTAGAGTGTCTGTGAGGGGTTGCAGTGTTGTGGCACCAGCACCAGTGCCTAAGGCCCAATTTTTCTGCCCCTGTCTAACAGGGGCGTGTAATTACAATTTTTGATGCAATACTTTGCAGCAGGGCTCGTTCCTGCGTTCCAACTAGAGTGTCTGTGAGGGGTTGCAGTGTTGTGGCACCAGCACCAGTGCCTAAGGCCCAATTTTTCTGCCCCTGTCTAACAGGGGCGTGTAATTACAATTTTTGAAGCAATACTTTGCAGCAGGGCTCGTTCCTGCGTTCCAACTAGAGTGTCTGTGAGGGGTTGCAGTGTTGTGGCACCAGCACCAGTGCCTAAGGCCTAATTTTTCAGCTCCTGTTCAACAGGGGCATGTAATTACAATTCTTGATCTAATATTTCACAGCAGGGCCCTGTGAGGGCTTACAGTGTTGTGGCCACAGCAACACCTAAGGCCCAAATTTCTGCTGAGTATATAGGGCAGGACCCTACTTTCAAACATCTAACTTACAAACGACTCCTACTTGCAAACGGAAGGAGACAACAGGAAGTGAGATGAAATCTACCCCTAGGAAGGGAAATTCTCTCCTGTAAGAGTTAATATGGGAAAACAATTTCTCCTTTCCACTGATGCTTTCCAATCCTTGTTCCACAAAAAAACCCAAATTTTCAAAAAACATTTTTCATTGGGACAAAAAAGTGAGGTGAAATCTTCTGAAGAGGAGGAAAGACAGCAAAACAAATGTCCCAGGGGTGATAACCCTTCCCTATGTTTTCCAAAAAGCTTAGAAAAGATTTTTTGGCTGGAGCTAAACACGTTAAAAATGTTCAAAATTACAAACAGATTCTACTTAACAACAAACCTACAGTCCCTGTCTTGTTTGCACCGCCTGTATACTGCTGTTCAGAGTATATAGGGCCTGGTGGCCCCACACCTTTCCTTATTTTAATTTGCGTGCGGGGTTCCCCTTAATATCCATACAAGACCCAAAGGGCCTGGTAATGGACTGGGGGGTACCCATGCCGTTTGTCTCACTGATTTTCATCCATATTGCCATGACCCGACATGACATTAAACCCGCAAGCAGTTTTAAATGAGATTTTTTCCTTTAAAAATGACATTTGGTGCAGGGACTGTTCTAAACATGGGAAACACGCGTCACTTTACAGGCATACTATAGACACCCCCCAGGTACGATATTTAAAGGAATATTTCACTTTTTTTTTTTTTACTTTAAGCATCATTAAAATCACTGCTCCCGAAAAAACGGCCGTTTTTAAAAGTTTTTTTTGCATTGATACATGTCCCCTGGGGTAGGACCCGGGTCCCCAAACCCTTTTTAGGACAATACCATGCAAATTAGCCTTTAAAATGAGCACTTTTGATTTCGAACGTTCGAGTCCCATAGACGTCAATGGGGTTCTAACGTTCGTGCGAACTTTCGGTCCGTTCGCGGGTTCTGGTGCGAACTGAACCGGGGGGTGTTCGGCTCATCCCTACCTGCAGGCATCATTCTGGTAGAACCACTCAAAAGTCCAGCAACATACCAGTACGTTGTTGGTCCTTGTGGGGCATATATTGTAATCTTTTTTTTTTTTTTCATGTGGCCTGTGGGCTGAACGAAAAAAAGAGATTGATCGATGGGTATGCCCGCCATTAGAATACCTCCCTTCATCCACCCACTTCTAATGATGGGCATACAGTGCCTTGCAAAAGTATTCGGCCCCCTTGAACTTTTCAACCTTTTGCCACATTTCAGGCTTCAAACATAAAGATATAAAAAAATTTTTTTTTGTGAAGAATCACCAACAAGTGGGACACAATTGTGAAGTGGAACGAAATCTATTGGATATTTTAAACTTTTTTAGCAAATAAAAAACTGAAAAGTGGTGCGTGCAAAATTATTCGGCCCCTTTACTTTCAGTGCAGAAAACTCACTCCAGAAGTTCAGCGAGGATCTCTGAATGATCCAATGTTGTCCTAAATGACTGATGGTGATAAATAGAATCTACCTGTGTGTAATCAAGTCTCTGTATAAATGCACCTGCTCTGTGATAGTCTCAGGGTTCTGTTGAAAGCGCAGAGAGCATCATGAAGACCAAGGAACACACCAGGCAGGTCCGTAATACTGTTGTGGAGAAGTTTAAAGCCGGATTTGGATACAAAAAGATTTCCCAAGCTTTAAACATCCCAAGGAGCATTGTGCAAGCGATCATTTTGAAATGGAAGGAGTATCAGACCACTGCAAATCTACCAAGACCTGGCTGTCCCTCTAAACTTTCAGCTCAGACAAGGAGAAGACTGATCAGAGATGCAGCCAAGAGGCCCATGATCACTCTGGATGAACTGCAGAGAACTACAGCTGAGGTGGGAGAGTCTGTCCATAGGACAACAATCAGTCGCACACTGCACAAATCTGGCCTTTATGGAAGAGTGGCAAGAAGAAAGCCATTTCTCAAAGATATCCATAAAAAGTCTCGTCTAAAGTTTGCCACAAGCCACCTGGGAGACACACCAAACATGTGGAAGAAGGTGCTCTGGTCCGATGAAACCAAAATCGAACTTTTTGGCCACAATGCAAAACGATATGTTTGGTGTAAAAGCAACACAGCTCATCACACTCAACACACCATCCCCACTGGCAAACATGGTGGTGGCAGCATCATGGTTTGGGCCTGCTTTTCTTCAGCAGGGACAGGGAAGATGGTTAAAATTGAGGGGAAGATGGATGCAGCCAAATACAGGACCATTCTGGATGAAAACCTGTTGGAGTCTGCAAAAGACCTGAAACTGGGACAGAGATTTATCTTCCAACAAGACAATGATCTCAAACATACAGCAAAATCTACAAAGGAATGGTTCACAAATAAACATATCCAGGTGTTAGAATGGCCAAGTCAAAGTCCAGACCTGAATCCAATCGAGAATCTGTGGAAAGAGCTGAAAACTGCTGTTCACAAACGCTCTCCATCCAACCTCACTGAGCTCGAGCTGTTTTGCAAGGAAGAATGGGCAAGAATTTCAGTCTCTCGATGTGCAAAACTGATAGAGACATACCCCAAGCGACTTGCAGCTGTAATCGCAGCAAAAGGTGGCTCTAAAAAGTATTAACGCAAGGGGGCCGAATAATTTTGCACGCCCCACTTTTCATTTTTTTATTAGTTAAAAAAGTTTCAACAATCCAATAGATTTCGTTCCACTTCACAATTGTGTCCCACTTGTTGGTGATTCTTCACAAAAAATAAAAATTGTATATCTTTATGTTTGAAGCCTGAAATGTGGCAAAAGGTTGA
The DNA here is from genome assembly GCA_037952835.1 of Lithobates septentrionalis. Classification (NCBI taxonomy): domain Eukaryota; kingdom Metazoa; phylum Chordata; class Amphibia; order Anura; family Ranidae; genus Lithobates; species Lithobates septentrionalis. The sequence continues at coordinate 1,174,349 of JBBDGP010001129.1, forward strand.
AAAGTTCAAGGGGGCCCAATACTTTTGCAAGGCACAGTACATGCACCATTTATATATGCCAAAGCATGGGGGCATCCTCCCGCAAAAGGTAGGAGCAAATCGCTCCTCCGCCCCTGCTGCCCCCATGCTTCGGAATATATCACCTCCGCTCAGGCCCGGACTGGGACAAAAAATAGGCCCGGGCATTTTGGATTGAGCAGCCCATGACATGTTAACTGGCCCCTTCCCCACTCTCCACCCTGAGAGATCCCCTGAGAGAGGGGAGGGGGGAACCCAGCAGAGGTGTGGAGGGGGGGGGTGCGACCAGGAAAGAGCATGGGGGTTGGAGAGCACAGGGAAGAACCTTGAGAACATGGGGTGGGGCGAGAGCACAGGGGAGAGGCAGAGAACACAGGGAGGAAGAGGAGAGCACAGGGGGGCAGCGGAGAGCATGGGGGGAGGTGGAGAGCCCAGGGAGGACAACGGAGAGCATGGGGGATGTGGACAGCACAGGAGGGCTGGCGGAGAGCATGGGGTGATGGGAAGACCGGAAGAGCACAGGGGGTAGTGGCGGAGAGCATAGGGGGAGGTGGAGAGCATGGGGGGAGCAACGGAGAGCATGGGGAATGTGAAGAGCACAGGGGGAAGCGGAGAGCGTGGGGGTAATGTGGAGAGCACGGGGGGGGGGGGGGTGGCAGAGAGCACGGGGGTGGCAGAGAGCATTGGGGAGGTGGACAGCATGGGGGGAGGTGGACAGCATGGGGGGGAGGTGGAGAGCATGGGGGGGAGGTTGAGAGTTTGAGGGGGTGGCAGAGAGCATGGGGGGGAGGTGGAGCGTATGGGGGGAAGGTGGAGAGTATGGGGGGTGGCAGAGAGCATGGAGGGAGGTGGAAAGCATCGGGGGGGAGGTGGAGAGTATGGGGGGGTGGCAGAGAGCATGGGGGGAGGTGGAGACTATGAGGGGGTGGCAGAGAGCATGGGGGGAGGTGGAGCGTATGGGGGGAGGTGGAGAGTATGGGGGAGGTGGAGAGTATGGGGGGGTGGCAGAGAGCATGGGGGGGTGGCAGAGAGCATGGGGGGAGGTGGAGACTATGAGGGGGTGGCAGAGAGCATGGGGGGGAGGTGGAGCTTATGGGGGGAGGTGGAGAGCATGGGGGGTGGCAGAGAGCATGGGGGGGAGGTGGAGAGCATGGGGGGGAGGTGGAGAGCATGGGGGGGAGGTGGAGAGCATGGGGGGGAGGTGGAGACTATGAGGGGGTGGCAGAGAGCATGGGGGGAGGTGGAGCGTATGGGGGGAGGTGGAGCGTATGGGGGGTAGGTGGAGCGTATGGGGGGTGGCAGAGAGCATGGGGGAAGGTGGAGAGCATGGGGGAAGGTGGAGACTATGAGGGGGTGGCAGAGAGCATTGGGGGGAGGTGGAGCGTATGGGGGGAGGTGGAGAGCATGGGGGGAGGCGGAGAGCATGGGGGAGGCAGAGAGCATGGGGGGAGGTGGAGAGCATGGGGGGTGGCGGAGAGCATGGGGGGTGGCGGAGAGCATGGGGGGTGGCAGACAGCATGGGGGGTGGCAGAGTGCATGGGGGGTGGCAGACAGCATGGGGGGTGGCAGACAGCATGGGGGGTGGCAGACAGCATGGGGGGTGGCAGAGAGCATGGGGGGTGGCGGAGAGCATGGGGGGTGGCAGACAGCATGGGGGGTGGCAGAGTGCATGGGGGGTGGCAGACAGCATGGGGGGTGGCAGAGAGCATGGGGGTGGCAGAGTGCATGGGGGTGGCAGACAGCATGGGGGGTGGCAGACAGCATGGGGGGTGGCAGACAGCATGGGGGGTGGCAGACAGCATGGGGGGTGGCAGAGAGCATGGGGGGAGGCAGACAGCATGGGGGGTGGCAGAGAGCATGGGGGGAGGTGGAGAGTATGGGGGGTGGCAGAGAGCATGGGGGTGATGTGGAGAGCACGGGGTTGGCAGAGAGTATGGGTGCGGTGGAGAGCCCTGCGGGAGCAGCAGAGAGAAGCAGGATAGGAGGATCGGTGGGGGTGGCTACATATAGAAGAATCATTTTCTCCATCTTCCTCCTGCAGTCTCGGAATGCCTGCTTCTCCTCTACCTCTCACAGGCATTCCGATACTGCAGGAGGAAGATGGAGAAAATAATTGTTCTATATGTAGCCACCCCCACCGATCCTCCTATCTAGTTCACAGGGGAGGCTGAACTTACGTTTTCTGTTCCGGCACCTCTCGACATAACACCGGCTCCAAGGTGTCTGCTCTGGCTCCTCCCCCCGGCACTGACGGCTGACCTATACGTGCGGCCGTGCAGCCGTGGTGAGGCCGAAGGCGTCTCATTTAGCTCCTCCCCCAGGCGCCGATGGCTGAGCTCCGGGCAGCCGCGGAGAGGCTGGATGAGCGGCACAAGCTCAAGCCTCGGGCCATGCAAGGACTTGCAGCCTGGCGGCCCCAGCGGCCGCGGCCCACCGGGCAAATGCCCGGTTTGCCCTATGGCCAATCCGGGCCTGCCTCCGCTAGATAACGGCTTTATATATCGTGGGAGCAAACGCCGTTGCTGTCAAGATAAATAAATCCGCGCTGCAGCTGAATGGCGTATCTGAAGACAAAAAAATGGTTAACAATAAAACACAGTAAACGGTAAAGTATAAAAAATTGCATACCTGAAAAGCAAACATGATAAAACATAATAACAATAAAACATTGCAGAATAGAATACAGTAAAAAAGAGCAGAACAATAGAGAGAGAATAGAGCGAGAGAGAACAATAAAACGACAACTATTTTTGTTTTTATTTTATATATTTTTTTGTGTTTTTTTTTTTTGTTTTGTTTTGGGTTTTTTTTACACTTTTTTTTTTTTGTAAGAGCCCTTGCACACTGGGGCGGTTTGCAGGCGCTATTGCGCTAATAATAGCGCCTGCAAACCGCCCAGAAAGTGCCGCTCCTTGCATTCCAGTGTGAAAGCCCCGAGGGCTTGCACACTGGAGCGATGCGCTGGCAGGACGGTAGAAAAAGTCCTGCTAGCCGCATCTTCGGAGCGGTGAAGGAGCGGTGTGTATACCGCTCCTTTACCGCTCCTGCCCATTGAAATCAATGGGACGGCGCGGCTATACCGCCGGCAATGCGCCTCTGCAGAGGCGCTTTGCGGTGGTATTTAACCCCTTCTCGGCCGCTAGCGGGGGGTAAAACCGCCCCGCTAGCGGCCGAATACCGACGGTAAAACGCCGCTAATAATAGCGGCGTTTTACCGCCGACGCCGCCCCCCGCCCCAGTGTGCAAGGGCTCTAACTGTAACTTTTGTAACTGTAACCAGTTCCAGGTTTGGGTCTCTCAAAATACGATGGCATCTTGGGAGACCCTGTGAAAGTGTGCCTAGTCTGTGCAATGCTGTACCCTACGCTAATACTCAACTAGTGTATGGTAGCGTTCAAAACATTCACCAATGCAAAGACCAGGATTGTCAGGACAGGAGGGACAATAATAGCGGGTGTCACGCCTATATCCACGCTTGCTGCAGACACAACATCTTTTTTGGGGGGCTCGTTGGGTAGGGGTACTCGGGAGGACATAAAGAAAATGCCTCTCATGCAGCTGACTGCATTTGGTTGGGGATGTGAATGGGGGAAGTGGTGGGTTCCCAATTAGGATTGGCGAATGCAGCAGGAAGGGCATTATGGGCACGACGGGCCTGTGTTTGTCTTCTTCTTGGTGGCAGCGGGACACTACTTGTGCTTGCCACCTCACCAGCTTGAACTGCACTTATGGGACTCGCCACATCACCAAGTATTACTGCAGTGCTGGTTTGACTATGACCGGGGTGTACTAGGCCGCTGGTGCTTGCCAGTTCACCAAAATGCTACCAAAAAAACTGTTAGCGATCGCAGGGATCAGGCCTGACTCTGTGAACGCTGCAGTTATGCGTTTAGTGTTTTGTAAGTGACAGTGATCGAACAATACTGCACTTGGGTGGGCTGGGCTGGGCCGGGCGGAGGGGCAAAACGCAGGTGCTAGCAGGTATCTGGGCTGATCCCACTAACACTGCGTTTTTGGGAACCCTAAACTGCTGGGGACGCTAGTATAGATCTGATCGGATCAAATATTGATCCGTTCAGATACTATACCACTAAGAGAGGTGTACGCTGCGTGCGTGGGTATTAGCGGTACTGGCGCTAATCTGAGGCTGCCTGGGTCGATGCAGACCCTATCTGACCCTAAAACCTAAGTTATATCACTGCCGGGCGATCAGGGGGCTAAACCTTTATTTGGTAATAAACGGCGGGTGCCCTGACACTATAGAAAATAAACTAACTAACCAGCGTCACCCGTAACAGTTATACCGTGATCACTGAAGAAAGGCTTAACTAGGGGGCAATCAGGGGGTTAAAACCTTTATTAGGTAGTATATGGGGGTTACTGATGCTATAAAACGCTGACGGCGAACCTATATATGTACCTCCCTAACTAGCGTCACCAGTGACACTAATACAGCGATCAGAAAAATGATCGCTTGGCTACACTGGCGACGGGGGGTGATCAAGGGGTTAAAACTGTATTAGGGGGGGTTAGGGGGTATCCTAGACCTAAAGGGGGCTAACCCTAACTGCCCTACCACTTCTAACTGTCACAAACTGACACCAATGCAGTAATCATAAAAAAAACAAAAACTGGTGTCAGTGTGACGGGTGGGGTTGATTGGGGGGTGATGGGGGTGTAATGTATGCCTGGTGTGTTCTACTGTGTGTGTGTGTTGTGCACTCACATCGATGTCTTCTCTCCTCTTCGCCGGAACGGAAAATACAGAGCCGAGGAGAGATGACATCACTTCCTCTGCTGCTGTTTACTATACAGCAGCAGAGGAAGGATTTCATTGGCTGGGAGCGATCGCGAGGGGGGGCCACAAATGGATGACCGCCTCGGACCCCCCGCCCGCGGGAGGCAAATCACATCCAGGTACGTGATTTTGCCTGCCCGTGCCATTCTGCCGACGTATATCGTCGTGAGGCGGTCGGCAACTGGTTAACTAAGTGCACTGTGTCCAGGCGACGGACACAGTGCACTATGGGAAGCGCCATGTCAATGCAATCACGAGATTGCAGACGTGGCACTTCATTTGCAGGCTTTTAACCCGCCTTGCTGAGCAAGCAAAAGCGCAGATTAGCTTCCGCCCGTAGAATCGCTATGGGTGGAGCATTGTTGTTTAAATTTAGAGGTTACTTCCGGGTTTCGTGGAATAGACGAAAACCAGAAGTGACGTCGGTAGCTCTGTTCTTTGCATGGAGCGGAGCTGAAAGCAAGGTAAGAGAGAGCGCGCCAGGTAGCCCTGATATTCGGTTCACTAAAGTCTACTCTGCAGTGAACAGGAGATCTGTGCATACTCGTCATCAGCATCGTACTACTGAGCACAGCCCTGTCACAGCCATTCAGTCACAGAACCCAACATGCAGCTGACACAGTGGATTTATCCAGGAAACCTGACACTAGGCTAATCTGCCATGAGCTTCACTGTGCTAGCTGCCCCTGTCCCTGATCCCATCCCACCCACCATCCCTCTGTCCCTGATCCCATCCCATCCTACCCACCATCCCTCTGTCCCTGATCCCACCCCACCACCATCTCTCTGTCCCTGATCCCATCCCACCCACCATCCCTCTGTCCCTGATCCCATCCCACCCCACGACCATCCCTCTGTCCCTGATCCCATCCCACCCACTATCCCTGATCCCATCCCACCCACTATCCCTCTGTCCCTGATCCCATCCCACCCACCACCATCTCTCTGTCCCTGATCTCATCCCACCCCACCACTGTCCCTGATCCCATCCCATCCCACCCACCATCCCTCTGTCCCTGATCCCATCCCACCCACCATTCCTCTGTCCCTGATCCCATCCCACCCGCCATCCCTCTGTCCCTGATCCTATCCCACCCACCACCATCTCTCTGTCCCTGACCCCATCCCACCCACCATCCCTCTGTCCCTGATCCCACTCCCCCTATCACCATCCTTCTGTCCCTGATCCCACTCCCCACCCCCACCATCCCTCTGTCCCTGATCCCACTCTCCCCCACCACCATTCCTCTGTCCCTGATTCCATCCCCCCACTGGTCCCACCACCGCCACTGATCCCCCCCACCACTGCTGCTGATCCCACCACTGCCACTGATCCCATCCCCCCCACCACCAACACTGCTACTGCCACTAACTAATACATTTAAGGGGCACTTTGGAGGTACTGTTTTCAGTCACAGAACCCAACATGCAGCTGACACAGTGGATTTATCTAGGAAACCTGACACTAGGCTAATCTGCCAATAGCTTCACTGTGCTAGCTGCCCCTGATCCCATCCCACCCACCATACCTCTGTCCCTGATCTCATCCCACCCACCATCCCTGTGCACCACCATCCCTCTGTCCCTGATCCCATCCCACCCCACCACCATCCCTCTGTCCCTGATCCCACCCCACAACCATCCCTCTGTCCCTGATCCCACCCCACCACCATCCCTCTGTCCCTGATCCCATCCCACCCACCATCCCTCTGTCCCTGATCCCATCCTACCCCTATCCCATCTTACCCCACCACCATCCCTCTGTCCCTGATCCCATCCCATCCCACCCACTATCTCTCTGTCCCTGATCCCATCCCATCCCACCCACTATCCCTCTGTCCCTGATACCATCCCACCCACTATCCCTCTGTCCCTGATCCCATCCCACCATCCCTCTGTCCCTGATCCCATCATACCCCTATCCCACCTTACCCCACCACCATCCCTCTGTTCCTGATCCAATCCCATCCCACCCACTATCCCTCTGTCCCTGATCCCATCCCACCCACCACCATCCCTCTGCCCCTGATCCCATCCCACCCACCATCCCTCTGTCCCTGATCCCATCCCACCCCACCACTGTCCCTCTGTCCTTGATCCCATCCCACCTCACCACCATCCCTCTCTCCCTGATCCCATCCCATCCCACCCACCATCCCTCTGTCCCTGATCCCATCCCACCCGCCATCCCTCTGTCCCTGATCCCATCCCACCCACCACCATCCCTCTGTCCCTGACCCCATCCCACCCACCATCCCCCTGTCGCTGATCCCATCCCACCCACCATCCCTCTGTCCCTGATCCCACTCCCCCATCACCATCCTTTTGTCCCTGATCCAACTCTCCACCCCCACCATCCCTCTGTCCCTGATCCCCATCATCCCTCTGTCCCTGATCCCACTCTCCCCCACCACCATTCCTCTGTCCCTGATTCCATCCCCCCACTGATCCCACCACCGCCACTGATCCCCCCTCCCACCACTGCTGCTGATCCCACCACTGCCACTGATCCCATTCCCCCACCACCACTACTGCTACTGCCACTACTGCATTAAAGGGGCACTCTGGAGGTACTGTTTTAGTACCTCCAGAGGGGCCCCCTATATCTTCCAGGGTGCTCCCTTACATCCTCCAAAATGCCTCCTAGTAATAACAAGGTCAGTGGCAAAACTACCAGGGTCTCAAAGTTTGCACTTGCGACTGGGCTCTGGCATTCCACCACCGTGCGGGGGGCCCCCTGCAGAACATGAGAAAGGGCCCCGGAATGGGGTCAGGAGGGCCATTCATGGTTTCTTGCACCGGGGCCCTGAAGGTTGTCTGAAGGTTGTAGTTACGCCTCTGGACAGGACATCCTGAGACTTGTAGTTCCACAGAGATCAGAACACCATAGGTTTGTTATTTGTGAACATGCACTTTAAGTGATAATACCTTGTGTCGATCTGCTCTGAGTTATGGATTCAAGTGATATTGAACCCAAAGGCAAACATGTAAGATATTGCATTATTCTAGTCCCTAAATGTGATGACTGTATTCGTTTTTTTTTTTTTTTTAGGCTTTCTTGTACTTCATTGTCTGCGGGGACCTCTGCCTATTGCTGTTACCTGAGCACCTTTTTTGTGTTTCCTGTTTTTTTCTCTCTGGTGAACGAGGAGTGTGGCTGGGCTGTGAGACAGATTGATGTGTCATTAGAGTCCTGTGTATAACAGACAGTCTGGTATATGATGTACAGAGTCCTGTGTATAATGTACAGCCTCGTATATGATGTACAAAGCACTGTGTATAATGTACAGCCTGGTATATGATGCACTACAGGGGACGGAGTTGGTGAATTCTATAAGGGGTGGGGCTTATGAGAAGTGGGAGGGGTCAAAAGGGTGGGCCGAGTCTAGTGCCCCCTCCCCCCATCTTAAAACTTCACCAGCAGCCACTGCATACAAGTTTATGAGAATGCAACACATGACTAAGCCTGGGTTCACACTGCCCGCGACTTCTGCACGACTTGCATGCGACTTCTTTAACCACTTCAATACCCGCCCATAGTCATATGACGTCCACAGATGGGATCTCCCATCCTGGGTGGGCGTCATATGACGTCCTGGGATTCCCGGCCGCCTAGGGGGCGCGCGCCGCCGCCGGGAGCGCACGCCCGCCGCGTTCCTCGGGACCCGGTGCGTGTGCCCGGCGGCCGCGATGTCCGCCGGGCACCCGCGATTGCCGGTTAACCGGACCGGCATGTGGATCTGTGTGTGTAAACACACAGATCCACAGCCTGTCAGCTCTGAGGAGAGCGATCTGTGTTCCCAGAACGGAGGAACACTGATCGGTCTCCTCCCCTTGAGCGTCCCCTCCCCCTACAGTTAGTAATCACTCCCTAGGAAACATATTAACCCCTCCCCGCCCCCTAGTGGTTAACCCCTTCACTGCCTGTCACATTTACACAGTAATCAATGCAATTGTATAGCATTGATCGCTGTATAAATGTGAATGGTCCCAAAAATGTGTCAAAAGTGTCCGATGTGTCCGCCATAATGTCGCAGTCACATAAAAAAATCGCGATCGCCGCTAAAAAAATAAATAAATATATATTTTTTTAAAACGCCATAAATCTATCCCGTATTTTGTAGACGCTATAACTTTTGCGCAAACCAATCAATATACGCTTATTGCGATTTTTTTTACCAAAAATATGTAGAAGAATACGTAACGGCCGAAACTGAGGAAAAAATTAGTTTTTTTTAAAAAAAATTGGGATATTTATTATAGCAAAAAGTAAAAAATATTGTGTTTTTTTCAAAATTGTCACTCTTCTTTTGTTTATAGCGCAAAAAATAAAAACCGCAGAGGCGATCAAATACCACCAAAAGAAAGCTCTATTTGTGGGGAAAAAAGGACGTCAATTTTTTTTGGGTACAACGTTGCACGACCGCGCAATTGACGTTTAAAGTGCGACAGCGCTGAAAACTAAAAATTGGCCTGGGAAGGAAGGGGGTGAAATTGCCCTGTATTGAACCGATTAAAAGAAGTCAATGCAAGGCGTACCAAAGTCAGACCAAAAGTAGTGCAGGAACCTTTTTCTAAGTCTGAGTGACTCAAGTCTCACCAATTAGAACGGTTCCATGCACAGAATGGAGTCCAACTTCTGATGAGACATGTGCTCCAAAGTTGGAGGGATTGTCGCATCAGTGTGAACCGGGCCTAAAGCAGGTCTAATGCACCTGTTAATGTATTCTAAATGATCCCAGAAGCCTCTCGAACTAAGGCCAATTGTGTCAATACAGACCCTTTAAAAAAATATTCAACACTCTGACATTATTGATTTTTCTTTACACAGTTTTACAAATTGATGCACTTTGCTAAGTTTTTTTATTTCAGTCCCTAACTCATGCAGATTAAGGTAAGTATAATGCTGCTGATTTACACCCACCACTCTCTGTACAGATATTTAGCTGCAAAGTGATCTTTGTAGCCATCCTGCATGCAAAACATGATCCTCCGGATAATGGATAGTTAGGGTCAGTTAGGGTGTGTATGTGCACAGACCAACTTTCACATTTATCTGTACTGCTCTAGGAGTGTGAATACTATTTAGTACTAGGACCTCCTTACCAAAGTGTATCTCCATCAGAAATGTATAGAACAGTTACTTTAACCACTTGAGCCCCGGACCATTATGCTGCCTAAGGACCAGAGGTCTTTTTCCAATTTGGCACTGCGTCGCTTTAACTGCTAATTGCGCGGTCATGCAATGCTGTACCCAAACGAAATTTGCGTCCTTTTCTTCCCACAAATAGAGCTTTCTTTTGATGGTATTTGATCACCTCTGCGGTTTTTATTTTTTGCGCTATAAATGGAAAAAGAGCGAAAATTTGGAAAAAAAATGATATTTTCTACTTTTTGTTATAAAAAAAAATCCAATAAACTCAATTTTAGTCATACATTTAGGCCAAAATGTATTCGGCCACATGTCTTTGGTAAAAAAAATGTCAATAAGCGTATATTTATTGGTTTGCGCAAAAGTTATAGCGTCTACAAACTAGGGTACATTTTCTGTAATTTACACAGCTTTTAGTTTATGACTGCCTATGTCATTTCTTGAGGTGCTAAAATGGCAGGGCAGTACAAAAACCCCCCAAATGACCCCATTTTGGAAAGTAGACACCCCAAGGAAATTGCTGAGAGGCATGTTGAACCCATTGAATATTTATTTTTTTTGTCCCAAGTGATTGAATAATGACAAAAAAAAAAAAAAATATTTACAAAAAGTTGTCACTAAATGATATATTGCTCACACAGGCCATGGGCCTATGTGGAATTGCACCCCAAAATACATTCTGCTGCTTCTCCTGAATATGGGGATACCACATGTGTGGGACTTTTTGGGAGCCTAGCCGCGTACGGGGCCCCGAAATCCAATCACCGCCTTCAGGATTTCTAAGGGTGTAAATTTATGATTTCACTCTTTACTGCCTATCACAGTTTCGGAGGCCATGGAATGCCCAGGTGGCACAAAACCCCCCCAAATGACCCCATTTTGGAAAGTAGACACCCCAAGCTATTTCCAGAGAGGCATATTGAGTCCATGGAATATTTTATATTTTGACACAAGTTGCGGGAAAGTGACACATTTTTATTTTTTTATTTTTTTTTTGCACAAAGTTGTCACTAAATGATATATTGCTCACACAGGCCATGGGCATATGTGGAATTGCACCCCAAAATACATTTAGCTACTTCTCCTGAGTACGGGGATACCACATGTGTGGGACTTTTTGGGAGCCTAGCCGTGCACGGGACCCCGAAAACCAATCACCGCCTTCAGGATTTCTAAGGGTGAAAATTTTTGATTTCACTCTTCACTGCCTATCACAGTTTCGGAGGCCATGGAATGCCCAGGTGGCACAAAACCCCCCCAAATGACCCCATTTTGGAAAGTAGACACCCCAAGCTATTTGCTGAGAGGCATGGTGAGTATTTTGCAGCTCTCATTTGTTTTTGAAAATGAAGAAAGACAAGAAAAAACTTTTTTTTTTTCTTTTTTCAATTTTCAAAACTTTGTGACAAAAAGTGAGGTCTGCAAAATACTCACTATACCTCTCATCAAATAGCTTGGGGTGTCTACTTTCCAAAATGGGGTCATTTGGGGGGGTTTTGTGCCACCTGGGCATTCCATGGTCTCCGAAACTGTGATAAGCAGTCAAGAGAGAAATCAAAAATTCACGCCCTTAGAAAGCCTGAAGGCGGTGCTTGGTTTTCGGGGTTCCGTACGCGGCTAGGCTCCCAAAAAGTCTCACACATGTGGTATCCCCGTACTCAGGAGAAGCAGCAGAATGTATTTTGGGGTGTAATTTTACATATTCCCATGGCATGTTTGAGCAATATATCATTTAGTGACAATTTTGTGCAAAAAAAAAAAAATTTGTCTCTTTCCCGCAACTTGTGTCGCAATATAAAATATTCCATGGACTCGACATGCCTCTCAGCAAATAGCTTGGGGTGTCTACTTTCCAAAATGGGGTCATTTGGGGGGGTTTTGAACTGTCCTGGCATTTTATGCACAACATTTAGAAGCTTATGTCACACATCACCCACTCTTCTAACCACTTGAAGACAAAACCCTTTCTGACACTTTTTGATTACGTGAAAAAATTATTTTTTTTTGCAAGAAAATTACTTTGAACCCCCAAACATTATATATTTTTTTAAAGCAAATGCCCTACAGATTAAAATGGTGGGTGTTTCATTTTTTTTTTTTCACACAGTATTTGCGCAGCGATTTTTCAAACGCATTTTTTGGGGAAAAAACACACTTTTTTAAATTTTAATGCACTAAAACACACTATATTGCCCAAATGTTTGATGAAATAAAAAAGATGATCTCAGGCCGAGTACATGGATACCAAACATGACATGCTTTACAATTGCGCACAAACGTGCAGTGGCAACAAAATAAATACATTTTTAAAAGCCTTTAAAAGCCTTTACAGGTTACCACTTTAGATTTACAGAGGAGGTCTACTGCAAAAATTACTGCCCTCGATCTAACCTTCGCGGTGATACCTCACATGCATGGTGCAATTGCTGTTTACGTTTGACGACAGACCGCCGCTTGCGTTCGCCTTAGCGCGAGAGCAGGGGGCGACAGGGGTGCTTTTTTTTTTTTTTTTTTTTATTATTTTTTTGCTTTTTTATCTTATTTTTAAACTGTTCCTTTCATTTTTATTTTTTTTTAATCATTTTTATTGCTATCTCGGGGAATGTAAATATCCCCTATGATAGCAATAGGTAGTGACAGGTACTCTTTTTTGAAAAAATTGGGGTCTATTAGACACTAGATCTCTCCTCTGCCCTCAAAGCATCTGACCACACCAAGATCGGTGTGATAAAATGCTTCCCCAATTTCCCAATGGCGCTATTTACATCCGGCGAAATCTAAGTCATAAAATGCTCGTAGCTTCCGGTTTCTTAGGCCATAGAGATGTTTGGAGCCACTCTGGTCTCTGATCAGCTCTATGGTCGCCTGGCTGAATCACCGGCTGCATTTTCAGGTTCCCTGTTGAGACAGGAGAGCCAGATAAAAACACGGAAGACGGTGGGGGGGGGGGGCATTCCCTCCCACGGCTTGTAAAAGCAGTCTAGAGGCTAATTAGCCGCTAGGATTGCTTTTACATGAAAGCTGACCGCTGGCTGAAAAGAATGATACCAAGATGATACCTAAACCTGCAGGCATCATTCTGGCATAACCACTCAAAGTTGTGAATGGCGTACCTGAAGACAAAAAAATGGTTAACAATAAAGCACAGTAAACGGTAAAGTACAAAAAATTGCATACCTGAAAAGCAAACATGATAAAACATAATAACAATAAAACATTGCAGAATAGAATACAGTAAAAAAGAGCAGAACAATAGAGAGAATAGAGAGAGAGAGAACAATAAAACAACAACTATTTTTTTTTATTTTATATATTTTTTTTTTTTTACACTTTTTTTGTAACTAACTTTTATAACTGTAACCGGTTCCAGGTTCGGGTCTCTCAAAATGCGATGGCATCTTGGGAGACCCTGTGAAAGTGTGTCTAGTCTGTGGAATGCTGTATCCTACGCTAATACTCAACTAGTGCATAGTAGCGTTCAAAACATTCACCAATGCAAAGGCCAGGATTGTCAGGACAGGAGGGACAATAATAGTGGGTGTCTCGCCTATATCCGCGCTTGCTGCAGACACAATATCTTTTTTGGGGGGGTTCGTTGGGTTGGGGTACTCGGGAGGACATAAAGAAAATGCCTCTCATGCAGCCGACTGCATTTGGTTGGGGATGTGAATGGGGGAAGTACGGGCGCTGCAGAAGCGGTGGGTTCCCAATTAGGATTGGCGAATGCAGCAGGAAGGGCATTATGGGCACGACGGGCCTGTGTTTGTCTTTTTGGTGGCAGCGGGACACTATTTGTGCTTGCCACCTCACCAGCTTGAACTGCACTTATGGGACTCGCCACGTCACCAAGTGTTACTGCAGTGCTGGTTTGACTATGACCGGGGTGTACTAGGCCGCTGGCGCTTGCCAGTTCACCAAAATGCTACCAAAAAAACTGTTAGCGATCGCAGGGATCAGGCCTGACTCTGCGAACGCTGCAGTTATGCGTTTTAGTCTTTTGTAAGTGACAGTGATCGATCGATACTGCACTTGGGTGGGCTGGGCCGGGCGGAGGGGCAAAACGCAGGTGCTAGCAGGTATCTGGGCTGATCCCACTAACACTGCGTTTGTGAGAACCCTAAACTGCTGGGGATGCTAGTATAGATCTGATCGGATCAGATATTGATCCGTTCAGATACTATACCACTAAGGGAGGTGTACGGTGCGTGCGTGGGTGTTAGCGCTACTGGCGCTAACCTGACGCTGCCTGGAGCTGGTACTTGCCAGTTCACCAAAACGCTACCAAGAAAACTGTTAGCGATCGCAGGGATCAGGCGTGACTCTGCGAACGCTGCAGTTATGCATTTAGTGTTTTGTAAGTGTCAGTGATCGATCGATACTGCACTTGGGTGGGCTGGGCTGGGCGGAGGGGCAAAACGCAGATGCTAGCAGGTATCTGGGCTGATTCCGCTAACACTGCGTTTTTGGGAACCCTAAACTGCTGGGGACACTAGTATAGATCTGATCGGATCAGATATTGATCCGTTCAGATACTATACCACTAAGGGAGGCGTATTCTGCGTGCGTGGGTGTTAGCGGTACTGGCGCTAACCTGACGCTGCCTGGGGCTGGTGCTTGCCAGTTCACCAAAATACTACCAAAGAAACTGTTAGCGATCGCAGGGATCAGGCCTGACTCTGCGAACGCTGCAGTTATGCGTTTAGTGTTTTGTAAGTGATAGTGATCGATCGATACTGCACTTGGGTGGGCTGGGCGGAGGGGCAAAACGCAGGTGCTAGCAGGTATCTGGGCTGATTCCGCTAACACTGCGTTTTTGGGAACCCTAAACTGCTGGGGACGCTAGTATAGATCTGATCGGATCAGATATTGATGCGTTCAGATACTATACCACTAAGGGAGGTGTATGCTGCGTGCGTGGGTGTTAGCGGTACTGGCGCTAATCTGACGCTGCCTGGGGCGACGCATATCACCGCCGGGCGATCAGGGGGCTAAACCTTTATTCGGTAATAAACGGCGGGTGCCCTGACACTATAAAAAATAAACGAACTAACCAGCGTCACCCGTAACACTTATACGGTGATCAGTGGTGAAAGGGTTAACTAGGGGGCCATCAAGGGGTTAAAACATTTATTAGGTAGTATATGGGGGTCCCTGTCGCTATAAAACGCTGACGGCGAACCTAAATATTTACCTCCCTAACTAGCGTCACCAGCGACACTAATACAGCGATCAGAAAAATGATCGCTTAGTGACACTGGTGACAGGGGGTGATCAAGGGGTTAAAACTTTATTAGGGGGGGTTAGGGGGGTACCCTAGACCTAAAGGGGGGTAACAGTAACTGTCCCAACACTGTAACTGTCACAAACTGACACTATGCAGTAATCAGAAAAAAAAAAAACAAAAAAAAAAAAAAACTGCTGGTGTCAGTTTGTGACGGGGGGGGGGGGGGGGGGGGGTGTGTGATTGGGGGGGATCGGGGGGCGATCGGGGGGGGGATCGGGGTGTTTAGTGTGCCTGGCATGTTCTACTGTGTGTGTGTAGTGTTGTGCACTCACTCACATGTCTTCTCTCCTCGGGCCGGAACGGAAATTACCGAGCCGAGGAGAGATGACATCATTTCCTTTGCTGCTGTTTAGCATACAGCAACAAAGGAATGATTCGATTGGCCGGCGGCGATCGCGAGGGGGGGGCCACGAACGGATGGTCTCCCCCTCACCTCTGATCGCCGCTGGACAAAAGACGACCGCCTCGGACCCCCCACCCGCGGAAGGCAAATCACGTACCATGTACGTGATTTTGCCTGTCCGTGCCGCTTTGCCGACATACATCGGCGTGAGGCGGTCGTCAAGTGGTTAAAAGAGAAGTATGGGGTACGGCTTTTTTCAGAATCATACTTGCCTAGGTGGATGCAGCAACAGTCCAATGCTGCATCTGTCCCCCGCCGCCTCTAACACTGAGAACCGAGTGATCTAACACCACCAATCGCTTGGTTCTCGGGGCTCCCCAAACAGAGAGCTGGTGACTGTCAGTCACCGCTCTCTGCTCTGCCCCCTCCTCGCTGACTGTAGCGCTGGGCTGTGGAGGGGGCAGAACTGACCGGCTCAGGCTCGCAGAAGCTCGCTGAGAGGCTGAGTCAGGTACTGGTCCAGGCATGTGGGCAGATCCCGACTCCATTGTCGCGATCTTGCCTGAGACTGGACCGGCTCTGTGACGTCAGCAGAGAGCGGACTTCAGCCCCTTGTCTGCTGAAAACAGGTCACAGGAATGCAAAACGAACTGCACTCCTGTGATCCACAGGAAAAGTACAGCCAAACCAGCTTTGGCTGTACTTCTCCTTTAACCACTTTATCCCTGGAAGGATTTACCCCCTTCCTGACCAGGCCATTTTTTGTGATATGGCACTGCGTTGCTTTAAATGACAATTGCTCACTTGTGCGACGTTGTACCCACATAAAATTGATGTCCTTTTTTTCCCCCACAAATAGAGCTTTCTTTTGGTGGTATTTGATCACCTCTGCGGTTTTTATTTTTTGCGCTATAAGCAAAAACAAAACGACAATTTTGAAAAAAAACAATATGTTTAATTTTTTGCTATAATAAATATCCCCCAAATTTTTTTTAAAAAACAAATTTCTTTATAAGTTTAGGCCGATATGGATATATGGATTCATCTACATATTTTTGGTTTGCGCAAAAGTTATAGCGTCTACAAAATAGGGAATAGATTTATGGCATTTTTATTGCTATTTTTTTTTTTACTAGTAATGGCGGCGATCAGCGATTTTTATCTGGACTTCGACATTGTGGCGGACAGAGAAGGACACTTTTGACCCTTTTTTTTTTAGGACCATTGACATCTATACAGTGATCAGTGCTATAAAAATGCACGGATTACTGTGTAAATGTCACTGGCAGGGAAGGGGGTAACATTAGGGGGCGATCAAGGAGTGTTAAATGTGTTCCCTATGTGTGTTTCTAACTGTGATGGGATGGGACTGACTACAGGAGGAGCCAGATCCTTGTTCCTACTTAGTAGGAACAGACGATCTGTCTCTTCTCCCCTGCCAGAACAGGGATTTGTG
Organism: Lithobates septentrionalis; assembly: GCA_037952835.1. NCBI lineage: Eukaryota > Metazoa > Chordata > Amphibia > Anura > Ranidae > Lithobates > Lithobates septentrionalis. Next base: position 1,191,400 of record JBBDGP010001129.1, read on the forward strand.
TGTTTACACAAATCCACGTTCTGGCTCTCGTGCCCTTAAACGCGGGTGGCCAGAGGAGATCACTCCCACCAGCCACACGCATCGGATCCCCCCCACTGTGCAGCGGGCGCGCCTGCTACGGCTTTTAAAGGAGCCGCTGTACGGGTATGTTGGTTTGCGCAGCGGTGCCATTCTGCCAGCGTATATCGGCATGAGCCGGTCGCCAAGTGGTTAAATAACTTAATTTTGTTGCAAAAACCCCCCCAAAAAAACAACATTCCCCTCTGTATGTACATTGCAAGGATTAGAACAACCTGTTGCAGAGCCCTGCCAGTTTCTGCTCTGAAAGAATAGCTCCTTGTCAGATCATATCTTGCGCAGGACTGATTGTGAATGGGATTAGAATAGTGAATAACCCTTAGCCCCCGTTCACACTGGTGCGATTTGTCATGTGATTTGACAGTTCCAAATCACATGACAAGTTGTACCCTAATGTCGGCAAAGGAACCGTTCGAATTGTCTTGAGCCGTGTCGCAGCGATTTTGAAAAAGGTTCCTGCACTACTTTTTGCTGACTTCATTGTGGCTTGCATAGACTTCTTTTGTATGAAGCCGCAATTAAATCGGCAGTGCAAATTGCACTGATGTGTGGCTTTGAAATGGCGCTGAAGTAGCGCCATTTCAAAGCCGCACTGGTGTGAACGGGGGCTTAGGGAGTATCTTGCCAAAAATTACATTTTAGTTGCATAGAATGCCTAAAACCTGACTTGCATCACAGTGCAAAGTTCTTCAAATGAGCAGGAAATGAAATTTCTGGGGACATGTTGTGTACACCAACTGTGTATGCAAAACCTCCAGGAGCCATATTGCATTGACTTTATAGAAAATTACAGCTGCTGCATATTGAAACGGAAAGATCATATTAAATGACAATATGGCTTCTGGAGTAATTGTAGGTTTTATTTTTTATTTGCAATTTCTAGTATGTCTCTTCAATGTTTTGAGTGCAGGTGCCCCAGTAAATATGCACATTTAAAAAAAATATATATTAAAATGTAATTTTTAAGCAGCGAGACAATTTACTAAACAGAGTCACACAACTAAGTGACCTAAACCTTCTAGACCAGTGTTTCTCAAACTTTTTTGTCTTGCAGTGCACCAAAAAGATCTAAAAATTTTCACGATATACCTGAAAAGATTTAACAATTTTTTTTTTTTTTTGGGGGGGGGGGGGGGGTAGTTAGTAGTGTTATCTACAGTAATAACATTTAAAATATTTAACTCACATGAGGGAGGAAGTATACAGGCACATCATAGGTACAAAGGTGCTTCTGTGGTGCTGGCACAGTTGTGGTTGGTACAGGGCTCGGAGAGCTTGAGAAAGCCCAGAGAGGCTCCTTTCTTCTATCACGCATGCTCTAAAAACACTTCCTCCTTGCGATCCACTTTCCGTCGGGCACTGCGTGTCACGCCGCACTCCAACACAGACTGCCTGTCCTCCCACCCTGGCCGGTGGGGTCTGATGGTCACTTATGGAGTCTAACTGCTGTTACAGTGACAGCTCCCCGAAATATCCCACGGCACACCCACAAATCTGCCCCGGCACACAGTTTAAGAAACACTGTTCTAGATCCAATAACTTAGTTTTCCTTCCTAAATCTGAGCTTTATGCTGGCCATACACTATACGAAAAATCGGCTGAAATTCAGTCATTTAGTTCGTTCGTTTTTCGGCCAGTTAATGGGCACAAAATCGATAATCATTGGGACGTTTTTGAGCCGAAAAAATGAAGGACAAGTTTGGAAATTTTCTGCCAAACGAATGATAAATTGAAAGGTTAATGTGTTTCCCATCCGAACTGTTTGCACTAGGTATATGTAAAAAAACAAACAAAAAAATGGATTCGAAAATGGGTTTGGACGATTTTTCGTATAGTGTATGGCCAGCATTAGTTACCAACCCTAAAACTGACCCCACCAAATGCCTGCTAGTCTATGGGGGTGGATTTACTAAAGACCAATAGACTAGTGGCGGCCCGTCCATAAGTGGCACAGGGGCGCCACCCCCCTAATTCCTGCGCCTGGCCCCTAATCTACATGCAGGGCGCTGGACGCATTGGATTTCAATTGGTTTTTATTTTTTTGGAAGCACATGATTAGAGCCAGAGGCTATAACTTGCTTCAAAAATGGTGGGCTTGGGGCGCAGAGCACTGCACCCTGAGCCCACCCAGATGTGTGACAATAGCAAATGAATATTTGCTATTGTCTTCCTGATTCTCCTACCAGCCAATCAGGAAGCAGGTTGACCCAGATGGGGTAAGTGAGGGGCTGGTGGGTGGATGAGTGAGCGAGCGATGGGGGGGGGGGAGCATCAGCCGCCACTGCAATAGACTGTGCATTTTGCAAGTGCAGTTGTACTTTGCAAGGGAATTTGCTGCCGAGCTTAGTGAATAAGGTGAGGCTTTACGTTGTAAAGAATACCTAATCACATGCAAGGGAATTAAAAAAAAAAAAGCATTTTTGCTTGCACATGTATGGATGATGAAAGCCAGCAGAGCTTTCCCTCATTTACTAAACGTAGAGTGCAACTGCACTTGCAAAGTGCATAGTTGATTTGCCTTGTAATCAACCACTATGTGTGTGCCAATGTCACCAACCATGGAATTTTTGTTTGTGCTAGGAGAAGCCATTGAGAAGAATTACTGACAGTCAATAGCAAGCACTGATGACAGGTAAATGTGCTGCCTGTTTATTTGAATGGTATGGCACTGAGAGCAGACCCACACTGTTACTGTGACCAGAGCTGCTGTTCAAATCACTGGGCCCCGTAAAGCCTCCCTGACAGGAACACCCCCCACCCCGCGGAAATATCTCACTGATATTGTCACTAAAAATACTTTAAAATCCTTATTAGTGGACACAAACATTGTCATACATGAAAAACCTAAATTTCGCCTGCAAGCCAAGATTCTTTCCCAACAATAATGCACATATTCCCCTCCTCCCAGTTCAAATCTCCCCCTCCAGTACAAATCCCCCCCCCCCCTCAGTCCCGCCTCCCACCCCATTTCCCCCTCCTAGCACAAACCCCTCACCCCAAAAAAATCACCTGCCTAGCACACATCCTCTTTCTTTTCTCAAACGTTCTATCCTAGCACAAATCTTCTCCCCCAAATCTCCCCTGCCAGCACAAATCCCCCCTAATCCCTTCTCCTAGCAAAAATTCTCCCAATCCCTCCTATTAGCCCAAATTTCCCCACCTCCTCATAGCACAAATCTTCTTTCTCCAATCCCCCTCCTAAAACATGTTCTCCCACATCCCTCCTTCTATCACAACCTCCTCTAAAATACCCTTCCAAGCGCAAATTCTTACTCCCTGCACTAATTCCCCACCCCCCTTCTAGCACAAACATTTTCCCCTCCTGGCTCAAATCTCACCCAAACCCTCCTCCTAACACAAATTCTCCCCCCCCCCCTTCCCCTCCCAAAATCCCTATCATATGTCCCAGCACAGATAGCCACTCATTCCCTCTAGGAGGAAGAGTAGGAGAAACCGGCTTTCAGCTGCTGCAGAGAGCCGCATTGGGGCATTGTTCTGCAATTGGCTCTGCTCCAGCGATCCCCTCCCTGTCCGGTCCCCCCTCCCTACAGGAGGAATGGTGGTACTCCCCTATCAGCGGCCCTGACTGTGACACATAATGACGACTTGTTTCTCTAATTCCAGAAAATTCCATCTGCTTTGCTCCTGCTATGCATTTATGTTGTGATTGACTTGATGACACAACAGGATGGGATGCAACATAGCACAATGGAAGCATTTTAAATGCCTGCAAATATACCGATACAGTACTATCTGCCAAAACCTCACAAATTTCAGCATAGAAAATTGTCAGCACAATCTGCAGACTGATTATCTTATCTCTGTACAATACTTCTTCATTGTCCAAGGACAGACAGTTCTCAATGCAATATAAAACTGCAAAGGGAGTTAACTGTCTAGATAGGGTGTGATTTACATTAACTAGCACAGGCTCATCTGGGAGGTTTTTTTTTTTCTCAAGCTAACATAAAATCCTATCCAAAACCTACAATATTTTCATAAACCTACAAGAATGCTAAATGTCATGAATAGCAAACCCTAATTCAATGAAAACAGAAGACCTCAATTTTATTCAAACCTGCAGATATTTCTCTGCATGCTGAAGATAATGTTTGATGTGAAGAGGGAGAATATAAATCTTTAATGAACTAGCTCTTTTGATGTATTTTATTTTTGTATTTTCTCTTTAATCTAGTTCCAGTGAAATAAGAGGGCTGCAGGTAATATGAACCTGTGCTGGGCTGTTTGACCTAAGAGTACGAAGTATAAAAGCTGCAGGAAAGGAAATTGAATGCGTCGCCCTTAGCAACCAAACTTTTTCTTTTCTTTTGTAACCACTGAAAACAGCAGCCAGAGAATCTGTTCACTTGCTACGGGCAGTTTCTTTCATATTACCTGGCACTGCCACTGTTAAGGTATAGGTAGATTATAGAGTCATCTATTTTTTTATTTTTTGATGCCTTGGCAAAATATAGTAGTGTCAGTATATGATGGTTAGCTTGACAATACCGGTATGGCTAATTTGCCTACCTGAAATATTTATATATATATTTTTGAGGTTATATAAAGCATTTTATAATAAAATCATGTTCTTTTTTTATTAGAGGCTGACACATGCTGAAATGTTTTTCAAAAAATAATTTTTTTTATTTCTATTTTAGTTTTTTTCTATATTTCTATAATTTTTTTGTATTAATGTATTTTTATTTTTTTAATTTATTTTAATACTGTGATTGTATCTGACAATTACAAGATTAATAGATGAACACTGACACCTTCTGGCTGCAGTGCTATCTGCAGGCTGAAGGTTTTTTTTTTTTTTGTCATTGATGCTTTTAGTCTGCATGTGTTTACTATATCATAACTGACATAATGTCACGCTGACATAGTGATCACAGGATCGGAAAACATTCCCAATCGCAAATGGGGACCAGAGCTGTCAGTGATACCTGGGTTCGAGGGCCACAAGCTGCACAAAGTTTTGCTTTAGGGTATTCTGTTGGGGAGAGTGAATATACAGATTATGAATTTGTGACTGGGAAGGGGTTACTGTTCAAATTTCAGTTTTGTTGAGAACCTGAGTTTTTATATTTATTGCAACAATTTTGGTTAACTTCTATGCAGACTCTTACCTACTTTTATTGTGTGGATAATGAGATATTCCATTCCAGCAAGTGATAGGTGGGGAGGGTCTGACAACTATAATCACATACTCAGTTATAGCGTTGTGCTTTAAAATGCTGCAATCCACTCTTCAACCCCCAACCCTTGGCAGGTATGTCATGAAAGGCAAAGAGAGGGGTGACAGCTCTGGAAAAGAAGTACACAGAGTACTGTTGCCAGAGTTGCAAAAAAGCATAATAAAGGTTTTAGAAAGTCAAAGGTGATTACAGTTTAAAATTTAAGGGCTTTTTTTATTTATTTTTCATTAGCAATTATGATTTCCCTGCTAACAGCAAATCTTTTTCGTTATGTGTTGCCTATATAAAAAAAAACAAAAAAAAGACTTTCTTACTGTAAAGACAAGTTTTAAATACTTTTTCTTGCTTTATGAACGGAAGTGCTAAGCGAACAGCCCAAATGAAGTGGAAACTATAACTGTCTAGAAACATATTGGCTTTGTAGCTTTATAAAAAATTAAATATATCTGTAATCAAGTTTTGCTCCTTGGACATGGAGTCGAGCACTCGCTATATTAACTGTAATTCAGTTTTTATTAACCTGACATTATAAAATGACTTGTAAAAGAATTTGCGAATGGTTAATTATCTCTAATCTAGTAGGCCTGAAGTTGAAAACTGAATTTAGCAGTTTTACATAATGAAATTTGGTAAGTGAACAATCCCTAATAGTGTTTCCTTGCTACAAAGACTTTGCTTTCAGCACCTGATTGTAGCCTTTGTGGTAGGTTCTGCTATAGATCACAATAAAAACACTATGGGGTATACTTCTAAAAAAAATTGTTGGACAAATGTCAAAAGCATTCGCCCAATCATCACAAACTGTGACCATATTTAGCTTAATATGTTGGTTTTCTATAATCATCAGCTCCATCTAGTGGCCACAATGTGTTTTTTCCTTAAATATCTCAATCAGGAAAATACTGCATTATGGCCACTAGATGGAACTGATGATCATAGGATATTAACTTGTTAAGAAAAATTAGGTCAGAATTCGTGATGACTGCACAAATTCTTGTGACAAACTTCCATTTTTTTTTTGTATAACTATACAACTATAAGTGTTCACAATAAAAAAATACACTAGGGATCAAGGATTTCTCAAATGAAGTTATCTTTTAACTGGCATACCTAATAAAACAGAATTTTATCACCAAACATTTGACATTGCTTTTAGGAAAGCGTTTGATACTCCTCCTGATTAGGGATGAGCTTCGAGTTCGAGTCGAACTCATGTTCTACTCGAACATTGGCTGTTCGCAAGTTCGCCGAACAGCGAACAATTTGGGGTGTTCGCGGCAAATTCGAATGCCGCGGAACACCCTTTAAAAGTCTATGGGAGAAATCAAAAGTGCTAATTTTAAAGGCTTATATGCAAGTTATTGTCATAAAAAGTGTTTGGGGACCCGGGTCCTGCCCCAGGGGACATGGATCAATGCAAAAAAAAGTTTTAAAAACGGACGTTTTTTCAGGAGCAGTGATTTTATTAATGCTTAAAGTCAAACAATAAAAGTGTAATATCCCTTTAAATTTCGTACCTGGGGGGTGTCTATAGTATGCCTGTAAAGGGGCGCATGTTTCCTGTGTTTAGAACAGTCTGACAGCAAAATGACATTTGGAAGGAAAAAACTCATTTAAAACTACCCGCGGCTATTGCATTGCCGACAATACACATAGAAGTTCATTGATAAAAACGGCATGGGAATTCCCCACAGGGGAACCCCGAACCAAAATAAAAAAAAAAAAAATGATGTGGGGGTCCCCCTAAATTCCATACAAGGCCCTTCAGGTCTGGTATGGATATTAAGGGGAACCCCAGCCAAAATTTAAAAAAAAAATTGACGTGGGGTTCCCCCTAAATTCCATACCAGACCCTTCAGGTCTGGTATGGATTTTAAGGGGAACCCCGCGCCAAAAAAAAAAAAAAAAACGGCGTGGGGTCCCCCTAAAAATCCATACCAGACCCTTATCCGAGCACGCAACCTGGCAGGCCGCATGCAGGAAAAGAGGGGGGACGAGAGTGCGGCCCCCCCCCCCTCCTGAACCGTACCAGGCCACATGCCCTCAACATTGGGAGGGTGCTTTGGGGTAGCCCCCCAAAACACCTTGTCCCCATGTTGATGAGGACAAGGGCCTCATCCTCACAACCGTGGCCGGTGGTTGTGGGGGTCTGCGGGCGGGGGGCTTATCGGAATCTGGAAGCCCCCTTTAACAAGGGGACCCCCAGATCCCGGCCCCCCCCTGTGTGAAATGGTAAGGGGGTACTTACCCCTACCATTTCACTAAAAAACTGTCAAAAATGTTAAAAATGACAAGAGACAGTTTTTGACAATTCCTTTATTTAAATGCTTCTTCTTTCTTCCTTCATCTTCTTCTTCTTCTGGTTCTTCTGGCTCTTCTGGTTCTTCCTCCGGCGTTCTCGTCCAGCATCTTCTCCGCGGCGTCTTCTATCTTCTTCTCCTCGGGCCGCTCCGCACCCATGGCATGAGGGGAGGCTCCCGCTCTTCTCTTCATCTTCTTCTCTTCTTCATCTTCTTCTTCATCTTCTTCTTCATCTCTTCTTCCTTCTTCTCTTCTTCATGTCTTCTGCGGGCCGCTCCGCAGCCATGCTGGCATGGAGGGAGGCTCCCGCTGTGTGACGGCGTCTCTTCGTCTGACGGTTCTTAAATAACGGGGGGCGGGGCCACCCGGTGACCCCGCCCCCCTCTGACGCACGGTGACATGACGGGACTTCCCTGTGACGTCACGGGGAATGCCACAGGGAAGTCCCGTCATGTCACCGTGCGTCAGAGGGGGGCGGGGTCACTGGGTGGCCCCGCCCCCCGTTATTTAAGAACCGTCAGACGAAGAGACGCCGTCACACAGCGGGAGCCTCCCTCCATGCCAGCATGGCTGCGGAGCGGCCCGCAGAAGACATGAAGAAGAGAAGAAGGAAGAAGAGATGAAGAAGAAGATGAAGAAGAAGATGAAGAAGAGAAGAAGATGAAGAGAAGAGCGGGAGCCTCCCCTCATGCCATGGGTGCGGAGCGGCCCGAGGAGAAGAAGATAGAAGACGCCGCGGAGAAGATGCTGGACGAGAACGCCGGAGGAAGAACCAGAAGAGCCAGAAGAACCAGAAGAAGAAGAAGATGAAGGAAGAAAGAAGAAGCATTTAAATAAAGGAATTGTCAAAAACTGTCTCTTGTCATTTTTAACATTTTTGACAGTTTTTTAGTGAAATGGTAGGGGTAAGTACCCCCTTACCATTTCACAGAGGGGGGGGCCGGGATCTGGGGGTCCCCTTGTTAAAGGGGGCTTCCAGATTCCGATAAGCCCCCCGCCCGCAGACCCCCACAACCACCGG